>CM060916.1:340419996-341669996 GCA_030737875.1 Allium sativum | reverse complement strand
CAGTATGTAAATAAATAGAAAGATAAATAAGAGCTGGATGTGGGTACTGCCAACTATTTACAAGTAAAGAAATGCTAGGTTTGGTTGATAATCAATATAATATGGGCCACATTTAATTATGACCCTGAACTTTCTGCACTAGCCGATGATAAGTACTTCTGCCAGCATCTGGGAGCTGTTTAATTCATGCTGGCAAAGATAAAATGGCCTATTTAGGGAATGCAAGTTAACAATTTCGAGGTTTACTTAACATTGTCTTGTATTATAGATTTTAATTAACATATTACTGTTATATATGCGTACAGCCCTTTTATTTCCAAAACCTACCCATCGATATCACTTTAAATAACCTGGCGTGAGGGGTGGACTGTGTACAATATGCCCCTTCATAAAAGAACAGCAGCAACTTAACTCTCTGCAAAATTTTAACTGTATCCCCTAAGATATTCTACGGATCAGTTACACTGGTCTATTATGATTTGCATACGCATGCTAGATGGAAAAGTGCGAACCAATTTTCCCAATATATGTACTGTTTTGTAATATATATTTTATAAGCTCAGTAGTTCAGCTTTAATTATCACTAATAGCTTACGGTGTCTTCCAAGTCACCTGCTATATAATATATATAACCTATAAATTCAACTTAGTTATGTCGGTTGTATTTTGTCATTAGGATTTGATTTTAGTGATAGAGACGGATGATGTTGAATAACATTTTCAAATTTGACTTGTACACGAAGGAGTTCAATTTCGTTAACGCTATTGTTCATGGCATTAAGTCAACATCATATTTTGATTGTTGGGATTAGGAGCGTCCATTGGTCTTTATTATCACTGTTCCACCCATGGAAACAAATATAAGTTAACATCTTAAAAAAGAATGTCACTAGATCCTATTCAATACAAACCATTTATTTCACTTGGAATCCAACGATATTTTGAGAGCTTTACGATTGACTGAATAATTTGATTGTATTATAGCTATTATTAAAGCAGAAAAGAAGAAAAGATCATATATATATATATAAATTCCTATGTGTTTTCCCCTTCGTCCTCTCTGCCACTCTTTTGATATACCCAAAACCTTGCCACAACAGCTCCAAGCATTAACCAATCCATCTGCACACTCAAAATTACGTAACTCCTCTAATTTGATCAAAATCCAAACCCTAACTAAAGAGTGGCTCACGATTGCCACTATCAACACCACCAACACGGTAGAAGGCCTAAAGCATACAACTTAAATGACAAAGCCTCATAGTCTAAAGATCTCAGCTCTGCCATTTTCTAAGACTATGAATCCAATAAACATATTGTTCTCTCAGCTGTGTGGTGATTTGATGGGTTTTGGGCGATTATCCGATGCACCGAGGTAACATCGACCCAAACTTAATGCATGTTTGTAATTTAGTTTCCATGCAACGAATTTGCCACATAATTGCAGTACAATGCTGACACGGTAATATAGTTCCATGCAATGGTTTTGGTTCGATATACTCACATGCAAATAAATCAAGCTAAACGATATCAAAAGCACAAGAATCATCATCAACAGATGAAAACCTAAATCACATAATTGAAACCCTAACTTTTCGCATAATCACATCATCAACAGATAGAAAACCTAAATCACATAATCACATCATCAACAGATAGAAAACTAAACTAAAACCATACCTATTCGTAGCGAGAGAAGTAGATCTGGATCCCGATTTCGTTTGCCCTAACTTCGAAGCGAGAGAAGTAGATCTGGATCGTAGATTCGGAGAAGTGGTGCGGTTGCTATGGAAAAATCAAAACGCTGGAGCCACCATGATCGATTTGGTGGGAAGATTGATTTTCGAGAGGAAATTATGTTTTTGTTAATGAGATACCGTATGTGTTGATCGAAAGACAGTAATGGGGAAATGAACGACGGCAACACACGAAATTATGTTAAGTATTGACTATAATAAGCGTGTAACCTTTCAAACTAATAACAATCACTTAAAATTTGATCATCATATTTGTAAATTAATTAAGAATGTCATAATATTTTAAGAATTGAAATGGATGGCTACTGCATAGGCTAAGAATTGAAACACATTTTATCATCAAATGTTGGTACGTTACCGTCCAGTGATGAAACAGAAGCTTACAGTGGCTTGGAAACTGACCAATAATTGGACGGAAGGGGACTAAGGCAAATGGAGGTGGTGATAGCGATGAAGGAAGGGCTATAAAGGCATGGAGGGAGGCTCAGTTGAAAAGTTCTAGGTTGAGCGATGAGTAATGTGGTTGTAAGTGGCGGCGAAGAGGCCAAATTTCAACTATTGTATAGTATTGATTAAGTACTGTTTCTTTTTAAAAAATAAAAATATAAAAATATAGTTAGGTAAAAACTTTGATAAATATATATCCTACCTGATAAAATTACCATAGTGATATCAAACAAAAATGTTAAAATTAGTAATATATACGATATTACTTATTAAGTATTACTTAATTATAAGTATAAATTAATTAACACCATAATTAAACTATGACAGCATACATTTGTTAATATAATATTATTAATGGTAAGTAATAAGTACTAAAATATTATAATTAGCAATTAATAACATATATGATTAATATAATATCATTAATGATTAATTATAAAATATTAATAAATAATAAAATAATAATATTAATGATTAATAACCTATGATTAATATAAGTAATATAATTAGCGATTAATTACCTATGATTAATATAATATTATTAATAATTAGTAATAAGTACTAAAATAATATAATTAGCGATTAGTAGCATATGATTAATTAATATAATATCATTAATGATTAATTATTAAATAAAACAAAATTAATAAAGCGTTGTAAAAATAAATTATTGATTATCAAAATTGATAGCATACATTTGCGGACATCTAATTATCGTTAGGTATAATAGGTTGTAAAAGTATATATACATATATATATATATATATATATATATAACCTAGTAGTCAAACTGAATCCTATTACAACGGGCAAAAGCAGCCCGATGTCAAAATGAGATTACACAGAACTCTATTACAAGTGGCTGGAGACCGTCGTAAAATAATCCTATTACAACGGGCATGAAGAGCCCGCTGTAAAATATGCAAACGGTGATCTAAACCTGAAACCTATTACAACGGGTTGCCACTTGTAATAGAATTTATTACAAGGGGCGGCAGAAGCCCGTTGTCAAAAAGTCCTCCTATAGGCCAGTTATTACAAGGGTCTGGTAGAGAACCGTTGTTTTTTGTCACTATTACAACGGGCATTATTTGCCCGTTGTAAAGCAGACGTTGTTATAGGGTGTTTTTGTTGTAGTGTTTCTCTAACCATATTCGGTCCAAGTAGAAGTCTTTATGTAGATTCCCACCAACAAGTCGGTGATCCACAAGGTCGTTCGTATAATTCTTTGAAGGGTGCCTTGCCAATACTAGCTTGATAATTGTTGTTGTAGGCGAACTCTACTAAAGTAAGATTCTCTTCCCAAGTCCCCCCGAAGTCTAGGATACATAGTCTTAAAAGATCCTCAAGACCTCTATTCAACCTTTCCGTTTGTTCGTTGATATGAGGGTGATAAGCGGTGCTCAAACACAACTATGTACCTAATGCTTCTTGCAAGCTCCTCCGAAATTCCCTAGTGAAAATGGGGTCATGATCACTTACGATACTAGAAGGTACTCCATGAAGACGGACTATTTCATGAACGTAAAATACTGCCAACCATGCTGTCGTCCTCTTACTCTTAACAGGAATGAAATGAGCGCTCTTAGTAAGTCTGTCCACTATAACCCAAATACTGGTGTTTCCTTTCCTCAATCTAGGCAAACCATCAACGAAATCCATCGAGACGCTCTCCCACTTCCACTGTGGGACCTCCAGAGGATGAAGTAAACCACCGGGCTTCTTTTGCTTAGCTTTTACTTGCTGGCGAGTCAAACATCAAGAAACGAACTCTGCTACATCTTTTTTCATCCCAGTCCAAAAGAAAACCTTCTTCATATCTCTATACATCTTACCACCGCCTGGATGAATAGTTATCTTAGAATAATGGTCTTCCTCAAGGACTGTCTTCAGCAAACTCCCAACATGGGGAACACAAAGCCTTCCATCTCATCGCAACCACCCTCTATCATCTATAGAGTATCTACTGAGCTAACTAGAAGTCTCCCCTCTACTGAGCCTATCAAAGATGTCTGAGATATGTGGATTCTCTCGCTATGAAGTTCCTATCTTATCCAAAAGTGTAGGTCGCACCTCTAGTTATGCCAATAAACCAGGTATAAATTTGGTGGAGGGTCTAAAATCAAAAGTCGATATGAACTCTAAGCTTTTCCTCTCCACAAACAGAGGACTCAAAGTCGTCCTCTGCCTACTCAATGCGTCTGCCACCACATTACCCTTGCCAGGGGTATAAGCAATCTCAAAGTCATAGGACACTAGGAATCCATCCATTTTTGTTGCCTTAAATTTAGATCCTTCTACGAGAACAAGTACTTGAGAGATTTATGATCGGTGTACAACTCGAACTTCTCTCCAAGTAAATAATGGAACCATGTCTTAAGCGTGAATACTATGGCCGCTAACTCTAAGTCATGGGTAGGGTAGCTTTTCTTATGAAACCTTAGTTGTCTACCTCCATAACATACTACCCTTCCCTCTTCCATCAGAACCGCACCAAGCCCTGTACCACATGCATCAATGTATACTGTGAACACCTTGTTCCAGTCAGGTATAAAGTTAAAACTGGGGTTGTTGTCAAAGCCCTGTTCAATCGCTAAAAAACATCTTCACAGTCTATATCCCATGAAAATGTCAGATTCTTTTTCATCAGTCTGGTGAGTGGGGCAGATATCTTTATGAAGTTCTTAATGAACTTCCTATAATAACCCGCAAATCCAAAAAAACTTCTGACTTCCGTTACATTCTTTGGGATCTGCCAATCTTGAACTACAACTACCTTCACGGGATCTACCTCTATCCCATATTTAGAGACCACATGCCCTAGAAATCTCACTTCTTTTCTCCAAAAATGACATTTGGAGAATTTTTCCTTAAGCTGGTGCGCACGGAGAGTTTTCAAAACCTCCCCTAAATGTTGGGCATGCTCTTCCTCGCTCTTCGAGAAAATCAAGATGTCATTAACAAAGACCACGATGAACTTATTTAGAAACTCCCGAAACACCCTACTTATAAAATTAAAAAAATTAGCTGGTGTATTCGTCGACCCAAAAGGCATAACGAGCCACTCGAAGAAACCATCTGGAGTTCTGAAAGCGGTCTTGTCTATACCGTCCTCGGCCACCCTCAACTGATGAAACTGAAGGAATTTTAATCGGTTTAATCGATTTCAAATTCAACGATTTAACAATTTAAACTTGGATATTGCGAGAATAATAAATCAAAACTAGTATTGATTAGGATTTCATACCTATTGTAATCG
The DNA here is from genome assembly GCA_030737875.1 of Allium sativum. NCBI lineage: Eukaryota > Viridiplantae > Streptophyta > Magnoliopsida > Asparagales > Amaryllidaceae > Allium > Allium sativum. The sequence goes on along the minus strand of CM060916.1, from coordinate 341,664,533 downwards.
ATTCTGGAATCATCGGAAGGAGATTGAACTCGTTGAAGATGGATGGATCGAATCAACAGGCTCAACAAATCGCTGGCCCTCTATGGTATCCACGAGAACACCTTATCCTTGATCAAATCGAAGAAGAAACTAAAGGAGCGGACGATACTAGCCGCCATCAAAGATTCTTGGGTTTTGGAGTAAGTCTTATAAGTCGGTTTAGGATCTCATCCGTATATCTAGTTTTTGGGTTAGCATATATATATAAAAGGAAATTAAAAGAATATCCCTTTATAACACTTGTTAACCTAAAATAAGGAATCTCCCGAATACTTGCTCCAACTTCGAATAAAATATCAACAAATTGATATATTTTATTCTTCCAGAATATTTTCTCCTTTATAATGTTCTATACCATGTGACCCTATAGGCTATCACAGCGTTGGCAACAGTTTAAACAAATTCAAACTATAAACAATGAGTGGCGTCTAGTAACACATCATTGTTACCCAAGCTATAATAGTAATGATTCAATACAACCTTTGTGAATAGTGTCTCAATATAATTTAATCCTTTTAACCGTTATATCCAAGATTAAACTGAAGGCATGGTTCGTATCATCCTCTTTGTAATTTAATCTGTTTTCTTAATCAATGAGTAGACTGTTCAGAACAAATCAATATTTGAGCATGGCCATGCATTTCACAGTCTCATTCAATTAAGAGGCCCAAGGATATCACTACGAATATATCGTAGGGTTAAATTCCATCTAGTTCATTCATAATTTATATTCGATTCTAGATATATCCAATAATCACCATTATCATTACTCTGTTACAAAATAACTTTAGATGATATCAAAACATAAATATCCTCGAATAAAATTATAATGATTTCAGGTCTGAGGACCATTATATCACTATCACTATGAGAAAAACTTATGATACTGTTAATTATATTCCATGGAGTTATCTCACGGCGGGTCAGCCCAATACGATATTCTCTAATACGTATTTATATCTTGACTTTAATATCACATATATTAATGATCAATGAGATGTGATCATCAGTCAATCAATATACTAGTCTCAACGCTTTATTGTTGTCCTTTATAAACAATAAAACTTGACTAGGGACGTTTAAGAATTATAATACTTATCACATTATATAATCTCAAGTTCAGTCTTACTCGAACTATATAATTCCATATTATAATTCTAAGGACTTCTATTATATTAATATTTATATTACGCAGTAAATATAATATAATAGAATATTATTTTATTCCAAATAAAACAATAACATCAACAGTGTTATCAATCTCATCAAATGAATTGCCTCTAGGGCACAAACTCTAACAATCTCCCACTTGCACTAGAGTCAATCATTTACGTATCATATACTCATGAAACTAGTGTGACTATTAAACTTCTGCTGCGACAGAGTTTAATTCAGTAGGTCTGCAACATTACAACATTTGTAACTTTGCAGATATGTTCATTTCCTCTGTGAACAACTTCATATAGGAATCATATATGTTTGGATTAATAGTGAGTTTAAGGTTTTAGGCCTGAGCATCAGCCACATTGTTATCGCAACGTATATCATTGGATCAACAATGAATTAAGTTCAATCATGAACTTCTTAATCCAAACATTTTCCCTTTTAGAATCAGTATTTATTTCTTATTTTAAAACTAACATAATTCACAATAGTTAATGTGTTATCATATAACATTTGAACTATTGTATCACTCCCACTCAATTTCTTGTCTATACAAGATTCAATGACATTTTGTGGTTTCGAGACATTTCGAATTCTGTTTCATTCCCATGGTATCTTAGAGACTGGCTCTCCATTATTAAGAATACCAATTCGAGCAATAAACATTTTATTCTCAGAGGATGTATAGAAATGATATCCACTTGGTTCTTTTGGATATTCCACAAAATGATTATTTGATTTGGATCCAATCTTATTAGAAGAAGGACGTTTAATAAACGTCTTTACATCCCAAATCTTCGCATTAGACACATTAAGACATTTCCTAGTCCATATCTTATATGGCGTCTCTAAAATCATTTTAGTAGGATCAAACACAATTGTTCAAAATTTAGTTAATTAGAAGATCAATATGACTTATGACTTATCTTGGTCGTACCATATCTTATAAGGTGTGATTACTCCTTTCAGACACGCCATTCCAATATGGTCTTCTAGATGGAGTAAGTTATGAAACAATTTCAAACTTATATGGACAGTCATTAATTAATTGGCTTAAACATTCTCTTTGATCAGTTCGAAGAGAATTTATTTTCTATCAAAATTGGTTTCTATCTCCACTTTGAATTCCTTGAACCTTTTTCAAAGGATTCTAATATGTGTTTCATAAGATACACGTATCTATATCTATTGATATCATCAGTAAATCTAATGAAATGATAAAACCTACCTCTAGTTTATGTATTCATTGCTCCATATACATCATTATGTACGAGACCCAATACTTATCACTCATTCACTATGTCAAGTGAAAGGTGATTCAGTTATATTGCCTAATAAACAAGATCTATATTCCTCATATAGTTCAAAACCAAATGATCTCAAAATTCCATCATTATGGAGTTTTGATATACTTTCTTGTTTACTGGGCCAACCGGTAATACTAAAGGTATATTGGATTTAAATCACTAAATTTAATCCACTCATTTTTAATGTCAAGTACATAATAGTTAAGGATTTATAAAATTCATTAACTATTTGTGAAATTCCATTAGATATTTCATTTAAATAAAATGAACAACAATTGTTCTATTACTACAAACGAAATTCAAACTTGTCTAAACAAGATCTATTATAACATTTATTTTAAGTGGAATTTCATAATAACAATTATTTTATTTAATTAATTAAGCCAGTATGTACAACAAGAATCAACTTCCTATGGATAATTCAACAACATTTGCCTCATATCCAATCGTAAGTCCACTTGTTATTTTATCAGATTTCTACTTATTTTGCAATTTCTGTAAATATACATACATTTATGTTATTCATATCTAGTATCTAATACTAGAAATGTATAAGTAGGTTACTATAACATTTATATCTTATTCAGTTGAAGTCACACTTCAACCTTTTATTATAGATCTTTGGTATTTGCAAAACAACTGCGTTTAGTTTGTTTGAGGACAATCCTCAAATTTCAATGTTAACCAAGAAAATTGTTTTAATTCAATTTATCCTTCTTAAGGATTAATTTAAATTATTGGAGTTATTTATTATTTAATATCTACATTAGATAATAAAATAATAACTGATTTTGTAATATTTATTTAATACAAAATTTTGGCAATCAAAAATTTATATTAACATAAATATATAATTTAAACTAAAATACGCTCCCACTCGAATTAACATCCCTCTGTTTATATATATATATATATATATCATTATATACATATAATGGTGTTCCAAGATCCATATCTAGTCATGCCTTGACCCTGCTTTGGCTGAACTCAAAACACAACCTTTTAGGTAGACATCTTATGTCAATTATATCGTCTATATAACTCTTGGATCGCATGTTGAACATTTTGTTCAGTATTATTCATTTGCTCAAAATGTAGAATAATTCATGCTTTTGTCTCTAAGGCCATAATCGTATTATGCAACCTAGTTAAGTCAGACCCAATAATAGGTTGGAGCACCACATTTTACTCCATCGCATATAACCAAAATAAAAGGTGCACAACGCTTTGGCGTTAGTTACATCCAGTGATTTTGGATAGTGGTGAGTATATTATTGGAAGACTTCACCATGACTTAATATAACAAAATTTGCTTTAAAGGGAATTTATAATTCGTAGTGGAAAACCATATCAGAGTTATTCATATATCAGAATATATGCTTTCTATATTCGTAATATAAATTGGATTTAAATAAAATATATAAATCAAATATATATATATTAAATCCAACATTATATACGAATTTTGCCTATATTTCTTTCGAACATTTCAATTATTGGTTATTAGAATTTTGTATCAAATGTAATATACAAATCTTAAACAGATTTTAACCAATCTTTTATGGAACCATTCCATTTTCACATGTTACAAAGCTTCTGTCTCTGGGTATACATGTATTGTTCAAAACAATATATATTTAAACACTTCAAACTACTCCAAAATAGATACAAAAATACTCATAGTTTTTCGAAATAGTGAGACAAGTATATCTTTATCTAATACCATACTATACCCTCTATAACAAAACACATTACACAGGCATTTTGTATATAGTAGTTCTAATAATTCATACCAAATTGATATTAAATACATACATCTTGTAATATCAGACCATGTAATAATACAATTTGTTGGTCATAAGTATACAGATCTTTGCTAAACATTATAAATTTAGACTCAATGCTAATATTAAAACATACATATATAAATACACTACAACTGAGTTGAAATTTCTGTGTATCTTTATACACAGTACAACCGATCAAGTTTCTTTAAACCTTCCAAGTCTCACTTGGTTTTGGAAGTTCGACCGTTCCTGCATCAATATGTCCGCTCTTGTCCACTGCCAGTCATACTGGTTCATGTCACTTTCTTAAACCTGCAAATAAGTTTATCCTTAAAATAAATAGATCAATATCTATTTGAAAATAAATAGTGTATCATGAAATGCAGTACATACATATATCAGATATATATATATATATATATACATGCATATAATACTGCTTAGATTTATCTACCTATATATATAAACAACACAATTAGATATTGTTTGTTTGCAGGTTCGTACAAGTTGATTTATAATCATTTCATTATGATATTGCTTATTCACACAATAATACTTGGCCACGAAATGAGAAGTACAAACTCTACATCTACAGTTTGTCATATAATCCAAGAAGGTGTGATATTAAGCATCCCATGTATTATACAATCCTAATTGTATAATGCTTTGGCTACTCATATATATAACTATTATATAATAAACTATTACAGCCAAATTGATAGCATCACTCATCATATCATTTATATGAATATGCTGTCAACATACCTAGATGTTTTGACCATAACAGAGCTGATATGTACTCTTTAATCTTGTAGCACATTCCTATCAAACATGTTCATTCATTTGAGACATGTTCCAAAAGAAAAGGAAATAACTTATGCCAAACAGTTTCAAAAACAAACATTACTAATTCATGTTTGCCTTATAGCTTATGAATAGCATATAATCCATGTCCAGGAAACAGAAAATCCTTATTTATACAACTTTAACTTCATGACATATATATAAATTTGATGTATAAATGTATTGTAATGAAAGCACATATATGGATGCAACTATATTTACATCGAGTTCTGTAAAGCTACCAAAATCATTACAGGTACAGTCCACATGAGTTTAAAATATAAATGCAACTTTTCCATCCATTTATGATATGCAAATCAAATTTGCATTATCACTTAAATGATCACTGTATATGAAACTTATTTATAATGGCAAACTTTTAATGCATACTATTGATCAATGTACATACATATGTAAAATCAACAAAGTATCGCAATACTATTATTTATACTGATATAATAAAGCAGATATTAAATCATATTTATATCAGCTTTTATATTGTATAAGTATTATATATATACATTAATATAAATATACTAAGTATTTTAAAGTTAAACAGCAGATTATACTTGCTGTAAATCTTTTAAAACCTGATTTGCAACTATTTTACTCATCATTATAAATAAAATTAGTGTTTAAACACCTAAATGAATCTCCTTATATGCCACAGGCTATAATCCAAATTATATGCATAACATGATTTATAAATTTGTAAACTAACAATCATGAACAGTTTATACAAAGTGCAGTTTGTACTTGTATAAATTTGCTGACATTAATAGGTGTTCAAATGAAAATCAAAACAGAAAATAGGAATTTGAATCAGATTTCCTGTACATGTATGTCAGTACATACATGTTAATATATTCAAGCAACAAGTGTATACAATATTTCAAGTCAAAAAAAATCAATCAATTATATACATACTCTATGTATATATTTGTATATGCAACACAGTGTAAACATATCATATACGTCTACTTATATAAGAGGTGGATCCATCTAAAATTATACAATGTAGATATATAGCCAAGTGCCAAAACAAATCATTCATTTGTTTATTTAATACAATCAGTGGTTAAATTCATGAAGTAACTATTTGAAATGGTTCATGAAAAATAGTTCCAAACTATATTTATAGTATTCAGATCGGGTTTCACCACAGCAATTAAGCACACAAAATAAATTGTATACCAGACATGTTGATTTCACATCATCAATCATGATATAATGAATCTAGTAAGAATTCAAAATTAATATCATATATCAATTCATGATTCCATCCAGTTTATTTTATATCAAATATAAAATCATTTATGGAATTACAGTTTTTATTTCTTATATCAAATACTGATTTAATTTCAGTGAAACATTTTCACTTCTGGAATACATTTTGTCATAGATTCTTAAATTGTAATTACACTGACTTTAATACCTTTGAATCAAACAAAATTTGATTGTAAATGTGGCATTGTTTAGTTGTTAAGAGGTCTAAAATAAAATAATGTAAAAACAAAATTGATATCTAATATTGATTTTGTTTAAACATAATAATTTTATATCAGAGTTTACTTTGTTAAAACTAGACAGATCCAAGTTCATGATTAATAACATGAAAATGCATTACCAAAAGGAATTCATCAGTGAATCTCTTATCCAACTAATTTGATCAACAGTCAAATTAATTCCTTTTGATAAGATGAGATTAGGATGCAAACATATACAAATATATATAATTTATTTAAAGTAAAACTATTCTTAAAAGGATCTTACTGATCTATCCATCAGTAAAACAGATTTAAAATAACAATGAAACAGTTTCACCTTTAAAATTTGTTTAGATCTTGACTTCATGATTTTGTTATAACCATTTACTAGTGATCTTTGAATGTTAGAGTGATCTAACAGTTCATAGATCCAAAACCATGTTTATGTAATCAGACATATTATAAACAGATAATCTATCTGACAAATTTTGGCATGTAAGAATTGGGATTTTAAATACATATGAATACCATATATTGATTCTGGAATGTTAACTAAAAACAAAACAAAATTTTGTTAATTATAAAACATTTCATATTGTTGATCCACTGTCTTTCATATTTCAGATCGAATCAAATATCTAAAACATGTAGATTCAACATACCAATCTTTCTGCTCATGTTTCAATCTCGTAAGATTTAGCAAATAAAATCAAGATCTGATATTGATTTTATTTTAGTTAAAACAATTTTAATGCAGTAATCATTACAATCGACAATCCCTACCAAACGAAACAGAGTCAAAACCCTAAAATCAAAATTCAATTCCAAGATATTTACAACGAATCAAACATCCAAAACCCAAAATTACTGTTCAATATACTATATCTCGCAAAGCCATAGCTCTGATACCATTGACGGAATTTTAATCGGTTTAATCGATTTCAAATTCAACGATTTAACAATTTAAACTTGGATCTATTGCGAGAATAATAAATCAAAACTAGTATTGATTAGGATTTCATACCTATTGTAATCGATTCTGGAATCATCGGAAGGAGATTGAACTCGTTGAAGATGGATGGATCGAATCAACAGGCTCAACAAATCGCTGGCCCTCTATGGTATCCACGAGAACACCTTATCCTTGATCAAATCGAAGAAGAAACTAAAGGAGCGGACGGTACTAGCCGCCATCAAAGATTCTAGGGTTTTGGAGTAAGTCTTATAAGTCGGTTTAGGATCTCATCCGTATATCTAGTTTTTGGGTTAGCATATATATATATATAAAAGGAAATTAAAAGAATATCCCTTAGTAACACTTGTTAACCTAAAATAAGGAACCTCCCGAATACTTGCTCCAACTTCGAATAAAATATCAACAAATTGATATATTTTATTCTTCCAGAATATTTTCTCCTTTATAATGTTCTATACCGTGTGACCCTATAGGCTATCACAGCGTTGGCAATAGTTTAAACAAATTCAAACTATAAACAATGAGTGGCGTCTAGTGACACATCATTGTTACCCAAGCTATAATAGTAATGATTCAATACAACCTTTGTGAATAGTGTCTCAATATAATTTAATCCTTTTAACCGTTATATCCAAGATTAAACTGAAGGCATGGTTCGTATCATCCTCTTTGTAATTTAATCTGTTTTCTTAATCAATGAGTAGACTGTTCAGAACAAATCAATATTTGAGCATGGCCATGCATTTCACAGTCTCACTCAATTAAGAGGCCCAAGGATATCACTACGAATATATCGTAGAGTTAAATTCCATCTAGTTCATTCATAATTTATATTCGATTCTAGATATATCCAATAATCACCGTTATCATTACTCTGTTACAAAATAACTTTAGATGATATCAAAACATAAATATGCTCGAATAAAATTATAATGATTTCAGGTCTGAGGACCATTATATCACTATCACTATGAGAACAACTTATGATACTGTTAATTATATTCCATGGAGTTATCTCACGGCGGGTCAGCCCAATACGATATTCTCTAATACGTATTTATATCTTGACTTTAATATCACATATATTAATGATGAATGAGATGTGATCATCAGTCAATCAATATACTAGTCTCAACGCTTTATTTTTGTCCTTTATAAACAATAAAATTGACTAGGGACGTTTAAGAATTATAATACTTATCACATTATATAATCTCAAGTTCAGTCTTACTCGAACTATATAATTCCGTATTATAATTCTAAGGACTTCTATTATATTAATATTTATATTACGCAGTAAATATAATATAATAGAATATTATTTTATTCCAAATAAAACAATAACATCAACAGTGTTATCAATCTCATCAAAGGAATTGCCTCTAGGGCACAAACTCTAACAGAAACCCCGTAGATAAGTCTAACTGAGAGAAAACATATGCACTAACAAGTTGGTCAAACAGGTCATCTATGCTCGGAAGTAGGTATCTATTCTTCTTGGTGAGTTTATTCAACTCTCTATAGTCCATACATAAGCGAAGCGAACCATCCCCTTAGTTCCGAATACTTCTGGACCACCCCATTCAGATATGCTTCGCCTAGTAATCCTTTTCTCAAGTAGCTCCCCTACTTGCTTGCTAAGTTCCCTCCTTTCCCTTGGAGCCATATGAGGCACATGCAATGAAAATGGCTTTGCATTGTCCACCAAGCATATATGGAAATTAGTCTCGCACCTTGGAGGTAAGCCCCGAACCTCCTCAAAAACATCAGGATACTCACAGACTACTATTACAGATCGAAGATCATCGATAGATGCATCAAGTGACTCTAGGAAACAAAGCATGGCAGACCATTTAGGGTCACAAGAAATCTCGAGGGTCCTCCCATGGCAAGTCTAAATTCTAATGACCCTCCTCTCACAATCTAGAATGGCACCATACATGGCTAGCCAATCCATCCCTAGAATTAAACCATAGCCCATGAAACCAAGCATATATGCGTTGCACTCAAACACGATGCCCAGCACAGATGTTGTAACACCCCACCTCCGCCAATGCCACTCTTGCAAGCAAAATAGCTTTGGGGGGACGTTAAACAAGGTAAACATGAATGAAGATATCACAAGACAGAACATATAAGTAAAAAAAACAGAGTAAATAAAGCAGCGGGTAAAAACTAACATTTCAAAACCATAGTCAAGTTACATCAAAGTACTTGGTCATTATTTTCCCACAAAACAAAGTCTAGAAACATAAACTGAAAACTGGAAAGAAAATCATAAAGTAACTATCCCCAAGGTAGAATAAGCCATAGCAAGCTCAAGTCCAAACCGTACATGAGCTATCCAGAAAAGCAGCTAAAGATCCAAGCTAGGTGCTAGTGTTCCCACCCTGTAAACCTGAGGGGGGGGGGGAACGAAAGAAAAGAGGCGAAAGAAAACGGGTCAGTCAAAAAGACTGGTAAGTCCTACATACTATTAGTATAAAAACTAATAAAGTTAACTGGACATGTAAAGCAGAGATGAAACATAGGATGATAACTGGCATGGTGAAAAGTTAACAAGATAGGTCAAGTGTGGCATCGCATATACGAGGTTAAGTTTTTGCACCAAATGTACTAGTATTCCAACCCATGTCAAGTATAAACAAGAAGTGATCCCTTGGCCCAATCTTGGCCCAATATCACGAGATGACCTAAATCAAGGTCCAACAACACGGTCTAGTCGATCGGCTCTCTAAAAGTATAACTCGTCAAGTGTCGGTGTCATACGGCCCAATCACGAAGTGTAGTCAAACTGTGCTAGGTCCACCCTAGGGTGTATCAAGCCCTAGAGTGCCAACCACGGACACAAATCAAGCACGCACAGTCTAAAGCTACTGATGCCCGTGTCTGCTTTTTCAACTCCGGACTATGTGCACGACGATAGTCCGCCTGAACCTACACCGGCGCACCTACTCAGCCGTCGTTTTGGTCTCTTACATGTCAGCCCAGTAATCGTGCCCCAGCCTAGCCTAGTCCCTAGGGTATCATGATACAACCAAGAGGGTTACTGGTGAAAAGGACCACGTAACTAGGGTTTCTAATGGGTTAAACGTGGTTAACCCTATCCAATCAAATACCAAGTTGGTTAAGTGTACCCAAGGTTCATGACTTAACCCTATCAACCCATCGTGTTTAATTGGTTAAGTATTCAAGTGGTCCATGACTTAACCCTATCATGTGGCATTAATTGATTTAATGCACCCAACCTCTCACATTAGACCTTGTTGTGGTTACTAGTTAAGCCGGGCGGGTCCGGGTACCTTTACACCACAACTTAGTCTAACCTCGGGTTTCAAGTGCGACATGACCAACTACTCACATTGGGTCCTATTGCTTGTAGCCACTAGTTAAGCCGGTCGGTTCCGGGTAGATTTATGCTACAAACTCAACCCAACCTCGAGTTGGCCATTTTCATGTTTTCTAGAAGTCATGTCCAAGTTCATGTTCATGTTTCAAGCATAATCACATGTCATATTTCGTGTCATCTTTTCAAGTCATGTTTTTATGTCATTTTAGCTTACCCATAACGTAACCCCATCGCGTGTAAGTTCGCATAAACGCAAATAGATCTCAAAGAGGGAACTTAGAAGCATGACATAATTAATAAGGTTTGGCTACAAGTTAAACATGGTGGCATATGAGGCAAATGTGTTCATAAACTTGCATATTACATTATAGGCCTCAAAACATGCATGATATCAACTTTAGCAAAATAGATGAAACATGTCATAAATGACATAGGATGATAGCTAGTGATTCACATATAACATCATATGCAAGATAAAATAAGGTTTATGAGAGTTTCTATGTGGCTTTATGCAACATTTCAAATCAAAGCTCATAGCTTTCTATGCACAAAGTCAAGGTGATAGCTTTACAAACATGCATAGAATAAATCCATGCATAACATGATAGAATCAAAGCACAGATCATACTTTGGCCCAAACTCAAACTTGCAACATGTCATATTTAACTTCATAGTTAGAATCTATGAGTAGAGTAGGGCTTACAATGCTATGAAGACTTATAAAATAAAATAAGATTGAGACGAAGCCATTAGCAACTCTAAAAACCCCCAAATAATAAGCTCCAATGAAAACCCTTGAGAAATAAGAAGAAGATCCTTGCTTTGATGAAGAAAGATTGAACTTTGGCCTTGAATCAAACTTAGAAACTCTCAAACAAGCTTAGAAACTCTCATATGAATGAAGATGGAGAATATGACAAGAGGGTGGAGGCCGTGATTAAACATTTTGGCATAGCCTAGTTGTAGGATTGATTTATGATGGTTTAGGCTAGGTCTTAAGGTCTTTTTATAGAAGATTTGGTTAGTTTAGGCCATAGGATTAACCCTAATTCAGATCTGAGCCTTTAAAATCCGTCACAAGCCTTAAAACATGTCTTGAGGAACAAGTCAGGTGCACCCAGGCCAAACTGGCCGACCACCCAAGTCGATAGGGGTGTCGACTGGGCAGTCGACACAACCTGGGGTGTGTCGACTCCCAAGTCGACTCCCCAGTCGACTTGGGGTGGCGGGAATTTTTCCCGTCTGACCTGCTCGGCTGAATTTGAATTCTGAATTCAAATTTGAACTGTTTTTGAACTTGAAATTTTCTGAAAACTTTGGCGGGCCATAACTTGGTCATACGGACTCTGATTTTCGAAAACTCGGACTCTATTTCGCATATTTTTCTGAGACGAACGTAATGGCACATCCCGTTTCCCTTGATTCAGATTTTATCATTTAATTTTTCCTTGATTTATGTTATAACTTGTTATTCAAAATACGGGTTGTTACATCCTCCCCACCTTAAAAGATTTCGTCCCCGAAATCTTCAAGTTAGGAAGAGCATATCCTACCATCCATCATCCATCTACTCAAAACATCATCCACGTGCAGTCGATGTCCTTAACAAATTCTAAATGTTGTATGATCATATGCAAAGGTGTGTGTATATGTACTTATCTAATGGGAAAATCAGGTGGTTACTGATTCAGTAATCCTCCTTAATGCAAAGTATGTTAGTGAAATGAGTCCATATATATGCAAATTCCTAACATAATTCATAATCTCTATATGAGTGCACATAACATTCATCCATATGCAACATCCACGTGATATCATAACAAGTTTCAGCCATGAATAAGTATAAACACTCATGCATATGCAATATGAAAGTGTGTGAGCCGATCTTAGTGCCTAATGTGTATCATGCATCCACGAGTATCCACTTGCAAACACTTGCAACTACTTGCAAACATCAAACATAACATGTTTCAAATACATGTTTCATCCAAAGGGTTTCTACCTAAGGTTCTCATGACAAGGTTAACGAGATAACAAGATAAACATGGATAGCAAAAGAAAGATATGCTAACAAGGAAAAGAGATTGAGAATGTACCCTCAAAAAGAAATGGATAAAGCCCACGCATCTTCTCCTCGGTTTCCCAAGTTGCATCCTCTTCGGCCTCACTCCACTGAACCTTCACCAATTTGACTTCTCGATTCCTTAGCTTCTTGATCTCCGTTCCCAAGATACGAATCAGAGCTCTTCTCATGGTTGCCTCTTTCTCTACCTCTACGTCTTCAAGAATGCTAGGTTCAACCACCTCAGTGGACTCATGTAGGCACTTTCGGAGATGCGAGACATGAAAGACATTATGCACTCCGGCCATCTTCTCAGGCAATTCTACCTTATAAGCCATCTTACCAATTCTCTCTATGATAGGGAAGGGTCCTACGAATCTTGGTGCCAGCTTCCCAACTGCTCCAAAACGAACTACATTACGCAAAGGAGAAACCTTCACGAAAATCTTATCTCCAACTTCGAATTCCAAATCTGTCCTTCGCTTGTCAGCATAGGATTTCTGCCTGTCTTGGGCCGTTTTCATCCGTCTTCTCACCAATTCAACTTTCTCGGATGTGTCCCGTATCATATCGGGCCCAAGTATAAGCCTATCCGTTGTCTCCCACCAACAAGATGGTGACCTACATGGCCTCCCATACAAAGCTTCAAATGGTGCCATCCCTATGCTAGCTTGATAGCTATTATTATAAGAAAACTCTACAAGAGGAAGGTGGTCTTCCCAAGTACCACCAAAGTCAAGAACACAAAGCCTCAAAAGATCTTCTAGCCCTCTATTCACCCTTTCGGTTTGGCCATCCGTCTGGGGGTGATAGGCTGTACTTAGATTCAATCGCGTACCCATCGCTTCTTGCAAACTATTCCAGAACTGGCTAGTGAAGATTGGGTCACGATCGCTAACTATGCTAGAAGGAACTCCATGCAATTGCACTATCTCTCAAAGATAAACAGATGCTTGCCATGATGCGGTCCTCTTGCTCTTCACTGGAATGAAATGAGCACTCTTCGTAAGTCTATCAACTATGACCCATATGCTCGTATTCCCTTTCCTTGACCTAGGCAATCCATCCACAAAATCCATAGAGACACTTTCCCACTTCCATTGCGGGACCTCCAATGGATGTAATAGCCCACCGGGTTTCTTCGACTCGGCTTTCACTTGTTGGCACACCATGCACTTTGAAACATACTCTGCCACATCCTTCTTCATTCCAGCCCAAAAGAAAATGTGCTTCATATCCCTATTCATCTTATCTCCTCCAGGATGTATAGTCATCTTCGAGTGATGCGCTTCTTCGAGAACTTTATGCACCAAGTCTCCCACTTGTGGAACGCATAGCCTTCCATCACGCCTTAGCCAACCCTTGTCATCCATAGTATATCTAGCAAGGTGACTAGACGTCTCACCACGAATCAACTTGTCCATGATCTCGACTATCTGCGGGTCTTCCTTCTGCGAAGTCCCTACTTGATCAAGAAGTGTAGGTCTAAGCTCAAGAGATGCTAACAAACCCGTCATCGACTCAATAGCCGTTGTGAAATCAAAGGTTGCCAAGAACTCTAGGCTATTCATCTCAACAAACAAGGGACTCAAAGTCAACCTTCTTCTGCTTAGTGCATCTGCCACAACATTACCCTTGCCAGGGATATAAGCTATCTCGAAGTCATATGATGCCAAGAATTCCACCCACCTTTGCTGCCTTAGATTCAGATCTTTCTGCGAGAATAGGTACTTGAGCGACTTGTGATCAGTATATAACTCAAACCTTTCGCCTAGAAGATAGTGGCGCCAGGATTTGAGTGCAAAGACGATCGCCACCAACTCCAAATCATGAATGGGATAGTTCTTCTCATGAACTTTAAGTTGCCTGCCCCCATAACATATCACTCTTCCTTCTTGCATCAGAACAGCACCTAACCCCGTGCCACATGCATCGGTGTATACGGTAAACATCTTGCCGCCATTGGGTAATGCCAAAACTGGAGCTGTGGTGAGGGCGCTCTTGAGCCTTTGAAAAGCAAGCTCACACTCTAAGTCCTATGCAAAGACTAAGTTCTTTTTCGTCAACTTAGTAAGAGGGGCTGAAATCTTAGCGAAGTCCTTAATGAACTTCCTATAGTAGCCTGCTAGACCGAGAAAGCTTCTTACTTCGGTTGCATTCCTAGGAGTCTTCCAGTCTTGAACCGCAACCACTTTCGTGGGATCCACAGCTATACCTTTCTTAGAGACTATATGTCCAAGAAACCGAACTTCCCTTCTCCAAAAATGGCATTTGGAGAACTTGGCTTTTAACTGATGAGCTCTAAGCATATCCATCACTTCCTTGAGATGTCTAGCATGTTCTTCCTCATCCTTTGAGAAGATCAGAATATCATCCACGAAGACAACCACAAACTTGTTAAGGAACTCCCTGAACACCCTACTCATCAAATCTACGAAGTAGGCAGGTGCCTTTGTCAAGCTGAATGGCATGACAAGCCATTCAAAGAATCCATCTGGAGTCCTAAATGCAGTTTTATCAATACTATCCTCAGCCACTCTAAGCTGATGGAATCCGGTGGCTAGATCGAGCTGAGAGAAAACAGAAGCACCAACAAGCTGGTCAAAGAGGTCATCTATCCTTGGTAACGGGTGCCTATTCTTCTTTGTCAGCTTGTTCAACTCTTGATAATCAACACATAGACGAAGCGAACCATCCGCCTTAGTAGCGAACACCACAGGAGCACCCCATTCAGAAATGCTTCGCCTAACAAAATTCTTCTCAAGCAACTCTTTGATTTGCTTACTAAGCTCTCTTCTTTCTCGTGGGGCCATGTGCCTAACGGGCAATGAAACTGGCTTGGCATTATCAACAAGATAAATGCGGAAATCTATCTCTCGTTTAGGGGGTAACCCCATAACCTCTTCAAAGACATCAGGATATTCTCGGACCACCCTTACAGATTGCAGATCATCGATGGACGAGTCAAGCGATTCAAGATAACATAACATGACGGGATCCAGCGGGTTGCAAGAAATCTCTAGGGTATTACCAAGGCGAGTCATGAGCCTCACCACCCTATGCTCACAATCGAGAATGGCTCCATAACTGGACAACCAATTCATGCCCAAAATAAACCCATATCCCGTGAACCCGAGAACATAAGCATTACACGTGAATTCTACGGTCAAGATAGAAATCCTCAAATCCATACAAATCATAGATAGATGGGCGGAACCCCCAATTGGATTTGAAACACTAACGGGATCCTCAACTAGACTAGTACTTAGGTGCAAACTTTCAACAATGTCCGATGAAATAAAAGTATGCGATGCGCCAGAATCAAATAAAGTGCGAACAGGAAAATCAAAAATGTAAACAAGGCTTTCTACAGAAATACTACCTCGGTCCCGAACTGGAGCAGTGTTGAGAGCATGCACTTGCCCTCTAGAAGGTCCTACACGCTGAGTCTGCCCTTGCCCTTGTCCTCGCTTCTTAGGGCAATCCTTGCTAAAGTGTCCAGTCTCTCCATAATGAAAGCATTCGCCCAACTTCCTCTTCTTCTTCCTACAATCTTTGGCTATGTGCCCAACAATCCCACAGAAGTTGCACTTTCTTGGGCCCTTTGCCTTGTTGTTGTTGACCTTATTACCCTTGTTGTTCTTGTTGTTCTTGTTGTTCTGATTGCTCTGATTTCCTCCCCACTTGGAGTCTGCCTTCTTGGTTTGAGTCTCATTAGGCTTGACTTCTTTCTTGTCATTCTTATCGTCTCCCTGAAGCAATTCCATGTCCACTAGGCTTTCAAAAGTGGCCCCCATGGGTATATGTGACATGGCTAAACCTTGTATTTGCTCATTCAACCCTCGTGCAAAGCGTAGAGCCTTCTTCTGGGGAGTATTAACCATGTCCAAACCGAATCGAGCAAGCTGGTTAAACTTATTCACATACTCCCTCACTGTCATGTCCCCTTGCTTCAAAGATATAAACCTCTCCAATTGCAGATTTGCCTCAGCAGATGATAGAAACTTAAGCCCAAACCTCGTCCTAAAGTCGGCCCAAGTCTCTATAGGCCAAGTAGCGTTGGTAACTTCCCACCAATAAGCAGCTTCCTCTTTCAATAGCCATACTGCCAACAGAACTTTTCTACGGTCTTCCACATCAAAGATGGCGAAGAGATCTTCAGTTTCTTTTAACCAATTTCTCGCCTCAACAAAAGTCCCCATCCCAATAAAATTCTTGCCACCCATTGCCTTAAAGTCCTTGCAGACCTTTGCGAAATCTGCTTGTGGATGCTGAGGAGGAGGACGAGGAGGAACCTCAGTTACAGTGGGAGTGTTTGCTGGCCCCACATCGTTGGCCCTAGCTTCCAAGTACCTACGGAACCATCCGGGAATGGTTACTCCCTCGGGAAGGTTAAGATCGGCCATGCTGAAAAAAAGGGAAAAGATAGATTTAGAACGAGGAAACAAAGTATAGTGCTAATGGCTTTTGGGGAATAGCCTTTTAAAATAACTAGACTTTTCTTGGAAAATACTTAATTGGTTTTGAAAAAAGTTTTTCAAAAGGGTTTTAAAACTTTTGTCCGGTCTAGTAAAACCTTATGCTCTGATACCAAATGTAACACCCCACCTCCGCCAATGTCACTCTTGCAAGCACACTAGCTTTGGAGGGGCGTTAAACAAGGTAGACATGCATGCAGATATCACAAGACAGAACATATAAGTAAAAAAACAGAGTAAATAAAGCAGCGGGTAAAAACTAACATTTCAAAACCATAGTCAAGTTACATCAAAGTACTTGGTCATTATTTTCCCACAAAACAAAATCTAGAAACATAAACTGAAAACTGGAAAGAAAATCATAAAGTAACTATCCCCAAGGTAGAATAAGCCATAGCAAGCTCAAGTCCAAACCGTACATGAGCTATCCAGAAAAGCAGCTAAAGATCCAAGCTAGGTGCTAGTGTTCCCACCCTGTAAACCTTAGGGGGGAAACGAAAGAAAAGAGGCAAAAGAAAACAGGTCAGTCAAAAAGACTGGTAAGTCCTACCTACTATTAGTATAAAAACTAATAAAGTTAACTGGACATGTAAAGCAGAGATGAAACATAGGATGATAACTGGCACGGTGAAAAGTTAACAAGATAGGTCAAGTGTGGCATCGCATATACAAGGTTAAGTTTTTTGCACCAAGTGTACTTGTAACAACCCGTATTTTCAATAACCTGTAATAACATAAATCGAGGCAGAATTTAATTCTAAAATGGGAATCAAGGGAAACGGGCTATGCCATTGTGTTCGTCTCGGAAAAATACGCGAAATAGAGTCCGAGTTTTCGAAAATCGGAGTCCGTATGACCAAGATATGGCCTCGCGAAGTTTCACGAAAATTCCCAAATTAAAGTATACTTAATTAAGTGAAATGGGTTGTGTAGATATATATATATATATATATTGATATATATATATATATATATATAATTGAAAATTTAATAAATAAATATGCAAAAATGCTCAAAACAGCGAATTGGGAGAGGGGAATAACCGAACCGGCCGATTTTTGAAGTCGACCCGAGCCCGCTGGGTCGACTAGGGGTTAATCCAGGGTGTTTGGCTGTCAACCCGTGGGCCGATTCGCTCAAGTGCAGATTTTGCATTTGAATGGTTCTCATGGTCCATCTTTAATCTAAAGGCCCTAGATGGTTCCTACACTTGACTTCTTCCCCAAGACATGCTTTGATGGCTTGGATTGAATCTAGGGTTAATCCTATGGCCTAAAACACTTGCCTAATCTATAAATAAGACCCTAACCTACCCTAATTCATTCATAATTAAACCTAGTGACTAAACTATGGCAAAATGCTAGCTCTCATGGCCTCCACTAATTTTATGAAGAGGGTTGCATACTAATCACTCTCTAATCAACTTCTAATCCCTTCTTAGCATCTTAATCTTCTTCATTTGGTGTTCAAAGTTGCTAGTTGTGAGTTTCTATCACTTTGATGATCTTTTGGTAAACTAATTAGATGAGATGTGATGAGATTTATGGTTTTGTATGTGGGTTAATGAGCTTTGAATCATATGATATGATGTTAGCATTAATCTTATGTTTATGCATGTTGAGTATGTAAGCTTATGCAAGTTTAATATGATGTATGTTATGTTTGCATGATGCTAAATATGCAAGTTGTGGGCTATGTAATCATATGCATGTTATGCAAGTTCATGGTAATATGCTATGCAAGTTACATGTTTGTTAATATGCAAGTTACATGTTTGTTAATATGCAAGTTACATGTATGTAAATATGCAAGTTACATGTTTGTTAATATGCAAGTTACATGTTTGTTAATATGCAAGTTACATGTATGTAAATATGCAAGTTACATGTTTCTTTATATGCAAGTTACATGTTTGTTAATATGCGAGTTACATGTATGTAAATATGCAAGTTACATGTTTATTAATATGCAAGTTCATGATGACACATTATGCAAGTCTATAAGCTAATATGCAAGTTTGTTATGCAAAATGAATATGTAAGTTATGTGACATATTATATGCAAGTTATGTGACATGTTATGCAAGTTCATATGCAAGTTATGTGTTTGTTAATATGCAAGATGGCACCTTTGAAACATGTTCATTCATATGCAAGTTGACACCTTTTATATGTGTTATATCATGAACGAAATTACGTGGGAACGATGGGGTAATTAAATGCATAAGTTAATAAGATTGTGTGAAATTAATATAATTATGCATAACACAAAATAAATAAACATAGTATGGGAATTTGCCTATTTGGTTAGGTGTACCCATACTATGTGTTGGGAATTTACCTATTGAGTTAGGTCTACCCCATGGGAATTTACCTATTAAGTTAGGTCTACCCATGTTAAGAAAACTTGATTAATTAGGGATAATTAATATAAAATTATGAGGGTGATTAATTAGGTGTAATTAATTGACTAAGACACGAGGTTGGACTCAGTTGTAGCGTAAAACTGCCCGGACCCAACCGGCTTAACCAGTTGCTACAAATGTTAGCCCAATGTGAGAGGTCTTAGGCACAAACTAAATACGTAATTAATGTAAAGACACGAGGTTAGACTCTGTTATGACATAAGGCTGCCCGGACCCAACCGGCTTAACCAGCGGTCATAAAAGACAGTCTAATGTGAGAGGTCTTTACAAAGGTTACGTTCTTAATTAATTAATTAAGAAACACTTAACCACATTAGCATGTAGAGGGACATGAGGGGTTAAGTGGGTGCCTCGGGTGGCATGAGAAAATCTAGTGGTTGCCTTGGGTGGCAATAGAAAATACGATTAGAATACTTAACCAAAATAGAACATGTAATTAAAACATGATTAAAGGGTTAAGTGCGATATACTAGAAAAAGGGACAAGCTTAGGTGGGTAGCTTGTGGAGGCCCATTTCAACCAGTAACCCATACGTATCTTTGTGGGCTCGACCCATGTCGAGGACGGGACACGCATACTGGGCTTGACTGTAAGAGGCAAACGGGTTAGCGGTGGCAACGCAAGTCCAACGGGCTTCATATGCGTGAGTGGGCCCGGGCTGGTAGGTAAGCCGTTGTTGCATCGAGTAGATATAAGCCGTGCACCTTTAGTTTCATCAGGTTGCCACATTGGGGAATGATACATCCCACGGTGGGGCCAGCACGGGTATCTACGTTAGGGAGCCGATCGAATGGGAAGTAGTGTGTACACCTAGTGGATTGTAGGGCCCCGTGGCGCCTACTTGGTCACCTAGGGGTACGCAGGTACTAATTAGTAAATTTTATAAGTCCTTGGGTGGGATCAACCTTTAAGTTAGGAACGACTGGTGTGGTGCAGTTTAGTAATTTACCTTAGGGAGGGTAGATGCGTCTTTATCCTTTATCTTAGTTTAGTTAACTGCTTAGTATAGCCGTTCATCCCTATATGTTACCGTATATCAAGTTATGTCTTCTCTGGTTACTTTAACGATTGTATTGTTAAAGTTATAGGACTCACTCAGACTTATGTCTGACCCCGTTGTCTTTATCTTTTTCCCAACCCTCAGGTCCTGTGGTGGATCCTAGCAGTAGTGGAGCTTGATCGGATTGCTGTTCCAGTCTTTAGGAGCTTGGGTAGATGTAAAGCTCCAGTTATCCAGTTATCTTTCCTTTTGTTTTGGCTATTGTATGAGAATGGGATTATGTACTTCTTTATCTTGATGGATATTGTACTTGACTTTTATTGTGGGTTTATGATGTAACCAGACATGTTTTACTTCCGCTGTTATGAGATGATGTTTTAAAATTTCAAGTACTATTTATATCTGTCTAGTTGTAATTTTTCTGTTCTATATTCACTAAAATACTCCACCGATGTTATGGCATTCCCATTGTGAGTGATCATAGCGGGAGTGGGGTGTTACACGTGGTATCAGAGCTTAAGGTTACCAGAACAGATAATTTTTGAGAAAAACTATTTTCTAAGAGTATTTTCGAAGAAAGTATTTTCAAAAACATGTCTTTTAAAAGGAAAAGTTTTTGAAAAAGAAAAGCATAATCCCCAATAGCCATATCTTTATCTTTCGGAATCTCCTTTTTGAATCTTTCCTCTTTCGTTTCAGCATGGCTGAAGATCTTAACATCCCGGAGGGTTTAGTTATACCACTATGGTATAGGAGGTTGCAAGAGGCTAGGGCCGCGGCTGCGGGTCCGGCCAATGCTACTACACCAGAGACAACCGCTCCTCCTCCTCAGCCTAGAGTGGATAATTTTGCTAAGGTTTGCAAGGAGTTCAAGGCTATAGGAGGAAAACCTTTTCTTGGTTCAGAGACTTTCGTAGAGGCTAGAGATTGGCTTAAGGAAGTGGAAGAGTTGCTAGATATCTTTGAAGTGGAAGAGGGAAAGAAAGTCAAGTTGGCGGCTTGGTTAATGAAGGGAGAGGCCTCATTCTGGTGGGAGGTCACTAATGGAGAACGCCCTGTTGACTCTTGGGCAGATTTTAAGCAAAGGTTTGGGGCTAAGTTTCTCTCAAGGGCGGAAGAGAATCTGTTTATGGAGAAGTTCTTGAATTTGAAGCAAGGGAATCTCACGGTGAAAGAATATGTCAACAAATTCAATCAATTAGCAAGGTTTGGCATAGAGTTGGTGAATACACCGGAGAAGAAGGCTTTGAGGTTCGTTAGAGGCTTGAACGAACCATTGCAAGGAATAGCTATGACTCACATTCCTATGGGGGCCACTTTTGAGAAGCTTGTCTACATGGCACTTATGCATGAGGATGATAAGAATTCTAAGGCACCAGAGAAAAAGGGGGATCAGAAGAAACCGCAACAGCAACAACAAGGCAAGGGCGGAAAAGGCAATGGTGACAAAAAGAAGACGAAGAAGAAGTGCTTCAATTGTGGAACACCAGGACACCTCAGTAAGGATTGTCGCAAAAAGAAGAAGACCGGTTGCTTTCATTGTGGTGAAGCAGGGCATCTTGTGAAAAACTGCCCAAAGAAGGGGCAGAAGACGGGGTCTACCTCAGGAGGCCAGGTGCAAGCTCTTATAGCACCACCTCAGTCAGGGGGGCAAGTTCAGGTTCTCTCAGTTCCACCGATTCAGCAGAGAGGTAGAACTATTTCCGTTGAAAGTCTGGTTTTTCTGTTTGATCATCCAGTTCGTACTTTGTTTGACTCTGGCGCATCGCATTCTTTTATCTCATCATCGTTAGTTGAGTCACTGCACTTAGACACCAGTCTAGTTGATGATCCCTTGGTTGTCTCAAACCCAATTGGGGGCTCCATATATCTGTCTATGATATGTTTGGGTTTGAAGATTTCTATACTTAGCGTTGAGTTTAGATGTGATGCTTTTGTATTGGGCTTCACGGGCTATGGGTTGATCTTGGGCATGGACTGGTTATCCAGTAATGGTGCCGTTCTTGATTGCGAAAGGAGAGTTGTCAGGCTCATGACCCGCTTGGGTAACACTCTCGAGATCTCTTGCAATCCCATGGAATCTGTTTTGCTAAGTTATCTTGAATCGCTCGATGCTTCGGTCGAAGGTTTGTGTTCTGTCAGAGTAGTCCGGGAATATCCGGATGTGTTTGAAGAAGTAAAGGGTTTGCCTCCGAAGCGGGAGATAGATTTCCGAATTTATTTGGTGGATAATGCCAAACCAGTGTCTTTGCCAGTGCGCCATATGGCTCCTCGTGAGAGAAGAGAACTTCATAAGCAAGTAGGGGAGTTGCTTGAGAAGGGGTTCATAAGGCGGAGTATATCGGAGTGGGGAGCTCCAGTGGTATTTGCCACAAAGGCGGATGGGTCCCTCAGACTTTGTGTGGATTATAGAGAACTTAATAAGCTCACGAAGAAGAATAGACACCCATTACCAAGGATAGATGATCTCTTTGATCAGTTGGTAGGCGCCTCAGTATTTTCGCAGATGGACTTAGCTACAGGGTTTCATCAGTTGAGAGTGGCGGAGGACAGTATAGAGAAGACTGCTTTCCGAACTCCGGATGGTTTTTATGAGTGGCTAGTGATGCCATTTGGGTTGACGAACGCCCCTGCATACTTTGTTGATCTCATGAGTAGAGTGTTCAGAGAGTATCTGAATAAGTTTGTAGTAGTTTTTGTGGATGACATCTTGGTCTTTTCCAAGAGTGAAGAAGAGCATGCCTTACATCTCAAGGAAGTGTTGGAGACCCTTCGAGCACATAGTCTTAAAGCTAAATTCTCTAAATGCCATTTTTGGAGAAGAGAAGTGCGATTCTTAGGGCATGTGGTCTCTAAGGAAGGGATAGCTGTGGATCCCGCAAAGATAGTATCTATCCAGGATTGGAAAGTTCCTAGAAATGCTACCGAGGTAAGAAGTTTCTTGGGGTTGGCAGGATATTATAGGAAGTTCATCAAAGACTTCGCGAAGATATCAGCCCCATTAACCCGCTTGACGAAGAAGAATCTGGTTTTCTCATGGGATGTAGATTGTGATGATGCTTTCCGACGGTTAAAGAGAGCTTTGACCACCGCTCCAGTTTTAGTGCTTCCAGATGGGAGTAAGCCATTTGTTGTTTATACCGATGCTTGTGGGACAGGATTGGGCGCAGTCTTGATGCAGGAGGGAAGGGTAATAGCTTATGGAGGGAGGCAATTGAGAGTGCATGAGAAGAATTACCCTACCCATGATCTAGAGTTGGCCGCGATTGTTTTCGCACTTAAGTCTTGGCGCCATTATCTTCTTGGTGAGAGATTCGAGTTGTTCACTGACCATAAATCATTGAAGTACTTATTCTCTCAGAAGGATTTAAATTTAAGACAGCAAAGGTGGATGGAGTTCTTAGCATCCTATGATTTTGAGATAGCGTATACCCCTGGCAAGGGTAATGTGGTGGCGGACGCCTTGAGTAGAAAAAGGCTATCTTTGAGTCCATTGTTCGTGGAACGGCGAAGCTTGGAGTTTCTTTCTTTGTTTGACTTCAGACCTTCTGTGGATTTTGTACCTGGTTTGTTGGCATCCTTGGAAGTTAGACCTACCCTTTTGGGACGGATTGGCGAGGCTCAGCGAGACGACCCACAGTTGGTTGAGTTGGTAGAGAAGCTTATAAGGGGGGAGTCGTCCAGCCATTTGGGTAGATACACTATAGATGATAGGGGATGGTTGCATAGAGACGGTAGACTTTGTGTACCGCAAGATGAGGGTTTGAAGAAGGCTATTTTGGATGATGCACATCGTTCAAGAATGACTATTCATCCCGGTGGAGATAAAATGTACCAAGACATGAAGAGACTTTTCTTCTGGGCCGGTATGAAGAAAGATGTGGCTGAATACGTGGCTAGATGCTTAGTATGCCAACAAGTTAAAGCGGAGCAAAGGAAACCCGGTGGGTTGCTACACCCATTGGAAGTTCCGCAATGGAAGTGGGATAGTGTCTCGATGGATTTCATCGACGGGTTACCGAGATCGAGGAAGGGCAATACGGGAATTTGGGTTGTGGTAGACAGACTTACCAAGAGTGCCCATTTTATACCCGTGAAGAGTAAGAGGACCGCTCCATGGCTTGCTTCAGTCTATGTTAGAGAGATTGTTAGATTGCATGGCGTACCATCCAGCATTGTGAGTGATCGAGATCCTATCTTCACTAGTGAGTTTTGGAGAAGTTTGCAAGAGGCGGTAGGGACTCAGTTATGTTTGAGCACCGCATATCATCCTCAGACGGACGGTCAGACCGAGAGGGTGAACCGTATTTTAGAAGATCTTTTGAGGCTTTGTATCTTGGATTTTGGAGGTACATGGGAAGAACATCTTCCTTTGGTGGAGTTCGCATACAATAACAGCTTTCAGTCTAGTATTGGCATGGCACCCTTCGAAGCTCTTTATGGAAGGCCTTGTCGATCTCCTACATGTTGGTGGGAATCTACGGATAAGATCTTGCTTGGGCCAGATATGGTTAGAGAGACTTCAGAGAAGATTGATTTGATTCGAAGACGGATGAAGGCAGCGCAAGATAGACAGAAATCATATGCGGATCAGAGAAGGACGGATCTTGAGTTTGAGGTTGGGGACATGGTTTTTGTCAAAGTATCTCCATTGAGAAATGTTGTTCGCTTTGGGTCCGTTGGGAAGTTAGCACCGAGGTTTGTTGGACCATTTCCTATTAAGGAAAGGATTGGACGGATGGCATATAGGGTAGAGTTGCCCGACAGACTTAGTGGTGTTCATGATGTATTCCATGTATCACATTTGAGGAAGTGCTTACATGAGACCGCAGAGGTAGTAGAGCCGAGCTTGCTTAGAGATGTAGAGGTAGAGCGTGATGCGACGATTCGACGAGCTCCTACTCGCATCCTTGGGTCAGAAACTAGGAAGTTGAGGAATAGAGAAGTTCAGCTAGTGAAAGTGCAATGGGGAGATGACGAAAGCAATGCTACTTGGGAGACGGAAGCGAAGATGCGTTCTTTGTATCCATTTCTTTTTGAGAGTATGTCTTTTAACTCCTCCTTTATCGCTTGTCTAGTATTTATCTTATCTTTAGTATATCCTCTCGCTAGTACCTATGACCTTTAGATAGGGTAAAACCTATGGTTGAAACATGTGTTTGAAACATGTTATGGTTGATGGATGCATGTGGATGCAATTGATTGCTAGTGGTTGCTCGTGGATGCATATACACACACATTAGGCACTAGATCGGCTCAGACACTTCATGTTGCATATTGCATAAATGGATGTGGTAGTTAGAATTGATGGATGTATCATGGCTGTGTTATCATATGGATGATGCATTTTTGTGTATGGTTGTGCACGCATGTAGAAATTTGTATGTGTCAATAGGGTTTCGCATACATATTGGATGCATGGCACTATCATGGTTTGCATTAAGGAGGTTTACTGTATCAGTAACCGCCTGATTTTCGCATTAGGTAAGTACATATACACACACTTTTGCATATATCCATCCAGCATTTAGAATCTTGTAAGGACAATGATTGCTCGTGGATGATGCTTTGAGTAGATGGATGATTGGATGGTAGGATACGTTCTTCCTAACTTGAAGATTTCGGGGACGAAATCCTTTAAGGAGGGGAGAATGTAACAACCCGTATTTTCAATAACCTGTAATAACATAAATCGAGGCAGAATTTAATTCTAAAATGGGAATCAAGGGAAACGGGCTATGCCATTGTGTTCGTCTCGGAAAAATACGCGAAATAGAGTCCGAGTTTTCGAAAATCGGAGTCCGTATGACCAAGATATGGCCTCGCGAAGTTTCACGAAAATTCCCAAATTAAAGTATACTTAATTAAGTGAAATGGGTTGTGTAGATATATATATATATATATATATATATTGATATATATATATATATATATAATTGAAAATTTAATAAATAAATATGCAAAAATGCTCAAAACAGCGAATTGGGAGAGGGGAATAACCGAACCGGCCGATTTTTGAAGTCGACCCAAGCTCGCTGGGTCGACTAGGGGTTAATCCAGGGTGTTTGGCTGTCAACCCGTGGGCCGATTCGCTCAAGTGCAGATTTTGCATTTGAATGGTTCTCATGGTCCATCTTTAATCTAAAGGCCCTAGATGGTTCCTACACTTGACTTCTTCCCCAAGACATGCTTTGATGGCTTGGATTGAATCTAGGGTTAATCCTATGGCCTAAAACACTTGCCTAATCTATAAATAAGACCCTAACCTACCCTAATTCATTCATAATTAAACCTAGTGACTAAACTATGGCAAAATGCTAGCTCTCATGGCCTCCACTAATTTTATGAAGAGGGTTGCATACTAATCACTCTCTAATCAACTTCTAATCCCTTCTTAGCATCTTAATCTTCTTCATTTGGTGTTCAAAGTTGCTAGTTGTGAGTTTCTATCACTTTGATGATCTTTTGGTAAACTAATTAGATGAGATGTGATGAGATTTATGGTTTTGTATGTGGGTTAATGAGCTTTGAATCATATGATATGATGTTAGCATTAATCTTATGTTTATGCATGTTGAGTATGTAAGCTTATGCAAGTTTAATATGATGTATGTTATGTTTGCATGATGCTAAATATGCAAGTTGTGGGCTATGTAATCATATGCATGTTATGCAAGTTCATGGTAATATGCTATGCAAGTTACATGTTTGTTAATATGCAAGTTACATGTTTGTTAATATGCAAGTTACATGTATGTAAATATGCAAGTTACATGTTTGTTAATATGCAAGTTACATGTTTGTTAATATGCAAGTTACATGTATGTAAATATGCAAGTTACATGTTTCTTTATATGCAAGTTACATGTTTGTTAATATGCGAGTTACATGTATGTAAATATGCAAGTTACATGTTTATTAATATGCAAGTTCATGATGACACATTATGCAAGTCTATAAGCTAATATGCAAGTTTGTTATGCAAAATGAATATGTAAGTTATGTGACATATTATATGCAAGTTATGTGACATGTTATGCAAGTTCATATGCAAGTTATGTGTTTGTTAATATGCAAGATGGCACCTTTGAAACATGTTCATTCATATGCAAGTTGACACCTTTTATATGTGTTATATCATGAACGAAATTACGTGGGAACGATGGGGTAATTAAATGCATAAGTTAATAAGATTGTGTGAAATTAATATAATTATGCATAACACAAAATAAATAAACATAGTATGGGAATTTGCCTATTTGGTTAGGTGTACCCATACTATGTGTTGGGAATTTACCTATTGAGTTAGGTCTACCCCATGGGAATTTACCTATTAAGTTAGGTCTACCCATGTTAAGAAAACTTGATTAATTAGGGATAATTAATATAAAATTATGAGGGTGATTAATTAGGTGTAATTAATTGACTAAGACACGAGGTTGGACTCAGTTGTAGCGTAAAACTGCCCGGACCCAACCGGCTTAACCAGTTGCTACAAATGTTAGCCCAATGTGAGAGGTCTTAGGCACAAACTAAATACGTAATTAATGTAAAGACACGAGGTTAGACTCTGTTATGACATAAGGCTGCCCGGACCCAACCGGCTTAACCAGCGGTCATAAAAGACAGTCTAATGTGAGAGGTCTTTACAAAGGTTACGTTCTTAATTAATTAATTAAGAAACACTTAACCACATTAGCATGTAGAGGGACATGAGGGGTTAAGTGGGTGCCTCGGGTGGCATGAGAAAATCTAGTGGTTGCCTTGGGTGGCAATAGAAAATACGATTAGAATACTTAACCAAAATAGAACATGTAATTAAAACATGATTAAAGGGTTAAGTGCGATATACTAGAAAAAGGGACAAGCTTAGGTGGGTAGCTTGTGGAGGCCCATTTCAACCAGTAACCCATACGTATCTTTGTGGGCTCGACCCATGTCGAGGACGGGACACGCATACTGGGCTTGACTGTAAGAGGCAAACGGGTTAGCGGTGGCAACGCAAGTCCAACGGGCTTCATATGCGTGAGTGGGCCCGGGCTGGTAGGTAAGCCGTTGTTGCATCGAGTAGATATAAGCCGTGCACCTTTAGTTTCATCAGGTTGCCACATTGGGGAATGATACATCCCACGGTGGGGCCAGCACGGGTATCTACGTTAGGGAGCCGATCGAATGGGAAGTAGTGTGTACACCTAGTGGATTGTAGGGCCCCGTGGCGCCTACTTGGTCACCTAGGGGTACGCAGGTACTAATTAGTAAATTTTATAAGTCCTTGGGTGGGATCAACCTTTAAGTTAGGAACGACTGGTGTGGTGCAGTTTAGTAATTTACCTTAGGGAGGGTAGATGCGTCTTTATCCTTTATCTTAGTTTAGTTAACTGCTTAGTATAGCCGTTCATCCCTATATGTTACCGTATATCAAGTTATGTCTTCTCTGGTTACTTTAACGATTGTATTGTTAAAGTTATAGGACTCACTCAGACTTATGTCTGACCCCGTTGTCTTTATCTTTTTCCCAACCCTCAGGTCCTGTGGTGGATCCTAGCAGTAGTGGAGCTTGATCGGATTGCTGTTCCAGTCTTTAGGAGCTTGGGTAGATGTAAAGCTCCAGTTATCCAGTTATCTTTCCTTTTGTTTTGGCTATTGTATGAGAATGGGATTATGTACTTCTTTATCTTGATGGATATTGTACTTGACTTTTATTGTGGGTTTATGATGTAACCAGACATGTTTTACTTCCGCTGTTATGAGATGATGTTTTAAAATTTCAAGTACTATTTATATCTGTCTAGTTGTAATTTTTCTGTTCTATATTCACTAAAATACTCCACCGATGTTATGGCATTCCCATTGTGAGTGATCATAGCGGGAGTGGGGTGTTACAGTACTAGTATTCCAACCCATGTCAAGTATAAACAAGAAGTGATCCCTTGGCCCAATCTTGGCCCAATATCATGAGATGACCTAAATCAAGGTCCAACAACACGGTCTAGTCGATCGGCTCTCTAAAAGCCTAACTCGTTAAATGTCGGTGTCATACGGCCCAATCACGAAGTGTAGTCAAACTGTGCTAGGTCCACCCTAGGGTGTATCAAGCCCTAGAGTGCCAACCACGGACACAAATCAAGCACGCACAGTCTAAACCTACTGGTGCCCGTGTCTGATTTTTCAACTTCGGACTATGTGCACGACCATAGTCCGCCTGAACCTACACCGACGCACCTACTCAGCTGTTGTTTTGGTCGCTTACATGTCAGCCCAGTAATCGTGCCCCATCCTAGCCTAGTCCCTATGGTATCATGATATAACCAAGATGGTTACTGGTGAAAAGGACCACGTAACTAGGGTTTCTAACGAGTTAAACGTGGTTAACCCTGTCCAATCAAATACCAAGTTGGTTAAGTGTACCTAAGGTTCATGACTTAACCCTATCAACCCATCGTGTTTAATTGGTTAAGTATTCAAGTGGTCCATGACTTAACCCTATCATGTGGCATTAATTGATTTAATGCACCCAACCTCTCACATTAGACCTTGTTGTGGTTACTAGTTAAGCCGGGCGGGTCCGGGTAGCTTTACACCACAACTTAGTCTAACCTCGGGTTTCAAGTGCGACATGACCAACTACTCACATTGGGTCCTATTGCTTGTAGCCACTAGTTAATCCGGTCGGTTCCGGTTAGATATATGCTACAAACTCAACCCAACCTCGAGTTGGCCATTTTCATGTTTTCTAGAAGTCATGTCCAAGTTCATGTTCATGTTTCAAGCATAATCACATGTCATATTTCGTGTCATCTTTTCAAGTCATGTTTTTATGTCATTTTAGCTTACCCATAACGTAACCCCATCGCATGTAAGTTCGCATAAACGCAAATAGATCTCAAAGAGGGAACTTAGAAGCATGACATAATTAATAAGGTTTGGCCACAAGTTAAACATGGTGGCATATGAGGCAAATGTGTTCATAAACTTGCATATTACATTATAGGCCTCAAAACATGCATGATATCTACTTTAGCAAAATAGATGAAACATGTCACAAATGACATAGGATGATAGCTAGTGATTCGTATATAACATCATATGCAAGATAACATAAGGTTTATGAGAGTTTCTATGTGGCTTTATGCAACATTTCAAATCAAAGCTCATAGCTTTCTATACACAAAGTCAAGGTGATAGCTTTACAAACATGCATAGAATAAATCCATGCATAACATGATAGAATCAAAGCACAAATCATACTTAGGCCCAAACTCAAACTTGCAACATGTCATATTTAACTTCATAGTTAGAATCTAAGAGTAGAATAGGGCTTACAATGCTATGAAGACTTATAAAATAAAATAAGATTGAGACAAGCCACTAGCAACTCTTAAAAACCCCAAATAATAAGCTCCAATGAAAACCCTTGAGAAATAAGAAGAAGATCCTTGCTTTGATGAAGAAAGATTGAACTTTAGCCTTGAATCAAACTTAGAAACTCTCAAACAAGCTTAGAAACTCTCATATGAATGAAGATGGAGATTATGACAAGAGGGTGGAGGCCGTGATTAAACATTTTGGCATAGCCTAGTTGTAGGATTGATTTATGATGGTTTAGGCTAGGTCTTAGGGTCTTTTTATAGAAGATTAGGTTAGTTTAGGCCATAGGATTAACCCTAATTCAGATCTGAGCCTTTAAAATCCGTCATAAGCCTTAAAACATGTCTTGAGGAACAAGTCAGGTGCACCCAGGCCAAACTAGCCGACCACCCAAGTCGACAGGGGTGTCGACTGGGCAGTCGACACAGCCTGGGGTGTGTCGACTCCCAAGTCGACTCCCTAGTCGACTTGGGGGTGGCGTGAATTTTTCCTGCCTGTCCTGCTCGGCTGAATTTGAATTCTGAATTCAAATTTGAACTGTTTTTGAACTTGAAATTTTCTGAAAACTTTGGCGGGCCATAACTTGGTCATACGGAATCCGATATTCGAAAACTCGGACTCTATTTCGCGTATTTTTCTGAGACGAACGCAATGGCATAGCTCGTTTCCCTTGATTCAGATTTTATCATTTAATTCTGCCTTGATTTATGTTATAACTTGTTATTCAAAATATGGGTTGTTACAGATGTTCTCAAACCCTCACAAATCATAGACGGATGAGCCGTAACCCCAATGGGGTTTAGACAACAACGGGATCCAAAACCGTATTAGTATTAAGGTGTAGAGACTCAACTACAGAATTAGATATAAATGAATGTGAAGCGCCGAATCAAAAAGAGTTCTAGTAAGATGATTGGAAAGAGAAATCAAACCTTCAATGGAAAATTTCCTACCTCTATCTGGCGCACCAGCCACAAGAGTATGCACCTGCCCTCCCGAAGATCCTTTCCTTTGACCTTGTCTTTACTTCTTTGGGCATTCCTTAGAAAAGTGTCCCGACTTCTCCACATTTGAAACAAGTGTTCTTATTTCTTTTACAGTCCTTGATCAAGTGATCCTCGCATCCACAATTATGACACTCCCTCTTATCTTTAGCCTTGTCGTCCTTTCTGCCCTACTTTTGTTGTTATTGTTGTCCTTTCTTGGGCCATACGCTCTTATTTTGTGTTTCCTCAGCCTTAGCTTCTTTCTTTTCACCTTTATCCTTTTCATGCATCAATGCCATATCAACGAGTTTCTCAAAAGTTGCTCCCATCAGAATATGAGACATAGTTAACCCATGGAGAGGTTCATTCAACCCTCTAGCAAACCTCAAAGCCTTCTTGTGCGGGGTAATCACCAGCTCAAAACCAAACCTCGCCAACTGATCGAATTTATTAACATATTCTTTCACGAACATGCTTCCTTGCTTAAGCGCCAAAAACCTTTCTATTTGCATGTTTTGCTTGGCTTGTGAAAGAAACTTCATTTCGAACCTCTATTGGAAATCATCCCAAGTTTCCACTAGACGCCCTGCTTGTGTCACTTCCCACTAGAATGAAGCCTCATCTTTCAGTTGCCAAACAGCCAACTGAATCTTCCTACGATCGTCAACATCAAAAATTCCAAACAAATACCCTGTCTCTTTAAGCCAACTACTTGTCTCTATAAATGTATCACTTCCTCAGAATGGCTTTCCTCTAATAACACAGAAATCTTTGCATGCCTTTGAGAAATTATCAGCACATGGAGGAGGAGGAGGAACAATGGGTGCAACTAGGGGAGGAACGTCTGCTTGACCACTGGCAGGCGTTGTGGCCTAAAGATACCTACGGAACCATCCCGGTATTGTAACGCCCTCAGGAATATTAGGTTCCCTAGACATGCTGAAAAGAAAAGGAAAAATGGATTCAAACATAGAATCGAAAGATAACATATAGCTTTGGGAATATTTTTTTTCGAAATAGACTTTTCTTCGAAAAATGCTTCCTTTTAAAACCTTTTTGAAAACAAATTTCAAAATCTTTAATTTGTTCTGGTAACCTTCAGCTCTGATACCAAGTGTGACTCCCCATGTCCGTTAATGTCAATTTTTAGGAGAATGCATTAAGTTTCGTGAAGCATTATAGGTAAACAGAAACAGAAATATTACAAGACAAATATAAAATAATAGCAGAATTTAAAACTTTATTAATCAGAAAACATCGTGGTCCCAAAACATGGTTACATCATAAGTCTGAAATATTGAAAACATAAAACTTCTGCCTTGTACAAAATCATTATTAGAGTACAATAATACATAAAAAGAGTATAATCCCCAAAATAGTGCCATAGTAGAGAAGATATAAAATCAACTAGTACATCTAAGCAGCTCAAAGCAGAATGAAAGAAGAATCCTGATCAAGCTTGTGTATTCCAACCCTGAGAACCTGGGGGGACGGAAGAGGAAACAAGATGGGTTAGACATAAAGTCCAGCGAGTCCAGTTACTTTTAGCATATAATAAGTAAAAGCATCATGACAGGCATATAAGTTGGAGAGAGATAACATCATATAAGGAAGGTATGACAAGGTAATAGGATAAATTGAATAGAACATGCATTGCGCTTCCTAATACTTTTCTCTACACCATTACTAGTGTTGGCTAGCTTTTTGACCTAGCCACCAAAGCCCAAAAGCAAAGAAAATATGAGTCCTTAAGGGTCCGACCCCTCAAGCATTCGATCGTGGTCATATCGTCTTCCTCGGATCGTGACACTCCCCGGATCGCTACGCCAGTATGTGACCCGATCGCCCCTTGTAGCCTCGATCCGATCCGCTACCTCTAGTTCGACCCGATCCGTCTACAGCATGACGATCCGATCCAAACCCAGAAGATGCGGCGAGGCCCTTGACCAAGTCATTCACGATCCGAGAATGCAGGATCACGCTACACCTGTCCACAACTGTCATATTGACCAATTCTCCATCAAGCTACGAACCAGTCCGAGATCTTCGGGATGTGGGCCACGTATGACTGCGATCCATCACCAAAAATCGGCTATAAATAGCCCAGATCTGGGCAATTTTGAGGATCTTTTGGGCAGTTTTGAGTATTGATTCCACCATTACTGTCACACCAATTCTTATAAGTTTTACTTCGAAATTACTGAGAGAAACCATAATTGTAAGAGTGAGTTTAAGAGAAATCATTGGTGGTACTAACATTCAAAGTATAATCAATAGCATATAAAGTGGACGTAGGCTCGTTAACGCCGAACCACTATAAACCTTGTGTGTTCTCTGCTTTTTTCCTCATTTTTTTAGTTATACTTCTCAACGAATCAGAACCATTTAGGTGTTAGAGCCAAATTTTGATCTAACATTTTGGTAATTTCATTGAGAGTTGATTTCTCGGCGTATTGGATTGTTACTCCGTTGTTTGGATACACAAGTCCGAAGAAAACAGTCCCAAAACTTCACTGTTTAGTTTTTGAAAATTCCAGCGGCATCTGATATCATGGCCAGAAAGAAGTCTAAGGAAGTACGAACTTCGCAGGCGATTGAAGTCGCGAATGAAGTAGTTGAAGAAAGTGTGCATGAGCAAGTAGAGGAAGGCTTCGCGGATCGCGGAGACATGCGGGCGATCCGACCCGAACGTGGCGCCACGATCCGAACTGAGGGCGACACGAACCGAGTATCTGAAGGGGTCGTCACTCGATCCCGAGACAACACCGTGAACCCTCCCCCTAATGTAACCACGATCCGACCCCAAGGGGGCGCTACGAGCCACAGACACAGGTCCACTGCGATCCGAAGTGATGATCAGACTACAACTCGACCTGGAAAGGAGGTTATGACTCACTCTACCCGTCCTGGTACCTCTGTTCGACCTGGCTCAAGTTCTTTGCGCATAAGAGAAAAAGATGATGATCAATATGACCCCTCTGCTCCGGTAACTGAAGGGATCTCTCTCGCTTCTCCGAAATGTGGGATAGGCTGTTTGATGAATTAGCTGCTCAAAGGCAGCAAAGCTCTGTGTTGCAGCAGAACTTAACTGCTATGGATAAAAGGATCGATGATCTCGCAAGACAAAGAACACCCCCAGTTCGCCCACTCACCCCAGAGTACTCTTCTTCGTCAGAGGAATCGCCAAGACCTCCGCGGCGACCGTATGAGAGGGCTGAAAACATAAAGCAGCTCCGATTTGGAACCTTGCCATCACGAGAGGAAGAGACACTTGGCGTAGGACCCTCAAACTGCAACTTGAATAATCATGCCGCAACTCCTAGAGCTCGAGTTGTGGATAATCCTGTTGATAATAGATCACCTCAGACTCTTCGCCGTACGAATACTCATGGTAACAGGGGGCAACGAAGCCCAATCCGAGCCCCGGACTTCGTGGATGTTCCTAGAAGAGGGATCGGAGAATTCCACCGAGCTAGGAGCGCTGATCCCGAGCCTCCGATGACCAGTGCAAATGTTGCAGCTTTGGTCAATCAAATCCTGGCGGATAGCCGTGGACAAAGGATTGAAGATTGGGGAATTGACCGCAGTCACACCCCTTTTACTAACAACATTCTAGATGTAATATTCCCGAGGCGCTTCAACATGCCTCAGATGAACCGTTACGTGGGTAGATCTGATCCAATCCAACATCTATTGAGGTATTCTTGGTCAATGACCGCTGCCATAGCTTCTGACGCTGTAAAGTGCAAAGCATTCCCTATATTCCTGGAGGATGTAGCGTTATTATGGTTTACTCGCTTACCAGCAAGATCAATTTCCAGTTTCAGGGAATTGAGTGAAAGGTTCGTGGAACAGTTCCACATTTATGCACAAAGGTCGAAAAGTGTGATTGACATGTTCCTCGTCAAACAACGACCAGGCGAGAGCTTGAGGGTGTATCTGGATCGTTTCAACCTTGCCGCCACCGAAGTCAAGGATCCCCATGAGCCAACTTTTGTGGCAGCCCTAATTGATGGGGTAGATAAAGATACTGAATTTGGGAGATACCTAGCCGACAAGCCACCTCATACTAGAGAATTGTTCTACGAGAAAGCAAAATGTACGCTTACGTTAGGAGGAGGTATATGCTAACCGGAAGATGAAAATGGAAAATAAGGGGGAAATCCAAAGTAATGTGGCCATCAAGCAAACCGGAGACAACTCGGGAAAGGTCGAAGTCAATGTTGGAAACCGGAACCAGGGCGGTGGCCGCCAGTCAGGAAACAATGGTAACAACAATAATGGCAATAATCGGAAGAGAAATCGAGGGAGCGACTCCCAGAGAAGGACCCGTCCCAGGTCTTTCGAAAATTATACGCCAATAAATGATACTTTGGAGAATATATTCGTCGACTCGTACAACGTTCTCCAACATAAAAGGCCTCCTCCAAGAGATTCGACGGAGAAAGAACGTGAGACGGGGAAGTTTTGTCTCTTCCATCAGACCCACGGCCACTCTACAAATGAATGTCGTCATCTGAGAGACGTAGTTGAGAGGTTGCTCCGAGAAGGGAAGTTGGATGAGTACCGGGTGACTCCTAGAGACAGGGGGCAAGCTATTCAGACCCCGAACCAAAACCAGAATCAACCTACTGCCAGGCCAACTGTCTAGCAAAAAGGAAAGGATCTTGTTATCAATACCATAATAGGAGGGCTTCACCTAGTCGGGCATAGTTTCAAGGCGATGAACCAATACGTAAACGCAGCAAAGCATCATCTTGAGGCAGGAGAGTGTAGCAACCCTGAGGAAAATGTCCCGGTAAAACAACAAAAGATGATGTCAGATGACGTCATTTTCCGCAACCGAGAGAGTATTGGAGTCCACGCTCCGACCGAAGATCCATTTGTAATCACAGTTCCTATTGGCCCGGCCACTGTCCATAAAGTTTTAGTGGATAACGGGAGTTTAGTCAACATTCTATTCAAAAACACGTTTGATCTAATGAACCCTGAATTGAAAGATTTAAAGCCGTGTGAAGGATGGATCCGTGGATTTAACGGAGCTTCAACTGCTCCAATGGGATATGTAGAGCTGCCGGTAACACTTGGGGAAGGAGAACGCCAGAGAGTGAGAATTCTTCCCTTCGTGGTTTTGGATATTGAATCGCCTTATAATGCCTTCTTCGGCTAACCGGCCATAGCAAAGTTTAGAGCTTGTATAGCCTCCTGGTGCTTGTTATTGAAGTTTCCTACGGAAGCTGGTGTTGGCATAGTCAGAGGAGATCAGGTTGTTGCGCGGGCGTGTTACATTGCAGAGCTAAAGCTACTCCGTAAAGGAAAAGATATTGAGACTAAAGACGCTTCCTCCCCCACAAGGGAGGAGACGTCATAGCAATTAAAGAGAATGACTATAGGTGAGTCACCCAGAGAACTGCCCGAGGATATAGATCCCAGAGAGGACGAAGAGACTAGGGGCAGAATGGCGGATCCCAATGAAATGACTATGGATGTACCGATCGATGATAGCGACCCAGAGAAGGTCCTGAAGATTGGATCCCAGTTGGATCCAGCTCGAGCTAAAGAACTGACGGATTTCCTGAAAGATAACTTGGATGTATTTGCTTGGACCCACGCGGACATATGTGGGATAACTCCATCAATCATGAGCCATTCATTGAGCATTAACCCAAAGCATCCCCCTGTAAAACAAAAAAGGCGAATGTTGGGCCCAGAGAGGTCCGCAGCCTTGAAAGAAGAAGTTGAAAAGTTAAGAAGTAACGGATTCATCAGAGACTCAACCTACCCATATTGGATTTCAAATCCAGTTTTGGTAAAGAAGGACAATGGGAAGTGGCGTACGTGTATTGATTTTTCGGATTTGAATAAAGCATGCCCAAAAGATAGCTTTCCGTTACCCAGAATTGATCAGTTGGTAGATTCAACGACAGGTCATGAGCTTCTCTCTTTCATGGATGCTTATTCAGGATATAACCAGATTCCTATGCATGTTCCA
Organism: Allium sativum; assembly: GCA_030737875.1. Lineage (NCBI taxonomy): Eukaryota > Viridiplantae > Streptophyta > Magnoliopsida > Asparagales > Amaryllidaceae > Allium > Allium sativum. The sequence continues at coordinate 341,626,270 of CM060916.1, read as the reverse complement.
AATCAAGAACACACTAGCTTCATTACTGATCTGGGATTATACTGCTACGTGGTAATGCCTTTTGGTTTAAAGAACGCAGGCGCTACATATCAACGGTTAGTGAACAGAATGTTCTATAACCAGATTGGGAAAACGATGGAGGTGTACATTGATGACATGTTGGTTAAGTCCAGACAATCGTCCGATCACACTACAAACTTGGCAGAGATGTTTGGTATTCTTCGAAAGTATGGGATGATACTCAACCCAACGAAATGCTCATTTGGGGTTGCATCGGGAAATTCTTGGGATTCATTGTCAGCTCGCATGGGATTGAAATTAATCCAGACCAGATTGCAGCAATCAGAGACATTCAGGAGCCTAGACAAATCGAAGATGTGCAGAGCCTTGCGGGGAAAGTAGCAGCATTAAGCAGATTCATTTCTAGAGCGACAGACAAATGCATTCCGTTCTTTGAATTGATAAAGCGAGGAAAACGCAATTTTAAGTGGACTCCTGATTGCATTGAAGCATTTCAGAACCTGCTGAATCATCTGGAGAGACCCCCGATACTATCTAAGCCGGTGGATCACGAGGATTTATTCGAGTACTTAGCAGTGTCGTCCCACGCGATCAGCTCAGCGTTAGTGAGAGAAGAAGACAAGGTTCAAAGGCCAGTGTACTACATGAGTAAAAAATTGGCGGCAGCTGAACGCAATTATCCGAGGATCGAAAATCTGGCGTACAGTTTATTGATTGCATCTAGAAAGCTTCGACATTATTTCCAAGCTCATCCTATCACCGTGTACACAGATCATCCGCTCAAGCAAGTTCTACAGAGACCAGAAGCTTCTGGAAGGCTGCTCAAGTGGAACATTGAACTGAGTCAATTTGATTTGAATTTTCAGCTCCGACGATCAATACGGGGGCAAGTGCTGGCAGATTTCATAGCAGAATTTACTGTCTCGGAGGATGACATGGTAAACGAAGAGGCTGACCCACCAAAGTTACTTCTCATATCCTAGTGCATGGAAATTATATATTGATGGTGCTAGGAATGATAAACGATCCGGTGCCGGAGTGGTGCTTGAAACTCCTGAGAAAAGACTGATATCCTATGTTATCCAGTTGGAATTTCACGCCACTAGCAACGACTCCGAATATGAAGCCCTGATAGCCGGGCTGAGGATCGCAAAGGAATTAGAGATCCCCAAGCTATACATATTTTGTGACTCCAAGTTGGTTGTAAATCAGATTACTGGAAAATTTTGAGCTAAGAGCCCAAGATTGATTTCATATTTGAAGAAAGTGAAGGAGTTGCTGACTGGCTTTGATCACTACAGTATATCCCACATTCCGCGGTCAGAGAACCAACAGGCGGACAAGTTAGCGAAGATGGCTAGTTCCGACGATCGTGAAGAAGCTGGGCTAGCCCCAGCTGAAGTACTTCAGTTCCCTAGCATAGGTCAGATGGAAGTTGATCCGATACTAGAGACTGAGCCAGAAAGGGAGTCATGGATGACCCCTCTAAAGAATTTCTTGATAAATGGAACGCATCCGACCAAGAATAGCGAGAGGCGTAAAATAATCCGTAAAGCTTCCCGATACGTTCTGCAAGGTGGAATCCTGTACAGACAGGGATTTTCGATGCCTCTTCTCCGGTCTATAGACCATGACGACATCAAGCGTGTACTGCAGGAAGTACATGAGGGTGAGTGTGGTGACCATACTGGAGGACAAACATTGGCAAAAAAGGTGTTGCGGTATGGTTACTTCTGGCCTACCATAAACAAAGATGCGGCAAAATGTGCACGACGTTGTGATGCATGCCAAAGATTTTCAAAAATTCCCAGGGCACCTCCTGGCATGTTAAAGACAATGGCGAGTCCATGGCCTTTCGCTATGTGGGGGATTGATATCATCGGAAGCCTCCCTATAGCAAAGGGCAGAGCAAAGTTTGTTATCGTGGCTATAGACTACTTCACCAAATGGGTCGAGGCTGAGCTGTTAACTACAATCACAACCAAGTGAGTGATTAATTTTGTTGTTTGGAACATTATTTGCCGGTTTGGGATCCCGAAGATCGTCATAACTGACAATGGAACCCAGTTTGATAGCAAAGAGTTCAGGGACTTCTGCCAGAAGTACCACATTGAGAAACGGTACACCTCTGTGGCACATCCGCAGTCGAACGGACAGGTCGAAGCAGCAAATAAAGTGATTAAGTCCATTATCAAAAGAAGATTGAAGTGGGCCAAAGCCATGTGGGTCGATGAATTACCCTTGGAATTATGGGCCTACAGGACAACGTATAAATCGGCGACAGGCCATACTCCCTTCTCCCTTGCTTTTGGAGCAGAGGCGGTCGTCCCGGTTGAGCTAAAAGTACCATCTCACCGAGTTATTTACTACGATCCGATGACTAATAACGAGTTGCTCCTTGAATCCCTAGATACAATAGAGGAGAAGAGGGATGAAGCAGATCTGCGTGCCTTGAGACACAAGCAACAGGTCGCTAAATACTACAACAAAAGAGTTCAAGCCCGAACCTTTGAACCGGGAGACTTGGTTCTGAAGCGTGTCTTTCCACCCCCAACTCATATGGGTGCGAAGTGGGAAGGACCATACTCCATTCTACGAAGGCTTGATAATGGAACTTTCAAGCTAGCAACCGTAGATGGAGAAGAAATCCCCAGAGTGTGGAATGCCCAACATTTGCCGCCTTATCTGACGTAAAGTCATCAGATTTATCCTTTTGTTTCATAGGACCATGTAAAAGGCATGACTTGCCTAGAATAGTCCAATGTCTTGAGCAAAGGATTATAAAGTGGACGTAGGTCACGACTTGACCGAACCACTATAAAAATATTGTGTGTCATTTACCTTCATTTGCACTATTATTTATCTCCTCTTCTATCTTTATAAAGTTTGTTGTAAAATTCATACAGTGATTACAGAAACATGTAATTCTAGGTGCCTTCCATCAGAATGGAGAGTAATCCGCAGCCAGAACGAGGAAGATTCAATAAAGTGAATCACACCATTGATTGCGCTCTAACTCTCCAGAGCCGAGAGAAAACGTAAAGGATGCGAAAATAACGTCCACATGGCAAGGCGGTGCACCATGAGAAGAACCGCCTTGACCGAACTCCAACCTTGGCGACCGCCAGGAGAGTATAAAAGCATCTACGATTAAGCGCTGAGAAAGAGCTCTTACCCCGCTGAAGGATCGGGCGGCGACTGAACAGCCGAGTTCGAACTCTAACCTTGGCGATCGCCAGGAGAGTATAAAAGCGTCTACGATTAAGCGCTGAGAAAGAGCTCTTACCCCGCTGAAGGATCGGGGGGCGACTGAACAGCCAAGTTCGAACTCTAACCTTGGCGACCGCCAGGAGAGTATAAAAGCGTCAACGATTAAGCGCTGAGAAAGAGCTCTTACCCCGCTGAAGGATCGGGGGTCGACTGAACAGCCGAGCTAGAACTCTAACCTTGGCGACTGCCAGAAGAGTATAAAAGTGTCTGTGATTAAGCGCTGACAAGGATGCTGGAGACTCAGCGTCCCCAGAATTCCTGCCCCGTTAAAGGATCGGTGAGCAGATCATGATACGAGTTCGAACTTTAACCCGCTGATAGATCGGGAAAGTATAGAGGCACCAGAGATTTGGCACCACAAGGACTATAATCCTACTAAAAAAAATTCCAAGTCCCCCATATTCAAATATAGGGGGCAACATGCATAGACATTGTTAATTTCTTTCTGTTTCTTGAATGATTTGTAATATAATTTCAGCTTGGTTATGGTCAAATGATTTGTGACTAAGTGTGAAGAGTTTATTCGATGCAGGTACACGATGATGCAAAAGAAATAAACTTTCATTCATAAGCAGCAAACCTACAAGATAAAGTGGAACCTAAACAAAAGTGAGGGCCATTCTCACAATTGCATTTCATGGCCAGTGGAAAGCCTAAAAATCCTAAGGACAAAATATGAACTGATATCTTCATCCTACTTATGCTGAGGGGGCTATGTAGGCTTCTTGCTCTTTTTCTGCTTCCCCGACTCCTCCTTATCAACATCCGAACGATCACCTTTTTTCCTCTTCCTCTTATCAACAAGGGGCTCTGGCGAAGAACTAAAGGATTGAGAGGCTAGTTGCGAAGTTATTGATCGGGAGGAAAATCTTACGACCAACCCAGTTTTGGGGTCGATCTCGGAAATAGGGGGCACATATACTGGATCTTGTCCCCCTTTCATAAGAAGCAACTGCTTCCCCTCTTCGGCCTGCTGTTCAGCCAAGGTTTCCTCATCATCGCCTCTTCTTTCTTTGGTAATGGCGACTTCTTCTTCATCATCGTCGTGGCGCCCGTCCATGTCTCTCAAAGCCTCGATGGGTTCAGCATCTAGGGGGACATCAGCACCAGCACTTGGCGGGATATCAACCTTCTCTGCTTCTGTCCTCTTCTCAGCATCCTTATCAACTGTCACGCCACCTGTATCATGAGAAACAAATGTTATTTTAGGAGAGAATGCGGTTTGCTCAGTTGATTGTCCGACAAGACGACGACAAGTGACAGTCGCTTTGACAAATTGCGGAGAAAATATAGGGATACCTTCTGCCGATCCTCCATCCAAACTAGCAGCAGAACCTCCGACAGCTGGAGGAGTTGGACCCAGAGGAATCAATGGATCTTCGGGATTGTATTCCTCAATTTCGGAGCCCTTAGGCTCTACAGCTGAGCTCGAGCCTTCTTCAATTTTATCTTTGCCCTTGGCCTGAGTTTTATCTTTATCAATCTCTTCTTAGAGTAGGCGTCTGCCTTTCTCTAGATCTTCAGGTTCGTTATCCCTAAGAATAGTCCGCATCAACTCATCCTCATTAATTTCATCGACCCCTAATCGCTGTTTCTCGCTTTGGACAATTGCATCCCATATGTTGGCTAAAGTGACATGGTAGTCCGGGATCCAGGAGATGTTGCGGGTCTTGATGACCTGGCCAAGGAAGTCAAACAGCATTTCCTCAAATCCTTCAACATCTTTCTCTCTCTCAAGGAGCTTTTCATTAGAAACATTGGCCATTTCAATGGCACTTTCTACATTATTTTCAGCCAGGATCGCGCGCTTCTCTGCACGCGCGAGTTGATCATTCAGAATCGCCCTTTCTTTTTCAGCCAGAGCTAAACTATCTTTCAAACTTGCCTTTTCTTTCTCCCAAGCCGCTTTTTCAGCATTGAAATGATCCTGTGCTGTTTTCAGTTCAGTGTTGGCCATCCTGAGATCTTCCATCTCTTTCTTCAATGACGCTCGCTCTTTGCTGTTAGAATCGAGCTCATTATGAAAACGTTGCCAGGCCTCCTCCAGCTCTGTTTTGTAATTTTTAGCATCTCGTTGAACCAAGGCAAGCAAAGATTGTGCATCTTCTAAGTCCTTCTCCATTTTTACCCTGGCCCTCTCATTGTTATCTATCTTCACTTTGGACCTATGTGCTTCCATCTCAAGCGTTCGGATGACGTCTGAAAGATTGACGGCATGTTTCTTCATCGCCTCATACTGCTTGGCTACATGGCGAACGTGTCCGATGACTTCAGTATCCCAATTCCTAGGGACTGGTTCCAAAGTTGGAACTAACATCATCCTTTCGAAGAAGATATCGGGGAATTGTTCTCGTAATTTTTCCAGCTTGGCCTGAGTCTCAGGGCCATGGATATAGTCTCGTGACCCGAGGGCACTCAAACTTCGTTGGCTGGAAGGGACAATGTCAGTTTTCTCCTTATCAGAATCCTTGTTTGGATCCTTGCTTTTATCCTTAGGCTCGTGGTGCTTTTTGGATGATCTGCTGTGAGAGGGTGCACTCTTCGGAGGGGTTAAGTCTTAATTAGGAAGTTTTTTCCCCCTGTAGGTGGCACCGGATGACTGGGAGGCTTTCCAGAGGTTTGTTTTGACGGAGATCTGGACTGTGAAGAAGTAGGCTTGTGAGAATCCCGGGACCAATGGTTGTCTCCCCCTCGGTTGCTGCTACAAGCACGCTCAGGATTTGGATGAAGACTAGGTGTGCCTTCACGAACAGAGCGATTGGAATAAGATCGTTTGCGAGACATCTTTCCTGCAAAAGAAACAAGTACATATTAAAACCTTGAATACTATTGGTATAATAGTGTGGGGTCAGATAGTGCATGTGATGTGTGCATCCCATATAATTCCCCCTAACAGACCAGGGCCCGAAGTCAGGCTCATCTGGGTAGTCTCTCGTTCTCCAACTAGAACAGTTGTTTCCTCGGAAATATGGAAAAATGGCTCCCCTTCGAAGTCTTCCAGTGTATATACATCATCAGGTAAAGGAATCTTGCTCAGTTCTTTAAATAACTGCTCCTCTGTTAAATCACCGGGAGCAGCAGGTTCAACTGGTAGAGAGGCCCTTGAGGGGAAACCCCCCGGAGAGACTGGGATTTCCTTAGACTCGTCAGCACGGGCCTCATCTCCTCTATATACATTTAGGTCTTCGTCGTCCTGGATAATTATCGGCGAAGGACTCTTACAAAATTTAGTTGTTTCTGCTGCCTGTGACGTTCCTTCTCCCTCGGTCAGGGGCACGTATTTAAAAGTTTGTCACCCGCACCAAGTCCAAACCTTATATCAAGAAGGCGGTGCTTGTGAAGATTCTCGTCAGTAATACATTTCTTGATCTTTAGGAAGTCGAATTTGCTTTGCAGAAGAAGGGACAGTCGATTATTGTACACTAAGCCTTCCGTCTTTGGAAAGGCGTGATCTACATAGAGAAAAGAAGCATGTTAGCGCTTCGATTTCTTAAACAATTTATTCATTCAAAGGTTTAAAATTTACTTGATTTAAGCCATCTTCTTGCACACCCGGCCTGTCTCTTTATGTAGAACCAATCGGCCTTGGGATCCCCTATGTTGTTGTAACCGTCAGATAAGACCTTCCTATTCGCTATCGATTCGAAGAAAGAAAAATTTGGGGTTGCTGTAGAGCGATGCTTGAAAAGGTAATAAAATTTCAAATCTTTAAACGTGAGCTCAGTTTGCAGGATTTCCGCATATGCAATGTATAGAGTGTATAGAGCTGCGTAGGCATTGGGATGTAGCTGCATCGGAGCAATACCCAATCGTTTTAAGGTTTCAATGACGATGGGAGGAAATGGAGGAATAGAGCATACCAAGCACATAAGTCGGCTAACTGTCATATACCCCTCTGGAGCCAAATGAGTTCTATCTTCGCTACCAGGTGTCCTCACATCATCCCAGGGGATCCCGTGTCTCAAGTAAATTCTCTTAAGCTTTATGTCATCAAGTTTGGAAGCTAAAGAGTCGGTGAATTTCTCTATTTCTATTGCACCAGGAATCTCGTCGGGAGCTCGGTCGTCTACTTCGGACTCCTCATCAAGCGAGGTACTCTCAGACGGATCCGATTCCGTTTCTGCCTCATATTCAGATCCAGAATCCTCACCCTCTGGATTAATTGGAAGAACCTCGGGGTTGTGGTGCTCATACACCTTGGGATCCGTCTCTGTATCAGATCTTGAAGGGGAACGGTTATCCGACATTACTGTTTAGGCGAGTAAACATGAGAAATAAGAATATAATTACCCGTCCCCCCGTGTGTGTAAGTGCAAGTGTGTTCCTGTGCATACAATAAAGAAAAGCATAAAAGTTAGCAAGTTCATCGAAGGATTAGTCGTCATATGCAGTCAAATTATGCTGTCATTCAGTTCAGAGAGTCTCGAGGGCTCTAGCCTAACTGTTCATTGATATACTAGAGTCAAGTTGCATTGTCTATTAGGTAAGTTCATCGGATCATTCATTAACTAGATCGCTAAGTAAGGCTCGGATCGTGATGTGTCCCCGGATCGCGAAAGGGGGGTACAGATCGTAGAACGGGTGTGGATACACGGCAGAAGTATTAACTCACGAACAAAGCATGGCATCAGATCGTGAAAACTGGAATGGATCATGATAACTCCCTGCGATCCGCAGTTCACTAGCGCGAACCGATCCGTTCACCAAATCCCACTCCTTCCATCTACCACAATCACGACCCGCTGCCTCACCATCACCACGATCCAGCCCGACGTATTCCTTCTTCTCCCTCCTCTCTACCTCTGAATTCGAATAACTAGATCCATGGTGCCTCATCCACCTCCAGAACTTCGAACGCCACACGACTCCTTCGCTCTCTCCTCTCAAACTAGCGAAAACCCATGGAAAACGAGAGAGAAATTGTACGAAAGCACTTTTAATAAGATTACCTTTCTTAAATTGGGGGGCAATCGGGTTTTTGGAAAGTTAAAAGCTAGGGTTTTACTCAAAAAATAGCTAGCGGCGCAACAGTAAATGAAGAAGAAAGGGGAAAATGAAGAAGGGATCGACTTATATAGGTGGAGCGGTGACCGTTCGTGTTCTCTTTTTTGTTTTATTTGCAGTGGTTGGATCATGGATAAAAGCCCACTACGGACCGTAGAAAGTAAGCAGGCCATGAGCAGAAGCCCGTATCAGCCTGTCATGTGATCCGATCCGTGAGGGGTTCACGACTGGAAACCAGAAGCCCTTCATAAACCAAAAGAAGGCCCGCTCCCTGTTACGCGTTCATGATGGGTGCTGTGCCCACGACCCGCGGCGTATAACAACGAATTGAGCCCCAGCGAGGTTGATGAATCGGGAAGATAATGTTCAAGTTCATAGAAATACAACAAGCTATAAAATATTATTTTCTACAGTTAGTTCTGAGACTTACTCGGCGATTTAACGGCGATATTTTCGAAAGCCTAAAAGAATGGAGGAAGATTCCTTGAGCACGAAGGTGATTGAAGATCTTACCGAATATTTATACTTGCCAAGGGGCGTGACTTCTGGAAGTAATACAACCATTCAGACAGATACGATCACTGGTTCACATCGCTTCACGGAAAGATGAATCTACAGTTTCGAAGCATGTTCCATCCTCGATAAAACATACTTCGAGGGGGCAAAATGTTGGCTAGCTTTTTGACCCAGCCACCAATGTCCAAAAGCAAAGAAAATATGAGTCCTTAAGGGTCCGACCCCTCAAGCATTCAATCATGGTCATATCGTCTTCCTCGGATCGTGACACTCCCCGGATCGTTGCGCCAGTATGTGACCCGATCGCCCCTTTTAGCCTCGATTCGATCTGCTACCTCTAGTTCGACCCGATCCGTCCACAGCATGACGATCCGATCCAAACCCAGAAGACGCGGCGGGGCCCCTGACCAAGTCATTCACGATCCAAGAATGCAGGATCACGCTACACCTGTCCACAACTGTCATATTGACCAATTCTCCATCAAGCTACGAACTAGTCCGAGATCTTCGGGATGTGGGCCATGTATGACCGCGATCCGTCACCAAAAATCGGCTATAAATAGCCTAGAGCTGGGCAATTTTGAGGATCTTTTGGGCAGTTTTGAGTACTGATTCCACCATTACTGTCACACCACTTCTTATCAGTTTTACTTCGAAATTACTGAGAGAAACCATAATTGTAAGAGTGAGTTTGAGAGAAATCATTGGTGGTACTAACATTCAAAGTATAATCAATAGCATATAAAGTGGACGTAGGCTCGTTAACGCCAAACCACTATAAATCTTGTGTGTTCTCTGCTTTTTTCCTCATTTTTTTTGTTATACTTCTCAACGAATCAGAACCATTTGGGTGTTAGAGCCAAATTTTGATCTAACAACTAGTATAACAACAACAAGATGATCCCCAACAAGTAAAAGATGGTAGACTTAGGTGTACTTCTACTGAGAGGTTTTACCCCCATACAATAATAGGTAGCCCAACTGAACTTATTGGTGTTACCCCTAAGGATAATAACAGGCTCCTAGTCAAGCGACACTAGATGTACCCTAATTACTACCCCAATCAATCGGCCCCCTAACTCTGTAGATACCATGTGCTGGCCCCACAGTAGGATGTATCACTTCCTATGTGGCAGCCCTCCGTTTCTAAGATGTGCACAACCATGTCTACTGATGTCACAACATCTTATTTTCCTGAGCAGGCGGACCCATGCGCGCACATGAACCCGGTGGAACATGCCGTCAGACACCTTTCCCCAAGTGACCTCTTATAATCAGCTCAGTAAGCGTGCCCTGACTCCGACCTAGTTCGGAGTACTCGTCTGATACCTATATGGGTTACCGACAAAACAGATCCCACACACCAGATGATACAAGCTTCCCCCTAGGCTTGCATCCCCATTACTTCGATTTCAATAGGTTATGCCTACCATTGTAACAAGATTGCATAACCCCACAGGTTAAGTTTGTGGGCCCGTATATTTAAATATTACCCATCGCCCCAAGATTTACTTAACTCTCCTACTGATTCAAGCAAGTTTACTTAACCCTTACTGAAGTTAACATGTTCATGTAATCCCTATGGATTCAAATAGGTTAAGTATTACAAGTTCATTGCCATTTATCCATTTATGGTTATAATGCGCTAGACCTCCTACATTAAGCCTACCACTTGTGGATGCTCGATATGCCGGTCGGGTCCAGTCAGACTTCTTCCACAAGTCGGACTTAAGCTCGTATCTTATCACTTTATGTGTTTATTCACTTAGACCCCTCACATTAGATTTCCCACTTGTGGATGCTGGATATGTCAGGCGGTTCCGGACAGACTTCTACCACAAGTGTAATCTAACCTCGTGTCTAAGCGCCATTTCAGTTTCTAATTACCGTAAATCTGGGCATTTTTATTATTAACTAATTATCATGTTCATTATGTTGCAATTGCTTTTCCGTTCTAATACAAGTTATCCCCCAAATTTAGGTCAAGATTTAGATTATGCCCCCAAATTCAAAGTTTTGGCTCAAGGTACAAACTATGCCTTAAATTCCCAATCATGTTTTACAACAAGAATTATGACACAAATTAATCATTCCCAATCGTTCCTAATTTCGCGCGTTTGCGTATTTCACCGACAGGCCTAGGCTCGAAGGTAGCCTGACTATAAAAAACAAAAAGGGAGGAAGCAAGAGAAGAGAACAAGAACATGCATAGTAAATAAAAATGGCATAAGATGATGGAATCGATCATGCTAACAGAATAGGCATAGTGATATGATTAGGCTATCTAATATAATAGGCATATGGTGACATAATTAGGCAAACTAAAATAATAGGGATATCATAAACAGGCATGATGAGATTTAAACAAAGAATTAGATATACAAATAATGGTAGATATGATATGATTCAAATAGTCACAGGCTTAGATCCAATTCATAGACATATCAAATTAAATTTTAAGTTTTTACATCTAAAATAACATAGACTTACTGTGATTGGATCTAAGAAACATAAGAATGATTGCAGATGTTGAATCACAGATCCTTGAATACGTATAACTTGTTTGATGAAGAAGAAGTATGCTGGATCAAACTATGTTAGAGCAACACCTCGTTGTCGCCATTGAATTATATGAATGAAACAATGGATATAGGATCCTATTTGTAGCCTAAGGTCAGCGAATCTGGTCAGAAAACCAGCCCACATACACAGAAATGAATCTCCCTCGGATGTGAAGGGGTGTCGACACCCTTGTTATGGTGTCTACCCATGGGTCGACACCCCTAGGGTGGGTCGACCCCCAACGGGCAGATCTCCCCCTTAGATTTCCCACTTCTGGTTTTGAATTATTTTGAACAGTTTTGACTTGGTTATGTACGTGTGTGTGTATATATATATATCTTATGTGTATATAAACTTCAAACCTTAACATCTTCTTCATACGATGTCCGTTTTACGCAAACTTGGTGTCTATCTTAAGCAAAATTCCGAGAGGAACGCAACGGCACAGTCCATTTTACTTAGTTTTCAATATTTAGTTAAGTATTCTTAATTTATCATCTTAATGTGTTATAGAATTACAGGGGATTACACAACTCAATGATTTACTATAACAGTGATTATTCACATAAACAGATATTCCTCATTATATCACCCAGTTCACTTATTACATATGTTGTTTCAATTTATATAGACACTAATATTGACATATATATGACGAGCCGTAGGCATGCCGGGTGTCGGGACGAAGGCGAGCCGAGTAGCGGGTCTTGCCGCAGTGCCAACGGGTGTCCGGGGACCCGCAGTCCCAGTGGGGATCGACCGATTCATCTGATTTTGGAAGACCAAGCCTTCTTTGAAACACTTCACACCAAGTCTATCATCACCAAAAGCTTAAACAATAACAAATTTAAATTTACAAAAATATAAGGAGTAAAGAAATGTAAATATTAAAATAAACAATTAGAGCAGGACACAAAACTATTTTCTAGTTGAGTCGAGGACACAACCAAAACAGGTCGACTAATAGTTTCATAATTCCAGTACCATCATCTATAATATTTAGACCCTTAGTTTCAACAATATTAATATTAATAGTATCATCTAAGTTGTTTGAACCCTCCAATGAACTGATAATAAAGTACCATTATCAAGTTGTTTCCACTTATTCAGTTGGAATGGAAATTTGTTGGGCATGCATTAAATTCCGATACACACCAACCTTTTCAATTATCTCTCCCTTTTATAACCCATTAAAATGGCATTAACAATGTACAAAGCTTTACCCAAAAGACTTCCCATTAAAGATCTGTTATTCAACTGGGGTGTACTTTCGGATAATTTGTGTTGTTTGTTTGAAAATAAAAACAAATCTTACGAAAATATTTTTCTACGAATTCACTAAAGAGATAATTGTCAATAAGAGCTAGGCATACAAAATCAATGCTAGTCAACAACAGATTATCTCATACCTGATTGATGGATGGAATTCTAAAGACCCTAAAACAAAAATAAGCTACATTTGCTTGAATGCTAATTCTTGGTGGTTGTCGAAGGAAAGAAATTAAAGACCATTCCAAAATCGAAGAAGAGAAATAAATGCAGTGAGAATATTAATCATTTCTAACATTCAATAATCTTAATCAAAGAAAACCGAGCTTGGTTGGAATGTCAACTATACCGTGCAAAGTATAAAAGGCTACATATTTTTAAAGGTATGAGTATCATCCGTGATTTGAATACAATAAACATATCCAAGTTTTCAGTATATAGTAGATGCATATATAAATAACAGATTCTAGCAAATGTGAATAAATGCATGCGTATAATTCAAAACATGATTTAACTGTATATTATCACTATTCTTATTGTTAATTGATCCTTTTGCAGCTAAGAACATTCACCCTATTACCTAAATTAACTACTAAAAAGAAACATGAAGCCTATGGTGATTTCAAAACAAAAGCAGGTTTGCAACATTTTGGAACTCTGTGGAGGTTAAGAATTAAATGTCTTCCTGAAGGTACACGTTAATTTGACTTATTTAATGCTGACTCTTAATCAGAAGCATTCTAACTACATCTAAAATTCAAGTTGCATAAAATGTTAGATAATCAATCATTCCATGTAGCATTTTAAACCATTAAAATAATGGAAAAGCCCTGCTACATTAATAAAAGCATTAGTAAAGCTTAAATAGGAGTAATCGAAGAAGTATATTTGAGCTTACAAGATTAAATGGGAAAGAAGGGAGATGTAGCAACTACTTGAAAACTAAAACCCTTTTCCTTATTATATTTTAGATACAACAATACTTTCAAATATTTTATTTCTACCACCAAAACAATTATACTTCTATAAAAACATTACTTCATTCATTTCAAACCATTTTCTTTTCATATGTGAGTTTATAATATGGTCTTATCAAGCATAAATTGAACGCAATATGCCAATTCCCAATTCAAGCATGGATTTCCACGTACAGCACTAAATTTTATGAAATCAAACCTTAATAGAGATGTGCATGACTGGAGGAGCTCGACAACGGAGTAAACAATTTCAGGAACAATGGGTTGGATTTGATATTTTTTTCGAAATTGGATACAAGGTTTTTTTTTCTTCATTTCCAGGTTTGTTTGGCAGATGTGGGGAAAGCATCAATAGGAAAGAGGTGCATGTTTGGAGAATGGCGAAGATTGGAGTAGCACCTTTTGGCAGTGGAGGTATAGATGCATGAAGAGGATGGACTCCATTTTCGATTTTTCTCTCTATCTGAGTTCGCTTAAGGAAAGAAGAAAGAAAAGGAGGAAAGGAAATCGATAGAATGATAGAAAATGAGACGACAAATAGGGAAATCAGGAAAGCGGGTGAATAATGAAAATCCAGGTTTCGAATGATTTTGGAAATTTAGGGAAAATGAAAAGAAAAGCGGGTGAATGAAAATAAATGTGGTAAATAGAAATGCATGAGGTGTGGATTGATGGTTGAGATTTTGTTTTAAATGTTGGAGTGGATCGCAGAGGTGTAATTTTTTAATATGAATATATTTATAATTACTAAAACATCTTGCTGATAGATATTCTAATACCATGAAGCGAATGTTGTAATAGACAAAAATCAGCATAGTTATCATTACAATGTAGCTACCAACATCTTGTAATTTCATTGCAATAGGTCATCTATAGCGTAATAAAAGGAGATGAAAAAGGGCTTTGTGAATATGTAGCAGTATTTCCAAAGTAAAGGAAATAAAGAGAGGAGCTTGGTGAATTCGTTTATTCTAAAGATATATGTTGACAGCAATAAATTTGGTCACACCCAAAGATTTTCTATTATTGGAGAATAGCGTTTCGCGTAAGGAAAATTAAATAGGCACAAAGCAGTAAACGACACAAATGATAGTGGTTCGGTCTGTGAGGGTCCTACGTCCACTTTGAAGGGGTTGGTTGATCTTTATTCACAAATAAGAGTTATATGCAATGAACTTCATTGCGGCGTTTGCTTACAAGTAGATCTATGTATTTTGAAGTCACATTGGTCATATGTCAAGTCCTAGAAAAAATTCATATAAGCTTCTTCTTCCTCAAGAGCCATGCTGCCAACAATGGTGTTCTAGGAGCTAGTAAAGGTGTCAAATCAGCCAAATCCAACCCTTGTAAATAATTAGTAAGGGGGTATTTGTAGGTAGTGGGTTAGGTGGGAGCAGGTGAGATTTGGGGACCACACAACTGAATATCACTTGAAGACCAAATCTCGAATTTTGCCTTCTATTGTAAAGCGTAGGAAAATATTGTATCCACCTGAGAGAAACAAATTTCGTATCCCCAAGGATACGAAATTCATATCCCTTGGGATACTTCTACTTTGTATCCCTAGGGGGTATGGTAGTTTCGTATCCCTCGGGGATATGGGCTTTCATATCCCTTGAAGGATACGAACCTGTATCCTTAGGTATACACTGTTTCGTATCCCTTGGGGATACAAGTTTTCATATCCCATAAGGGATACAAACTCGTATCCTTGGGATATGTTGAAGTGGCTTCTACGTAGAGGGTGGATGCGAAGTAGAGAATGCGGCTAAAGGGATTCAAAATGCTCGGAGTGGTGGTAGAGGGATTCGAAATCTCTAAATATGGAGAGTTAGGGAATCGAATTCTAAGGGACTCGAACTAGAGGGGCTCGAGCTGTGGGATTCGAATATAGGAATTCAAAATACTTATGGTTGCACCTTTGAGGGATTCGAATCTTTGGTTAGATCTTACCATGTGGAATACCAACTGTGTATTTTACAGGTGTTGTGAGGCCTATGCTTGCACGACTTATCTCGAAGTCGTATCCCTAGTGCTGTAGCGACACTCCGGGCTTTGGCGCCATGCGATGTTTTGAGTCGAGCTGGCCTGGTTTACCTTTGGGATTGGGAACAAAAGGCCAGCTAACACTGGCACCCGAAAGTATACCTCATCTCGACATGTTTTGCTTTCAATTGAAATCATCGTTTCTGGAAATTGGAGAGGTCTCCAAACTATCGATCACATGGTTGTGATCGTTTTATTGGGCATGTCGAGCATTCTAGTTCGTCGATGCTCTTTTAAATATCTAATTCCTTTTTATACATGAATCGTTGTGGACATGGTGTTGTGCATACGCTCACACGTTTTCACATGGTTTTGCATAGTGTGATTAGAGTTTTTAAAAAATGAAGTATGAGCATTAAGTATATTATTGGTTTATGACTACGCGAGTTGGATGTCGAGAAACGATGATGCACCATCGGTTCGAACACTTTTCGTATATTCTTGAGTTGTTTAGACTTGTGAGCATACCATCGGTTAGCGAATTGGATCGGTGCCGATTGTCATGACATCAAAAACACATGTATGTGGTCATAGTTGGAATCGCGAGTCGGAGATTTCTCGAAGTTCGGAAACGTTGTTCTCGTTCATCCATTACTTTTATGAATGTGTACATGTATATATATATATATATATATATGAAATGCATATACGTATATATATGGCCGCACAAATCATGGAAATACATAATATACGTACACATGTATTATATATATATGTACACACATATATTTTCTCTATTTTTTTTAGAACCCTTGTATCGCACGGGGGATACGAAATTTCGCATCCCAGATGGGATGCGAAATTTCGTATCCATGAAGGGATACGAAACAGTTAATGGGCTAAGCCCATCATCTATCTGCCCTATATAATAGGGATTCGAAGTATCCCCTCCCTTTTTCTCCACATTGTTCTCTGTCGTAACCCCAGAACTCGATATTATGTCCATAGGTTCAGATCCGAGTTTCAAGACGGGTTTTAGGGAAGAAAAACCGGAGTTAGCAGGAGGAAGAAAGATCCACGGGAGTTGCAGATAGAGTTGGATCCTATAGATGCGAAATTTTGCAATCGATGGATGCAAAAAAATTCATTCGATGGATACAAAATTACACATCTGAGGGATGTTAAATTTTGCACCCCAGGGATGTGAAAATTCGCATTTGAGGGATGTGAAAATTCGCATTTAAGGAATGCGAAAATTCGCATCCCGTAGGATATGAAATCCTAGTCTCTGAGAGATACAAAAATTAAAGGGGAGTCGGGAGTCGAGTTTTTTTAGAGGATGGGGAATTCGAGGTCTCAGAGAGGGAGTCGAAATCCGTTGGTGGTTCAAAATTGGTGTCCCTCGAGAGGGGATACGAAATTTCGTATCCATGAAGGGATGCAAAATTTTGCATCCTTGTAGGGATGCGAAAATATATGTTGATTTTATTATTTCAAGTCCTGCCCCTATTGCATCTTACGTTTCTCATTCGAGGCTTGAACTCTCGACAACCTATCTTTAGATTCACATCATTTCCACGACGTTACATAATTGAATGGAGTCTTATGCCGAACATGATAGAGTCGACCATTTCAGCCTAGCATATAAGATTAGAGCATAAATTTGGACTGTGGATACTTGACTGAACAATCGGACTATTAGACTTGTTTTCCTAATCTTAATCATGATGTAGTACCGACTCAACATAAATCTAGCGATATTGGTTGACGAAGACGATGGTTATAGTCTTGAGGGCTTGTGATCATCGCCATGTCCCAAGTTTTATGTTATAATTGTACCAGCACCTCGTTGCACTACACATACATGTTAGTTTACACCAACACGAGGGGTATAAGTTATACAATGCAATGTCTAATGCAACTATATTTAAAGTATAGCTAGCAATGTAAGCAAGATCAACCATGAAACATCAGGCTTTGGAAACCGAAGCTTCTTAGCATTCATTTTCCCATTTTGGATCATCAAGTTGTACAGACATGGAGGACAGCAAGCTTGAGACCTCTGGAAAAACCACTCCTTCCTAACAAATGGGTTCTCCGGAGGCACACAACCAGGCAGCGCAGCCGGAGAGACCGTAGTTGACGATCAAGCACTCAGTTGGGCATACGGCATAGGGAAGGTCTGAAGTGATAGAGTAGAACCCCAAAGGAGAAGATAACGTAGATATTACGGAGGGTAATACTCTAGAGGCACCTAATATGATGGCGGATGTTGCTATAGTCGAAAACCCGCCGGATTCGGTGCCTTCACGCATGGATGAAACAACAGTAAGGCGGATAGCAAAACAGTTTAGTATAACTTAGGAAAAGTTTCGCGTGCCTTAATAAGGCAATAGGACTCACACACCACCCGAAGGATTCGCTTCCTGGAACAGGCATGTGTGTACTTCAGGGTGTATGCGCTTGGCTAGCAACTTCATCCAGTATATACTACACTATATTTGCTTAGAGTCTACAAAGCTTCACCCAAATGCTTATACTGTCCTCCTAGGTATGTCAGATCCAAAAATGGCTCTAACACCCAAACTAAGGATGATTCTAAATGAAATAAGAAGAAAATGAAGAAAACACACAATTTATAGTGGTTCGACATTAAAAAGCCTACGTCAACTTTGAATTTCTCTAATTGATGATAGGAACGCAAGTACAATAATTGTTTTCACTCAATTTCACTCATACAACGGATTATTTCACCCAATCTTCTCTGAAATATGCTTCAAAAGATGATTGTGATCTGAATAAAGTGATAAAAATCGGTTATGGAGGAAGTTCTAATACCCAAACTAAGGATGATTCTAAATGAAATAAAAAGAAAATGAAGAAAACACACAATTTATAGTGGTTCGGCGTTAAAGAGCCTATGCCCACTTTGAATTTCTCTAATTGATGATAGGAACGCAAGTACAATAATTGTTTACACTCAATTTCACTCAGTCTTCTCTAAAATTTGCTTCAAAAGATGATTGTGATCTGAATAAAGTGATAAAAATCGGTTATGGAGGAAGTTTTTGCTGATGATTTGCCAAAATATCCCTTCAAATGACCCTTTGGGGTGTATTTATAGGTGGAATGTTTCTCTGGAGTGGCTCCAGTTCGGATATACATGGCAATCATCCCATAAGAGTCGGGTTCGGATAGAACAAGATGGTGACAACGCATCTACATCATGGGGGAACGTGGGGAAGTAGTTGCCTAACTGCCCGCATCTTCTGGGGTTGTGAGTTATAACTGCTTGTCCAATGGCCTTTGTTTTGGATCGGATGTACAAAGGAAAGGAGGGACAGATCGGGCTCCCCCGAACCGATCTGGATCTGTCTTTGCTTCTTTGATTTCTGCTCCGCAACATTTTGGTTTGGTCAAAGATCTCCAATCCGATCCGGGCATCGAGCACGTGTTCTTCTAACCAGCATTCTTCAGGAATTGGCCTTCTGTCTTTGTGTAGCCTAGTTCACAAAGTAGGCTAATATTTTGCCCCCTTGAAGTACGCATTTATTGAAGATAAAGTGTGCTTTGAAATAGTTTGTTCACCAGTTCCTGAATAAAAATCAGTGAATAGTTGCTTCCATTCATTTGTGGAGATGTTTTGTTTCATTAAGTAGCGTCTTACCTTGTCTATAAATACGTCATGGAATTTATGAGTTGCATTTTTTATGTTAAAATAACTTTGAGAACTCTGTTTAGTATCCAAGCGGCTCCTCCAGGTAAATGTTTATAATGTATACTTGTTAGTATGTCACTTCTTCTTTTGGGTAGGCTTCGTGTGCTAAGTTAACCCCACTGGTTATGGTTTGGTTGTAGTTTACCCGATCTGGTCCGGGTTTAATCTCCATCGCATCAAAAGGCTTGAAGGCCGTGGAGTCTTTCTCTAAGCGGGTCGGTCTGAGCACTAGGGGCCCACTGGGATACAAACAGCCCCTTATCTTTATATAAATTTGTATTAATCTCTCTCCCGCTTTTCATTTCAAATTTGTCTTCATTTTCTCAATTCAATGTGAACCCTAATCCCCAAATCTCTGAACTACTTTCAGTCTTCAAATCGAATAAATAGGTGGGTCGATAGCTCCGATTAACTCCGTTTTAATTGATTCTAACTCGAATTCTGGATTAATTTGAGCAATTTAAGTTTGATGTTTCGTAAAGCCTAATGTTGTGCCTCCATCTCCTCGCCGTCATCGTTGGTGGCCTCATCACCGCCTCGAGGTGGTTGCAGAGGAAATTTGAATCCAGCGTTGGCCATGTTAATTCGTAAATGCTAAGTTACAAGTTAGTTTTTGACAAGTGTGAAGAGTCTTGGCAGTGTTAGAGGAATGGAAAGGAAGGAGAAGGGAGAGGCGGGATCGTTTCGGATTAACTGTCTCGAAGTGACACAGAGGAGCAGCTAAGGGTAGAGAGTGATATCGATTCGGGTCGGAGAAGAGGATTATGGTTGAAGAGGGAGCTTGAGTTGAATGGATAGGTCTTGTGATGTTGATACTGTTCGATTCAGTTTCAACCGATCCGATCAAAGTCGTTTTCCTTTAGCCCCCTCCGATCTGATCCCTTCTCTTCTCTTGCTCTGTTCCGAACCGCTCAAGTGAAGCATCCAAACCGGTCCGCTCACCATTTGGACATCCGAACCGATCTGATTCTAGCACACAGAAAGGGGACTTAAGTCAAACCAATCATAACATACACATCTGAACCGATCCGAATACATCCAACTTAATGTGCAAGAATGGTTCAACTAATTCAACATTAATGGTGGTCTTACGACTTTATGGACAGTTAGGATAGAGCCTTCTTGACTGAACTTTTTGGACCACTCATAAATGAATAACTGCATTGTTTATTTCCGCATTGCATATTTGCATAGTATTTCTTTAATTCCTTCATTGCACACATACTTGTACACTTTAGCTCAAACACAGGCATGTGGGGACACGGGCAATCTTACTCTAACTCCTACTACTATTTCTTCAATAGTTTAGCAGAAATGGCTGAAAGACGCTCATCTAGATTACCTCAATGAAAAGATGTTGCCAGATCATCCGAGAATCTACCCATTGAAGACATATCTTCCACCTCAGATTCGGGATGGAATAGTTCTGGTCCAGACTACGAAATGGGGACTCATGAGAATGATGTATCGTCCGGAGGCAATGTCTCTTTGGGCAAGGAAGAAGAAGGAGGAGTTTGAGATAATCGAGCCTCGGATGAGTTCGGAAATGTTACTATTTTGGAACTTCCAAAGGATTTGGTCGAATCAACGATTGATAATGACAGACTCACGTGGATATATCTAAAACACGGGATTCTTCGAAAAGATACAGAGTTGCCCTCGAAAACAGATTGTCCCCATAACCCACCGTAAGTGTACATGGCTATCACCAGATTGATGTGCCTAGTTGGGGAAATACCTCCGTTTCCGCCATTTGTTGTCGATTTTCTGAGACAACTATAGATTGCCCTTATGCAGCTTCATCCCAACTCCTATGCTTATTTGTATACTCTATACATAGCATACCAAGAAATTTTAGGTGTAGAGCTTACTTTTGAGGATGTTCGTTTCTTTTACAATTTCAAGCATCGGGCCAACGACACCCCATCTTTTTTATAATTTGAATCGATGCCAACAAAGAAAGTTATCACGGTTCCATTTAGCAGCAAAGCTGGGGACCCAAAACCTGAATGGTTTTATATTAACTGGCAACTTGGATGTGTCAGAAGATGGCTTAAGTCAAGTAACGACCTTGATCCTTTAATTTTTAGTTCCAGCCTTTATCATAAATTTATTAATCGTTGCTTGTTTTCACTTACAGTTCCTAACCCACCCAAGAGAAGCATCTGTTGCAATTTCATCATTTAAATTGGTTGCTTAATGGTGATAAAAAACTCTTGACAATCAAGGACTGTTTAATGGATGAATATCTCCATTGGCATCGCGTAATTGCTACAACTCGTAGCATAGGCCACGGGGAAGGTCCTTACATGTACATACCTCCAGTTGAAGGGCCAATCGATACTCCACTTGGGAGGGGAGAAAGCTCTATACATCCAACAATACCCCTCAGGGATCTTCCTTCTCCCTCCATGACTCAGGATGATATTTTAGCAAACATCGCAGAAAAATATAGGGACAAGTATATTACTTCCGAGGAAGCTGCTACTCCTGAAAGACCAATATCTCCAAAAGTGTTTTTGTTAAATACTCCTCAAGGAGATGCTGCTACTGGGGATGATTCTACATTTCAGGGTTTAGGAAATATTCCCTTCCCCGAGACTCTTTACACTTCAGAGGATTTCAGAACGAATCCCTTGACCTTTACTTCCTCAGAAGAAACCACTCTTGTGAAGGCAAAAGAGACCACACATGTTTGCATAACTTCAGGCTCTGGTTGGTTGGGGGGAATATCACTTAGGATGCACACAACACATTGGCACTGCACGTCACAGCACTTATGCTTTGTGCAAACATTAGTTCTAAACTTCTTCATACTGTGTTTTGTAGGAACCATGGGACATCCTCGTTATGATATTTGGAAGATCTTCTCCAGCGTGCCCAGACACGATTCCGACATTGAGCTTGACCGTCGTGAAAGCCGCGGCAGGGACGATATGAGACATTATAATTCCAACCATTCTCGTTCTTCGCGCTCTCGTTCTCCTCGTCGATCCGATCCAGACAAGTACAGGAGCCAAAAAAGTCGTTATGAAGAGGATAGACAACCTTCTAAAGATTCGACTCTTCCCAAAGAGAAGTGTCCTCAAGAGAAGCAATTATCTAAGCATGTTGACTTACAGGATAAATCTAAAGTTCCTGAGAAGAGGTCAGGCAAAGGAGATAGGTACATGGTACCTGCAAAGTGAAGGAATATTGGATTATCTATATCCATGCCCGTGTCGCTCAACGACGAGAACAAGGAAAGATTAGAAAATCTGAAAATTCAATTTCCGGATCATTATTTTAATCGCAAGGTGTTTGTTACTACGCTTGAACCTATCCCCCCGAATTGGGATGACGATGCTAAAGCGAAAATCGACTTAGTTGATAAGCAATATACAGA
Organism: Allium sativum; assembly: GCA_030737875.1. Taxonomy (NCBI): domain Eukaryota; kingdom Viridiplantae; phylum Streptophyta; class Magnoliopsida; order Asparagales; family Amaryllidaceae; genus Allium; species Allium sativum. The sequence continues at coordinate 341,603,562 of CM060916.1, read as the reverse complement.
AATGTATAAATATTCATGCAAGCTTTCTAAGATTATCATGGGTCTCATCACTGATATTGGCGATATGAAATAAATGGAAGATTATGATGCAAGAATTTTGAGGAATTCGCAAAAAGATTTGGAAGACGCGCAAGCTCAGCTTGCTCTCGACCAACGGGAAGCAGACAACTACAAAAAGCAACATGAAGAACTACAAAAAGAGTTATCACGCGCTCTTGGACTCCCATAGTCAAGAGCATCTGGATCTAAAGAAGCAAGCTAAGGATACTAAGTCCGAAAGTGTTAGAGTACAATTAGCTTGCACTGCCCTCGAACAAGAGAAGGTTGAGTTAGAGAAGAAAAACATTGATTTACCAAAGCGAAATGTCGAACTGGAAGCCAAATTACTTGAGGCTGAATCTAGTGCAGTGTTGGCCGAGGGGAATACAAGCATTGCCCTCAAATCTGCCAAAGATGCTCAAGAAAAACTTTTCGAGGCACAGAAGGAGTTCGACGGTTATGGTGAGCTGATGATAGAATTCTTTGCTCAAGTGATCCGTCGTCAGGATATTTCTTGGATTAAGGATTACCCTACAACTTTGGTTTATGTATGGGACCAAATCATCGAGTGGGAAAAGAAAGTGCTCAAGGTGGACTCCATCGATGAAAACAAACTCATGGAGAAATTCCTTAAGTGTGAGGAGCCGGTGCATCTGGCCGAAGAGCATCGACTCATTGCTACCGCTATGGAGGAACAAAGGCGTCAAGCCAAAAGAAAGGATATCAACGAAGCCGGCCCTTCTTCTGCTACCCCGGGGCTACCGGAATAGAGGGATATGATCCCGAAAATACGGGAATTCATAAGGCATCCCTTTTGTCTCCTATACCAGAATCAGCATCAGAGACTCTAGTCACCCTGATTGAGAAGTCATCCGAAGGTATTTCTACCTTTTCACCGTAGTTTGTCAAGGCCATTTCGATCTTTTGCTATATTATTGGTCAATCAAGTGAAGATCCCTCGTTTTCCCCTAAGTTAACAAATGTCACCTCTCGTTCTGTAGGTACTGAACCGACCAAAAAGACTGATGGACAACATAAGTTAGCTACCGATGAGAAGTATGTCAAAGAGACTCAGGAGAAACGGGATGAGGTTACTACTATAAAATCTGGGGGAGGAACTGAAGGCGAGAAGGATGAGGTTGCTGATAAAGCTCTCGTGCCACCTAATACCGAGATTACTCACACTAACGAAATGATAGATGCTCTGAAAGATGATGGCGGCAACGATGGACATGAAGAAGACATTGATTTTGTTATAACTGGGGATTCAAAGCATGCCGATGATCTAAATTTAGACGAGATGAAGGCCAAACAGGATAAGCATATGTAGCTGAAAATGGAGGAAATGGATCCCGAAAGTTTTAAACCTCTTACGACAATACCCCCTGAGTCAAGGTTAGTTGTTAGACTTTCAACTAGATCAATCACCGAAGAGCTTGCTAAGAAATCTTCTACTAATCCCAGCGCTCTAGTTATAAGTAAGAAGAAACCAAAGCGGATTTAGACCAATGCTGAAAAAGAGGAGAAAGAAAAACTTAAAGCTGCCAAGAAAGCAAAGTCCACTCCAAAGTCCAAATGACAGGAGGTTCTATTTTTATTTTTCTTGTTCCTTGGTCCGCCATTATTGTAGCAAGTGCAGCCCTCGCCTTTGTTTATTAGTTCTTTTGTTCAAACCTGCATTTGTGTTAATAAGATAGTTCGCTTCCCACTATGTCAAATGCATGTAAGTTCATCGTTTAAATAAAATGCAAATAAACAACATGTCATATTTAAAGTCATTACTACTAGACGATAGACAATAAATGTCGGGGATGTTTATGTATATGCCCCCTATCAATCTTGAATAAAAGACCTGGCTAAGGCTTTGTTCGAGATTGATTAGTCTTGACACTTAATTGCTCTCGACTCTCTGGTGGGATTAAGTTTCCTTTGTCACTGATGCTTATTCTTTTAGCATCTTTATACTCTCCTGTCGTATAATCAGGTTAGAGTTTCATCAAGGCGGCCTCTTATCGGGTGCACCATCATGCCTTGGGGGACGTCGTCTTCCCGTCCTTTATACTCTTTCTCAATTCATAAGAGTTAGAGTCGGGAACTTTATCTTTCTGTTCCATTCATTCCGTTATGCGAACGATCGTTTCGTTCGCTCCTACACGTGCATTGCCCTTAACTTCTTAAGTTTAATTTAATGTTTAATATTCTATAATTAGGGCAGAATAACAGCAAGGAATGGTTAAAACAGTGCAGGAAAATAAATGATACATAATATTTTTATAGTGGTTCAGCTAAGTCGTAGCCTACATCCACTATAAAATCCTTTGTTTATATAAACATACTTTTCTAAGCAAGTCGTGCCTTTTTACATGGTCTATGAAACAAAAGAAAATAGTACAATTTCAAGTCAAATATTGTTGTAAATGCTAAGCGTTCTCTAGGAATTTCTTTTCCATCCACGGTCGTTAACTTGAAAGCTCCCGTTTCAAGTTTCCGTTGGATGGTGAATGGTCCTTCCCACTTTGGGCCTAGATGAGCGGGAGGTGGAAAGACTCGCTTCAGCACCAGGTCTCCATGTTCGAAAGTTCTAAATCGAACCTTTCTATCATAGTAGTGTGCCACTTGACGTCGATGCCTCGATGCACGCAAAACCGCTTCATCCCTCTTATCTTCAACCATGTCCAAGGACTCTAAGAGGAGTGCTTTGTTTGTCATTAGGTCATAATACGTTACCTTGTGAGAAGGGACTTTAAGCTCCACTGGAATTACCGCTTCTGACCCGAAGGAGAGTGAAAAAGGGGTATGACCAGTAGCTGTCTTAAAGTTTGTTCGATAGGCCCACAAGGCTAGCGGTAATTCATCAACCCACATGGCTTTCGCTCGCTCCAACTGCTTTTTAAGGACAGATTTAATGACTTTGTTTATTGCTTCGACCTGTCCATTTGGCTGCAGATGGGCCACAGCGGTGTATCTTTTATCAATTTTGTACTTTTGACAAAAGTTTCTAAATTCCACACTATCGAATTGGGTTCCATTATCAGTTATGATGGTCTTCTGTATCCGAAATCGATAAATAACGTTTCTGGCCACAAAGCTTATCATCTTTCTTGTTGTGATCGTGGTTAAGGGTTTGGCTTCCACCCATTTCGTGAAGTAATCCACAGCTATGATCGCGTATTTAGCTCCGACTTTTGCAATTGGTAGGGTCCCAATGATATCTAATCCCCACATCGCGAACGGCTAAGGACTGACCATCAATTTGAGATGTCCTGGGGGTGCTCTCAGAACTTTGGCGAATCTCTAACATTTGTCACAGCGTCATGAATGATCACCTACATCTTTATTCACGGTAGGCCAAAAATATCCATACCGTAATACTTTCTTTTTCGGAGTTTGACCCCCAGTATGATCCCCACACTCACCTTCATGTACCTCTTTCAGTACACATTTGATTTTGTCTTGTGCTATGCATCGCAACAGAGGCATAGAAAATCCTTGACGATAGAGGACGTCGTCCTGTAAAACGTATATTGCAGCTTTACGTGTTACAGCTCATCTCTCGCTCTTCTTTGACTGAAGTATTCCGCTTTTAAGGAAGTTTTTAATTGGTGTCATCCACGACTCCCTTTCTGCCTCAGCTTCCAAGGCTACTTCGACTTCCATATGGTCAAAGCTTGGTGATTCAAATATCTCTATTGGAACCATTTCGGTTTCCTCAGGGTTGTTAGAACTTGCTGACTTAGCCAGTCGATCTGCCTTCCGATTTTCTGCTCTTGGAATGTGTGTTATACTATAACGCTTCAGGTTGCCTAGTAACTCTTCTATTTTTTCAAGATAAATAACAAGTCGACGTCCCCTGGTTACAAATTCGTTCTGAACTTGGCAGAAAACTATTTTGGTGTCACAAAATATGTCCAATGTTTTTACCCCTAATTCCTTGGCGAGTTTCAGCCCGGCAATCAGGGCCTCGTACTCGGAATCGTTGTTAGTGGCGGAAAATTCCAATCGTAAGGCGTAGTAAATGGATCGTCCTTCAAGAGTGGTTAAAAAAACTCTAGTGTCAGACCTTCGATCGTTCTTGGCCCCGTACATATATAATTTCCATGGACTAAGATATAACTGATGCTCTGAAGCAAAAAAATTTCTATCCAATGTTTCCTCTTCAGGAATCATAAATTCTGCTATGAAGTCGGCTAAAGCCTGCCCCCTTATTGACCTCCTTGGTTGAAAGTTCAAATCAAATTGGATCACCTCGATATTCCACTTAAGTAATCATCTCGATGCTTCGGGTCTCTGTAATACTTGTCTTAGTGGTTGATCAGTATATATGACTACCGGGGGAGCTTGGAAATAATGACGGAGCTTTCGAGAGGCAATCAAGGGGCTATAAGAAAGCTTTTCCATTCTTGGATAATTGCATTCCGTAGCTTCTAACTTCTTACTTATGTAATAAACTGGCCTCTGGACTTCGTCTTCTTCAAGCACCAAAGCTGTGCTGACAGCATGAGATGACACCGCTAGATAAACGAACAGATCTTCATGATCCACCGGCTTCGACAATATTGGGGGTTTCTCCAATAAGTCCAACAATTTTTGGAAGGCCTATACACAATCTGGAGTCCATTCAAAATTATGTTTCCCCCATTTGATTAAATGGAAGAATGGGACACACTTGTCCGTGGCTTTGGAAATGAACTTGCTTAATGCAGCGACCTTCCCTGCCAGGCTTTGAACGTCCCTAATCTTCTGTGGCTCTTCTATGTTCCTTATTGTCGCTATCTGGCTAGGATTAATTTCAATCCCTCGAGAACTCATGATGAAACCGAGAAATTTTCCAGATGTTACCCAAAATGAACACTTTAAGGGGTTCAACTTCATCCCGTACCTCCGTAAAATATCAAACATCTCCGCTAGATCTTGTGTATGACTAAAGGATTGCCCGGATTTCACGAGCATGTTGTCTACATAAAATTCCATGGTTTTTCCAATCTGGTTATCGAACATTCGATTTACCAGCCGCTGATATGTGGCTCCAGCATTCTTTAATCCGAATGACATCACCACATAGCAGTATAATCCTAAGTTTATTATAAAACTTGTATGTTCTTGATCCGGCACATGCATAGGGATCTGATTATATCCTGAGTATGCGACCATGAAGGAAATATGTTCGTGTCCAGCTATTGAGTCCACTAGCTGATCGATCCTAGGAAGTGGGAAACTATCTTTTGGACAGGTCTTATTCAAATCCGAAAAACTGATGCACATTCGCCATTTCCCATTTGATTTCTTGACCAAAACAGGATTCGATATCTAGTCTGGGTACGCCGAATCTTTAATGAACCTATTGTCTTTCAACTTATCTGCTTCTTCTTTTAGGGCTGCCGAACTCTCTGGGCCTAACATACGCCTCTTCTGTTTAACGGGTGGATGCTTTGGATTAATGCCCAATGAGTGACTCATAACGGAGGGAGATATCCCACATATGTCAGCATGAGTCCAGGCAAATACATACAAATTTTCTTTTAAGAAGTCAGTCAATTCTTGTGCTCGGAGCAGATCCAACTGGGATCCGATCTGTAATACCTTCGTCGGATCGACGTCGTCAATGGGTATATCCACAGTCGTTTCATTTGGGGTCACCTTTTGTTCCCTAGGCTCTTCATCCTCTCTGGGATCTATGTCCTCGGGCAGTTCTCTGGGCGAATCCCTCGTGGATGGTCCCTTTAGTTGTTATGCTGAAACCTCCCTTACATGGGAGGTAGTACCTTTAGCTTCAATGCTCAATCCCTTCATTATTGTTTTTAGCTCAGCCATGTAACAGGCTCGTCCAGTGGCTTGATCACCTCTCATTACTCCTACTCCTGCTTCGGTTGGGAATTTTAGCAATAAGCACCAGGGTACGATGCAAGATATGAATTCCGCGAGGGCTGGTTGGCCCAAAAAGGCATTATAGGGTGATTCAATCTCTAAAACTACAAATGGGAGAATTCTCACTCTTCGGCGACCTCCTTGTCCCAATGTCACTGATAATTCCATATACCCCATTGGAACAGACAATGCTCCATTGAAGCCACGTATCCAACCCTCGCAAGGCTTCAAGTCTTTCGGTTCAAGTTTCATCTGATCAAATGATGTTTTAAAGAGAATATTAACCGAACACCCATTATTTACCAGCACTTTGTGAACCAAAGCTTGACCAATAGTGGTAGTGATTACCAACGGGTCTTGTGTGGGTTATTCAATTCCAGAATCCTCTCTATTACGAAATATGACATCATCTGACATCATTTTCTTTTTCTTCACCGAGGAGATGTCTTCGAGGTTACTGCATTCTCCTACTCCAAGGTGCTTAACCGCATTAACATATTGGTCCATAGCCCTATAGCTATGGGCAGTGGGGTGAGGTCCTCCTACTATAGTATTGATAACGATTCCTTTACCTTTTTGTTGAGAGGTGGGCTTAGGAGAAGGTTGATTTTGATTCGGGGCTTGCCACCCTTACCCCCTGTCTCTTGGAGCAACCTTTTATTCATCTAATTTTCCTTCTCGCAGCAGCTTTTCGATAACGTCTCTCAAATGCCAACATTCGTTAGTAGAATGTCTGTGGGTTCCATGAAATAGACAGAATTTTCCGGTTGCCATCTTCTTCTCCGTAGAGTCTCAGGGCGGAGGCTTTTTATATTGTAACACGTTGTAAGTATCCAAGTAGATGTTTTCCAATGTGTCACTTAGTGGTGTGTAGTTTTCGAAGGTTTGGAATTGAGGCCTTTTGCATGAGTTACTTCCTCGGTTCCTGTTCCTCCTATTGCCATTTCCATTCCTGTTTTTACTTCCTTCATTTTTGTTGCCGACATTTACCTCGACCTTCTCCAAACTTTCACCAGATTGCTTCACAGCAACGTTACTTTGAATATCTTCTCTTGAAGCTCCATCAAATTTTCTCTTTCGATTGGCGTATATCTCCTCTCGTCGTAGATGGATATTTACCTTTTAAGAGATAGCCCCCTAGTCAGTGGTAGCTTCCCAGCTAAGTAACCTCCGAACTCAGTATCTGGATCAACTCCTTCGATCAAACCCATCAAAATAGTCAGTTCGTGGGGAAAGCTTATTTCAGTAAATGCTAAGTTGAAGACATCTAAGTATGATTTCAGATATTCTCCAAGGGCCTGTTTAATTATAGAAAGTTCGATAACACTTTTAGCTCTGGGGGAACGAAGTTGGAACTGTTTCATAAAAAGCTCACTTAATTCTTGAAAACTCGACACCGATCGTGGGGGAAGTTGAGTAAATCACATTATTGCTACATCCTCTAGATATACTTGGAAGGCTTTACATTTTACAGTGTCAGGTGCAGCTGCAGCGTTCATATACCACGCATATCTCATCAGATGTTGTTTCGGATCTGTTCTTCTAGAATATCGATCCATTTGGGGCAAATTGAATTGACAAGGAAATTGGAAGCTCACGTTGTCATCAATAAACGGAGTATAGCTACGATCAATATCCCGATCTTCATTGGAATATCGGCGGCTATCGGCCATAATTTGACGTATCATTGCTTCTACTTCTGCAAGTTAGAGTCGGTTCAGGTTCCCTTCTCCTTTCTCTTCTCATGCGCCTATCACCTACTTCTGGTGTCTCTCTTGGGTTTCGATTGGTAACTGAACCTCCTCGCCTCTTGTGGTCCTGGTCAATCACAGGACGAACAGGTTGAAGGAGTTGCCCCTGAGTGGGATTGGTAATATTTGGATCACTCGGGAGAATGTGTGATCCTCGCATTGGTAATAATATCAGTTCCCTCAAACTTGGATCGTCGGGCCCCAGCATAAGGGCTGCATTCTCACGGGATCCCAAAGATCCGAATGTCAGCTGGTCAAGATTTTCGGGCCTTTCATACGGCCTCCTTTCACGTGGGCATTCTTCATAAGAAGATGATGAATGGTCCATAGTAGGATGACGAACCGGAGAGGACACCCTTTGTCTGCGAAGTTCGCTTATCTCCCTGCTCATATCCCTCATGTTTTCACGTATAAGAACGCTATCATGTTTATGAGCTTCAAGAGCGTCTCTGGTACTCTCCAGCATATTAAGCAAATGTGAGAAATCTCAGTGAGTGACAAGTGCATTGGGAGTGGGCTGATCCTCAATTGGTACGGGCGGTAACGGAGCATTTGTAGGAGATCGAGTAAAGTTTCCAACCTCAATTGCATTCGGTTCGGATCGGTCCAAAGTTGATCCAGTTGTTCGGATCGGAGGAAAGTCACAAGCAGCGTTCTGTGAACCGAATCAGATAGGGTTTTTGTCGCCGAGTCGGTTCGAAGTGTCTTTGTCGGGTATGATCGGAGAAGCCCTGTTGGATCGGTTAGCTCCAGAACTCTGTCCTCTTGACCTAGTGACCACTATAGCTTGTTGATCATCGCCCATTTAACTTTCCCGTGCATTCTGCATTTCTTTTCCTTTTACCTTGGTCGTAATGTTCAATTTGACGAGATCTTTTTTGGAGAGAATTTCGGAAATATCGATTTTACGGACTAACTTCTTCAGATATACAAACCCAAATAGTATAATGGTAGCCCAAAATGTAGAGAATTTGAGAAATTCTCAGTGAGAGCACCAAAATGTTAGATCTAAAAATGGCTCTAACACCCAAACTAAGGATGATTCTAAATGAAATAAGAAGAAAATGAAGAAACACACAATTTATAGTAGTTCGGCGTTAAAGTGGCTACGTCCACTTTGAATTTCTCTAATTGATGATAGGAACGCAAGTACAATAATTGTTTTCACTCAATTTCACTTAGACAATGGATAATTTCACTCAATCTTCTCTGAAATATGCTTCAAAAGATGATTATGATATAAATAAAGTGATAAAAATCGGTTATGGAGGAAGTTCTAACACCCAAACTAAGGATGATTCTAAATGAAACAAGAAGAAAATGAAGAAAACACACAATTTATAGAGGTTCGGCGTTAAAGAGCCTACGTCCACTTTGAATTTCTCTAATTGATGATAGGAACGCAAGTACAATGATTGTTTTCACTCAATTTCACTCATACAATGGATACTTTCACTCAATCTTCTCTGAAATATGCTTCAAAAGATGATTTTTATCTGAATAAAGTGATAAAATCAGTTATGGAGGAAGTTTTTGCTGATGTTTGCCAAAAATCCCTTCAAATGACCCTTTGGGGTGTATTTATAGGTGGAATGTTTCTCTGGAGTGGCTCCTGTTCGGATATGTGGCAATCATCCCATAAGAGTTGAGTTTGGATAGAACAAAATGGTGACAGAGCATCTGCATCGTGGTGGAACATAGGGAAGTAATTGCCTAACCGCTCGCATCTTCTGGGGTTGTGAGTTATAACTACTTGTCCAATGGCTTTTGGTTCGGATCGGATGTACAAAGCAAAGGAGGGGTGGATCGGGCTCCTCTGAACCGATCCGGATCTATCTTTGCTTCTCTGATTTCTGCTCCGCAACATTTTTGTTTGGTTAGAGATCTACGATCCGATCCAGGCTTCGAGCGCGTGTTCTTCTAACCTGCATTCTTCAGGAATTAGGCTTCTGTCTTTGTGTAGCCCAGTTCACAAAATAGGCTAACAAGGTACATGTATTCTCTTCAGGGATTACCTGTACAGAGAGCCCACTGGAGAGGATATACAGTATCTTTTCCAGAATAAGAGGAGGACGACCAGTGCGCCTTCTCTATATTATTTGGTGGCACTGCCCAACACTCGGTTCATTGATGGGAAGTAGAGCATACCTAGTGTGTTTAATTACGACTGGTTCTTCATGCGCTGCGCTCCTGGAATTATGAGGCGCTGGTTGGTCAGAAGTAAGTGCCTTTTTTGCTTTAGGCCCGAAGCTAGCTAAGTTGTCATCTTTAGATTTACTTTGCTTTTGTTTAATAGGAAATCCTCCAGTACCTACGGACATCATGTATTTGTAGCGTCACGAGGCATTATGGGCAATCGCGGCCAGTGCATGTTCTATTGAGAGTGTTTTAGATCAGGAGCAGCTTTCATCGCACGAGCCTACTTCCCGTCAGTCGTTCGGTAATTATGTCAGCCTTTTCCGGGGTCGGAAAGAAAGTGAAAAATGAGGGAGGCGAAAGCTCTCCAAGCTGCAAAAGAAAGGCACCACCGATTGTGTCCAAGCCGCAAGGCCGCAAAACTCAGGAGGAAACATGTGGTGTTGGAACCGATGATGAGGAGGTGGTTGCTGGAGATAAGGGCCTGTCAGCTACTCTTATCTCTTACGTGGCAAAGGAGGCGAGGATAGAAGTGTCGCCTAGACCGCCATCTCCAGTAACTATTTCTTAGACTGTTATCTCGCTAGAAAAAGAGGGCAAGTTTGATTATGTGAAAAGGCTCCCACTTGTGGTTACATCTCCCTTTTCTAGTGGCACAAGTATAGAAAGCTTAACACTTACCATCGCGGATATCACTCCTTCAAGTAGTCCGCTATCTAGTCTGTTGAGAGAATGCTTAGGACACACGCTCATAAACACTACATAATCCAACATTTGTTTGTATGCACAGTGTACAAGTCTAGCCTTGAATTTGTTCCATGCAGGTCAAATGATTAAAGAAGATAGAATTCGAGGCCAGGGATCAAGGAATCACCGACTATAAAGGAGCTGGCTCTTAAGGGATTTTAGGAAAGATGCTTCTTTGTTTGATAATCCCCCATACTCTTACAACCGTGGCAGCGAGCATCGTTACAGAGACCAACCTCGACGTTTTGAATCCCTTCCTCCCCCCACTTGGACTTTTGGAACAGATACAAGATTCGACCTAGCAAGCACTAGGTAGCCTTTATTGATAATCCCCTCTTATATTCCATCCTTAGTGCCTATCACCACTTCTAAAGGAAAGGAGTTGGCGCCTACCGATAAAAGAATGAAGGGCGTATCCAAGAAAGGGGATGAGTTGCCTGACGTTCCCAAAGCTCTGGAACTTACTCTTGAATATACGAATGAGATATTGAGAGAGAGAGAGAGAGATTCCCCAAAAATTACTTTGATGAAATAAATTGGCTATCGGACATCAATTCGATTTCCCGGGAGGATACTGAATCGGCGTGGAGGAAAGTGCACGCTGCCTATTACTAGTGTAATGAGTTTAGGAAGTATTCTGCACATCTCTTGGAGCTGATTCACAAAAGAACGTAGAGATTTCAAATCTACAACAGTCGGTCAGGGATGAGCAGTTGAGTGTCCACAATAGAGACGAGGCGTCACGTAAGAAAAGTCTTTAAGCTATAAAAAAAATTGTGCATTCGAGCAACACATTTATATGCTAACTCTCTATTGCTGAAATAGGTGAATTGGATGAGATGTATAAGAAGCTGGAGAGAGGGCGCAGCACGTAAAGAAAGCTATCAAATACACCATGGCATCGGTGACGATGGATAATGCAACTTTGAAAAAAGAGAACCTAGAACTAGCAGAAGAGAGTAGTCACTTATTTAAGGAAAATGAAAAAGTGCACTAGCTCCAAACAAACAACAAGGCCCTGATGAAGGAGAACCAAAGGCTAAAAGCTAAAAACGCAGTGGCCCAAAGGCTTGTGAATGAAAATGCAGAGCTAAAGAGGCTACAAGAGCATGCCAAGAAGGACAAAGAGGACACTTAGAAAAGTAACAGATATGTGATGAGCTCACTGAAGGGGATAAGGTCCGAGCATCAAAGAGAGGTGGAGGAGCTAAAGAATGAAATTGAGTATGCTAAGGCCTGATTGAAGGCGTCTTTGGAGAAACCCATCTGAGGTATGTACATCAAAGTATTGAGATTCAACGGAATCTCAGGGGTCAATGATTACCTCGCGGATGATGGCCTATACTTGGGAAAGGTTGGTGGAACTTGAGGCTTGGAGGCTACATGTGGAGGCTTTGGACGAATTCATACTTATGTAAACCATCCCGATTGATGATGTGGGAGGAAGGGAGGAGACTATTGCGTGAAGACGTTGAGAGGGAGAGGTTGGAGGAACTTACTACCGCCAAAGGAAAATTTGCGACTACTAAGATGTTGTTGTTTCTCATGAATTCGTAGAGAGGAGTTTCTATCAATAGCAAGTTATGCCATCCTCCACTGTCAACGACCCAACCGCCTTATCCCATACTTCTACTAAGTATCACCTGGATTTCCAAGGGTTGGGAATATAAGGGTCCTTTCAAACAACGACCATGAGTCCCCTGCCTATTGCCCCCGCACCTCAAGTCTTCGAAGGTAAATTCTCATTATCATGAACGCTCTAAAAGGATGTAATAAGTGAGTTAAAACAAGACTAATAAGCCTTCTTCTTTGTTGTGCATGCCCCTTTGGAGTGAAAATGACAATGGGATTTACCCTTAAAATTCCCTTATCACTTGAGACTATACTAGGACTGTAAGGGATAGGGTTTGAAGAAGAACATGACCCGATGGATATATTCTTACATGTGGACCTAACAGCCAGTGTTTATAAGGAAATTCTCTCTGAGGAAGGAGAGATAATCAATAGGGTTCAGGTGACGGGACTGGTGGATGCAAGCGTGCAAACAATGTATGAATTTATGGAAGCGTAGAAGGCTAAAATAGTGGCCAAATCTGAAGAGCAGGAAGAGAAAAGGAAAGATTATGAAGTCGCACTGAAGGAGGCCCAGAAAAAATCTAGGCAGGACTTTGAGGAGAAAGCAAGGGCTGAGATAGCCAGGAAGAAAGGTGCCGATGAGGCGGAGAAAAAGAGGGCCAACGATGAGGCCAAGAAGAAATAAGCTGGCAAGGTCGCTAAGAAAAGAGGCAAAGGGGCATTCAAAAAACTTCAAGCAGATGTGGCCAAACATCTTGAAGCCAGGAAGATGGCCAAGCAGAAGGCTACGTGGAAATCTAGGAGAAAGGAGGACCTAGATGCAAAGAAAGCAAAGCGAAGTGGAGACAAGGGAGGTACCGAGGCTGTGTTGGCCCTGGCATCTGACGTCACTCCCAAACCACTGCAAGTTATCCTGCCTGGAGTCATTATAGAGATCACAAGTGGCAAGGAAGCTGATGTGAAGCACAAGTCAGTGTCTCATGAGTCCATCTCCCCAGCCAAAGTTAAGGAAGGAAGAGGTGGAGGTAGCTCCAGGAGGAAGGGCACGAGGACTAGCGACGACCCACCTAGTGCTGAATCTGCTAAGAAGAAGAAGAATGACAGAACGTCCTAGAGATTGTTATAAATATTTTGGTTAAGTAGGCCGATAGTATACACGAGTACGGCCCTTGTTTTTGTGGGCATGGTGTTGTATTCATGTACATCATGTTGTTAGAAAGAAAGATAGATATAGTAGGTTGCTTTTGGTTGTGAATGAAAGTATTAGTTGACTTTTCTTATACCACTTTATATGTTATGTTTTCAAATGTTCGTCTCCGCTTTCTAGACTCCTGTACTTGCACAAACATACTTGTTGTTACACTTAAGCAAACATTATCTGAGGCATCGCTCTTGAGTTTCCCAAGTCACGCGAAGATTTTATGTGCCGACTCTGCTCTCGGGATTTCCTTTGGTTGAGAGTTCTGAGTTTTGTAATGTTCAGGTTTGGTTCCCTCTCTCGAAACCTTCCTGAGGTTATTGATCCTGAGTCTAGAGAAGGCATGGACGTTGTTGATTCGTTCTTTAGACTCTTCCATAATTTCGTTTAGGTTAGAGTTTAAGGATGTCGTTGATTCGCCAGTAGTTTCCCAGATTCAGACCCTTCGGGTTGGATGGAACCAAATGAGTGGTAGATTCACACTCGTTCGGTTGATGGGATGCCCCCAAGTCCGGAGACTTAAGAACGGGGCTGGACATTCAACTGAATGAGCATCCCGAGTTGTTTATGCTCGGCCTCATCATTGGTTCGAGAAGCGAGTAAAAGTTATTTATACGCGGCCAGGTCATTGGTCTGAGACTCAATTCAGAGATATTTATACTCGGATTCATCATTAGTTTGATACTTGAGCCATGGGACCGGTTCTTGACATCTAGGTGTCGATCCAGTGTTGTGTGCTCTTGTATGCAAGTCGGTTGTAATAGATGCTCAAACATACTATGCAAAAAGTGATCATATCAAGAACACAGACATTTGAAACTATCTTTACTGATAACTTTGGAATATATGCCCTTTACGTTACAAATTCAAGAAAACAAAACATTGTTGGAAAGCTGTAAATCTATTTACTAAATTATATAAAGTGGGGGCGGAGATGTTCATTATTCCATGCCCTTGGGAGTTCGACTCCATTAACGGTCGTTAGCTTGAAGGTTATGTCTCCAAGCATCCATTGAATGTCGTACGGACCTTCCCAGTGAGGACAGAAACCAGTCGTTATGGGAAAGATCCGCTTCAAAACGAGGTCGCCGATGTCGAAGTTCTAGGGATGGACTTTGGAGCTGAAGTATCAGGCGACTTGCTGGCATTGAGTGGTATCTCTGAGTTTGGCTTTGTCTCTTTTCTCTTCATGTAAGTCGAGTGACTCCAAGAGAAGATCATGGTTAGTTTTTGGATCAATTGGAGTTCGAGCTCAATGGGAATGACGACTTCGGATCCATGGGCGAGAGCGAAAGAAGTGTGGTCGACCGCTGACTTATGGGTGGTTTGATAGGCCCATAGGGCCAGAAGGAGCTCGTCTACCCATAATCCTCTGGCTTTTTCCAAATGCTTCTTGATGATGGAATTGATCACTTTGTTATCAGCCTCGACTTGCCCATTGGCTTGAGGATGAAGTACTGCCAAGAATCTCTTCTCAATGTTGTGTCGTCGGTAGAAGGTCTCGAACTAAGTGCTCTTGGACCGATTCCCGTTGTCGGAAATGATAGCTTGGGGGATCCTATATGGGGTGATGATGTTGCGGACGACAAAATTTATCACCTTCTTATTTGTAGTTGTGGTATGGGCCTCAGCTTCGTCCAACTCGGTGAAGTAATCAATTGTGGTGATAGCATAGCGTGCCCCACCTCTAGCCATTAGAAGAGTTCCAATATCAATTTCTCATATGGCAAATAGCCAAGGACCGACCATTTCTGTTAGCTCTGTAGGCAACACTCTTGAAATCTTGTAAAAGCTCTAGCATTTGTTGCACTTGAGGGTATAGTTCATGGCATCTTGGTTAAGATTAGGCCAGAAGTAACAATATTTGAGAATCTTCCTTGCCAGAGTTTTCTCCCTAGTGTGATCAATGCGCTTCCTTCATGCATGTCCAGTAGCACACGGTCAGCGTCATTGTGGGCTTCACACCAGAGTAATGGAACAGAGAATCCACTTCGATAGAGCACTCCATCTTGAACGATGTAGTCGGATGGTATTCAGATGAGTGCTCGTGTTACTTTGAAGCGCTTATGGAGGATTCCATGTTGTAAGTATCTCTTGATTAGTGTCATCCAAAACTCGAGTTCAATCTCCGTCATTGCGACTGAATCGGTTTGCATCTAATCGATGCTCGAAAATCGAGTTCCTCGACTGGGGCTAGTCCTAAGAATTGCGCATCCCCAGAGCATGACAGCTTGGCTAGTGAATCAGCTTTCTTGTTTTGCTATCGAGGGATATGTGTAATGATGTAGTGGTCAAAGTTGGCGAGAAGTTTGCAGACCCGATCAAGGTAGGGAGCAAGATGTGGCCCCTTGGCTTGATATTCCCCTTGCATGTATGATGAGCTGTGAGTCGGAGAAGATCTGGAGAGCCTGGATGTTAAGTTTGATTGCAATTCTGAGGCAAGCAATCAAAGCTTCGTATTATACATTGTTGTTGGTAGCAGAGAAGTCAAGCATTAGAGCATAACAGATCGAGCATTCCTCAGGAGTAACGAGCACAACTACGACGTCATAACACTGACTATTAGATGACTTATCCACCAATAGCTTCAATTGAATATTCGGTGGCTCATTTTTTTCTGTAGGAGGTTCTTCGGGAATTGTGAACTCCGCTATGAAGTTTGCGAGGGCTTTTCCGAGGAATGAAGGTGATCTCGAATTGGGTCAGTTCAATGTTCCACTTTAAAAATTGCCCAGATACCTCAGGTCGTTGTAGCACCTGTCATTGCGGCTGGTCAGTGTAGATTTTGACTGGATGGGACTGAAAATAAGGACGTAGCTTCTGGAAAGAGATCAACAAGCAGAAAGCAAGCTTCTCAAGTTTCGGATAGTTCTTTTATGCTCCAATCTACCTCTTACTGATGTAGTAAATGGGTCATTGGACAGGATCTTCAATGAGCATCAGTGCTGAGCTAATTGCCTGCATAAAAATAGCTAAATAGAGATATAAGTGTTGGATCTAGATTAACCCTAGAAGGAGGTGAATAGGGTTTATTGAATTTTAAAGAGATATTAAAATATCAAATCACAGATAATAGCAGAGTAAGTAAACGTAGAATGTAAATAACACACAGATATACCCAGCTTTGGCAAACTCTGCCTACTGCTGCATTCACTAAGGTTTCTACTATGTAATAAAACAGATCCCACTTACAAGACCCTGCAAACTCGCAACCCCTTGCTTCTGTTTTAATCTTACGCTCAAACCCTAGATTGATCTATATCCCCTAAATCAGATTTTCACTAGCTACAAATCTGTATCTAGCAATCCCTAGTTATTACAAACACTAGAAAACTGCTAGTTAAATCCTATAACTAGATAACCTAGTTTTTACACAAAAAGCTAGATAACCTAGTTTTAAATTGACGATTTTACCTGGGATAAAAAAACTCAAAAACAATATAACACAAAAACTAAATTAAAACCACTTTTTATTTCTAAATTAAAACCAAGTCCGGCCCATTCTTTTTTCTTCTATCCTAATTGTTTGGCCCGGTGTCCTTTTTTTCTCTAGGTAATAAAATGGCAACGACTTCAATCTTAGAAACTAGGGATTGAATCTGAGGCGCCGTTCCAAATGAATAACCATCAATCTTTTATGCTTTCCTCAATTTGATGCTCCTGGTTGCCTCTATGTCGAGCTCTTTCGTGATTAGATGGTATGCAACTTTTCTCCTCTCTTTTTTCTTTGCTCGATTTAGATTCCTATGCCGATGATAAGTGTGTTCTTAAATAGGATTATAAAAATCCTTAACTCTCTGATTTCATTAAACGGCTTGACTGATTGTTGCGATAATTTTGTGTTACATGACTTCCACTTCGAATTCCTCGTTTGAATTTAAATCGGCTTAGCTGACTTGCATATGAATTTGTCCTTTTTTTTGCACTATAAATTATCGTAATTTCCTGGAATAAATTGTTTGAATTTGTTGCCTTGTAAATGAATTTCTGCAACAAGGTTGATCAAATTTCTGCCCACCATTGATTGAGAACCATGCGTGATTTTTTTACCATGATTTGTTGAAAGATGCGGTTTTGATATACTTGCATGATTCTTTTAATTTGTTGCCTTGCATTCCATTGTCCATTGATGAATTTATGGAAATACATATTTGGTTTCCCGTTGGCCCTTGCTTAATTGAATTAAATCTAGAAACAAAATAATTGTTTCCTTAGACCCTTGCGAGATTCATGCCATGATTCTACTGTAATAAAAATGCTGTGAAATTCTGGTTTAATCTTGAAAACAAATAAATATTTTTATAACCAAAATTAAACTGTGATGGGAAATTCGAATTTCTATGTTGTCCAAAACATTGCTCTGATTTTCTGCAAATAATTGTCGAATTTCTTGCCAAATATATTTAAGATTAATGGCTTGACTCTTTTCCTTAAATTCCATGATAAATTTTGGAAACATATAAAAGATTGCTTTCTGAAAAACTGTCTTTGGCCAAAAACTGTGCATTGCGTGTGATATTATTGCCTTTGATCTCATTTTCAAATTTTGGAAAAAAATGTTTTTGTCAAAATTGTTTTGATGCTCCTAGCTCCCTGTACATACTAACATATATACATATGTATATCAAAGTATTGCTTGAGCATATTCCCCCTTAAGCTGAAACTGTGATATCATTGTGCATATATGTTGATGACTTGAACTGTAACATGTATATTCTTCCTTGTATAAATTTTTTTGAGCTCGTATTTTATGTGCAATGACACATATGTACAACAATGATCATTCTGCCTTTCACCATACTCATGTGACCCATTTGAACATGTATGCACATCTTTGTCTTTGATGCTGAAGTATATTTTGACCTTTTCATGCAATCTGCTTATCTTCATCGAACTAAGTTTGGACATGTATTCTTAAGAGTACACTACCACTGTAGTGTATGTAGCCGCACATATCTTGATTTTGTTGGCATTGCTTTGTTCATTTGGCATTTGCTCGATATTGTGTATATGTATTCCATCTTGTTCCATTGTGTTGTTCATGGTGTTTAAAGCTTGCACTTGAGTTGTTGCACTCATGTATTCCATATGATCTCACTTATGCACCTGCACATATATATGTGTATATATATACGACTGTGTGTATACGTGTATCGTGCGCGGGTAATATATATATATATATATATATATATATATATATATGAGCTATTAGAATGGCAGACATGAATTCCCTACCTGCAAACCGCTGTAACTGCGTTGTGGCTATTCATAATCAGCTAATTATGATGCCAGTTCTGATCGGCAAACCAGTGTAGTGTGTTGAGGCCGATCTATAAGCATTAGAGTATACTATAACAGCCCGCATTTTACATATCGAAGATCGTAAAATATTTTTATTTTATTTCCTGAGGGTTGGATCATTCTCGTCTTGTAATATGTTGCTTATGGGGATGTGAGACGTGTCCATAATTTTTACCAATTTTATTTGTGATCATTTCCCCCTGTCAGCCTTGTACAGGGCATAACCTTTGATTCAAGTTGAATTAAAGGGTGAGACCTGTGCCATTTGAAAGGAATTGATGTTTGCCTTTCCGTAGAGTGGTTACATTAAAGATTTGGCTCAACAATTTGGGGGAAATTGTTATTTTAAGGTTTTTCAGTTGGCTATTCAGGTTTTTGAAGCCGAATGGGCTGATTTGGGAGAGGCCCATTAGTGGGCTGGTGGAACTATAAATTGAGGGTAAGAGGTATGGGAAATAGTTTACTTCCTCATTCTCTGATTTGGTTCCTCGTGCTCTGCCTTCCTCTAAACCCCTTTCCACCATTAAAAATCAAAATCCAAGGAGAGAAATCACAGATCTACACCATTAAAGGCAAGATCAACATCAATTGGAGCAAGGATTCATCAGATCAAGGGATTTGGTGCGAGGTGCTTGCTGTCTGGATTCTTATTTCATCAATTTTAGCTTGTTTTGGTAAATGGTTAGTGATTTACATCTCTCACATGGATGCAATGAAGTATATGAATGTTTTATCATGTTTTCATCATATTTAGGTGTTTTATCATAGATCTATGCCATTTTAAGTTCATTTTCACATGAACCACCCTATGATCTATTTGAGCAAGTTTAATTTAATGATTTCAATGCTATTTCATGTGTATATGCAAGTTAGATCTATTGTTTTGTTCATATTTACATTTATGATGATTTTGGAGGGTTTCACATAATTATTGATGAAATGTCCAAATTGGTGATGCTAGTGGTTTTATAACATGTTCATGATTGTGTTGAATGAATTGGATGTGTTGGTTTCATCGATTGTGTCAATTGGCAAAGTTTTGGTCAAAATTGGGGTTGCATTTGGGAAGTGCAGGTTTTGGGTTGTGAATCCATGGTTGGTCGTGCACCGTAGGGTGGTTTTCCTGAAAAGCAAGATAGGAAAGGGATATCGGTCGAGCGAGCCAAAAGGGAGATCGGACGAGCAAGCCAAAAGGGAAATCGGTCGAGCGAGCCAAAAGGGGAGATCGGTCCAGGAAGATTGGTCTAGGGAGATCGGTCCAGGAAGATCGTTCTAGGCAGATCGGTCCAGGGAGGTCGGTCTAGGGAGGTCGGTCCAGGGAGGACGGTCCAGGTAGATCGGTCCAGGGAGATCGGTCCATGGAGATCATTCCGGAAGGATCAGTCAGATGGGAGGATTGGTCGGACGTGACTTCGAAGTGAATTCAAGTAGGAAGATTCGAAGTGTTGACATGTGTTCGTTGATCGATGTAGAATAGCGAATGAAGTGACAACTCAAAGGTTGTGAATTGGTGCATAATTGTTGCTCGAGAAGGTTGCTTGAGATATGAAAAGTCATCGGGTTGGATGACTAGAAATGAGAAGGCCGAGAGATTATCGTTGTCGTAAGTTCTAGCAGGCTCAAAGCAGGGATACAGTAGGGGCACCTAATAGGCCGAAAGGTTGTTGATCGAGTACCTTGGTTCTTGTAGAAAGGCCTAGTTGTCAAGGTTGGACATATGGAGTTTACGCTAGAACTGGAGTTACCATTACCCCTTGACATATGGCAAGGTTGGTCGTCATACGATTAACGACAGTTTCAAAGCTGAATTGGTAGTGATAGCCAGAGTCGGTCATGGATGTTTGATTGTTTGGTTTCTTTTTTTGTACCGTCTCATGTAGATTATCCAACATCGCAGGAGATGTTCCTTGGGTGCTTGTCTAATGTTGGTTTAGACCGCTGGGGCTTGTGTTTGAGGGATGTTGAATTCAATTAGGATGATTTACATGAGATATATAATTTGGATGCCATGAGTGCTTTTCCATGATTGAATGAGTGTTCTGGTTTTCATGGATGTATGGTTGAAATGTTATAGTAAAGGCTATCACTGCCCGATATCGGGAAGATAAGGTTAAGTTCTTCTCTGATGTTGTGGGTAGATTAGTATGTTTATCTATCCATTCTCATATACTTTATTGTTGAAGTTTGTTACTTGTTTTATCGCTCACTAAGACTGATGTCTGACTCAAGGTTTTATGTTTCCTCTTATTACCTTCGGTTGTTCATCTGTTTTGGATGGGCAGACTAAGTAGCAGGTGACGGTGATTAGTGAGGACGATGCTACTGTGCGAGGACGAGCAAGAGGCTAGCGTATTAGTTTTACTACTATCTAGTACTTCTGTTTCCACAATTTGAGTTGCTCTATGAGTGCTGTAGTGAAGCCTTGTGTATATACTTAATATTTCCTATGATGTTGGGATAATCTTTCAGGATATTGTGAAAGTTTGAAAAGATTGCTATATGATGCTTCAATGCTATTTCCTGTTGTATATGTTCTATTATATTTAATCCTTGTGCTGTGAGTTCTACGACAGGTTCCAATGTGTTTACCTACTCTGATGATCGTCCATAACTGCCGTGCACACCTTTCAGCGCATTATTCCTGGTGTGGGGGTTGTGGGCGGTCGTCACATATACAGTCTGCCTTGCGGTATTTACAGTGTATCACTGTGAATATCACAGCTGTTTAGACACAGACGGAAGTATATATAAATCAGATCAAGTCATGAAAAATGATGAGAAACACACCAAAATTCTGAGGATAATAAAATTTCAAAATAAAATTATATCTGCTAGAATGTAAAATATTTCTGTTCCAGATTACTGCATGTGTGTTTCTGTGACAGGTAAGCAGAAGACTGGACTGACTGAAGCAGACAAACAGAAGACAAGTAACATAGTGTCAGTGTATGAGTGTAACTGTATATGAGTGAAGTATGCATATATAAAATTGTATAGTGACTGAGTGAATTGTATAGTGTAATAGTGCAAATGAATGAAATGTAATATGTCAGTTAAATGTACAAATAGTGGAGTTATAAATTTGTACTGTTGAAATGTTTGAAATAAAATATTATATTTAAATAAAATATTGTTTGAATATTTGAATTCTTGTGCAGTAATATTCCATTTAAATATGAATATTATATTCATGCTTGCGTTGTAGTATAACAGTACAATAATAAAAACATTTAAAATAATATATATTTGTTTGTAATCATCAAACAAAAATCATAGCATTGTTATATACAACAATCTCCCCCTTTCGATGATGACAAACAAATAATAAGATTTTGAATATAATGTGTTTGGCAGTGAATATTGAAACTCCCCCTACAACAAAATCTCCCCTAGAAATATGCATGAGTGAACAGAATAAATTGAATGAATTTTCTTTTCAATATTAATCAAATATTCACTCATAAATCAAAATCCTAACCCATTCTCCCCTTTTTGTTATCATCAAAAGAATGCCAAAATTAAAATAGTGATGAAATAATTGACTAAAAATATAATATCAGCTTAAGAGATAGAATAATCATCATAAATCTAAATCAATCAAACAAAAATCATAATATTCTAAGAACCAGTGGAAAATTTCACATTGTAGAATGAATGATTTACGATAAAATTTATAAAAATGGAGAGAGTTTGAAATATATGATTATAATTATTTTCCAAAAGAATTTTATAAAAATTGAGCATAAAAAAGAGATGGATTTGAACTATGATTATATATTCAATTTAAGTGACGAATCAAATAATCTCAAATCCCAATATGTGTCAATCTACAAATCAATATATATTAACACATTTCACAAAATAGAAAATGGATTGATAGGCTAATTTTTACACACCAAGGATAATTTCATAAAATAATCATTTATTTATTTCCATTTCTTTTTCCTTTTTATTTAAGATCACACTGACCACACATAACCAGATATTGGATTTTTAAATGAGATCAGTTGCAGCTTAAATATAAGTAATCCCATAACCATGCATGACTAGAGCTTGGATTTTTAAATGAGGTTAGAGAAACACTTATGAATATTATATTTTTATTTTCTGTTTTCAAAAGAAAAACTCCTCAGTATATAAAACCAATATGGATGATAAATATGTGGTAGGTACAGAAATAGTTTATGAAATAAATTTCTAAATTAATCACATTATGAAATATGCTCAATTGTACTGGGATTCTTGAAAATTTTCAATTATCACTATTTCTGAAAAAAAATATAATCATAATTCGGTCATAAATATTTCCACTGTTCAAGATGATTTAAAAAATAAACTCTCCACATTAATATAAAATAATGATGGATGGCAAAATAATGGTAGATAAAGGAGATGTTCATGAAATAAGCACCAATTCAAAGATATTATAATAACTATTCAATCATCATGAAAATTTAAATAAAATCTCCTCTTGTTGTGAAATATACTATAGTAACAACTCACCACAATTTCAATAATCCGCTAATAATTTTGATGAGTTCTAAATACAGTTCTTTTTGGTTATTGATTTCAGTTTCTGAATTAATAATCAATAAATTATTTTAAAATTGAAAAATCAATTACAAGAGGGAATTTAAGAGATATATACAAGACAAGACAAAAAATATATATTACAGGATGAGAAACAGATCAATAAAATTTTTCCAGCACCTCTAATCAGATACCACTTGTTGTCTCTGCAAACGAGGATTTTAATACGATACTAGTGGCTAACAAGGGTATTTCAATCAGCAAAATCCAATCACCCAGTCCAAGTAAATCAATCAAATAATTCAGTTCCATCAATCAAAGCAGCAAGACACATTCAGAATATGTTTCACAAGAAGGTTTCCATAAATTTTCAACAAGTCCAAGAAAACAAATCATGATCCAAGATTGAAGGAAATAGTTTATTTGAAATCACTTGAAGGAATGAGAAAACTTCAAAATTCGATGAATCGATTACACAAGGTTATTAATACCAAAGCCAAGGAGTATGTGAGGTTCAACATATTAAACAGTATCAAATGATTTCAAACAAAACAATATCCAAGTAAGTGATTATGATTTCAGAAAGAATTTCAGGATGTGACACAAGGAAGATTTTCAGTTTAGAGTAGTTAAGACATTTAGAATTTTTTTTAACCCTTTTATCAAAGTAGCAGATGATACCAAAACAAGCAGTTATCAAAAATCATTTTCGAAGCGATTTATTTTACCGGAGTAGCACAACAAACAATTTCAACGCAAACTTGTAAAGAGAATTTTTCACAAATATTTCTGACAGACTCAAAAGATAATTTATGACTTAAGATTAAAATTACAGTTTACTTTAAATCATTTGAAGAAATATGAAAATCTCAAGATTCAATGAATCGATCACACCATATTATAAGTTTCAAATCCAAGATATGTGTGAGATTCCTGAATTAATAATTTCAAATGATTTCAAACAAACAAATATTCAAATCAAATGATCATGAAATAACAGTGATTTCAAATGCAACATCTTCAAAGATTTTTACACAGTTATTTCTGATAAGCACAAGAAAAAATTTCAGAATATTTAAATCAAGCTTGAGAGATATTCATTATAAAAAAATAAAAAAAATTGTTCGAAATCACTTGAATCGATGTAAATTTTGAGATACAATGAATCAATCACACAAGACTAATAATTTCAAATTTAAGAAGTGTGTGATATTCAAAGTATCATAAATTTCAGATGATTTCAAACAACCAAATGTTCAACAAAAGATAACCATGAATAATAATGAATTTCAAGATCTAACACGGTGATTCAAGTCAAAAAACTTTCAGTTCAGAAATAATCAAGCCAATACAAAAATCAATGAACTTATCACAACTGAAAAATAGCAGTGTGTTGTAATGAGTACAAAGTTTCGTGCTTTTTCCAAAATGAATTGGAAGAAACTCAAAACAGCAAAAGTGTGTGAAATTTCATTAATTTTTCAGATCTTCAAAAATTTATAATTCAAAAATAACAGTGTTCAAGATATGACATAAACACTTCAGCACTGTTAAAAACTCAGAAATCAGAAAAGAATTCATCTTCAAAATATTTGCAAAGATTTACAATTTTGAATTCAGATCTGGAAATGATTAAAGCATGAGAGTTTTATTCAAATAAAGCGAATTTCTAGAAGATCATGAATTCTGCAATTTGAAGTTGAGAAAGAGCAGAAAAAATAGCAGTGACAAATCAAAAGCAGAAGAGACAAAGAACAATAAATAAAAGGGGTAGAAGGATGAATATAATAAAAGGATAAAAACAAAGAATATTAATAGAGACAAGTTTAGAGATCAAACCAAAATTCGATGTGAGAAAATGAATCTCTCAACATACTTTGCTAAGGAACTCTGAATAATTCAAATATGTGAAGCAGTTTGAATAAATTCGCAAAGCAGTTCCTCAGCCTCCTCCGGTACCTAACAGTTTAGGGGATTGAGCGGTCTAACAAAATTAGTGAAACCACTCACAGTTTTGTTCACGTCTTTCGGTACCTAAACCTGTTTGTATAACAATCCATTCAAAATTACTTTTGTACCTTTTGGAACCGAAATCTGTTTAAATTTAGTTGAATTCTTTTAATTTGTTTTCAAGGTCCAAATTGGATTAAATAGATTGTTATCAAACAAACTCTTATCTCGTTTGTGATTCAAAAACGCTTTGAAATTCAATTTTCAAAACAATTTAATGAATTTTTAGAATCACAAGAATTCAATTATTCATATTAATTTGTTTTTCCAAAACTAAGACTATTCCTATTACCAGAAGAAAATCGATTTTTCAATAGCATATTCAAAGATTTTTCTTCAGTTGAAAAACGTTTTAAATTCAATTCAAGATCGCTGATTTTGGATTTAAGATCATAATTTTTTTTCATTAGAGTTGAACAACGATTAATGCTGATCTTTCTCCTTTCAGTATCATTTTGTTTCAAAATCAAAATTTTATTTTCAAGCAGTTTGATTTTGGTCTTGGACTCAAAGGTTTCAGATGCAAATTTAATTTGTTTTTCAAATTCAAATTTCTTGAAATTTTCAATCTCTTTTTCAAGCTCATTTAAAATCAAATCACTTTTCAACAAGCTTTCTTTTTCAGCAATTTCATGTTTGGAATTTTTTATGCCCTGTAAATTATTAAATTCTTTTTTGCAAAGAATTGTTTGTACCTTTTAACTCAATCTCGTTATCTTTTAAAATAAGAATTTCTTCTTCAAGCTTTTGAATGTTTTTATTGAGATAAACGAGATCAGTTTTCAAGTACAAAGAATTTTCATAGTTAGAAATTTCTAATTTTATGGCATTTGAAAGTTTTGATTCCAAACAGTTATTTATGATGCGATGATTTTTAGATTTTAAATATTTGTTTTTCCGATGGAGATTATCAATAGTTTTGGTTAAATCAGCACATATTTAAACCAAATCTTCATATGAGAAGTTTTCAGTCCCGTTGTTTGTTGAATCACCATCGTCTGATCTACTTGAATTTTCATCTGTTTCTTCTTCCAAGCATAAATCAGAATTTGAGTTGACCATTTTGGGTTTTGAGCTGCTATTGTCAATTTTTCCATGCTTTGTATCTAGAGTATTCCAGATTACCTGCGCAGTTAAACAATGAGAGATAAGGCTATATTGGACATCATCAATATAGGAATATAAAATGTGAACAACACGAGAATTAAAGACAATATTATTCCTGTTAACCCTATCATACCCATTTATAATAATATTCTAACATTTAATATTAACAGATTTAAAATAGGATTCCATTCCTGATTACCAATTTAAAAATATGTACCATTAAAAATAGTTGGAATACGACTGGATTGGCTCTCAATGGGCTGACAACTAGGGATCACCATCTCTAGAGTTATTGAAATTACCTGCTCTGATATCACTTATTGGATATATATTAACCCTAGAGGGGGTGAATAGGGTTTATTAAATTTTAACGAGATATTAAAATATCAGATCACAGATAATAGCTGAGTAAGTAAATGTAAAATGTAAATAACACACAAATATACCCAGCTTCGGCAAACTCTACCTACTACTGCATTCACCAAGGTTTCTACTAGGTAAGAAAACGAATCCGGCTTACAAGAACCTGTAAACTCACAAACCCCTTGCTCTTGTTCTAATCCTACACCCAAAAACCTAGACTGATCTATATCCCCTAGATCAGATTTTCCCCTAGCTACAAATCCGGAGCCAGTAATCCCTAGTTATTACAGACACTAGAAAACTGCTAGTTAAATCCTATAACTAGGTGACCCAGTTTTTACAAAAAAAAAAAAAAAAAAAAAAAAAAAAAAAAAAAAAAACTAGAAAACAAAATTGACGATTTTACAAGGGTTAAAAAAATTCAAAAAATAATATAACTAAAAACTAAATTAAAACCCCTTTTTATTTCTAAATTAAAATCAAGGTCGAACAATTCATTTTTGCTTCTACCCTTAATTGTTTGGCCCGTTGTCCTTTTTTCTAAGGGAAATAAGAATGGCGACGGCTTCAATCGTAAAAACTAGGGTTTGAATCTGAGGCGCCGTTTCAAATGAATAGCCTTTGATCAACTATGTTTTCCTCAATTTGATGCTCGTGGTTGACTCTATGTCGAGCTCTTTTGTGATTAGATGGTATGCAATTTTTCTCCATTTTTTTCTTTGCTCGACTTAGATTTCAATGCCGATGATGAAGTGAGTGCTTAGATAGATTATAAAAATCCTTAACTCTCTGATTTCATTAAACGGCTTGACTGATTATTGCGATAATTTTGTGTTGCATGACTTCCACTATGAATTCCTCATTTGAATTTAAATCGGCTTGGCTGACTTGCGTATGAATTTGTCCCTTTTTTTGCACTATAAATTGTCGTGATTTCTAGGAATAAATTGTGTGAACTTGTTGCCTTGTAAATGAATTTCTGAAACAAGGTTGATCGAATTTCAGCCTACCGTTGATTCAGAACTGTGACACCCCCACGTCCGTTAATGTCACTCATTAAGAAAATGCATTAAGTTTCATGAAGCGTTATAGGTAAACTGAAACAGAAACATTACAAAACAAATAATAGATAGTAGTGGAATTTAAAATTTTATTAAGCAGAAAACATCGTAGTTCAAAACATGGTTACATCATATGTCTAAAATGCATAAACCCCAGTACATCAATTTTTAAAACTTTTGTCTGGTACTTAAATCATTAGAGTACAATAATAAAGAAGCATAATCCCCTAAATATAGCCATAGTAGAGAGAGATCTGAAATCAAGCAGTACATCTAAGCAGCTCCAAGTAAGAAGAAAGCAAAATCCTGATCAAGCTTCAGTATTCCCACCCTGAGAACCTAGGGGGAAACAGAAGAGAAAGAAGAGGAAACAAAATGGGTCAGTCGTAAAGTCTGGCGTGTCCAGCTACTTTTACCATATAGATAAGTAAAAGTATCATGATAGGCATATAAAGTGGAGAGATAGATAACAACACAATAAGGCAGGTATGACAAGGTAAATAGTATAAACATGATAGATTATACTGTGCTTCTCTAATACTTTCTATTTCTTTGCACCAATACTAGTGTCGTATGAACAAGATGATCCCCACAAGTATAAGATGGTAAACTTAGGTGTATTTCTAGTGAGAGGTTTTACCTCATACAATAACAGGCAGCCCAACATACTGGAGTTTCCCCTAAGGATAATAACGGGCTCCTAAACAAACCGGAGTCTAGAGGTACCCTAATTACTACCCCAATCGATCGGCTCCCTACTCCGTAGATACCCTGTGCTGGCCCCACAATAAGATGTATCACTTCCTAAAGTGGCAACCCTTCATTTTCAGGATGTGCACAACCATTTCTACAGGTGTCACGGCGTCTAAACCTCCTCAGTCGGCCCACACCGTCCCCTATATTTGGATATCTTACAATCAGCCCAGTAAGCATGCCCCGACTCCGACTTAGTTCGGAGTACTCGTTTGATACCTATATATGGGTTACTGACTGAAACGGGTCCCACACTCAAGATGATACAAGCCTCCCGTACGCTTGCATCCCCACTACTAGGTTTTCCACAGGTTATGATATACCAGAGTAAAATGATTGCATAACCCCACAGGTTAAGTTTGTGGGCCTATATATAAATATTACCCAACAACCCAAGATATACTTAACCCTCCCGCTGTTTCATACAATTTTACTTAACCTCTAATCAAGTTAACATATACAATCCCTATGCATTCAACTAGGTTAAGTATATAAGTTTATTACCATATTCATTTATGGTTATAATGTGCTAGACCTCCCACATTAAGCCTACATCTTATGGATGCTGGATATGCTGGTTGGTTTCAGGCAGACTTCTTCCAAAAGTCGAACTTAACCTCATGTCTTAGCACATTTCGTGTTTATGTGCTTAGACCCCTCACATTAGATTCACCACTTGTGGTGCTGGAGATCCCGGTTGGTTCCGGGCAGACTTCCACCACAAGTGTAATCTAACCTCATGTCTAAGTGCAGTTATAGTTTCTAATTACTATACTTCTAGGCATTTCCAATACTAACTAATTATTCCTATGTCATTATAGTTTTTCTTGCCCCTTTCCAAAGTCTTGTTCATAACGAACCATACGTCCCAAATTAAGGTCATTAATCACTATTGTGGTTTATGCCCCCAAATCCACATTCATGTATTACATTCAATTTATGCCCAAATTTACCATTACAAGTTATGCCCCAATTTTAATGTTTTCCCCTAGTTCCCAATTCCATGTGTTCGCATTTTTCAGTGGCATGCCTAGGCTCGAAGATAGCCTAGCTATAAAAACAAAAAGGGAAAAGAAGAAGGGAAGAGGACAGAAATGAACATAATAAACAAGATTGACATATAATGGCAGAAATAGGTATAGCAACTAATAGACAAACGGTGGTAAAGTTGGGCATAATGACAAGATAGGCATATAGGAACAGGTCTGATGAACTTGTGATAGTAGAGCAGGGACATCATAAAAAGGCATGATGAGATTTAAACAATGAATTAGATCAACAAACAATTGCAAATCTGACATGATAATATGTATAGGCTTAGATCTAGTTCATAGTCATGTCGGAATAACTTAGATACACAAGTTATAGCAGATATGATATGATTCAAATAGTCACAGGCCTAGATCCAAGTTATAGTCATGTCAAGATTAACTTTTAACTATTTAGATCTAAAAATAACGTAGAATCACTGTGATTCGATCTAAGAAATAGAATTGCAGATGTTGAATCACAGTTCTTTAAACTTGATTGACTTGATTGTTGAAGAAGGAAAGGGTTAATTTGATCTGTGCAGAGACAACATCTAGTTCTCCATTATTTTTGTGATAATAAAATAATGAGAACAGGGTCTTATTTATAGCCTAGGATTCACGAATCTGGTTAGAAACAAGTCCAGATACATAGAAATGTACTTCACCCAGATCTGGGGGTGTCGACATGGGTGTCGACACCCTCTTATGGTGTCGATCCATGGGTCGACACCCCTAGGGTATGTCGACCCCCAACCAGTTTAATTCCCCCCCCCCCCCCCATATTTTCCGCTTCTGATTTTAAACTTATTTGAACGGTTTTGACTTATTATGCACATATATATATATATACACACACATATATATACACACACACATATACATATATATATATCTTATGCGTATACAAACTTCAAACCTTAATATCTTCTTCATACAGTGTCTGTTTTACACAAACCAGGTGTCTATTTTGACCAGAATTCTGAGATGAACGCAATGGCATAGTGTGTTTCGTATAATTCTGAATATTTATTTAATTATTTCTTAATTTATCGTCTTTGGTATTGTTAAAATTATGGGGTGTTGCATTCTCCCCTACTCAAAGGATTTCGTCCCCAAAATCTCTATGTTAAGAAGAATGTATATCCTAACATCCATTATCCATCTACTCATCCACCGATCATAGGCATCCACTGTCCTTAAAGGTTTCTAATGCTAATATGAACATATGAAAAGGTGTGTATATGTCCCAATACTAATGCGAAAGACCAGGTCGTCTACTGATTCAGTTGACCTCCATAATGCAATGTATCTTTGTGCCATGAATCCAATATGTATGCAAATAATCCTATTATAACATGCAAGTTCTATATGTGTGCATAATCATCCGTCCAAATGCAATATCCATATGATGATACACCCACTTTCATCCATTAAAGGAGAAAAAAATAATGCACACACATCCATATGTCGTATGGGAGTGATTGAGCCGATTTAGTGCCTAATGTGTGTGTGTATATGCATCCACGGCAACCACTAGAAAACACTTGCATCCACTTGCATCCATCAAACATAACATGTCTCAAACACATGTTTACATTCATGGGATTCCTACCTAAAGGTTGAAGGTTCGGTCGATAGGATATACTTAAATGATAGAAACAAGCATGAATGAAAGCTTTGGAAAGGAAGTTAAGAACATACCCTTGAAAAGAAAAGGGTATGAAGCGCGAATCTTTTCTTCATTCTCCCAAGTTGCATCCTCTTGGTTATCTCCCCACTGAACTTTCATCAACTTGATTTCTCGTTTGCATAGCTTCTTAACTTCTAATCCAAGAATACAGGTAGGAACTCGCCCTACTGCCGCCTCCCGTTCCACCTCTACTTCCTCAAGCATACTCGGCTCAACTACTTCTGTAGTATCATGTAAGAACATCCGTAAATGAGAAACGTGGAAAACATCCTGAACATCTGACAATCTTTCTGGTAGCTTACTATATAGGCCATTTGACTTATCCTTTCTATTATGGGAAATGGCCCTACAAATCTTGGTGCCAATTTCCCTATAGATCTAAAACGAACCGCACTCCTTAATGGTGATACCTTAATGAAAACCATGTCTCCCTCCTCAAACTCAATGCCAGTCCTTATCCTATCTACATAGGATTTTTCCTATCCTGAGCGGTCTTCATTCGCCGTCTAATAAGATCAATCTTTTTGTAAGTTTCTCTAACCATATCCGATCCAAGTAGAAGTCTTTCTGTAGATTCCCACTAACAAGTTGGTGATCTACAAGGTCGTCCGTACAATGCTTTGAAGGGTGTCATACCAATGATAGCTTGATAATTATTGTTGTAGGCGAACTCTACTAAAGGAAGATGCTCTTCCCAAGTCCCTCTGAAGTCTAGGATACACAGTCTTAAAAGATCCTCAAGAACTTTGTTCACCCTTTCCGTCTATCCATCGGTCTGAGGGTGATAAGCAGTGCTCAAACACAATTGTGTAACTAATGCTTCTTGCAAGCTCCACCAAAATTCACTGGTAAATATAGGGTCACGATCACTTACGATAATGGAAGGTACTCCATGAAGACGGATTATCTCACGAACGTAAACTGCTGTTAGCCATTCCGTCGTCCTCTTACTCTTAATTGGGATGAAATGAGCGCTCTTAGTAAGTCTGTCTACTACAACCCAAATACTGGTGTTGCCCTTCCTTGATCTAGGCAAACCATCGATGAAATCCATAGAGACGCTCTCCCACTTCCATTATGGGACCTCCAAAGGATAAAGTAAACCACCGGTCTTCTTTTGCTTAGCTTTGACTTGCTAGCAAATCAAACATTGAGAAACAAACTCTGCCACATCATTCTTCATCCTAGGCCAAAAAAAACCTCTTCATATCTCTATACATCATATCACTGGCTGGATGAATAGTCATCTTAGAATGATGGGCTTCCTCTAGGACTGTCTTTAACAAACTCCCAACTCGAGGAATGCAAAGCCTTCTATCTTGTCTCAGCCACCCTCTATCATCCATGGAATATCTACTAAGATGACTAGAAGTCTCCCCTTTACTAAGCCTATCCAAGATGTCTGAAATCTGTGGATCCTCTTGCTGTGAAGCTCCTATCTGATCTATAAGAGTAGGTTGCACCTCCAGTGATGCTAATAAGCCAGGAACAAACTCGGTGGAGGGTCTAAAGTCAAAAGTCGATATAAACTCTAAGCTTTTCCTTTCCACAAACAGGGGACTTAAGGCTGTCCTTTGCCTACTCAATGCGTCCGCCACCACATTACCCTTTACAGGGGTATAAGCAATCTCAAAGTCATAAGATGCTAAGAACTCCATCCACCTTTGTTGCCTCAAATTAAGATCCTTCTACGAGAACAAGTACTTGAGAGATTTATTATTGGTGTACAACTCGAACTTCTCTCCAAGCAAATAATAGCGCCAAGTGTTAAGCGTAAACACTATGGCAGCTAGCTCTAAGTCATGGGTAGGGTAGTCCTTCTCATGAACCCTTAACTGTCTACCTTGATAACATACTACCCTTCCCTCTTGCATCAGAACCGCACTAATCCATATACCACATGCATCAGTGTATACTGTAAACACTTTGTTCCCATCAGGCAAGGTCAAGACTAAGGCTGTTATTAAAGCCCTCTTCAATTATTGGAAAGCAACATCACAATCTATATCCCACGAAAACGTCAGATTCTTCTTCGTCGGTCTGGTGAGTGGGGCTGATATCTTCGCAAAGTCCTTAATGAACTTCCTATAATAGCCTGCTAACCCCAGAAAACTTCTCATCTCCGTTGCATTCTTTGGGATCTGCCAAACTTGAACTACAACTACCTTCGCGAGATCTACTTCTATCCTATCTTTAGAAGCCACGTGCCCTAGGAATCTCACCTCTTTCCTCCAAAAATGACACTTGGAGAACTTTTCCTTAAGATGGTGTGCACAGAGAGTTTTCAAAACCTCTCTCAAATGTTGGGCATGCTCTTCCTCGCTCTTCGAGAAAATTAAGATGTCATCAACAAAGACCACAATGAACTTATTTAGAAACTCCTGAAATACACTACTCATCAGATCAACAAATTAGGTGGGTGCATTTGTCAACCCAAAAGACATAACGAGTCATTCAAAGAAACCATCTGGAGTCCTAAAAGTAGTCTTGTCTATACTATCCTCGGCCACTCTCAACCGATGAAACCCCGTGGCCAGGTCTAACTGAGAGAAAACAAATGCACCAACGAGTTGGTCAAATAGATTATCTATACTCGGGAGTGGGTGCCTGTTCTTCTTGGTTAGTTTATTCAACTCTCTATAGTCTACATGTAAGCGAAGCAAACCATCCGCCTTAGATGCGAATACCACCGAAGCACCCAATTCAGATATGATTTGCTTAATAAACCCTTTCTCAAATAGCTATCCTACTTGCTTGGTGAGCTCCCTTCTTTCTTTTGGAGCCATATGGTGCACAGGCAATGCAACTGGCTTTGTGTTGTCCACCAAGTATATACGAAAATCGATCTCACGCCTTGGAGGTTAGCCTCGAACCTCATCAAAAGCAAGATAATCACGGACTAATGGTACAAATCATAGATCATTGATAGATGCATCAAGTGACTCTAGGAAACTAAGCATGACAGACCCCTTTGGGTCACAAGAAATCTCGAGGGTCCTGCCATGGCAAGTCAAAAGTCTAACGACCCTCCTCTCACAATCCAGAATGGCACCGTACATGGCTAGCCAATCCATCCCTAGAATCAATCCATAGAGCATGAAACCAAGCACATATGCATCGCACTCAAACTTAATGCCTAACACAGATATTCTCAAACCCCAACAAATCATGGACCAATGAGTTGTACCACCAATGGGGTTTGAGACAACGATGGGGTCCATTACCATACTAGTACTAAGGTGCAGAGACTCAACCACAGAAACAGATATAAATGAATGTGAAGCGCCAGAATCAAAAAGAGTTCTAATAGGATGATTGGAAATAGAAATCAAATTGTCTATGGAAATTTTCTTACCTCTTTCGAGAGAATTGGTCGCGAGGGCATGCACCTTCCATCCAGAAGCTTCTGCCCTTTGACCTTGTCCTTGCTTCTTCGGGAACTCCTTAGAAAAGTGTCCAACCTCTCCATAACTGAAACAAGCATTCTTCTTCTTTGCAGTCCTTGATCAAATGACCCTTCCATCCGCAATTATGGCACCTCCTCTTATCATTAGCCTTGTCGTTCTTTCCACCCTTCTTTTGTTGTGGATGTTATCCCTTCTTGGGATATACTTTCTTGTTTTGTGCTTTCTCTACCTTAGCTTCTTTCTTTTCAGCTTTATCTTCCTCATGCATCAATGCGATATCAGCGAGCCTTTCAAAAGTTGCTTCCATCGGAATATGAGACATAACTAACCCATGGAGGGGTTCATTCAGTCCTTTAGTAAACCGAAAAGCTTTCTTATGTTGGATATCCACTAGCTCCAACCCAAACCCCGCTAGTTGGTTGAATTTGTTAACATACTCTTTGACAGTCATGCCTCCTTGCTTGAGTGCCAGAAACCTTTCAATTTTCATGCTTTTCTCAGCTTGAGAAAGAAAATTTATTTCAAACCTCTGCTAAAAATCATCCAAGTCTCCACTGGACGCCCTACTTGCGTCACCTCCCACCAAAATTAAGCCTCATCTTTCAGCAGCCAAGCGGCTAACTGAATCTTCCTACAATCGTCCACTTCAAAAATTCCAAACAAATCCTCCGTCTCTTTGAGCCAATTCCTTGCCTCTATGAAAGTTTCGGTTCCTCGAAATGGATTTCCACCCATAGCGCAGAAATCTTTGCAGATCTTAGAGAAATTATCTGCTCACGGAGGTGGAGGATGAGGAACAGCGGGTGCAGCTGGGGGAGGAACGTCTGCTGGACCATCGGTAGGCACCGTGGCCTCTAGATACCTACGGAACTAGCCTGGTCTCGTAACGCCCTCAGGAATATTAGGTTCCCCAAACATGCTGAAAATAAAAAGAAAAGGGATTCAAATAGAGAATCGAAAGATATTACATTTGGCTTTAGGGAATATAATTTTCAAAACAGACTTTTCTCTTAAAAATGCTTTCTTTTAAAACCTTTTTGAAAATAATTTTCAAAATCTTTTATCCAATCTGGTAACCTTCAGCTCTGATACCGAGTGGGACACCCCACGTCCGTTAATGTCACTCATTAAGAGAATGCATTAAGTTTCGTGAAGCGTTATAAGTAAACAAAAATAGAAACATTACAAGACAGATAATAAATAGCATCGAAATTTAAAATTTTGTTAAGCAGAAAACATCATAGTTCAAAACATGGTTACATCATATATCTGAAATGCATAAAACCTAATACATTTATTTTTAAAACTTACGTCTTGTACTTAAATCATCAGAGTACAATAATAAAGAAGCTTAATCCCCAAATATAGCCATAGTAGAGAGAGATATGAAATCAAGTAGTACATCTAAGCATCTCCAAGAAAGATGAAAGAAGAATCCTGATTAAGCTTGAGTATTCCCACCCTGAGAGCCTGGGAGGGAAACGGAAGAGAAAGAAGAGGAAACAAAATGGGTTAGACATAAAGTCTGGCAAGTCCAGTTACTTTTAGCATATAAATAAGTAAAAGTATCATGACAGGCATATAAAGTGGAGAGATAGATAACAGCACAATAAGGCAGTTATTACAAGGTAAACAGGATAAACATGATTGAATATACTACTCTTTTCTAATACTTTCTATTTCTCTGCACCAATACTAGTGTTGTATAAACAAGATGATCCCCACAAGTATAAGATGGTAGACTTAGGCGTACTTCTAGTGGGAGTTTTTTTACCCCCATACAATAACAGGCAGCCCAACATACTGGAGTTTCCCCTAAGGATAATAACGGGCTCCTAAACAAACCAGAGTCTAGAGGTACCCTAATTACTACCCCAATCGACCGGCTCCCTACTCCGTAGATACCCTTTGCTGGCCCCACAGTAAGATGTATCACTTCATAAAGTGGCAACCCTTCGTTTTCAGGATGTGCACAACCATATCTACAGGTGTCACAGCATCTAAACCTCCTCTTACGGACCTATGCACGCACATGACCCCGTTGGAATGTGCCGCCCACACCATCCCCCACATTAGGATCTCTTACAATCAGCCCAGTAAGCGTACCCCGACTCCGACCTAGTTCGGAGTACTCATTTGACACCTATAAATGGGTTACTAACTGAAACGGGTCCCACACTGTAACACCCCACACCCGCTAAGGTCACTCACTAAGGGAATGCCTTAACTTCGGTGGAGTATTTTAAGTGAATATAGAACAGAAAAATTACAACAGACAGATATAAGTAATACTTGAAATTTAAAAACATCATTTCATTGCAGCAGAAGGTAAACATGTTTGGTTACATATCAAAAACCAACAAGAGTCAAGTACAAAATATCCATCTCCTTAAAACATAAGTACATAATCCCACTACATACTAATAGCCATAATAGAAAGGATAACCGAGCTTTACTTCAAGAGTCCAAGCTCCAAAAGATAGATAAAGCAATCTGAATCAAAACCCACTAGTGCTAGGCCCACTCTGATAACCTGAGGGTTGGGAAAAATATAAAAACAACGGGGTCAGACATAAGTCTGAGTGAGCCCTATAACTTTAACAATACAATCATTAAAGTAATTAGGGTATGATATAAACCTGGTACGGTACGGCTGGGGATAAATGACTACACTAAGCAGCCAACTAGACTTAGGATGAACTAAGATAACGGTAAAGACGCGCCTATCCACCCAAGGATAAATATTACACTGCACCCCCCAGATCTACCTACACAAGGGTAAATTTCTAACTGCACCACACCAGTCATTCCTACTTAAAGGTTGATCCCTCCCAAGGACTTAGAAAAATTTACCCAGTAGTTTCGTGTACCCCTAGCTGACTACATAGGTGTCGTCTGACCCTATCTCTACTAGGTGTACCCTGTACTTAGTAATCTTAATAGTAGTCTCTTGTACCCCTAGCTGACTACATAGGTGTCGTCTGCCCCTATCTCCACTAGGTGTACCCACTACTCCCCTTCGATCGGCTCCCTAACGTAGATACCCGTGCTGGCCCCACAGTGGGGTGTATCACTCCCCAAAGTGGCAACCCGATACAATCAATGGTGCACGGCTTATACCTACACGATGCAACAACGTCTTACCTACCAGCCCGGGTCCACACACGCATATGAAACCCGTTGGACTTGCGTTGCCACCGCTAACCCGTTTTTGGCCTCTTATAGTCAAACCCAGTACGTGTGTCCCGTCCTCGACATGGGTCGAGCCCACTAAGATACATATGGGTTACTGGTTGAAATGGGCCCCCACAAGCTACCCACCTAAGCTTGTCATATTATCTAGTGCATCCCACTTAACCCTTTTCTAATAATCATGTCCTCTTACATGTTTAAGGTTTGGTTAAGTCATCTAATCATATTTCAATTGCCATTCAAGGCACCCACTAGATTTCCTCATGCCACCCAAGGCACTTACTTGATTTCCACATGCCACCCAAGGCACTTACTTAACCCTTTAATCATGTTTAATTACATGTTCCACTTTGGTTAAGTATTCTAATCTTATCTTCCATTGCCACCCAAGGCAACCATTAGATTTTCCCCATGCCACCCAAGGCACTTACTTAACCCTTTAATCATGTTTAATTACATGTTCCACTTTGGTTAAGTATTCTAATCGTATTCTCTATTGCCAGCCAAGGCAACCACTAGATTTTCCCACATGCGACCCAAGGCACCCACTTAACCCTTTAATCATGTTTAATTACATATTCCACTTTGGTTAAGTATTCTAATCGTATTTTCTATTGCCACCCGAGGCAACCACTAGATTTTTCCACATGCCACCCAAGGCACCCACTTAACCCTTTAATCATGTTTAATTACATGTTCCACTTTGGTTAAGTATTCTAATCGTATTTTCTATTGCCACCCAAGGCAACCACTAGATTTTTCCACATACCACCCAAGGCACCCACTTAACCTTCATGCCCCACTACATGCTTATCTGGTTAAGTGTTTCTTAATTGATTAAGAACGTAACCGTTGTAAAGACCTCTCACATTAGACTACATTTTATGGCAGCTGGATTTGCTGGTCGGTTCTGGGCAGCCTTACGCCATAACCGAGTCTAACCTCGTGTCTTTACACTTGTCACGTATTTAGTTTGTGCCTAAGACCTCTCACATTGGGCCAATCATTTGTAGCCGCTGGATTTGCCGGTCGGTTCCGGTCAGTCTTATGCTACAAAAGGGTCCAACCTCGTGTCTTAGTCGATTAATTACACCAAATTAATCACCCCCATATTTCGAATTAATTTTCCCTAATTAATTCCAATTTTAACGATGTACATAATTGACTCAATTATGTCCATCCACTTTATGGTATGCATAATCATACCAACTTCACACCATTTCATTAACATGTATATTAATCCCATCGTTCCCCACGTAATTCACAAACATGACATAAAAGGGAAGATTCATCACAAATACAATGGGTTCAGCTTGCATAACATTAGCATCAACATGGGTTTAAAGGCGTCAACATGCGTATAGCATCAAACCCAACTAGCATGAATAATCAACCCAAACTTGCATGAATCACATATGTCATAAAGAGGTTAACTTGCATAAGTTTCTTATGTCATACAAAGGGGTAAACTTGCATATGTATGTATGACATACAAAGGGGTTAACTTGCATATGTATGCATATCATACAAAGGTGTAAACTTGTACATGTTACTTGCATATAATCAAACACCAAACTTGCATAACATGTCATATATGAACTTGCATATAATCAAACACCAACTTGCATACATATCATATATGAACTTGCATATAATCAAACACCAAACTTGCATAACATATCATGTATGAACTTGCATATAATCATACACCAAACTTGCATAACATATCATGTATGAACTTGCATAAAATCATACACGAAACTTGCATAACATATCACGTATGAACTTGCATATAATCATACACCAAACTTGCATAACATATCATGTATGAACTTGCATATAATCATACACCGAACTTGCATAACATATCATGTATGAACTTGCATATAATCATACACCAAACTTGCATAATCATGGTGTCATAATGGATCAATGTTTATCATAGAAATTTGCATAACTAGCATCATGAAAACATAGCCTAACACTTGCATAACTTTCATAATCATCATGATCATATAGCATATAACTTGCATAACTTGCATAACACCATGAACATGTAGCATATGACTTGCATAACTTGCATAACATCATGAACATGTAGCATATAACTTGCATAACTTGCATAACATCATGATCATATAGTATATGACTTGCATAACTTGCATAACATCATGGACACATAACACATAACTTGCATAACTTGCATAACATCACAAACACATAGCATATGATAACATAATCTTGCATTGATCCACATTCATAGCCATAACCTCATTATATCCTATCATAATCATTCAACAATTGGTTATTAAGGCTATAGAAACTCACAACTTGTTGATTAGCACTCCTAAGAAGAAGATTAAGTTGCTAGAGTTGATTAGAAGTTGATTTGAGAAGCTATCTTCCTCTTTAATTTGATGGAGGCTCCTTCAAGTTGCATTTTGACGGCATAACGACGTTGTCTCCAATTTTAGTATGAATTAGGGTAGTCTTAGGGTGTATTTATAGAGTAGTTAAGTGTTTTAGGCCATTAGATTAACCCTAAATCAGATTATAGCCGTCAGATCTCGTCCAAGCCACCAAAACATAGCCCAAAGGCCAAACCGATGCACCTAGGTCACCTGGGCTCGACCAGGGAGGTCGACCCCCAGGTCGACACTAGGGTCGACACCCTAGTCGACCTGGTGGGCAGGTCGACACCCAGGGCGACCCCCAGGTCGACCTGGTCTGGCGGGAATTTTCCCGCCTAGCCCATAATCTGCATTTTTGAAATCTGTTTCGTTTTATGATTTTTCGTGAAACTTCTAAAGCCCATATCTCGGACATACGGACTCCGATTCACGAAATTTCGGACTCTATTTCGCGTATTTTTCCGAGACGAACGCAATGGCATAGCCCGTTTCCCCTGATTCAGATTTTAAAATTTAATTCTGCCCTGTTTTATATTATAGCAAGTTATTCAACATACGGGGTGTTACATTCTCCCCTACTTAAAGGATTTCGTCCCCGAAATCTCTAAGTCAAGAAGAACGTATCCTACCATCCAAACAACCATCTACTCAAACCATCAAACACTGGCATCCATTGTCCTTAAAATTTCTAATGCTGTATGAACATGTGCAAAGAGTGTGTGTATATGTTCCCTGTCTAATGCAAAATTAGGCGGTCTACCGATTCAGTTGACCTCCTTAATGCAAACCATGATAGTGCCATGCATCCAATATGTATGCGAAAGAACCTTATCGACACATACTATTTCTACATGAGTGCACAATCATTCACCAAAATGCATCATCCATATGATAGCACAACCATTATACATCCATTAATATAGCTACCTACACACAATTATATGCAATATGCAATATGAAGTGATTGAGCCGATCTAGTGCCTAGAGTGTGTGTATATGCATCCACGAGCAACCACTAGCAACCACTTGCATCCACTCGCATCCATCAATCATAACATGTCTCAAACACATGTTTCAACCATAGGTTTACCCTATCTAAAGGTCAAAGATACTAATGAGAGGACATACTAAAGATAAGATAAGTACTAGACAAACGATAAAGGAGAAGTTAAAAGACATACCCTCAAAGAGGAATGGGTACAATGAACGCACCTTCGCTTCTGTCTCCCAAGTAGCATTGCTCTCATCTTCTCCCCATTGCTCTTTGACTAGTCGAACCTCTCTGTTTCTCAACTTCCTAATCTCTGACCCAAGGATGCGGGTAGGAGCTCGTCGAATAGTCGGATCACGCTCTACCTCTCAAAGAAAGCTCGGCTCTACCACCTCTACGGTCTCATGTAGGCACTTCCTCAAATGTGACACATGGAATACGCCATGTACCCCACTAAGTCTCTCGGGTAAATCCACTCTACATGCCATGGAGCAGTCCTCTCGCTCTTCACGGGTATGAAATGGGCACTCTTAGTAAGTCTGTCTACCACAACCCAAATTCCCGTATTACCCTTCTTCGACCTAGGTAACCCATCAATAAAATCCATCGAGACGCCATCCCACTTCCATTGCGGAACTTCCAATGGGTGAAGCAATCCACCAGGTTTCTTTTGCTCCGCTTTCACTTGTTGGCACACCAAGCATCTAGCGACATACTCGGCCACATCTTTCTTCATACCGGCCCAAAAGAAAACTCGCTTCATGTCTTGGTACATCTTGTCCCTACCGGGATGAATGGTCATCTTCGAACGATGCGCATCATCAAGTATAGCCTTCCTCAAACCCTTGTCTTGCGGTACACAAAGTCTACCGTCTCTACGCAACCACCCCCTATCGTCTAGGGTGTACCTACTCAAATGGCTGGACGATTCCCCCCTATTGAGCCTCTCTACTAACTCAACCAACTGTGGGTCGTCCCGCTGTGCCTCGCCAAGCCGTCCCAAAAGAGTAGGTCTGAACTCTAAGGATGCTAGCAAACCGGGTACAAAGTCAACGGAAGGACTAAAATCAAACATCGAGATAAATTCCAAGCTTTGTCGTTCCACGAACAATGGACTCAAGGACAACCTTTTTCTGCTCAAGGCGTCCGCCACCACGTTACCCTTGCCAGGGGTATACGCTATCTCGAAATCATAGGATGCTAAGAATTCCATCCACCTTTGTTGTCTTAAGACTATGCGCTCGCAGAGTCCCCAACACTTCCCTAAGATGTAGGGCATGCTTTTCTTCACTTCTAGAGAAAACCAGGATATTCTCCCATGCAAAAATCATCACAACAATCCATCTCTCACGCAGACCATCCTAGTCGAACTCGACATCCCCCAAGTGCAAGCCCCAAAGGCCTAAACCAATATCAGACAAACACCCAAGGGATACCTCCTTCGAATTCAGACGACCTACGTGAGATGATACTAGTAAAACGGCTAAATAATTAAGCACTTATCCAACTCTGGATGTCCTTGCCAGTCTCGTTCCAAAACCACCGTTGATCAAATAACTGGCTTTGCTTAACCTACATACGAAAACTTATTTGCCCTTAGAAAAGACCAAGATGTCATCCACAAAGACCACTACGAAGTTATTTAGGTACTCCCTGAACACCCCACTCATCAAATCAACAAAGTATGCAGGGGCGTTCGTCAAACCAAATGGCATCACCAGCCACTCATAGAAACCATCCGGAGTCCTAAAGGAGGTCTTCTCTATACTATCCTCAGCCACTCCCAACTGATGAAACCCCGTGGCCAAGTCCAACTGCGTAAACCCTGAGGCGCCAACCAACTGATCAAAGAGATCATCAATCCTCGGCAATGGGTGTCTATTCTTCTTTGTGAGCTTGTTGAGTTCTCTATAGTCTACACAAAGTCTGAGGGACCCATCCGCCTTCGCGGCAAAAACTACTGGAGCACCCCACTCCGATATACTTCGTCTTATGAACCCCTTCTCAAGCAACTCCCCTACTTGCTTATGGAGTTCCCTCCTCTAACACATCCGAGTATTCCCGGACCACTCTAACAGATCGCAAACTCTCGACCGGAGCGTCACGCGATTCAAGATAACTTAGCATAACAAAATCTATGGGATTACAAGAGATCTCGATAGTATTACCCAAGCGGGTCATGAGCCTAACAACTCTCCTTTCACAATCAAGGACGGCACCATTACTGGATAAGCAGTCCATGCCCAAAATCAACCCATAGCCCGTGAAGCCCAAAACAAAGGCATCACATCTAAAGTCAACGCTAAGTATAGAAATCTTCAAACCCAAACATATAATGGACAAATAAGTGGAGCCCCCCAATTGGGTTTGAAACTACCAAGGGATCATCTACTAGACTGGTGTCTACGTGCAGTGACTCAACTAATGATGATAAGATAAACGAATGTGATTCGCCAGAGTCGAATAAAGTTCGAACAGGGTGATCGAGAGAACCAAATCTCCACCTAGACGGTCCTACCCCCATCAGGTATACCACTCGTGAGGGAATACATCTACCCCCCAAAAGATCCTGTACTTTGTCCTTACCTCTTTGGACAACCCTAATAAGGTGTCATATTTCTCCAAAACAACTAGCCTTCTCCTTCACGTTCTCCTTTCGTGACCTCTCACCACGATGAAGTTTCGTCCTTTATTTACCTAATAGCTATTTGAACCTTCCTCCCTCGTCCATCTTAAAGGTAACCACAAGCCCTCCACCTCCTTGGACTAACTCCTTAGCCCGGCAAACGTCTTAGTCCCTTGAAGTGGTTCCTCCGTCCTTCATACGGAAGTCCTTATTTATCTTAAAAAGACATCTATACGCGGATGGGAAATTCAAAAAGAGAAAGAGGAAGAGATTCAAAACGGAGAATCCGAAGGATAAAGATATGGCTATTGGGGATTATGCTTTTCTTTCAAAAACTTTTCTCTTAAAAGACATGTTTTTGAAAATACTTCTTCCAAAAATGATTTTAGAAAAATAGTTTTCTAAAAATTTTATCTGTTCCGGTAACCTTAAGCTCTGATACCACGTGTAACACCCCACACCCGCTAAGGTCACTCACTAAGGGAATGCCTTAACTTCGGTGGAGCATTTTAAGTGAATGTAGAACAGAAAAATTACAACAGACAGATATAAGTAATACTTGAAATTTAAAAACATCATTTCATTGCAGCAGACGGTAAACATGTTTGGTTACATATCAAAAACCAACAAGAGTCAAGTACAAAATATCCATCTCGTTAAAACATAAGTACATAATCCCACTACATACTAATAGCCATAATAGAAAGGATAACCGAGCTTTACTTCAAGAGTCCAAGCTCCAAAAGATAGATAAAGCAATCTGAATCAAAGCCCACTAGTGCTAGGCCCACTCTGATAACCTGAGGGTTGGGA
Source organism: Allium sativum (assembly GCA_030737875.1). Classification (NCBI taxonomy): domain Eukaryota; kingdom Viridiplantae; phylum Streptophyta; class Magnoliopsida; order Asparagales; family Amaryllidaceae; genus Allium; species Allium sativum. The sequence goes on along the minus strand of CM060916.1, from coordinate 341,558,965 downwards.
AAAATATAAAAACAACGGGGTCAGACATAATTCTGAGTGAGCCCTATAACTTTAACAATACAATCATTAAAGTAATTAGGGTATGATATAAACCTAGTACGGTACGACTGGGGATAAATGACTACACTAAGCAGCCAACTAGACTTAGGATGAAATAAGATAACGGTAAAGACGCGCCTATCCACCCAAGGATAAATACTACACTGCACCCCCCAGATCTACCCACCCAAGGGTAAATTTCTAACTGCACCACACCAGTCATTCCTACTTAAAGGTTGATCCCTCCCAAGGACTTAGAAAAATTTACCCAGTAGTTTCGTGTACCCCTAGCTGACTACATAGGTGCCGTCTGCCCCTATCTCCACTAGGTGCACCCTGTACTTAGTAATCTTAATAGTAGTCTCTTGTACCCCTAGTTGACTACATAGGTGCCGTCTGCCCCTATCTCCACTAGGTGTACCACTACTCCCATTCGATCGGCTCCCTAACGTAGATACCCGTGCTGGCCCCACAGTGGGGTGTATCACTCCCCAAAGTGGCAACCCGATACAATCAATGGTGCACGGCTTATACCTACACGATGCAACAACGTCTTACCTACCAGCCCGGGTCCACACACGCATATGAAACCCGTTGGACTTGCGTTGCCACCGCTAACCCGTTTTTGGCCTCTTATAGTCAAACCCAGTACGCGTGTCCCGTCCTCGACATGGGTAGAGCCCACTAAGATACATATGGGTTACTGGTTGAAATGGGCCCCCACAAGCTACCCACCTAAGCTTGTCATATTATCTAGTGCATCCCACTTAACCCTTTTCTAATAATCATGTCCTCTTACATGTTTAAGGTTTGGTTAAGTCATCTAATCATATTTCAATAGCCATTCAAGGCACCCACTAGATTTCCTCATGCCACCCAAGGCACTTACTTGATTTCCACATGCCACCCAAGGCACTTACTTAACCCTTTAATCATGTTTAATTACATGTTCCACTTTGGTTAAGTATTCTAATCTTATCTTCCATTGCCACCCAAGGCAACCATTAGATTTTCCCCATGCCACCCAAGGCACTTACTTAACCCTTTAATCATGTTTAATTACATGTTCCACTTTGGTTAAGTATTCTAATCGTATTCTCTATTGCCACCCAAGGCAACCACTAGATTTTTCCTCATGCCACCCAAGGCACCCACTTAACCCTTTAATCATGTTTAATTACATGTTCCACTTTGGTTAAGTATTCTAATTGTATTTTCTATTGCCACCCGAGGCAACCACTAGATTTTTCCACATGCCACCTAAGGCACCCACTTAACCCTTTAATCATGTTTAATTACATGTTCCACTTTGGTTAAGTATTCTAATCGTATTTTCTATTGCCACCCAAGGCAACCACTAGATTTTTCCACATGCCTCCCAAGGCACCCACTTAACCCTCATGCCCCACTACATGCTTATCTGGTTAAGTGTTTCTTAATTGATTAAGAACGTAACCGTTGTAAAGACCTCTCACATTAGACTATCTTTTATGGCAGTTGGATTTGCCGGTCGGTTCCGGGCAGCCTTACGCCATAACCGAGTCTAACCTCGTGTCTTTACACTTGTCACGTATTTAGTTTGTGCCTAAGACCTCTCACATTGGGCCAATCATTTGTAGCCGCTGGATTTGCCGGTCGGTTCCGGGCAGTCTTATGCTACAAAAGGGTCCAACCTCGTGTCTTAGTCGATTAATTACACCTAATTAATCACCCCCATATTTCGAATTAATTTTCCCTAATTAATTCCAATTTTAACGATGTACATAATTGACTCAATTATGTCCATCCACTTTATGGTATGCATAATCATACCAACTTCACATCATTTCATTAACATGTATATTAACCCCATCGTTCCCCACGTAATTCGCAAACATGACATAAAAGGGAAGATTCATCACAAATACAATGGGTTCAACTTGCATAACATTAGCATCAACATGGGTTTAAAGGTGTCAACATGCATATAGCATCAAACCCAACTAGCATGAATAATCAACCCAAACTTGCATGAATCACATATGTCACAAAGAGGTTAACTTGCATAAGTTTCTTATGTCATACAAAGGGGTAAACTTGCATATGTATGTATGACATACAAAGGGGTTAACTTGCATATGTATGCGTATCATACAAAGGTGTAAACTTGTACATGTTACTTGCATATAATCAAACAACAAACTTGCATAACATGTCATATATGAACTTGCATATAATCAAACACCATCTTGCATACATATCATATATGAACTTGCATATAATCAAACACCAAACTTGCATAACATATCATGTATGAACTTGCATATAATCATACACCAAACTTGCATAACATATCATGCATGAACTTGCATAAAATCATACACCAAACTTGCATAACATATCACGTATGAACTTGCATATAATCATACACCAAACTTGCATAACATATCATGTATGAACTTGCATATAATCATACACCAAACTTGCATAACATATCATGTATGAACTTGCATATAATCATACACCAAACTTGCATAATCATGGTGTCATAATGGATCAATGTTTATCATAGCAATTTGCATAACTAGCATCATGAACACATAGCCTAACACTTGCATAACTTGCATAATCATCATGATCATATAGCATATAACTTGCATAACTTGCATAACATCATGAACATGTAGCATATGACTTGCATAACATGCATAACATCATGAACATGTAGCATATAACTTGCATAACTTGCATAACATCATGATCATATAGTATATGACTTGCATAACTTGCAAAACATCATGGACACATAACACATAACTTGCATAACTTGCATAACATCACAAACACATAGCATATGATAACATAATCTTGCATTGATCCACATTCATAGCCATAACCTCATTATATCCTATCATAATCATTCAACAATTGGTTATTAAGGCTATAGAAACGCACAACTTGTTGATTAGCACTCCTAAGAAGAAGATTAAGTTGCTAGAGTTGATTAGAAGTTGATTTGAGAAGCTATCTTCCTCTTTAATTTGATGGAGGCTCCTTCAAGTTGTATTTTGACGGCATAACGACGTTGTCTCCAATTTTAGTATAGGGTAGTCTTAGGGTGTATTTATAGAGTAGTTAAGTGTTTTAGGCCATTAGATTAACCCTAAATCAGATTATAGCCGTCAGATGTCGTCCTAGCCACCAAAACACAGCCCAAAGGCCAAACCGATGCACCCAGGTCACCTGGGCTCGACCAGGGAGGTCGACCCCCAGGTCGACACTAGGGTCGACACCCTAGTCGACCTGGTGGGCAGGTCGACACCCAGGTCGACCCCCAGGTCGACCTGGTCTGGCGGGAATTTTCCCGCCTAGCCCATAATATGCATTTTTGAAATCTGTTTCGTTTTATGATTTTTCGCGAAACTTCTAAAGCCCATATCTCGGACATACGGACTCCGATTCGCGAAATTTCGGACTCTATTTCGCGTATTTTTCCAAGACGAACGCAATGGCATAGCCCGTTTCCCCTGATTCAGATTTTAAAATTTAATTCTTCCCTTTTTTATATTATAGCAAGTTATTCAACATACGGGGTGTTACACACACTCAAGATGATACAAGCTTCCCCCTACGTTTACATCCCCACTAATAGGTTTTCCACAGGTTATGCCATACCAGAGTAAAAAGATTGCATAACCCCACAGGTTAAATTTGGGGTCCCATATATAAATATTAGCCACCAAACCAAGATATACTTAACCCTCCCGCTGTTTCATAAAATTTTACTTAACCTCTACTCAAATTTACATATACAAACCCTTTGGATTCAACTAGGTTAAGTATTCATGTTTATAACCATATTCACTTATGGTTACCACGATCGAGACAATTGGCTGAATAACGTGAAACCATTTCTAGACCTCCCACATTAAGCTTACAATTTGTGGATGCTGGATATGTCGGTTGGTTCCAGGCAGACTTTTTCCATAAATCGGGCTTAACCTCGTGTCTTTACATGTTTCGTGTTTATGCACTTAGGCACCTCACATTAGATTCACCACTTGTGGTTACTGGATATGCCGGTTGGTTCCGGGAAGACTTCCCACACAAGTGTAATCTAACCTCGTGTCTAAGCGCGGTTATAGTTTCTAATTACTGTAATTTTAGGCATTTCCATTATTAACCAATTATTCCTATGTCATTATAGGTTTTCATGCCCCTTTCCCAGGTCATGTTCATAATGAACCATATGCCCCCAAATTAAGGTCTTTAATCACAATTGTGGTTTATGCCCCAAATTCACATTCATGTATTACATTCAATTTATGCCCAAATTTCCCAATACAAGTTATGCCCCAATTTTAACGTTTACCCCTCATTCCTAATTTCACGTGTTCGCGTATTTCAACGGCATGCCTAGGCTCGAAGGTAGCCTAGCTATAAAACTAAAAAGGGAAAAGAAGAAGGGAAGAGGACAGAAATGAACATAACAAACAAGGCTGACATATAATGGCAGAAATAGGTACAACAACTAATAAACATATAGTGATAAAGTTAGGCATAATGACAAGATTGGCATATAGGAACATATTTGATGAACATGTGATAGTAGAACTGATTCTAACATAATAGGGACATCATAAACTGGCATGGTGAGATCCAAAAGATCAATAAACAATGGCAGATCTAACATGATAAATAGTTATAGGCTTAGATCTAGTTCATAATCATGTTAGAATATCTTAGATACACAGGTTATAGCAGATCTGATATTATTCAAATAGTCACAGGCTTAGATCCAAGTTACAGTCATGTCAAGATTAATTTTTAAGTATTTAGATCTAAAAATAACATAGGCTCACTGTGATTGGATCTAAGAAATAGAATCGCAGATGTTGAATCACAGATCTCTAAACTTGAATGACTTGATTGTTGAAGAAGAAAAGGCTTAATTTAATCTGGGTAGAGACATCATCTAGTTCTCCATTGTTTTTGTGTGAATAAAACAATGAGAATGGGGTCTTATTTATAGCTTAGGGTTCATGAATCTGGTTAGAAAACAAATCCACTTAAACAGAATTGTACTTTGCTTGGATCTGGGGGGCGTCGACATAGGTGTTGACATCCCCTTTATGGTGTCGACCCATGGGTGATACCCCTAGGGTATGTCGACCCCCAACGGGTCCAATTCCCTCCCATACTTCCTGCTTCTGATTTTGAACTTATTTGAATGGTTTTGACTTGTTATTATGTGTGTGTGTATGTATGTATGTATGTATGTATATATATCTTTTGTATATACAAACTTCAAACCTTAATATCTTCTTCATACATTGTCCGTTTTACGCAAACCAGGTGTCTATTTTGACTATAATTCTGAGACGAAAGCAATGGCACAGTCCATTTCATTTAATTTTGAATATTTATTTAATTATTCTTTAATTTATCATCTTTAGTATTGTTAAAATTACGGGGTGTTACAAGAACCATGCGTGATTTTGTTACCATGATTTGTTGAATGATGCGACTTTGATATACATTCTTGATTCTTGGGATTGTTTGCCTTGAATTCCATTGTCCATTGATGAATTTCTAGAACATATTTGGTTTCCCTTTGACCCTTGCTTAATTGAATTAAATTTGGAAACAAAATAATTGTTTCCTTAGCCCCTTACGAGATTCATGCCATGATTCTTTTTTGATAAAAATGCTGTGAAATTCTGGTTTAATTTTGAAAACAAATAACTGTTTTTATGACCAAAATTAATCTGTGATGGGAAATTTGAATTGCTATGTTGTCCAAAACATTTCTGTGACTTTCTGCAAATAATTGTTTGATTTCTTACCAAATATATTTTAGATTGATGGCTTGACTGTTTTCCTCAAATTCCATGTTGAATTTTGGAAAATATAAAAGATTGCTTTCTGAAAAAAGAAACTGTATTTGGCCAAAAACTGTTGCATTGCGTGTGATATTGTTGCCTTTGATCTCACTGTCAAATTTTGGAAAAAAAATGTTTTGGTCAAAATTGTTTGGATGCTCCTACCTCCCTGTACTACAACTATTGTTGAATATGTAAGATATACAAAATCCATATAAATGGAATTATATGGTAGATGGTCGAATTTCATTCCAATTCAACATAAAATTGAATATTTCTACAATGTAATATTCGATGAAAAATTAAAGTTTGATTTTGACGCCTGATTTTGGATAGATGCGAAGATGTTAAAATATCGATGAATATTTATAACTATAGCAAATTTTTTTGAAGTAAATTTCACCCACTTATGGCATATCAATGGTTTTAATTCGAAATGAATAGGAACTTCGAAACGTGGATTTTGGTTAGGCTATGTAGAAAATATTTAAAAAGAGATTTCTTTATGAAAGTTTATTTTTTTATTTTTATAACGAATGTCAGGAAAGTTTGAACGAAAAATAACAAGTTTCGAAAAATAATATTATTTTAATGATTAAAATAATATTTAAATGACTTAATATTGGATTTTAAACGAAAATGACCGAAATAAAGTTTCCAATGATGATTATACGTATTTTATATATTTATAAAATATTTTGAAAGTTTTCCGATTTATTTTAATTTACAAAATGATTTGGATTCGAATAGGATGTGTTGTGCAGCGACAATTCGCGAACGTCAACCTGTAACTTTAAATCGATGCACCAGGAGATCCGACCGTTGGATTCTCCTAAAATTAGAAGCTTGGGTCTGAAATGAAATGAGGTTTCAAATGAAATAGTAAATTTTAAAATCCAAGGTTTTATTTTAACATAAGTCTAAATCTGTTTTGGAAAAGGTCATTATGGATGCAGTTCAGTGGCTGAAATTGGAAACCGACTGTAAGGGCCTTAATAAAATTGTTAAAAATATGGATAAATTAGGATAAATTATAATAAATGATTTGAAAAAAAAAATTGATAGAATATTCCAAGTTTTTAAAAGATAAAAGATATTTTTATCTAAATGAGCCAGTTAAGAAATAGTGTAAAGAATAAAATGGTTTTAAAATAATATATTGGATTGAAAATTGTCTTAATATGACCAGAGTTTTCCAACATATAAATTAGAATTGATTTGAATGGAAAAAATCTTTGGATACTTCATTACTGGATTATGTGATTATACGGATGCAGTTGTAAGGAATTTGGAAGACATAAGTATCGTTATTCCCAATATGGTATCTGTTAGTTTCAGAATTTGGTATTGAATATAAGTCGATATGATTTCTATTCAAAGCCTTGTATTCGATATCAAATTGGATTTTGAGGTTTGTCGTGATTGGTGTCTTTAATAACACTGTTTTTAAACCCAGTTAAAAATAGAATTTATGGAATAATTCTTTTAATTAAGATTTAAAGAAACTTTTCCAAAATTAAGTTTTCCAAATAAGTAAATTAAATTGAAATTGAATGAAAGTTGATTTTGGGTTTATCGTGAATGATGTTTTAAATGACATTTTTTCTTTGACCCAGTTAAAAACATGATTAATTTTCTAGAAGTGAATAGTCATTGAATAATGATTTTTGAAAATTAAAATTTTAATAGAGTTTTAATACATCTTTAATAAAATTTTGAATATAAAGGGGTAATTTAAATTTACTGTACTAAAATGGGTCTTAGATATGGAGTACTGCCAGTTTTTCTCCATGGAATGAATAGACTGGGAATGAGACAATGATATGAGTAATTACCTTCGTAAGAATCGATAATCTTGATAAGGCTTATAAACCTTAAAAGGCAAAAAGAGATTGTAAAGTCTTTTGAATTGATTTCCAAGGAAAAGATTAAAACGATGAGTTTAAGTGATATAAATCTTTTATAAGATTTATGTGGTTAATTCTCAAATTAAGAATATTTGAATAAAACAATATTCTGGATTGGAATGAGATGGATGTTATCTTTAAATATCACTTGATTTTAAAGATGAGCGAGTTATTTGTAAAGAACGAGATTAACCCATTCTTAATAACTGTTACGACGATTAAAAGTCAAAGATATGAAGATAATGGTTGAAGACAGGAGATCTTCACATCATTTTGGACTATTACTGATGTCTCTATTGGGTTATACACCTAAGACGAGGTAATAAGTGGTGGTCATCCAGACGTACTTGGAGATCGACCAGATAAATAAGGACCTCTCTTCTGTATTGGACATATAGGATGAGGAAAAAGGTGCCTTCGGTTTTTTCAGACCCAAAACCGACTTCAAATGGATTATATGTCTAACACTGTACTTTATATTGTATTAATTGATCTTCACTAAATATATATTTGTTTAGTGGCGAAGAATTTATTCTCTTAGCTTAACACTCTTCTTTGTGACGTATGAACTCAGAGGTAATGTATTGGTGGACATCAGTTATATGGTATGAATTGATAATATGGCATGATAAGATGTCGTGATCAAAGTTTCTGTTGAAAAGCATAGCTTTGTGGATGATGATCAAAGCATGGCTGCACTTCGTCAAGCGTCACCCCTCGGTATAAGCCAAAAAGGGATGAAAAACCACTGAGAGGACATGGTTTCTTTCTAGCTAGAAATGATGTCGTGGTATGGATCCCAAGCAATTTACTTATGTGGATGTTGGAATCGAGGGCCCTCGGATATGGCCGCACAAGGCCATGGTGGTCGGCGTATTGACCAAGAGGTCTGATAGGACCGGGAATTGTTCATGCAATTATCCAATCAGCCACGTAAGGCTGATCGGCTCTGCTGTTCCAAAGGGATGCATGTATTTTTCTTGGGGCATTTTGCTAGAGATGTTCCAAAGTTCAAATGAGGAAGCTCCTTTGCCTCGGCTCATGAAGAAAACCCAATTTCCAATACGAGCCTTGCGTTTTCAGTTGTAAACCTACATGGAGACATAATAGGATTGGGTAATAAGTCATCTAAGATTTATACATTTATTTTCGAAATTGTTTTCTATACTATGCACTAATAATAATAAAAGAGAAATTTCATGTATCAAGCATGTTTGCTATTACAAGGTAAAACTCTATCATCCATCTTGCGTTGGCATTGTGTGATGGGACCTGAGTCTTATAATTGCTTCATTTTTCAAAAAACATTGCAAGTTTTTTTATGGTATTCGTGTGGAGGAAACCCGTTCTGTGTCATACGGCATGGTCCTGTGATTTACCCAACATTAAAATAAAGTTTTTAAATAACTGTTTTTAGTTCTCACACCAGTCCCATAACTGATTCAGAGTTTATTGTTTTTTACCTAAATTCTAGGTGCCTATATTTTCCACATAGGCAGCCAATAGTTTTGGCTTTTGCATATTTTTTTTTCATAGATCCCGCATTATGGTTGTGGCTATATTTTGGATTATTTTTTAATCTTATGTTGTTTGTATTTCGGTGTTCACATTTTCGTTGTGTTGTAAATATTTATTCTCTGGTATTATTTTCAATTGTGTGTTATTTGTTTAAGCTCTAATATTCATGTACTTTGATGTGATATTGTTGTAATAGCAATGAAATGTTCTTTTGTGTCCTGTTCTGATGTGACATGTTCTCGTAACAATACGCCTTCTTGATTGGTTTAAGTCGGTTTAGTGATTGATTTGGATCGGTTGGGAAGGCGGTCGTGCCGGAGACGTCGCCAGTGCTATGGGAAAAAACAAAGCAGTTTCGTTCTATTTCGATTTTGAGCGCGCCGCGGTGAGTATTAGGCCAGGGTCGCTAAAGTCAGAATGAGGGGAAGAGGATGAGGTTTCGAGCGGTGGTGGTCCGAAGGCATGCTGTAATAACTCGAATTTTGGCTAATTTAAAATTTGAATTTTAATTGATTTTAATGGATATGAAATATTTAAAATGATTTGTTTTAAGAATTAACAACTTGGAATTTGTTTTAAAATGTAGTTTGAACATATAAATTTAAAATTTAATTAAAATGAGCTCGTAAAGGTGCGGTAGCTTGTAATATTTAGTTTTGAATTTCAATTAATGTAAAAAATTCAATTTAAGTCAGATTTCTATAAAATAAGAAACACTAGAATCTATTTAACAATATATTTCTTGTAAATGTAAAAATTTGTGATTTCTTGTTATAAATTGTAAGTTATGTCCAAATTAAAAATTAAAAATTAAAATAGTAGCTACGAAAACATTTATAAATTATATTGATTTAATTAAATCAATGGATTTTCATGTAAATTGAATAACGTTTGACTAGAAAATTTCAGTATCGAGTTTTAAACTCAAGTATGTTTATTTTACAGTTATAGGATATTTCATTTGGATATATGTACGATAATAATAATTAGTTTGTTATAAATTTAAATAATTTTGGAATTTAATAATAATATAATGACATTACATAGGCCTTAAAAATAGCCATTTTGCAAACGACCTCTGTTTTTTATGAAACCAATTTTGTTGGATCTATAATGTTAAATTATTATCAGGTTTAAAATTTCAAGTCTATTGGAATTTGTGTGTAAGCGTGGTAGAAATAAGTGTGTGTTGAATTTCAATTATAATTCATTAAGCTAGAAATAAGGCCATTTTTATAACGGTCTCTAAATTCGACTAAACCAAGTTCATCAGAATCGTATTTGTGAAACATAGCTAGATTTTAAATTATATAGTTTTTTTGTACAGTATGTAGTCATGGTAAATTAAAACGTGCATTCAAATTCAATATTAACGTTATATTGATGTACATTTTAATTTTGAGAAAAAATGGCGGAAACGATAGAATTAGCTTAAGAAACATATCTCATTATGTTCGAAATGGGGGTATTTGGTTAGGAACGATAGTCGTTAGGGTCCTTTGGAGTTCGGGCCCCAAACATAACATTTAAGGATTAAAATTTTATAAACTTAAGGGGTAAAAATGTCTAAACCTAACCCTAACCCTAGCTACTAAGAATCAACTTCCAGATCTAGGTTTAATGGCCAAGAACACTCGAAACTTTCTCCCTTAATCACACATAATGAACTACGAATTAGAAGATAATTTCTACATGACAGTTGTGGAGATTCTTATGCTCTTTAAATATTTACAGCTATGATCATGTTTAGCGTTGTATTTCGCCCAAATTTAGGCCTCTGTCCCGCTGCGTTCGCACACAATTATAGGGAAAATGGGTAGTTCTAATTCAAAGTTATTCATAGTGAAGGTGGAGTGAAGAATGGGCTTCGATTTGGTGTAGTTTGATCGGGTGGTGGGCATGTGTAGTGGCATGCGAATTGAAAGGGGAGGTGCGGTTTTTTGGGTGTGACCTAGTACTAAAGACGACGGGAGAAGAAGATTAGGGAGAGGGTAATTAGTTTAAGGTGCTAATTAATTATTATTTTAATTGTTAATGATCGTTGTTTATACATTATTTTGTAAAAACCATAACTTTTACACACGTTACTAGAATTCAACAAAACAGGATCCGTTGGAACCATATCGACGAGAGCTTCGCAACGAAACTGGTTTGGAGGGATTTGGAGCTCGTTGCAATTTTTTGCGAAGGAAAATGTATGATTTGATCAATCGATTGTTTATCATTATTTATCGATAAACGATCACTGTGAGAACTCTCTCAATCAACTGAATTTTTATAAGTTATAATAATCTTGTTTGATTATGCTTATTAAATGTTTACCGCTGATTACGCAAATTTTATTTTATATTAAACATTGAGAGGTGTAACAAAAATTTGATTTTTATATCATATTTATGAAATCCCTTTAATATGTGACACCTGTATTACACACAGTGTTGATTGATTTTATGAAATTTTTAGACCTTAAATGGTTTTGGGTATGCAATTTATTGACGATTATTCATGATTGTATATAAATTTGCGATAAACCCCACATGAGTCTTGAGATGACATACTCCAACACGTCTCTTATGTGTGTATGTAAGCTACATGGATATTGATGTGAACCCCACATGGGTATTGGGATGATATTTTTTACACATCTCCCAAGTGTGTATATACGCCAATTGATTGAATAGCTAACCCCACATGGGTCAAGGGATGACAGTAATTCACACTTCTCCCTTGTGTGTATGTAAGCTACATTGATTGCAACGTAAACATGATGTCACATATTTTTATCACTCCACTCAAAACCATTTAAGGTATTGGGATGATATTTTTACACGTCTTCCAAGTGTGTATATAAGCCAATTGATTGTGATAATTCCCACATGGGTCTAGGGAAGACAATTAATTTACACGACTCTCTGTATGTAGACTTTCAATCTGTTGAATTGAAAAAACTGTACAAGCGTTATTTATTTAATATAAGGCTTACATGGTATATCGCATTTTGTGTGTGAATTGGATGCGGAGGATGGATGACTGGATGTTAATTGGATGTTTAATAGTTGTTTACAACTGTTGATGGATACATATGACGTATGTAATCCATATAAATTTATTTATATGGATATTGGTTGTGATTTCATTCCAATTCAGAATAAAACAAAATATTTTAACAATATAATATTCGATGAAAAATGAAATTTGGATTTTGACATTCGATTTTGGATGGATGCTAAGATATAAAAATATAGATGAATTTTTATAACTAAACCAACTGGTTTTGAATAAATTTTCATTCAGTTTTGGCATGTCGAAGTCTTTAATTTGGAGTAAATGGTAACTTTTAAAAATGAAGTTTCAATTAGGCTACTTAGCCAATAAAAGAAGTTTCTTTACAAAAGTTCTTTGTTTCTTTTCATTACGAATGACAGGAGATTTTGAGTTTAAAATAACGAATTTAGAAAAATATTATTATTTTGATGATTAAAACAATATTAAAAATGACTTAGTGTTGAAATATATGATTTCGAAGAGAAACGACGGAAATAGAATTTCCAATATAGACTATATATTTTATATAACTTATAAGATATTTTGGAAGACTTTTTGATTTAATTTTTAACTTATAAATCGATTCGGGTTTGAATAGGACTTGTTGCACATCAACAGTTCGCGAACCAACCCATGACTTCGAATTAATGTACCGGGAGATCCGTCCATTGGATTCGCCTTAAATTGAAAGTATTAGATCCACAATGAAATGAGATTTCAAGTAAAATAAGAATTTTTAATATCCAACAGTGCGATTTTAAAATCAATAAAAATTAGTTTTGGAAAAGGTCGTTATGGATGTAGTTCAGTGGCAAAACTGACAATTGACTGTAAGGGCCTTAATAAAATTATTGAAGATATAAGTAGATTATGTTAAATCATAATTAATGAATTGAATTTTTTTTGGATGGAATATTCAAAGTTTGAAAAGATAAAAGCTATTTTTATTTGAATGAACCACTTAATAGCTAGAATAAAGAACAAAAAGAATATGTGACGGTTCCTAAGAGTACAGTCTAGTAGGACCTGTGAGATCAAACTAGAAATTATTCCATTAGGCGAGGAGTGGGAAGAACCGAAAGGAACATCGGATATTCGAGTAAGATCAGACGATGTTTCCTAAAGATAAGTGATCCATTAGTTTTAAACTAACATATTGGCTTGTGAATGATTTTTATATAACCAGAGATTTCCAACATATGAATTGGAATGAATCTAAATGGAAATTATCTTCGGATATTTTGATATTGGATTCCGTAATTATGCGAATATCATTGAGGAATTTGGAAGATATAGATATTGTTATTTCAATACGATATCTGTTGCTTTCTGAATTTGATATTGAATATGAGTCGATATGATTTCTATTCAACGCCTTGTAATTATTATCAAATTGGATTTTGGGTTTGTTGTGAATGATGTCTTTAATAACACTGTTCTTAAGAATATGCAGAAAAAGTAAGAAATATATTGTAATGGCAACTGATACTATCCCCAAATCGTCATCTCTTCCGCTCGCCATCTTCTTCATCTAGCTTCTGCTCTGCCTCATTCCCCTTCCAGCTCCCTACCCTTCTCACCCCCACTCCTCTCATACCCAAATCTATGGGCTGAAAAAAAAAAAGCTAAAACCGACAATCCGGATCTGAGTAGTTCATCAACGACGAGATCTGGAAAAAATAATACCTAGGATTCTCTTCTCCATTCTAATTCCAACACCACTACAAAGAAAGACTTTGCAACTGTGGTCAAGCCTACGCGAAAAGCTGGTGTGTCTTCATCCTCATTAGCGGTGCCAGTGGCCCTGAATGCAGGCATTGTGATCCCAACTACTGTGGTGCCACTTCAAAGCCACTAACTGAATTGGAAGTGTTGCCACCATCTGACTTGGCGCGGTCTTGACAGTGCTTCAACCCTTCAGTTGTAGGTTCCAGGTATAATAGTTAAACCTCTTGTGTAACACCCCACGTCCATTAATGTCACTCACTAAGGGAATGCATTAAGTTTCGTGAAGCGCTATAAGTAAACAAACACAGAATAATTACAAGACAGATATAAATAAGGCAGCAGCCGAAAATTTAAATTTTTATTTCAACCATAAAGCATAATACCGTGGTCCACAATTTCATAAGTCAGAAAAACCATTACAATAAAATAACTTCTGTCTTGCATCATCAGAGTACATAAGAATACGTAAAACATAGTTTTCCCCAAATTAAAAGAGTTAAGCCATTGTTGAGACAACAACTTGAGCCATACTTCAGAAGTAGCTCCTAGCAAGATGATATCTGAGTCCTGATTAAGTCTGAGTGTTTTCTCCCCGAGAACCTGGGGGGAAACGGAAGAAAGAGTCTGAGTTTCATATTCAAATTATTCCATTTTTAACCATTTTTCCCCCATTCCTTAATTAGCACCCTCGCAAAATTGGCAACATGCCAAGGCTAGACAATAGCCTAGTCATAAACGATAATAGGGAAATAAGTAAAATGATCATCTTGGCATCAACATAAACTTGTATGATAAAAAGGTGAACATACATACTGGCATGGACATGAAATTGTCATCATAACAAGGTGATAGTTTAGATCACATAAAATAGATCTAACATGATAACATAAGGTGACAATTTAGATCACATAAAATAGATCTAACATGATAACATAAGGTGATAATCTAGATCTATCTAAAAGTTCCCATGTCTACATAAACTAGATCTACTAATTTAGAAATAGATCTATACACCTACACATCATATCATGTCATAAAAGTTACAATTAAGATAAAGGTTTAGATCTAATTCTAACCAATTCAAGGTGACATGTCTTCATGATTTACATAAGTGATTAGATCCATCCAATGATAAAACTGTCCAAATTAACAGATCTATATTAACCATAATATAGTTACAAACCAAGATCCACAATAGAACAATCACAATTGACTTGGATCTAGAGAAATAGATCTATAATAACATAGCATATGATTTAAAACTTGCATAGAATCATACTTTATAACATACCCAAGTCATAGTCTTTCACAATTTACTTTCATTTATCTAAACTTAAAAGTAATCTAGAAACTCTTAGTGTTAGTTTTACAGAATTGAGAAAGAACGGATCTAGAATTCTAATTTTGATTTGCAAAGTATGTTGCTGTAGAAAAATGGTTCAGTTCGCACACCAGTAGCATATGGCCTCCATGACTTCTAATGAAGAAAATATGAGAAATAGCCACATATTTATAGCTGCAGAGCCCCCTGAAACCGACTGCCACCTAAGCCCTATGGGTGTCGACACCCCTGTAGGTGGGTCGACCCCTAGGTCGACACTCCTCTAGGGGGGTCGACCCCCTAGAGCGGGAATTTTGGCGCTATGAGGAATTTTTTGAATTTGAATCTTTCTGGATAAAATTCTGACTCAGCTCTGACTCGTACGTATGTATATAATTTTTCTACATGTATATAAACTTAAAACCCTCATAACATCCTCATACGGTGTCCGTTTTACGCATACCACTACACCAAAACAGGTGATTCCCAACGAGTATAACCATCGCAAACAATTTCAGCAATGCTTATTAGTGTTGTTATGGGGGTGGCGATTTAGTACCAACGCTTATAAGCGTTGGTAGATTTTCTATCCCAACGCTTATAAGCGTGGGTATATTTTCAGTACCAACACTTATAAGAGTTGGTAGATTTTCTTTAGCAACGCTTATAAGCGTTGTAAGATTTTTGTTTGCAATGCTTATACATGTTGCAATATATTTTAATAATAACATAAATATGTATTAGCAACTTATATATTCTAACATTAATAGTCAATTAATAACTAGCATGATGATAATATAGACGATATTTAATATGAATCAAAAACTAATATTAAACTCAATGCATACTAATAGATAACATTCATATTCACATAACGATATAGAATATCAGTTAACAATAAACAAGCACAATACATAATTAAGATGTCAAATTCAATACATAATTAGTTTGCTAAATTCAATACATAAATAAGATTCTACAAATACCAAATACGAAACTCTGGCCATATAACGAAGCCTCCATCTGAAAATTCACATAACTTGTACATTCCAAAATAATTTTTTCTTCATGTCGGAACCAAAAACTTCTGCAATTGGATCATTATCAAGATCATCCATTGCGCCATTAGAACTACCATCCAATTTTCTCTTTTCTTCCGCTGCCTCTAGAAGTGCCTGCATTCCTTGAAGATCACATTAAATTGAAAATTTCAGTTTCTTGTTAAAAACAGAAAAACATGAGTTTACATCTCGCACAAAATAATATAAACTTGCAGGCTCGGAGTGATCAATAATACCAAACGACTCAGTTTTGCTGAGCCTTATGGCTTAGTTTTTCTGAGCCATAAGGCTCCGCAAAGCTGAGCCACAGGCTCAGAAAAACTGAGCCTTACGGCTCAGAAAAAGTGAGCCATAGGCTCAATTTTAATGAGCCATAAGGCTCAGCAAAACTGAGCCATAGACTCAGCAAAACTAAGCCCTATGGCTCAGAAAAACTGAGCCTATGGCTCAGAAAAACTGAGCTATAGGCTCAGTTTTGCTGAGCCACACCCTCCACCACTTACATTGAGTTTTATTTCCCCAATATTCATTGGTTGTATTTATGCAAATTTTACATCTTTTGGTTGTTAGCTGTGGATTTCTATTTTCTCAACGTTCACTAGCTGAATGTTGATGGATTTACTTTCCCAACTAAATGCCTCAGTTTTATTTTCACAACACTCATTAGTCAATTGTTGTAGATTTTACGCCTCTAGGCAAATATTACATCTTCGGATAATTGTCCCAAATTTTAAATTTACAAACATATAAGTAAAAATCATGGAATTTATTTTAGACCCAAACAAACTGTTTTGTGGAAACTCTAAGAAAGTATGTATTGTATCATAACCCTTACATCCAGAATATTCGCATGTAGTACATCATTAGTTCCTATGTATGCCATTAGGCCATACTGAACAATAATATCGATATACCATTGATATATCCTTACATCACCCTTGAACTGATTATCGCTTGAAATATCATTAGCAATACATTGCCAGATGTTTTGCTTCAATATTTAAAGTAAAGTTATCTTATGTAATTATATTTTCAATAAATGTCAATCAGACTTCCAAATGATGGAATAAAAAAGTGACAAATATAACATTGAAGGGTCTGTTTTGGTATACTGTGAATGACGATATACACCACACAAGAACCCAAATGCATCATTTGTTTGGTCCAGTTGTGACCGCATCTCGTTTTGTCTTAATTATTGAGTCTTATAATAAAGCAAACCCTACTATTAGAAGTAACATTTTGCTATTTTCGATCGCTTTCCACTGTTTATTGCTTCAAATCGAAAAGTCGACTTATAGAAATTCATCTCACGTAAACACAAACATATTGCATGCATACATAAGTTTGTAAGTACATGTATATGAATAATGTTATAAAGTACAATGACATTTATAATTTGATATCAAAGACCCAATACTTTACAATATTATACTAATATTCTTAAATATCACATATCGATGCTTGACTGATACGTTGACAACCATATCTACTTAGACTAGGAAACCTTGTCTGCTGTTTTAGATCAAGTTTCACCTTGGATCTATGGAACAAAAGTTTCCTTATCTGTCGTTTATCATTTCTAGCAAATTAATATACTTTCCTAGCAAATTGCATGCAGATAAACTCAATTTAACATACTTTCCTAGCAAATTATGTAAATGCCAATCCGAGTTATTAACATTTCTACAAAGATAAGCCAAATATACCTGTCGTTTATCAAATAACACCGAAAGATTCAAACACTGAGATAACATAATCATTTCAAAAGCATTCATTGCAAGAGGACCTTCTAAGTTATCTCTTACATACTCGGTTACATATTGGTCCTGCAAAAATGGCAGAAAACAATAAAAAAAACCTGCATAACTTCAATATGTTAGATGGCAAACGTGCACACTGCATGCGTGCAACTACTTTATTACATTATGTGAAAAACTAGTGTACAAGAAAAAAACTTTTTGATCCATTTATTTATACTAGGCTATAACACGCCTATGAAATGAAAACCTCCAAGCATGAATATATCTTGATAAAATATAGCTTAATAGTTGTCTATCATGTCCATGGCAGCATAAATCATTTGAGCAAAGAATGTTGTATCAAATAAACATAGCTATAACACGCCTATGAAATATAGCTATAACACGCCTGTGAAGGAATGTTATTTCAAATAAAAATCATTTAAGCAAAGACATAACTAATGTTGCCAAAGAATTGGTGAAATAAACAAGATTTACAAACCTTGATTTCATTAAAGACAACATCGATATCATTCAAATCCACCTCATGTTCAGCAAAGTGTCTCGCTGGAATATAATTTACTTTAAACCAAGCATCATTTTGTATTCCTTCAATGCCTATACGCTGCATTAGATGAAATTTACTCGCACAAAATTGATATTCAAATGTGCTAAATGTATAAAGTTTTAAGTGGAAGATAGGGAATAATATATTACTGGACAGAAAATAGTAATACTGGAACATTGTTATGAATGTCTAGTAAGTAATACGACAGTGAGGTCTTGAAAAAAAATTATACTCTAGAAATGAACCGAAGCTGTTAGGGGAATAGGGTTTTTGCTGTAAATCTACCCTATTTTGCTGTAAAAATTATACTCTACATGCATTCTAAATTAAACTCTTGTCATCAATTAAAAATTATACTTTAGAAATCTCTCAAAAAATGCTGTAAATCTCAAAGTATTAGTAGCCGAAAAGCTAAAAAACAATTAGAATGTGATGAAATACGTTGTAGTTACAATAGAGAAAAGTACTGACCCACCAAATAAGTAGTACTAATCTAATAACAACATTGCTAACTGTGTAACTTCTAATTTGTCTATCTGCATGAACCACTCCACATGTGAACGAACGCTAAGTTTTTGTTGTTCTATGTTACTTATTATCAAAAAAGGTTTAATGTAAAGCGAAAAGAAAATCAAACGATGTACCTTAAAAAGATGAAACCATTCAAATGACAATGACAAGTAAAGTGAACCGAAGCTGTTAGGGGAATAGGGTTTCAAACGATGAAGTCAGATACCTGAAATCGAAATGAACCGAAGTTGTTAGGGGAACAGGGTTTCAAACAATGTCCAAAAACGATGAAATCAAATTCGAACGATGTTATTCTAACCTGAAATCGATGAAATCAAATACCTAAAATCGAAATTCATATGATGTGCCCTGAAGCCAAATCGATTCTCCCCCAAAATTCGATTCTTTGACGTCGGAACAGATCTGAACACCATAAGCTTCACGATTCTTTGATGTCAGAACGAATTCGAATGGATTCTGGGATCCGTTTTTTTTTTCGAAATCGTTGGATTGGATTTTCTGATTTTTCGGCTGAACTATGACAAAGCATTGGGCAAAACAAATGAGAAATGGAATAGGGTTATGGACATGAGTTTACCTTTTTACCCTCAGAAAGTAGCCTTAAAAACACAAATAAGCATTACCAATAAAAAAATTATAATTATGTATTTTTGGCAACACTTTTTAAATATAGCAACGCATATTATTGTTACTACCCTACAACACAAATATGTGTTGGCAATTGTGAAAAAAAAGGGTTATCAAATGGCCATTATGGTGTAGTGTACCAGACGTCTATCTTGACCAGAATTTTGAGATGGATGCAATGTTGTAGTCCGTTTCCTCTAATTCTGAATATTAAATTAATTATTATTTAATTTATCCTCTTTTAGTGTTGGTACAAATTCAGGGTGTTACATTCTCCCCTACTCAAAGGATTTCGTCCCAAAATCTCTAAGTTGTGGAGAATTCATATCCTACCATCCATCATCCATCTACTCATCCACCAATCACTGGAATCCATCGTCCTTAAAGATTTCTAATGCTTATATGAATATATGTGGAGGTGTGTGTATATGTTCCAACACTAATGCGAAGATCAGGCAGTCTACTAATTCAGTTGACCTCCTTAATGTAATGTATATTAGTGCCATGAATCCAATATGTATGCAAATATACCTATCATATCATATAAATTCTATATATGTGCACATTCATTCGTCCAAATGCAACATCCATATGCTAACTCATCCATTTATATTCATAAAGAAAAGAAAATGCACACACATCCATATGTAGTATGAGAATGATTGAGCCGATCTTAGTGCCTAATGTGTGTATATGCATCCACAGGCAACCACTAGCAAACACTTGCATCCACTTGCATCCATCAAACATAACATGTTTTAAACACATGTTTACATCCATAGGATTCCTATATAAAGGTCGAAAATATGATGGATAAGATATATTCTATTGACAGAAACAAGCACTGATAAAACTTAGGAAAAGAAGTTAAAAACATACCCTCGAAAAGAAAAGGGTACGAAGCATGAATCTTGTCTTTAGTCTCCCAAGTCGCATCTTCTGGTTTATCTCCCCATTGAACCTTTAGCAACTTGATCTCCTTATTGCATAGCTTCTTAACTTCTGACCCAAGAATACGGGTAGGGACTCGTCTGACTATCGCCTCCCATTCCACTTCGTCTTCTTCCAACATACTCGGCTCAACAACTTCTGTGGTGTCATGTAGGCACTTCCGCAGATGAGAGACATGGAAAACGTCATGAACGCCGGATAGATTTTCTGGGAGCTTTATTCGGTAGGCCATTTGGCCAATCCTCTCAGTTATGGGAAATGGTCCCACAAACCTAGGTGGTAACTTCCCTACAGATCCAAAGTGAACCACATTCTTTAAAGGCGATATTTGATAAAAACCAAGTCTCCCACTTTGAATTTGATGTTAGTCCTTCTCTTGTCTGCATAGGACCTCTTCCTATCTTGAGCTGTCTTCATCCGCCGTCGAATAAGGTCAATCTTTTTGGATGTTTTCCTAAATCTTTCTGTAGATTCCTACCAACAAGTTGGCGATCTACAGGGTCGCCTGTACAATGCTTCGAAGGGTGCCATGTTGATGCTAGCCTGATAGTTGTTATTATAGGCAAACTCTACTAAAGGAAGATCCTCTTCCCAAGTCCCTCCGAAATCTAGGATACACAGCTTTAAAAGATCTTCAAGAATCCTATTCACCCTCTCTGTCTGTCCGTCGATCTGAAGATGATAAGCGGTGCTCAAACACAACATTGTACCTAATGCTTCTTGCAAGCTCCTTTAAAATTCGCTGGTAAAGATGGGGTCACGATCGCTCACGGTGCTGGAAGGCACTCCATGAAGACGAACTATCTCACGAGCATAAATTGCTGCCAACCATGATGCCGTCCTCTTACTCTTAACTGGAAAAAAGTGGGCGCTCTTAGTGAGTCTATCCCCTACCACCCAAATACTGGTGTTACCTTTCTTTGATCTAGGCAACCCATCTATGAAATCCATAGAGACGCTCTCCCATTTCCACTGCGGAACCTCCAACGGATGAAGTAATGCACTGGGCTTCTTTTGCTAAGCTTTGACTTGCTGGCAAACTAAACATTAAGAAACAAATTCGGCCACATCTTTCTTCATCCCAACCCAAAAGAAAACCCTCTTCATGTCTTCATACATCTTGTCACCACCTGGATGAATAGTCATCCTAGAATGGTGGGCTTCTTCTAGGACTGCCTTTAACAAGCTTCCATTTCGAGGAACACAAAGCCTTCCATCTCACCGCAACCACCCCTTTTCATCTATGGCATATCTATTGAGGTGACTAGAAGTCTCCCCTCTTCTGAGCTTATCCATGATGTCTAGAATCTGTGGGTCACCTTGTTGCGAAGCTCATATCTGATCCATAAGGGTCAGTCGTTACTCCAGGGAAGCAAGCAAATCAGGCAAAACCTCGATGGAGGGTCTAAAATCAAAAGCTAATATGAACTCCAAGTTCTTTCTCTCCACAAACAGAGGACTCAGGGCTACCCTCTACCTACTTAGTGCGTCTACCACCACATTACCCTTGCCAAGGGTATAAGCAATCTCAAAATCATATGAAGCTAAGAACTCCATCCATTGTTGTTGCCTTAAGTTTAGATCCTTCTGTGAGAATAGATACTTGAGAGATTTATGATCGGTGTATAACTCGAACTTTTCTCTAAGTAAATAATGACGCCATGTCTTTAACGCGAATACCATGGAAGCTAGCTCTAGATCATGGGTGGGGTAATTCTTCTCATGAACTCTTACCTGTCTGCCCCCATAACATATTACTTTCCCTTCTTACATCGGAACTGCACCAAGCCCTATACCACATGCATCAGTGTAAATAGTAAACATTTTAATTCCATCAGGCAAGGTCAAGACTGGGGCTATTGTCAGAGCCCTCTTTAGTCGTTGGAAAGAAACGTCACAGTCTATGTCCCATGAAAATGCTAAATTCTTCTTTGTTAGCCTGGTAAGAGGGGCTGATATCTTTGTGAAGTCCTTAATGAACTTCCTATAATAACCTGCCAACCCAAGAAAGCTTCTCACCTCGGTTGCATTTTTAGATATATGCCAATCTTGCACTGCAACCACCTTGGTGGGATCTACAGCTATCCTTTCTTTGGAGACTGCATGCCCTAAAAATCTCATATCTTTTCTCCAAAAATGGCATATGGAGAACTTTGCCTTAAGCGGATGGTCACGGAGAGTTTTCAAAACTTCTCTCAAATGTTGAGCATGCTCTTCCTCACTCTTGGAGAAGATCAAAATATCATTGACGAAGACTACGACGAATTAGTTTAGGAACTCCTGAAACACCCTACTCATCAAATCAACAAAATAGGCGGGTGCATTTGTCAACCCAAAAGGCATAACTAGCCATTCAAAGAAACCGTCCGGAGTTCTGAAAGCAGTCTTATCTCTGTTGTCCTCAACAACCCTCAACTGATGGAACCCCATAGCCAAGTCCAACTGAGAAAATACCGAGGCACCAACAAGTTGATCAAATAAATCATCAAACCTCGGAGTGGGTGCCTATTCTTCTTGGTGAGCTTATTCAATTCTCTATAGTCAACACACGGACGAAGTGAACCATCCGCTTTAGTTGCGAATACTATTGGAGCACCCCATTCCGATATGCTTTGTTTGATAAACCCTTTCTCAAGTAGCTACCCTACTTGCTTACTCAGCTCCATCCTCTCCCTTGGAGCCATGTGGCGCACTGGTAATGCAACTTGCTTTACATTGTCCACCAGATATATGCGGAAGTCAATTTAGCGCCTTGGAGGTAAACCCTGTACCTCGTCAAAAACATCGAAATAATCTCGAACCACTGGAACAAATTGCAAATCATCTATGGATGCATCTAGAGACTCTAGGAAGCTAAGCATAACAGACCCTTGGGGATCACAAGAAACTTCAAGGGTCTTCCCATTAAAAGTCAGGAGTCTAACAACCCTCCCTCACAATCCAGAATGGCCCCATATGTGGTAAGCCAGTCCATTGCTAGAATCAACCCATAGCCCATAAATCCAAACACATACGCGTCGCATTCAAATTCGATGCCTAACACAGATATTTTCAAACCCGGACAAATCATTGATAAATGAGCCGAACCACCAATGGGGTTTGAAATAACTATGGTATCTACTACCATACTAGCAACTAAGTGTAGAGATTCAACTACAGAACTTGATATAAACGAGTGTGAAGCACCAGAATCAAAAAGTGTTCTAACTGGATTATTTGAAAGAGAAATTAAACTTTCTATGGAAATTTATCTACCTCTTTCAGGAGAACTGATCGCGAGATCATGCACCTGCCCTCTAGAAGTCCTTGCTCTTTGACCTTGTCCCTGCGATCGCTGTTTCTTCGGGCACACTTTTGAGAAGTGTCTGACCTCTCCGCAATTAAAGCAATTGGCCATCCTTCTCTTACGGTCTTTTATCAGGTGACCCTCCTTTCCACAATTATGACATTTTCTCTTATCCTTGCCTTTATCATCTTTCCCTCCTTTCTTCTAATGTTGTTGCTACCCTTTCTTGGGCTACACCTTCTTATTCTGCGATGTCCCCTCAGCTTTTGTTTCCTTCTTTTCTCCCTTGTCCTCCTCATGCATTAGGTCCATATCAACAAGCTTTTCAAAGGTGGCCCCCATTGGAATATGGGACATAGCTAAACCATGCAGAGGCTCATTCAGTCCTTTAGTAGACCGCAAAGCCTTTTTGTGCGGTGTATCCACCAACTCTAGCCCGAACCTTGCCAGCTGGTTGTACTAGTTCACATACTCTTTTACCGTCAAATTTTATTGTTTGAGTGTTAAGAACCTCTCCATCTATATGCTTCTCTCAGCTTGGGAAAGAAACTTCGTTTCTAAGCTTTGTCTAAAATCTTCCCAAGTTTCCACCGGACGTCCAGCTTGGGTGATTTCCCACCAAAATGAGGCTTCGTCCTTTTACAGCCAAGCAGCTAACTGGATCTTTCTTCGGTCCTCCACTTCAAAGATTACGAATAAGTCCTCGATCTCCTTAAGCCAATTCCGAGCTTCTACGAATGTCTCATTCCCATGGAATGACCTTCCTCCCATAGCCTGGAAGTCTTTGCAGATCTTGGCAAAGTTGCCAGCTTTTGTAGGGGGAGGAAGGGGAGGAATGACTGGTGCAGCTAGTGGAAGAACGTCTCTTTGGCCTTTGGCCGGCGCCGTGTCCTCCAAATACCTACGGAACCATCCGGGTATTATGATGCCCTCAAGGATATTAGGGATGTTTTGTTCCACAGACATGCTAAAAAAAAGGGAAAAGGAAGAAATTTAGATAAAGGACCGAAGGATACTACATATGGATTTTTGGGGAATGTTTTTCAAAATAGACTTTATTTTTGAAAATACATTCTTTTAAAACCTTTTTGAAAATAATTACATTCTTTTAAAACCTTTTTGAAAATAATTTCCAAAAACTTTTATCTAATCTGGTAACCGTCAGCTCTGATACTAAGTGTGACATCCTATGTCCGTTAATGTCACTCACTAAGGGAATGCATTAAGTTTCGTGAAGCACTATAGGTAAATAGACATAGAATAATTACAAGACATATATAAATAAGGCAACAACGGGATATTTAAATTTTTATTTCAAACATAAAGCATAATACCGTGGTCCACAATTTCATACGTCACAAAAACCATTACAATAAAATAACTTATGTCTTGCATCATCAGAGTACATAAGAATACGTAAAACATAGTTTTCCCTAAATTAAAAGAGTTAAGACATAGTAGAGACAAGAACTTGAGTCATACTTGAGAAGTAGCTCCTAGCAAGATGATATCTGAGTCCTGATTGAGTCTGAGTATTTCCTCCCTGAGAACCTAGGGGGAAATGGAAGAAAGAAGGAGAAACAACAGGTTAGACATAAAGTCTAGCGAGTCTAGTTACTTTTAGCCAGTAGATAAATAAAAGCAACATGATAGGCATATAAAGTGGATAAGAGAGAGATTGCTACATAAATGGCAGGTGTGACAAGGTAAGCAAGATAAGGTGTATGTGCCTCACTAATGATTACTCTGCACTACTACTAGTATAAGTGAAATGAGATGATCCCTTCCGCTACAAGTTGGTAGGCTTAGGTCATACATCCAGGTATACCCTAACCCCTACCCTAATCGATCGGCTCCTTACTTCGCAGATATCCTGTGCTGGCCCTACAGTAGGAGGTATCACTTCCTAAAGTGGCAACCCAAGATGTGCACAACCATATCTACTGGTGTCACGGTCGTCTTATCCCCCTCTGGTCGGCCCATGCACGCACATGTCCCTGGTCGGTTTGCGCCGCCCACACCGTCCATCTCATTTGGATATGGAGTTCTTTACTTGATACCAACTCCGAGTTACTGACTGAAATAGGTCCCACACAATATGATACAAGCTCTGCCCCTTGTCTTGTATCCCCACTTGGTTTTCCAATGACTATGTATACCCTTAGGTGTCTTTAATTACATAGCCCCATACCAGTTATGCTTACCCTATAGGGTGCCTTTAATTATATAACTTCATTACATTATCTACCGGTTATGTATACCACTAGGTGTCTTTAATTACATAACCTTATTGGGTTAAGTTCGTGGGCCTATATATAAATATTACCCACCCCCTCTAATTTACTTAACCCACCCACTACCCATCCAATTTTACTTAACCCTAACTTAAGTTCATAACCATACAATCTTTAAATTAGGTTAAGTAGTCTGATTCAATTCCATGTCCAATTATGGTTATAATGGGCTAGACCTCCCACATTTGGCCTACAACGTGTGGATGCTAGATATGCCGGTCGGGTACAGGCAGACTTATTCCATAGTTGGGCCTAACCTCATATCATAGCCCAATTTGTATTTACGTCCTTATACCTCCCACATTAGGTTCAGTATTAGTGGCTGTTGGATATACCGGTCGGGTCCGGGCAGACTTCCGCCACTAATGCAACCTAACCTTGTGTCATAAGTACAATTACAATTCCTATTTGTAATTACTAAACATTTCGTTTTTAATTTATTAATCAATTAATTAATCCTTTCCTTTTTATAGGTCTCAATACCTATTTTACCCAATAATTTGAATTACATGTCCATAAATGTTCATATTCAAATTATGCCATTTTTAACCTTTTTTCCCCCATTCCTTAACTAGCCCCCTCGCAAAATTGGCAACATGCCTAGGCTAGACAATAGCCTAGTCATAAACGATAATAGGGAAATAAGTAAAATGATCATCTTGGCATCAACATAAACTTGTATGACAATAAGGTGAACATACATACTGGCATGGACATGAAATTGTCATCATAACAAGGTGATAATTTAGATCACATAAAATAGATCTAACATGATAACATAAGGTGACAATTTAGATCACATAAAATAGATCTAACATGATAACATAAGGTGATAATCTAGATCTGTCTAACAGTTTCAATGTCCACATAAACTAGATCTACTAATTTAGAAATAGATCTACACACCTACACATCATATCATGTCATAAAAGTTACAATTAAGATAAAGGTTTAGATCCAATTCTAACCAATTCAAGGTGACGTATGTTCATGATTTACATAAGTGATTAGATCCATCCAATGATATAACTGTCCAAATTAACAGATCTATATTAACCATAATATAGTTACAAACCAAGATCCACAATAGAACAATCACAATTGAATTGGATCTAGAGAAGTAGACCTATCATAACATAGCAAATGATTTTACACTTTGATATAATCATACTTTACAACATATCCAAGTCATAGTCTTTCACAATTTACTTTCATTTATCTAGACCTAAAAGTAATCAAGAAACTCACAGCGTTAGGTTTAGAGAACTGAGAAAGAACGGATCTAGAGTTCTGAATTTGATTTGCAAAGTATGTTATTGTAGAAAAATGGTTCAGTTCGCATTCCAGCAGCATATGGCCTCCATGACTTCTGTTGAAGAAAATATGAGAAATAGCCTCATATTTATAGCTGCAGATGCCCCTTAAACATACTTCCACCTAATCCCTAGTGGCGTCGACACCCCTGTGGGTGGGTGGGTTGACACCCCTTCAGGGGGGTCGGCACCCCTCTAGGGGGCCCGACCCCCTAGAGTGGGAATTTTGGCACATTGATGAATTTTTCGAATTTGAATCTTTCTGGATAAAATTATGACTCAGCTCTGACTCATCTCTGACTCATGCGTATGTATATAATTTGTTTGCACGTATACAAACTTAAAACCCTCATAACTTCCTCATACGGTGTTCGTTTTACGCAAACCAAATGTCTATCTTGACCAGAATTTCAAGACGGACGCAATGGTGCAGTATGTTTCCTCTAATTCTGAATATTGAATTAATTATTATTTAATTTATCCTCTTTTAGTGTTGGTACAAATTCGGGATGTTATATCTTGTAGCTGCTACGTTAGTTGATGATCGATGGACACAAATAGATACGTGCTTGAGAGAAAATACATCTGCTGTATTAACTGAAGAAATGGACAATAAAGAAATGAAATGTATGGAAAATAGTGAACCGGTCTTAAACGTAAATACTTTGGGTATTGATGATTATTCATCAAACTCTGTTATTTTGGCTAATGTTGAACTTTTGAATACTGGAATGGAAAGTGTGGCTACAGAGAATAATTCAAAAACAGTCACCAAATTTCTTTCAACTAGTCTGAATATGGAAATTTCCAATGTGAATGAGATTACAGATGATGTGTTTGTTAGGGGCGCTACGCTCGTTAGTTCACAATCTGCACAAGGTAATGATGCAGCGAAACCTGTTAAACTCCTACCACATTTGAAGTGCCCAGTGATAGGCAAAATCTGAATGTGTCTACTGGTGCTGGTTCAAAAACAATTGAATGGAAATCACTATTCGAGAGAAAGCCACGAAATATAGGCACATACATGCCCCGTTAGTTTGAGCACACTGTGACTAATGGTATTATTGCCCTTCCTTTGGGGATCCTTGATGCTGGAGCTGCTTTTTGAATTAATTGTTTGGTCGGGTTTTACCTTGATACTCCGCCTCCATATTCCATAGTCAAAGTGAAATGTGGAAAAGTTTGGCAGCTACATGGAAGCTGTGAGGACCCGTTTCTTCCCCGTTAAGGAAAGAGCGGATACTTTGAGAACAACACACAGATGAACGCAGACGGAAGAACATTTCATTGCTATTACAACAATTCCATCAGATACAAGAATATACAGAGTATAAATGAATAAATTACATTCGATATATATCAGAGATTACAATAAATTACATAGCAGCAGAAAATAATATACAAAACACACTGAAAGTGATACACGGATACAGAGCTTTCCGAGCATCGTTCCAGCTGTAAACCAGGATCCTGTGAATATAATTCTGCAAAACCAAAACTACTAGCTGCCCGTGCGGAAAATAGGGGCACCCAGAGTTTAGGTTAAAACAATAAACTCCAGGTCAGTCATGTGACTGGTGTGAGAACTAAAACAGTTATTAATACTTCATTTATAAAGATAGTAATTCAAGGGACCACGCCGTATAACACGGAACGGGTTTCCTCCCAAGAATACCAGTGCATAGAATAAACAACGCAATGCTTTTTCGAAAAATGAAGCTATTATAAGACCCAGGTCCCATCACACAATGCAACGCAAGCCAGAGGATAGGGTTTTCCCTTATAATAGCCAAACATGTTTGGTACGTCTAAAACAAATCATTTGATACTATAATAAGTGTATAATGTCAAAACAATTTCAATCATAAATATAAATCATAGGCGGCATAGCCACCATCTACTATGTCGCCATACTAGTTCTACAATTAAAACCGAATTACACGTATTGGGAATTGGAATCCGTCATGAGTCGAGGCAAGGGGCAAGCTCCTCTCCGCATTCGAGACACTCTAGCAAATGTCCCAGGGCTACGCACTCTGGGCAACCCCTGGATGCTTCATGGCCGGTCCTCACTTACGTTAGAGGATTATTTATTCCTGAACACATGTTTCCCGGTCCTTACAGACCTATAATCGAGGCGCCTCATTCAACAACCACAAAGGTGAAAAGTATATAAATGTCAGGGCTGGTAAGTCACCGACACCACCAAAGCTAGAAAGAAACGTCGTGCTCTCCCTGCAGTCCGTATCCCGTTTTTAACTCATACCGAGGTGTGAGGCTCGCGAATTCGCGTTATACACAAAGCTGCCACATTGGCGTGCTTTGATCATTAATCACAAGACTTTGCTTTTCAACAGAAGCCTTGATCATTGCATCTTAGCGTGCCACACGGGCAATTCATGCCATGCGACTAATGTCCATCGATATACAACCTCTGAGCTCGTACGTCTCAGAGAAGGGCGTTAAGCAAAAGAATAAATTCTCCGCTGCCAAACAGATGTATATTTAATAAAGATCAATCAACACAGAATGAAATCCAATGTCAGACACACAATCCATTTACAAGTTCGTTCTGGGTCTGAACGAAACCGGAGGCACTTTCCTCGCATATCCATCCATCTCCAAGTACGTCTGGACGACCACCAACTATTTCCATCCTCTTGGGTGTACTGACCAATCAGGATCGTCAGTAATTATCCAAACGATGTGAAGACTTCCGGTCTTCAGCCACCGTCTTCATCTTTGACATATCGTCGAATCGGCTATTCAGAATGGGTATAAACCCGGCCTTTCCGAACAACCCGCGTATATTAAAAACAAATGTTACACAGACACAACATACGCCTCATTCCCGTTCAGAATGTTCTTAGGGAAAGGTTCCCATTAATTTTATCCAAGATAAATTCTTTGAAATTTATCCT
Organism: Allium sativum; assembly: GCA_030737875.1. Taxonomy (NCBI): domain Eukaryota; kingdom Viridiplantae; phylum Streptophyta; class Magnoliopsida; order Asparagales; family Amaryllidaceae; genus Allium; species Allium sativum. The sequence continues at coordinate 341,528,249 of CM060916.1, read as the reverse complement.
TTAATCTTCCTTTGGATGTCATTTCAAACCAAATTATGGTTCTCCAAACTAGTCGAGATTAGCGAACTACACCGAAGTAATTATTTATTTTGTTTCCCAATCCCAACCTATTCATCCCATGAAGCAAAACTGGTAATACTCCATATCTAACACCGTGGTGTTATCGGTAAAATTAATTACCATTTCACGTTCAAATCTAATTAAAGATTTAACTATCGCTTTGGAGCAAAACTGGTAATACTCCATTCTCGCTCATTTCTAAATTTGATAATTTAGATTATAGATTCACATTTCAATCGAATTGCAGATTCGTTAGAACTCCTTTTACTGGGTTAAAGAACTAGGTGTTATTAAAACACAGTTCACAACAAACCCAAATCACATTCTATTTGTTATCGGGTTAAAGAACTAGTGTTATTTAAAACACCGTTCACGATAAACCCATTTCAAATCCAATCAAATATATTAGAAATTCCAATTATTTAAAACCCCTTTTTAAATCTAATTTATTTATTTAAAAAAAATTGGGTTTTAAATTTCGTTCAAAACTAGTTCATTTCGATAAAAATCTATTTTTATCTTTTCAAATATGGAGTTTTTCACCCTAATTTTTCTCAAATCACTTCTTATGATTTTACACAAATTATTACTATTTTTAATAATTTTATCAAGGCCTGTACGGTCGATTTCCATCAACGGCCACCGAACTGCACTTACAACGACCTTTTTCGAATTTGATTTGGACGTATCTCCAAATCCAACCGTTAGATTTCAAATTTCTAATATTCGTTAGAAATCTCTTTTCGATACGAACCCAACGGTTCCGGTTTTAGGAGAATCCGACGGTCGGATCTCCCGTAATGTCCGTTTGAAATAAATGGTCGAAATTCACGAACTACCGCGGTGCGACGCGTTCTATTCAGGCCATTATATTATATATAATATATATTTCGTCGATTTTTATTTAAAACGAATTATATAAATAGTTTTAAATTCGTTTCAAAAGCAATTTCAACTTCCATTTCAATTCAAATCAAAATTGAATTCTTCTTTATAAATTCGTTTTAAAATTCATTTCTATTCAATTCAAATTTCTATTCAATTTGAATTCATTTTAATTCGCTTTCAATTCAATTTGAATTCGTTTTCAATTCAATTCAATTCCAAAGTCGTTTTCTATTCGATTCAATTCAAATTGGTTTTCTATTCGATTCAATTCAAATTTGTTTTCTATTCGAATCAAATTCGTTATATATTCAATTGAAATCAAATTCGTTTTCTATTCAAATCAAATTCCTTATATATTCAATTGAAATCAAATTCGTTATATATTCAACTGAAATCAAATTCGTTATATATTCAATTGAAATCAAATTCGTTTTCTATTCAAATCAACTTCGTTATATATTCAATTGAAATCAAATTCGTTTTCTATTCAGATCAAATTCGTTATATATTCAATTGAAATCAAATTCGTTTTCTATTCAATTCAAATTCGTTATATATTCAATTGAAATCAAATTCGTTTTCTATTCAAATCAAATTCGTTATATATTCAATTGAAATCAAATTCGTTTTCTATTCAAATCAAATTCGTTTTTCAATATTCATTTTAAAAATGAATAAAATCGATATAAATATCGTTCACGTCAAAATAGCGCATCTCTAATCAATACGACTTTATATATTTCAATAATTCCTTTATTCTATTCAACAAATGAATATTTATTTTTGTCAACACACGACTAATCTCAACGAATGAGTACTGTCCACGTGTGACTATTTTTGTTAAATTATTTCGTTCAACACATGACTAATCTCAACGGGTGAGTACAGTCAACACCTGAACCTTTATTTTATAGTGATAAAGATAAAAAAAATTATTGTTAAAATATTACGTTCAACACATGACTAATCTCACGGATGAGTACAGTCAACACATGAACCTTTACTTTATAATATTCTTTATCTTCTAAATTGGAATGAGGCCCAATCAATTACCATATAAAGTTAATTATATGGATTTTCACACATCACACGTATATAATAGCATTGAAAAATAATCAACCATCAACCAAAGTGCACTACACTGTATAAGCATCAAATATAGATGTCTAACGCTTATGACAGCCTGTCAATCAATCGATCGACATATTTAATCAATCAGGATGAGTGAACTTCAAATTTCATCCCAACACCCGTGTGGGGTTTCAAATCAACAAACATTTATTTTTATTTGTGCAGTTGGGCGATGTGTAAAATTTATCGTCCCAATCAATGTCCTTCAAATAGGTGTACATAAACAAACCGCCCGGTTTGTAAATGAATATTTTATTTTATTCACTTTTACGTTAAAAATTATATTTTTAACGATAAAATATTTTATTTCAACACATGAATTTCTATTCATTTCATTTACACAATAAAAATGATATTTTTATTTTTCTCACATATTTTAGAAAAATTTCGGCGGCATAACGGCACGATATTAGAAACGGGACAAGGCCTAGCCTTTTCCCCGGTCTAGTGCAGGCCCACGCCATTCACACATCAATCAAATCCATTCATTTCACCAAACAATTCAATTTCAAATCAAATCATCTAACTAATTATTGCAATCAAACAAACAAGTCCATGGTCTGTGGACGATTGTGTCGGGTGCTACTAAGCACCGTCTGCATCCTAGTATAAATATATAACTAGAAAAGGAATTGAAGAGTGAGAAATTCTCACCGATAGCTATCCAATCATCTTGACTCTTCTTTGATAGAAATCCCCATCGTTATCGCATTTTTGTCATCTTCGTTGCTGTAGCCACTACATATGTAAAAATCGAATTTTTACTTCGCTATTCAATATATAAAAATCGAATTTTTACTTTGTTATTCTCTATATAAAGGTTCCGCCTTTTCAAAAATAAATATTTTGCCTTTTGTCACTTTCGTTGCCCGCATTCACTACATATATAAAAATCACATTTTTATATTGTTGCTATGTATATAAAAATCATATTTTTATACCGTTACTTTTTATGTAATGATTATATTTTTATATTGCTTTTCTCCTAACAAAGGTTATATTTTTTATTACCCTACATGAATAAAAATCATATTTTCACTACTTCTACTTTATAAAAATTATATTTTTATATTTCACATACGATAAAAATCATATTTTTATTCCTTCTAAAATATAAAAATTATACCTTTAACCTTCCTATACTATAAAGATTATATTTTTATAACGCTACCATTAAAACAATGTCAACTTATATTTCAGAAGAAAGCGAATTTATATTTCAAAGGAAAGCGAATTTATATTTCAAAGGAAAGCAAGAACTTATATTTCAAAGGAAAGCGAATTTATATTTCAAAGGAAAGCGAGAATTTATATTTCAAAACATTACGTTTTTATCTTGAAAGAACTGTATATTTTTATTTTCAAACACATCTGTTTATTTTACTTTTCAAAATCTTCGCTAATTTAAAAAAAAACAATGCAAACATTATTTATAAAAACAATACAAATTAATTTATTGAGAGAAAAGGAAATGCATATATTTATTTGAAAAACAGTAAATGCTCACTGTTTTTTTCCCTTCCAGAAGTTCAATGTTGCATTGTCTAACATAGCTCATTGTCTACATCATCCCCGTTCAACCATCAGCTCCCAATATAATCACGTCCGCCCCCGCTGCTCAGGGGAACCAAACCCCGATCCGCCACCTTGTCATCGAAGTCCAACCCGTCGCGCCCACCTGCGGTGAACAGCAGGCAACTCGCCGTGGAACCCCTTCGAAACAGCCATGTTCGAGCTCCACATTCGTGAATTCCACAGCACCAATCGAAATCAAAACTAAATAATTTCAAAGCCCTAAAAATGCTCTTTGATTTTCGCCATTAAACCCTTGGCTAATTCGATGTATATTTGGAGGGATCAACGAATCGGTTTGGAGCTTTTTCTGGCCCTAGGTTTGGGCTGACGGCGGGCTATTTGGGAATTAGGGTTTGTGGAAAGATTGGGGGGGTTATATATTTTATTTTATTTATTTTTAGTTCCTTTGAAAGTTGACTTTTCATACGAATCTCAAATCGAGCCCAACGACTATCGCCCCTAACGTTTTACCCCCGTTCCGAACACAATGGGATATGTATTGCAGGCCAATTCGACTGTTTGAATCAGTTTCCGTTGAATTTAAAGTATAGTTCTTTATATATTCCATTTAAACGCACATTTCAAATTATCGGGGTCGTACTAACTCGAAAAATTCCCGAAAAATTATTTCTGGCTTCGTGTTGATGATACAGTCCTAACAAAACTAGTTTTGTCGAATTCTGAGGCCGTTAGAAAAATGGCCATTTTCCAGTCGATTAAAATCAACTAAAACTAGTCAAACGCGTTTTCCTTTGCCACGCTCACATATTGATTCGAAAAATTATGAAATTTGAAACCTAGCAAAAACTTGACATCACGGACACAACAAAAGTGGTTTCGTCGAAATCCGAGGTCGTTTGCAAAATTCCCATTTTTAAGGGCCTGAATTCCATAGCGACTATTCAGAATTTTCAACTGGACATATCTTTTGATCCCCGTTATGAAATTTTGATTTTTCGGATTCGATGGAAAGATATTCACAATTAGATCCTAATGTTTTTGGTTTCACTAAAATCCGGATTGTTTTGCACCCGGTACATTCAATTGAAGTTTGAAATCGAATTATCGAACTACCGCGCCATTTTCAATTATATTTATAATTATATATAATTATTTATATTCTAACGACGGCGTATATAATATATACGTTCGAATTATATTCAAAATAAATTCTTCGTCGATTTTATTTAAAATAATATATTTTAAATATTCAAAATTCGCTAAAATTGCCAAAATAAAAATTTTAAACTGGCTCAGATTTTCCGGGTTATTACAATTTCCCCCACTTAAAACTTTTCGTCCCCGAAAAGGAACATAGTCGAAAGTGGTTTGATTAATCAACTCTACGTTCGATCAGGCTTCCATTCTCCAACTTTTCAACTTCTGATAATTTTCAAAAATTTGGCTAACACCCTGAATTTTCGAAAAATTTCGCCATAACCTCCCTTGCAGCGGGAGCTACGGGAAAATCCCGAAATTGCCCTATAGGCCTTCTGATCTCAAAAAGAAAAAGAAAAAGCCAAGCGACTAGCCAATAGGCTCATAAAATCATCATCACCCAAACAAAACAGTAAATTATGTAGTAAACATGTACCTATTTGTCGGGCAAACAAATTTTATTCTTTGCTCTAGCCTCCTTGTTATGACCTGTTCAATGTAAGTATATGTATATGCAAGCAAATGCATCTAATTTCAATACAGTTCAATATTTGATTCAATTAGGCATAATGGTTCAAAATTATCAAACAAATAAACAAACAACACAAACATCAATCAATTAGTGGATTAGAGTTTCAAATTCATAATTTTGATATATGTACAAAAAATCATGTTTTTGATGCCAATTCACAACAATGTGTTCTATCTATATACATTTTGGTTCTCACACCAGTCTAATGGAAATATATAGAAAATCACACCTTCGAAACACGAACATAAGTTCGGATGATGATCGATCAATCATCAGAACCATCTCCGGGCGTCGAGAATGTGATTCTATATCTATCTAATATATTAAAACTTCGAATATACGTTCATGACGCGTATATGCAAAATCTTTATATATCAGATTGTCCATATTCAAAATAAATAAATTATTCAAATACGGGTAAAATGGTTTAAATTTCAAAACAAAATTGTTTTCAATTGAAAAATATACTCTTCACACTCGTTCTAGGATACTACTGATCCTATCTCTAACAAGTCATTCTAATTGGATATTGCTACTCCAATATCTGATGAATTCTTTCATATGGTTCTAATGTGTCTTATTCTCGAGCTCTGTAAACCAAAGCTCTGATACCAAATGTGAGGACCCGTTTCTTCCCCGTTAAGGAAAGAGCGGATACTTTGAGAACAACACACAGATGAACGCAGACGGAAGAACATTTCATTGCTATTACAACAATTCCATCAGATACAAGAATATACAGAGTATAAATGAATAAATTACATTCGATATATATCAGAGATTACAATAAATTACATAGCAGCGGAAAATAATATACAAAACACACTGAAAGTGATACACGGATACAGAGCATTCCGAGCATCGTTCCAGCTGTAAACCAGGATCCTGTGAATATAAATCTGCAAAACCAAAACTACTAGCTGCCCGTGCGGAAAATAGGGGCACCCAGAGTTTAGGTTAAAACAATAAACTCCAGGTCTGTCATGTGACTGGTGTGAGAACTAAAACAGTTATTAAAACTTCATTTATAAAGATAGTAATTCAAGGGACCACGCCGTATAACACGGAACGGGTTTCCTCCCAAGAATACCAGTGCATAGAATAAACAACACAATGCTTTTTCGAAAAATGAAGCTATTATAAGACCCAGGTCCCATCACACAATGCAACGCAAGCCGGAGGATAGGGTTTTCCCTTATAATAGCCAAACATGTTTGGTACGTCTAAAACAAATCATTCGATACTATAATAAGTGTATAGTGTCAAAACAATTTCAATCATAAATATAAATCATAGGCGGCATAGCTACCATCTACTATGTCGCCATACTAGTTCTACAATTAAAACCGAATTACACGTATTGGAAATTGGATTCCGTCATGAGTCGAGGCAAGGGGCAAGCTCTCTGCGTTCGAGACACTCTAGCAAATGTCCCAGGGCTACGCACTCTGGGCAACCCCTGGATGCTTCAGGGCCGGTCCTCACTTACGTTAGAGGATTATTTATTCCTGAACACACGTTTCCCGGTCCTTACAGACCTATAATCGAGGCGCCTCATCCAACAACCACAAAGGTGAAAAGTATATAAATGTCAGGGCTGGTAAGTCACCGACACCACCAAAGCTAGAAAGAAACGTCGTGCTCTCCCTGCAGTCCGTATCCCGTTTTTAACTCATACCGAGGTGTGAGGCTCGCGAATTCGCGTTATACACAAAGTTGCAACGTAGGCGTGCTTTGATCATCAACCACAAGACTTTGCTTTTCAACAGAAGCCTTGATCATTGCATCTTAGCGTGCCACACGGGCAATTCATGCCATGCGACTGATGTCCATCGATATACAACCTCTGAGCTCGTACGTCTCAGAGAAGGGCGTTAAGCAAAAGAATAAATTCTCCGCCGCCAAACAGATGTATATTTAATAAAGATCAATCAACACAGAATGAAATCCAATGTCAGACACACAATCCATTTACAAGTTCGTTCTGGGTCTGAACGAAACCGGAGGCACTTTCCTCGCATATCCATCCATCTCCAAGTACGTCTGGACGACCACCAACTATTTCCATCCTCTTGGGTGTACTGCCCAATCAGGATCGTCGGTAATTATCCAAACGATGTGAAGACTTCCGGTCTTCAGCCACCGTCTTCATCTTCGACATATCGTCGAATCGGTTATTCAGAATGGGTATAAACCCGACCTTTCCGAACAACCCGCGTATATTAAAAACAAATGTTACACAGACACAACATACGCCTCATTCCTGTTCAGAATATTCTTAGGGAAAGGTTCCCATTAATTTTATCCAAGATAAATTCTTTGAAATTTATCCTTTAATCTTCCTTTGGATGTCATTTCAAACCAAATTATGGTTTTCCAAACTAGTCGAGATTAGCGAACTACACCGAAGTAATTATTTATTTTGTTTCCCAATCCCAACCTATTCATCCCATGAAGCAAAACTGGTAATACTCCGTATCTAACACCGTGGTGTTATCGGTAAAATTAATTACCATTTCACGTTCAAATCTAATTAAAGATTTAACTATCGCTTTGGAGCAAAACTGGTAATACTCCATTCTCGCTCATTTCTAAATTTGATAATTTAGATTATAGATTCACATTTCAATCGAATTGCAGATTCATTAGAACTCCTTTTACTGGGCTAAAGAACTAGGTGTTATTAAAACACAGTTCACAACAAACCCAAATCACATTCTATTTGTTATCGGGTTAAAGAACTAGTGTTATTTAAAACACCGTTCACGATAAACCCATTTCAAATCCAATCAAATATATTAGAAATTCCGATTATTTAAAATCCCTTTTTAAATCTAATTTATTTATTTAAAAAAATTGGGTTTTAAATTTAGTTCAAAACTAGTTCATTTCGATAAAAATCTATTTTTATCTTTTCAAATATGGAGTTTTTCACCCTAATTTTTCTCAAATCACTTCTTATGATTTTACACAAATTATTACTATTTTTAATAATTTTATCAAGGCCCGTACGGTCGATTTCCATCAACGGCCATCGAACTGCACTTATAGCGACCTTTTTCGAATTGAATTTGGACGTATCTCCAAATCCAACCGTTAGATTTCAATTTCTAATATTCGTTAGAAATCTCTTTTCGATACGAACCCAACGGTTCTGGTTTTAGGAGAATCTGACGGTCGGATCTCCCATAATGTCCGTTTGAAATAAATGGTCGAAATTCACAAACTGCCGCGGCGCGGCGCGTTATATTCAGGCCATTATATTATATATATATAATATATATATAATATATATATAATATATATATTTCGTCGATTTCTATTTAAAACGAATTATATAAATAGTTTTAAATTCGTTTCAAAAGCAATTTCAACTTCCATTTCAATTCAAATCAAAATTGAATTCTTCTTTATAAATTCGTTTTAAAATTCATTTCTATTCAATTCAAATTTCAATTCAATTTGAATTCATTTCAATTCGCTTTCAATTCAATTTGAATTCGTTTTCAATTCAATTCAATTCCAAAGTCGTTTTCTATTCGATTCAATTCAAATTGGTTTTCTATTCGATTCAATTCAAATTGGTTTTCTATTCGAATCAAATTCGTTATATATTCAATTGAAATCAAATTCGTTTTCTATTCAAATCAAATTCCTTATATATTCAATTGAAATCAAATTTGTTTTCTATTCAAATCAAATTCGTTATATATTCAATTGAAATCAAATTCGTTTTCTATTCAAATCAAATTCGTTATATATTCAATTGAAATCAAATTCGTTTTCTATTCAAATCAAATTCGTTATATATTCAATTGAAATCAAATTCGTTTTCTATTCAATTCAAATTCGTTATATATTCAATTGAAATTAAATTCGTTTTCTATTCAAATCAAATTCGTTATATATTCAATTGAAATCAAATTCGTTTTCTATTCAAATCAAATTCGTTTTTCAATATTCATTTTAAAAATGAATAAAATCGATATAAATATCGTTCACGTCAAAATAGCGCATCTCTAATCAATACGGCTTTATATATTTCAATAATTCCTTTATTCTATTCAACAAATGAATATTTATTTTTGTCAACACACGACTAATCTCAACGAATGAGTACTGTCCACGTGTGACTATTTTTGTTAAATTATTTCGTTCAACACATGACTAATCTCAACGGATGAGTACAGTCAACACCTGAACCTTTATTTTATAGTGATAAAGATAAAAAAAATTATTGTTAAAATATTACGTTCAACACATCACTAATCTCACGAATGAGTACAGTCAACACATGAACCTTTACTTTATAATATTCTTTATCTTCTAAATTGGAATGAGGCCCAATCAATTACCATATAAAGTTAATTATATGGATTTTCACACATCACACGTATATAATAGCATTGAAAAATAATCAACCATCAACCAAAGTGCACTACACTGTATAAGCATTAAATATAGATGTCAAACGCTTATGACAGCCTGTTAATAAATCGATCGACATATTTAATCAATCAGGATGAGTGAACTTCAAATTTCATCCCAACACCCGTGTGGGGTTTCAAATCAACAAACATTTATTTTTAATTGTGCAGTTGGGCGATGTGTAAAATTTATCGTCCCAATCAATGTCCTTCAAATAGGTGTACATAAACAAACCGCCCGGTTTGTAAATGAATATTTTATTTTATTCACTTTTACGTTAAAAATTATATTTTTAACGATAAAATATTTTATTTCAACACATGAATTTCTATTCATTTCATTTACACAATAAAAATGATATTTTTATTTTTCTAACATATTTTAGAAAAATTTCGGCGGCATAACGGCACGATATTAGAAACGGGACAAGGCCTAGCCTTATCCCCGGTCTACTGAAGGCCCACGCCATTCACACATCAATCAAATCCATTCATTTCACCAAACAATTCAATTTCAAATCAAATCATCTAACTAATTATTGCAATCAAACAAACAAGTCCATGGTATGTGGACGATTGTGTCGGGTGCTACTAAGCACCGTCTGCATCCTAGTATAGATATATAACTAGAAAAGTTATTGAAGAGTGAGAAATTCTCACCGATAGCTATCCAATCATCTTGACTCTTCTTTGATAGAAATCCACATCGTTATCGCATTTTTGTCATCTTCGTTGCTGTAGCCACTACATATGTAAAAATCGAATTTTTACTTCGCTATTCAATATATAAAAATCGAATTTTTACTTTGTTATTCTCTATATAAAGGTTCCGCCTTTTCAAAAATAAATATTTCGCCTTTTGTCGCTTTCGTTGCCCGCATTCACTACATATATAAAAATCACATTTTTATATTGTTGCTATGTATATAAAAATCATATTTTTATACCATTACTTCGTATGTAATGATTATATTTTTATATTGCTTTTCTCCTAACAAAGGTTATATTTTTTATTACCCTACATGAATAAAAATCATATTTTCACTACTTCTACTTTATAAAAATTATATTTTTATATTTCACATACGATAAAAATCATATTTTTATTCCTTCTAAAATATAAAAATTATACCTTTAACCTTCCTATACTATAAAGATTATATTTTTATAACGCTACCATTAAAACAATGTCAACTTATATTTCAGAAGAAAGCGAATTTATATTTCAAAGGAAAGCGAATTTATATTTCAAAGGAAAGCAAGAACTTATATTTCAAAGGAAAGCGAATTTATATTTCAAAGGAAAGCAAGAATTTATATTTCAAAACATTACGTTTTTATCTTGAAAGAACTGTATATTTTTATTTTCAAACACATCTTGTTATTTTACTTTTCAAAATCTTCGCTAATTTAAAAAAAAACAATGCAAACATTATTTATAAAAACAATACAAATTAATTTATTGAAAGAAAATAAAATGCATATATTTATTTGAAAAACAGTAAATGCTCACTGTTTTTTTCCCTTCCAGAAGTTCAATGTTGCATTGTCGAACATAGCTCATTGTCTACATCATCCCCGTTCAACCATCAGCTCCCAATACAATCCCGTCTGCCCCCGCTGCTCAGGGGAACCAAACCCCGATCCGCCACCTTGCCGTCAAAGTCCAACCCGTCGCGCCCACCTGCGGTGAACAACAGGCAACTCGCCGTGGAACCCCTTCGAAACAGCCACATTCGAGCTCCCCATTCGTGAATTCCACAGCACCAATCGAAATCAAAACTAAATAATTTCAAAGCCCTAAAAATTCTCTTTGATTTTCGCCATTAAACCCTTGGCTAATTCGATGTATATTTGGAGGGATCAACGAATTGGTTTGGAGTTTTTTCTGGCCCTAGGTTTGGGCTGACGGTGGGCTATTTGGGAATTAGGGTTTGTGGAAAGATTGGGGGGTTATATATTTTATTTATTTTTAATTCCTTTGAAAATTGACTTTTCATACGAATCTCAAATCGAGCCCAACGACTGTCGCCCCTAACGTTTTACCCCCGTTCCGAACACAATGGGATATGTATTGCAGGCCAATTCGACTGTTTGAATCAGTTTCTGTTGAATTTAAAGTATAGTTCTTTATATATTCCATTTAAACGCACATTTCAAATTATCAGGGTCACGTACTAACTCGAAAAAATCCCGAAAAATTATTTCTGGCTTTGTATTGACGATACGGTCCTAACAAAACTAATTTCGTCGAATTCTGAGGCCATTAGAAAAATGGCCATTTTCCAGTCGATTAAAATCAACTGAAACTGGTCAAACGCGTTTTCCTTTGCCACGCTCACATATTGATTCGAAAAATTATGAAATTTGAAACCTAGCAATAACTTGACATCACGGACCCAACAAAAGTGGTTTCGTCGAAATTCGAGGTCGTTTGCAAAATTCCCATTTTTAAGGGCCTGAATTCCATAGCGACTATTCAGAATTTTCAACTGGACGTATCTTTTGATCCCCGTTATGAAATTTTGATTTTTCGGATTCGATGGAAAGATATTCACAATTAGATCCTAATGTTTTTGGTTTCACTAAAATCCGGATTGTTTTGCACCCAGTACATTCAATTGAAGTTTGAAATCGAATTATCGAACTACCGCGCCATTTTCAATTATATTTATAATATAATTATTTATATTCTAACGACAGCGTATATAATATATACGTTCGAATTATATTCAAAATAAATTCTTCGTCGATTTTATTTAAAATAATCTATTTTAAATATTCAAAATTCGCTAAAATTGCCAAAATAAAAATTTTAAACTGGCTCAGATTTTCCGGGTTATTACAGAAGCCTACAAGTTAGAATGGACCGTTCGATGTTTTTCATAAAGCTCTCCCTTCCGGAGGAGCGTCTTCGAGTTCTTAGTGTCGAGCCTATCATTATTAGTGGAAAACCTTTTAATACAACTCTGTGGAATCCTACAGTAGATCGAGCAAGGGAACAGGTTCTCTCCATATCGGTATAGACGTATTTCTCTCATATCCCCTCTGTCTTGCAATCTCTGATTGGTTTGAATTGGTTATCCAATTCGGTAGGTCAACAAAAATGTTTTGACGCAAACATTGTAGCTAGAGACAAATTAACTATGCCAAAGCATTGATTGAAATAACCACACCAAAGCCTCTACCTGAGTCAACTAAAGTCAGAATATGTGATGATTTTGTGGTAGAGGTTCATGTACGATATGGATGGATGCCTCATATATGTACCACGTGCCGTTCTTTTGATCATCTACACCATTCTTGTACTTGGAAACTTACAGTAACAAACCCAATTCCTGCCCCCTTTGCAGATCGGATTCCTTTGCGTCGACCTCCAATTGATAGGTGGGCAGCGAAAGCCCATCAGACAACTACTACTCATAATGTACAGCCTAAACCCGCTTCTCCTGAGAATGATAAAATGGAAGATGAAGTTATGTCTGATATACAGAAGCCTGTACATGGCAGTGAGTACTCCAAGTAAGGAAGATATATTGGAAGATAGTGAAAGTACATATGAAGAGGATAATGGCATTTATTGGCAATCTGGCGACTGCTCGTGGCTTCATAACATTTCTGGAATGAGATACAATCCTAAGGAAAAAATTTATTATATCTATGTTAACGATTTAGAAGATGATAACAGAAGACTGTTCTATAAAGTTGTAGTGAGGATGGTGAGATAGGTGAGTGGAACAGATCTATGTTTTATGATACTTCATGGGATTGGGAATGTGAATTTTGTAGTCCTAACCCTTGTTATGTTACTAACCTTATTGTACTCTTTTTGGAGTACGTTAATGTTATAGGATCTAGCAATAGCTCCAGTTGTTCCTCTATTGAGGGATAATTGTGAGGTATTTATAATAGAAGTAGTGACCTGCTACTCTCCTGGTTTGTAATGTATAGTGTTCTGGCACTTCAAACCAGACGGAGTTTCTGTGCATGTGCAGAACTCCTTTTTATTTACCCCATTCTAATAAAGTGGTATGGCCATTATAAAACCGACATTACCTTGCCAAATAACACTGTTTTTAAACCCAGTTGAAAATGGAATTTTAGATATCAATCTTTTAATTAAGATTTTATGGAGTTTCCCAATTTAATAAACTAAGTTGGAATTAAATGGAAGTTGATTTTCGGTTTATCGTGAACGATGTTTTAAATGACATTGATTCTTTAACCCAGTTAAAGACAGGATTAATTTTTGAAGGTTGAATATCATTAACTACTGAATTCTGAAATTAAAACTAAGTTGGAATATTAATAAATCTTTGATTAAATTGGAAATGTAATAATGGTAATTAAATTTACCGTAACATGATGAGTGTTAGATATGGAGTACTACCAGTTTTGCTCCATGGGATGAGTAGGTTTGGAATGGGATATTAGTATAAAATATTATCATTCGTGTAAGATTCGATCATCCTGGTAAGGTTTATAAACCTTGAAGCGTGAAAAGATATTATAAAATCTTTTGAAATGATTTCCCAAAAATGATTTAGATAATTAGTTTAAATGAAAAAAATCTTTATAAGATTTATGAGGATTAATTCCTATGTAATGAATATTCAAATAAAAGAATATTCTAGATTGGAATGAGATCGTTGGTATGTTTGTATATCACTTGATTCCAAAGATGCGCGAGTTATTTAGAAAGACTAGGTTTAACTACTCTAAATAACTGTTACGACGATTAAAAATCGAAGATGTGAAGATGGTGGTTAAAGACCGTAGATCTTCACGTCATTTGGATTATTATTGATGTTTCAATTCAGATGTACACCCAAGACGAGGTAATATGCAGCGACCCGAACTTCCCTGCTGGCCTAAACCAAACTAGAAGACGGACTACTTTGAGAACAAGACTAATCAGAACGCAAATAGAAGAACATTTCATTGCTATTACAACAATTACATCAGAGTACAAAAATATAACATAGTATGAATAAATATTACACAAAAAAATATCAGAGATTCAAATTACAAAGCAGTGGAAAAATAATACATAACACAACTGAAAGAAATACACGGATATAGATCTTTCCGAATATAGCTCCAGCTGTAAAACAGGATCCTGTAAAAATAAATCTACAAAACAAAAATTACCAGCTGCCCGTGTGGAAAATAGGGGCACCTAGAGTTTAGGTTAAACCAATAAACTCCAGGTCAGTCGTGTGATTGGTGTGAGAACTAAAACAGTTATTTAAAACTTTACTTTAAAAATAGAGTAAATCAAGGGACCACGCCGTATAACATGGAACGGGTTTCCTCCCAAGAATGCCAGTGCATAAAACAGTTTATAACGCAATGCTTTTCGAAAAATAAAGCTATTATAAGACTCAGGTCCCATCACACAATGCAATGTAAGCCGAAGGAAAGAGTTTTTCCTTATAATAGCCAAACATGCTTGATACGTTTAAAACAAATCATTTTGATATTACTATAAGTATATAGTGTCAAAATTTCTTCAAATATAAATGTATCAATCATAGATGACATAGTATCCCATGCTACTATGTCGACATACAAGTTCTACAATCAAAATCGAAATGTCACGTATTGGAAATTGGATTTCCGTCATGAGTTGAGGCAAGGGATGTACTTCTCGCCGGCTTCGAGACACTCTAGTAAATGCCTCAGGGTTCCCCGCATTGAACCCTTGGATCCTCCAAGGCCGGTCTTCCCTTACGTTTGAGGATTACTTATTCCTGAACACACGTTTCCCGGTCCTATAGGACCTATCCATTGGCTCCTAGTAACCGATATATCTGAGGCGCCTCGCTATCCATCATCCACATAGGTAAAAATATAATAAATGTATGGGATCCATACCATGACACCACCCATAGTTAGAAGGAAACACCATGCACTCCTTGGGTCCCTTATCCCGTTTTTGACATACCGAGGTGTGAGGCTCGCGAATTAACGCTATACACAAAGCCATGCTATTTAAAGCCGTTCTTTGATCATCAACCACAAAATTCTGCTTTTCAGCAAATGCCTTGATCATTTGCATCTCATCATGCCACACTGACAATTCACGCCATGCGACTGATGTCTGTCGATATATAACCTCTAAGCTCGTACGTCTCAGAGAAGGGTGTTAAGCAGAAGAATAAATTCTCCGCCACCAAACAGATATATATTTAATAGAGATCAATCAACATAAAATAAAATCCAATGTCAGTGACACATCCATTTACTAGTTCGTTATGGGTCTGAACGAAACCGGAGGCACCTTATTCCTTGTCCCATATGTCCAATACAGGAGAGAGGTCCTCGGATATCCGATCGATCACCAAGTACGTTTGGACAATCACCACTTATTACCTTGTCTTGGGTGTACAGCCCAATTAAGACATCAGAAATCATCCAAATGATGTGAAGAACTCCGGTCTTCAACCACCGTCTTCATCGTCAACTGATCGTTGAATCAATTATTCAGAATGGGTATAAACTCGGCCTTTCTGAATAATTTACATATTTTATAATCAATAATCAAGTGCTATAAAAACACATCATACACCTCGTTCCAATCCAGAATATTCTTTTATTCAAATATTTGTATCCTTTGGGAAAGGTTCCCATTAATTTTATTAAACATAAATTCTTTTAAATTTACACTTTAATCTTCCTTTGGATATCATTTCAAAAGATTTCATTATCTTTTCTATTCTAAACCAAATTAAGGTTTATCCAACTAGTCGGGATTAACGAACCATATCGAAGTGATCATTTCTTTTATTACCCCAATCCCAACCTATTTATCCAATGGAGAAAAACTGGTAATACTCCATATCTAAAACCACAGTGTTATCAGTAAAAATTAATTACCATTTCTCGTTCAAATCTAATTAAAGATTTAACTATCGCTTGGAGCCATTACTGGTGGTACTCCATTCTCGATCATTTCCCAAAGTTGATAATTTAAATTATCCCATTCACATTTCAATCTAATTAAATATTCATTAAAACTTCACTTAGTTTTAATCTTCTAACAATCATTATTAATGATTATTTAACTTTGGAAACACAAACATGCCACATCGACAATCTACACCGTACCACTGATTTCTACCGATATATAACCTCTAAGCTGAAACATCTCAGAGAAGGGTGTTAAGAAAGAGAATAAATTCACCACCACCAAACAGATATATATTTAGTAGAGATCAACAACACAGTTCGAAATACAATGTTAGACATGAAATCCTGTCTTTAACTGGGTTAAAGAACCAATGTCATTTAAAACACAGTTCACGACAAACCCAAAATCACATTCCATTAATTATGGAATCTTCACGGAAAAACAGATCAATATATAATCCATATCAATTTCCATGTCTGACTAATAATATAAATGGAATAACGACAAAGCCTTATAAATTCCAAAATATTAACACTCTTCATCCACCGAAGCTCACTTCAATTATTACCAAATCGAATTCCATTCATTACAATTTGTTTTATTAAACTGGAAAACTTTACTTTGGAAAATTTACTTTAAATCTTAATAAAAAGATTTATAAATTCCAAATCATACCCTCACCGTTAATTAGGTTAAAGAACAAGTATTATTTAAAACACTGTTCACGATAAACCCAAAAATCGAATTCTCTTATTCAGTTCCAGTTAAATATTAATTAATTGGTAAACTTCACTAAATATTAATTAAGAGATATAAATTTTTCTAAACTGGGTTTAAGAACAGTGTTAATGAAGACACTTGTAACACCCCGAATTTTCTGTTAACTGTAACTTAAAAAATTAAAGTATAATTAATTCTAAATAATGGAATTAAGGAAAATGGGTTACGCCATTGCGTTCGTCTCGCAATTCTGCTTGAGATAGAGTCCGAGTTTGCATAAAACGGATACCGTATAAAGAAGATATGTATGAACAAATTGGGCAGAAAAACCAGTAACGGGTCAGAATGCACTGGCGCACCTGGCGCACCTGCCAAGTGCGCCCAGGCCAGAAAACTGGCTTGGTCAGGCCCTGGCTGGCCTGGTCAGGTTCTGGTCGATTTCTGAGGCTTGGCTGAGTCACTAGGGCATACATGTCGCTTTCTGATTGGCTTCTCTTGAGATGGATGGTCTGGATTCACTCTAGCTTCATCGACGACTCTAATCAGTTTAAAATTCTATAAATACAACTCAAGTCTAAACCTAAATTCACACAAATAATATAGAACTAAAGTCGTCATGCTGCTGGAAAGAAACTAGGAGTGGCCGTCAATTAGAAAGCTTAGAGACAAGCCAATACTAAAGTAAAACACGAATCAAAACAACGTTAGTCTACCCAAAGGAAAGCATATCAAATTCAAAATCCAGAATCCAAGTTCGTCATTCGTTGTAAGTATAGTGATTTTTCCAATGAGAATAAAATTAAGATTTGATTCGATGTAAATTGGAAGTGGAATTGTGCAATTATGTAACGACGATGTTAATTCATATTTATGTATTAAAATGATTGTGTTGCGAATGAAATTGGGATGTTTGTGGTATAATTAAGATCGATGTTGATCCTATTGTACTTTTAGAATGACAACAACATCACAAGCAAGTTGTATAGTTCATGTTTATGTGATTATATAGGTTGTTTGTGATTAGAACCTCATGTATATACTTTATGTTAGAACCTTTATGCCTAAAAGGTTATGTTCATATACATGCCCCTATGTTTATACAAAAGTTGCAAGTTCCTAATTGGATCCATGTCAAGATCCACTTTAGTACATGTTTCATGTTTTAATTAGATATGCGATTGGATCTAGTTCACACCCTTGTCATAAAGTTATACATATTTATGAAAATGCCATATTCTTGTCATATGCTAGTGATGTTCGATGTTATGCCCAGATCCAAAAAAAATTTAGGCTTATTTTATCTAAATCATATGCTAAATTATGTGACACCTATTTGGATAAATACCTATTTCAATGCAAGTTCACATATATGTTGATTTAGGCCATGATGCAAGTTCACATTCATGTTGACTATTTTGCAAGTTCATACCTATGATGTTCATATTGACTATGCCAAAAATACCAAGTTTACACCTATGTCATGTTTATGTTTATGAATTCCCTTATGCATATTTGTGTGCGCTAAATTAGGCTAAGTTTT
Source organism: Allium sativum (assembly GCA_030737875.1). Taxonomy (NCBI): domain Eukaryota; kingdom Viridiplantae; phylum Streptophyta; class Magnoliopsida; order Asparagales; family Amaryllidaceae; genus Allium; species Allium sativum. The sequence goes on along the minus strand of CM060916.1, from coordinate 341,509,305 downwards.
TAGCCTAATATTATACGTTAAAACTATGCGAACGAAAATTAGGCTAAGATAGTTAGCCTAATGTTTAAATGGGGTAACGTTGGGAATATTAGTAAAACTTGACATAAAAATATATGAAATTGGCATGTCTATCACATGCTAAAATTGGTGGCATTTAAACGGTATAAATTCTTATACCAAAAATGTTAAACTTAGAAAGTGGGCCACAACATTTAATTGTTGACAAATTTACATATATTAAGTGATAAAGACAAATATGTAAATTTAGAAAATACGAATATGCTTAACACGAGTTTGGATTGAGTTGTGATGTAAATCTGCCCGGACCCGCCCGGCTGTCCAGTAGTCACAACAATACATATCCAATGTGGGTGGTTAAGCATGTAGCCCAATAAGGACCCGAGGTTAGACTGAGTTACGGTGTAAATCTGCCCGAAACCGACTGGCACATCCAGTAACCGTAACAATATCTGTCTAATGTGAGTGGTCGGTGCTTTAAAAGGATAAGGACATATGGTAGGGTTAAGTTAACTAAAACACTTAACCAATTCAACATGTTAATGAAATTGATGGGTGGAGTTAGGTAAATACAGGCACTTAACCACTTAACATGTTTGACTAGAAAACCCTAGTAACGGGGACTCATTTCAGCAGTAACCCAATTAGGTATCATGGTACCCTGAAACTAGGCAGGGTGGGGCACGATTACTGGGCTGATTGTAAGCGGTCAAAAGCGACGACGGTGGGTGCAACAGTGTGGGTTCTAACGGAGTGCGGGCGTGCACACACTTCGGAGCAGACAAACAGGGCACTGGGGGCACCAGTAGTATAACCTATGCATCTCTGGTTTTGTGTCGGGTCGCCACCATGGGACTTGATACACCCCATGGTGGGGCCAACATAGGTATCTACAACCTTTGGGGGTCGTAAGACACAGATGATTATGCGAGTAGGAGCCGATCTTTAGAAAAGGGGATCACTTTACCTCCAGCATGGGGTGACAGTTAAGATAATACAAGTAGGTGTAGAGGTATAGTATGGGGTGCGATAGTATATTCGATTCAAACTGCTTTGTCTTAGTTCATGACACTCTCATATTTCCAGTTTATACTTATCATGCCCTTATTCTTATTCTCATACTGAAGAGTCACTAGACTTACCAGGCTTTATGTCTGACCCTATTTTCTTTCGTCTTCTTTTCTTCCGTCCCCCCCCCCCCCAAGGTCCACAGAGAGGAAACGGCTCAGCTTAGTCAGACTCTTTGCAAGCTTCAAGATAGTAGATGAACGGTTTGGACTCTTTTGCTTTGGCTATGGCGGTTGGACACAATCATGGGGATTTATGCAGTTTTAATTATGTTTTATGCTTCTTTATTTAATAACCAAGACAGAAATGATGATGTAATGTTTTGGAAGTTATTATGTGACAGTTATGGAAATGTTTTGTATGAACACGTATTTATGAAATAAAAAGTCTGTTGTTTTCCGCTGCTTATATATATATATATATATGTGTGTGTGTGTGTGTGTGTGTGTGTGTTTATATCTGTCTTGTGTTTTATCTGTGACTTTTACTTACAAACCTCCACCAAAGTTAAGGCATTCCCTTTGTGAGTGACCTTAATGGAGGGTGGGGTGTTTCACTTGGTATCAGAGCACAGATTTACCAGACTAGATAAAAGTTTTTGAAAATATTTTCAAAAATAAGTTTAAAGAAACATTGTTTTCAAGAAAAGCGTTGTTTTTTTTAAAGGCATAATTCCCCAAAAGCCATATGCACTATCTCTCTATCCTTTGTCCTGAATACTTTCCTTTTTGTTCCAGCATGTCGGGAGATCTTAACCTTCCAGAGGGAGTACCGATCCCTGGCTGTTCCGAAGGTACCTAGAGGCTAGGGCCAATGGTGCGGGACCAGCAGACATTACTCCTCCAACAGTGGCAGCGGTTCCTCCACCTCCTCCTCCTCCTCCTCATGGAAATACTTTCGCTATGATATGAAGAGACTTTAAAGCTATGGGTGGAAAGGAATTTTATGGAACTGAATCCTTTGTAGTAGTAAGGAACTGGCTGAAGGAGACCGAGGACTTGTTCATCATCTTAAAAGTTGACGATAGGCAAAAGACACAGCTAGCAGTGTGGTTGCTGAAAGATGAAGCTTCCTATTGGTGGGAAGTTACCCATGCTGAAAGGCCAGTAGAGACTTGGGAAGATTTTAGGATGCAGTTTGAGATGAAATTCCTGTCCCAAGCTGAAAGAAGCCTGCAAATGGAGAAGTTCCTGACCCTTAAACAAGGAAGTATGACAATCAAGGAATATGTAAATCAGTTTAATCAGCTGGCTAGATTTGGAATGGATTTAGTAAATACCCAACACAAGAAGGCCCTTCGCTTCGTCAAAGGCCTGAATGAACCTCTACACAGCCTTGCTATGACCCATATACCCATGGGGGCGACCTATGACAGCTTGGTGGACATGGCACTGCTACACGAGGAAGATAAAGGCAAGAAAGAGGCAAAGGCGGAAGTGCCTCAAGAAAAGAAGGAGGGTTTACAGGCTAAGAAAACAAACTTCAAGAAAGGCGGGAAGAACAACAAATCCCATGAAAAGAGAAAGTGCAATTTCTGTGGCATTGTGGGACATGTAGCAAAAGACTACAGAAAGAAGAAGGCAAAGATGAATGGTGGTTGCTTCAGCTGTGGAGAGACTGGACACTTGGCTAAGAGCTGCCCAAAGAAGCAAGGGCAGGGACAGAGGACTGGATCCACCTCAGGGGGACAGGTTCACGTGCTGGTGGAACCTCCACAGGAACGAGGTAGAAATATTTCTGTAGAAAGCTTAGTTTATCTTTATGATCATTCAGTTCGCACTCTCTTTGATTCTGGTGCATCACACTCCTTTATTTCATCTGCTTTAGTAGAATCTCTGCACCTAGACACTAGTATGGTAGAAGATCCCTTGGTTGTTTCGAATCCAATTGGGGGCTCGGCCTATTTGTCGATGGTTTGCTTGGATTTGAAAATCTCTATTCTAAGTGTCAAATTTAGATGTAGTGCCTTTGTTTTGGGCTTCTCAGGATATGAACTAATCTTAGGCATGGACTGGTTATCTAGTAACGGTGCCATTCTTGATTGTGAGAAAAGAGTGGTTAGGCTCTTGACTCGGCTCGGTAACACTCTAGAAATTTCCTGTAATCCCTTGAATGCTATTATGCTTAGTTATCTAGAGTCGCTTGACGCTTTTGTTGAGAATTTGTAGTCGGTTAGAGTGGTCCGGGAATATCCGGATGTCTTTGAAGAGGTGAAAGGCTTACCTCCGAAGCGGGAAATAGACTTCCTCATATATCTTGTTGATAATGCAAAGCCCGTAGCTCTGCTTGTTAGACACATGACTCCAAAGGAGAGAAAGGAGCTCAGTAAGCAAGTTAAGGAGCTTCTCGAGAAGGGGTTTATAAGGAGAAGTATCTCGGAATGGGGTGCTCCAGTGGTTTTCACCACCAAAGTAGATGCTTTACTACATATTTGTGTGGACTATAGGGAGCTAAACAAGCTGACTAAAAAGAATAGACACCCGCTTCCCAGAATAGACGATTTGTTTGATCAGCTTGTAGATGCGTCGGTCTTCTCCCAACTTGATCTGGCAACTGGGTTCCATCAGTTAAGGGTAGCCGAAGATAGCATTGATAAAACGGCATTCAGAACCCCAGACGGTTTTTACGAGTGGCTTGTCATGCCTTTCGGTTTGAAAAACGCCCCCGCTTATTTCGTGGACCTAATGAGCAGGGTGTTCAGAGAATTCCTCAATAAGTTCGTGGTGGTCTTCGTAGACAATATTTTGATCATCTCAAAGAATGAGGAAGAACATGCTCAGCATCTGAAAGAGATCATGGATACTCTCCGTGCAAATCAGCTAAAAGCCAAATTCTCTAAGTGCCACTTTTGGAGAGAAGAAGTAAGATTTCTTGGACATATAGTGTCCAAAGAGGGGTTAGCTGTGGACCCCGCGAAAGTGGTGGCAGTGCAAGATTGGAAGACACCAAGAAATGCAACCGAAGTCCGAAGCTTTCTTGGGCTAGCCGGCTTTTACCGAAAATTCATTAGGGATTTCGCTAAAATCTCAGCTCCACTCACAAGGCTAACAAAGAAGAATCTGGTGTTCACTTGGGATTTGGATTGCGAGTTTGCTTTCCAACGATTAAAAAGGGCTCTCACAACAGCCCTAGTTCTGACTTTGCCAGATGGAAGCAAGATGTTCACCGTATACACGGATGCTTGTGGTACGGGACTAGGAGCTGTTTTGATGCAAGAAGGGAGGGTAGTAACTTATGGTGGAAGACAATTGAAAGTTCATGAAAAGAACTACCCAACCCACGATCTTGAGTTAGCCGCCAACGTCTTTGCACTTAAGTCTTGGCGTCATTATCTCCTAGGTGAGAAGTTCAAATTATATACTGACCCTAAATCGTTGAAATATCTCTTCTCGCAGAAAGATCTTAACTTAAGGCAGCAAAGATGGATGGAATTCCTTGCCTCGTATGATTTTGAAATTTCCTATACTCCTGGCAAAGGCAACATAGTAGCAGACACATTGAGCCGAAAGAAACTGACCTTAAGCCCTCTCTTTATAGAAAGGCACAGCTTGGAGTATATAGCCAGTTTTGACTTTAGGTCCTCCTCAGATTTTATACCTAGTTTATTGGCATCCCTAGAAGTACGGCCCACTCTGTTAGACTCGATAGGAGCCGCACAACGTGAAGACCCACAGCTTGTGGATGTGATCGATAAACTAATTAGGGGTGAAACTTCCAGTCACCTCAATAGGTACTCCATCGATGATAAGGGTTGGCTGAGACGGGATGGAAGGCTGTGCGTTCTACAAGCTAGGGATTTAGTGAAGAAGGTTCCCGAGGAGGCACAACATTCCAAGATGACAATACACCCAGGTAGAGACAAAATGTACAAGGACGTAAAGAGAGTTTTCTATTGAAGTGGCATGAAGAAGGACGTGGCAGATTTCATTTCTAAGTGCCTGACATGTCAACAGGTCAAGGCGGAATAAAAGAAGCCTGGAGGACTGCTTTATCCTCTACAAATCCCGCAATTGAAGTGGGATAGCATTTCAATGGACTTCATTGACGGGTTGCCTAGGCAAGAAGAGGCAATACTAGCATTTGGGTAATAGTGGACAGGCTAACTAAAAGCGCCCACTTTATCACTATCAAAAGTAGAAGGACTGCTTCGTCTCTAGCTTCTCTTTACCTCAAGGAAATAGTTCGACTCCATGGAATACCCCCCAGCATAGTGAGTGACAGAGATCCCATCTTCACGAGCGAATTTTGGAGGAGCCTGCAAGAAGTTGTCGGCACACAGTTATGATTGAGCACGGCCTATCACCCCCAAACTGGTGGTCAGACAGAAAGGGTGAATAGAGTACTAGAAGTTCTTCTAAGACTATGCGTTCTTGACTTCGGAGGGACATGGGAGGATCACCTTCCTTTAGTGGAATTCGCCTACAATAACAGTTACCAAGCTACCATCGATATGGCGCCCTTTGAAGCTTTGTATGGAAGATCGTGCCGATCACCAACTTGTTGGTGGAACTCTACTGACAAGATTATACTTGGGCCAGACATGATTAGAGAGACTTCAGAAAAAGTGGACTTGATACGAAGGAGAATGAAGACGGCCCAAGACAAACAGAAATCCTACGCGACAAAAGAAGGACCGACCTTGAGTTTGAGGTTGGGAACAAGGTTTTCCTTAAGGTATCCCCTTTAAGGAACGTCGTTCGCTTCGGATCCGCAGGAAAGATAGCACGAAGATTTGTAGGACCGTTCCCTATTATCGAGAAGATTGGGAAAATGGCTTATAGAGTAGAGTTGCCTGAAAGATTGGTTGGAATTCACAACGTCTTTCACGTTTCTCATCTCCGAAAATGTCTACATGAATCAGCGGAAGTGGTGGAGCCAAACATTCTAGAAGAAGCCGAAGTGGAACGTGAAGCAACTGTGAGGAGAGTTCCAACTCGAATCGTAGGAACTGAAGTGAAAAATCTACGCAACCGCGAAGTCAAACTCGTTAAAGTTCAGTGGAGCGATGCCGAGGAAGAGACGACTTGGGAAACTGAGGACAGAATACGCGTGGCCTACCCTTTTCTTTTTGAGGGTACATCTTTGATCTCTCTTTTTCCTTAAGTTGTGCTTGTATCTATCTTTTTAGGTATATCTCCTCGATATTATCCTTTATCCTTAGGTAGAAACTCCTTTGGATGTAAACATGTATTTGAGACATGTTATGGTTGATGGCTGCAAGTGGTTGCAAGTGATTGTTAGTGGTTGCTCGTGGATGCATATACACACACACCCTAGGTTTTAGATCGGCTCAGTCACTTCATACTGCATATGCATATATGTATTCATATTTGTATGTGGTTGAAACTTGGTATGTTGTCATATGGATGTCGCAATTGTATTGATGGTTGCGCACTCATGAAGAATTATGAGTAAAGACAAATTTGCATACATAATGGATTCATGACACTTACATGATTTGCATTAAGGAGGTCAACTGGATCAGTAGACCGCCTGATTTTGCATTAGTTAAGGACATATACACACACTATGCATATAATCATAAAGCATTAGAAGTCTTTTAAGGACAATGGATGCCTGTGTTTGTTGGTTGAGTAGATGGACGATTGGAAGTTAGGACTTACGTTCTCCAAGACTTGAAGATTTCGGGGACGAAATCCTTTAAGGATGGGAGAATGTAACACCCCGAATTTTCTGTTAACTGTAACTTAACAAATTAAAGTGTAATTAATTCTAAATGATGGAATTAAGGAAAATGGTTTACACCATTGCGTTCGTCTCAGAATTCTGCTTGAGATAGAGTCCGAGTTTGCATAAAACGGATACCGTATGAACAACATATGGACGAACAAAGTTGGGCAGAAAAACCAGAAACGGGTCAGAATGCACTGGCGCACTTGGGAAGTGCGCCAAAAAAAAAATGCACTGCCGCGCTTGGGAAGTGCACCAGTACAAATTTGCACTGGCGCACCTGCCAAGTGCGCCCAGGCCAGAAAACTGGCTTAGTCAGGCCCTGGCTGGCCTGGTCGGGTTCTGGTCGATTTCTGAGGCTTGGCTGAGTCATTAGGGCTTACATGTTGCTTTCTGATTGGCTTCTCTTGAGATGGAAGGTCTGGATTCACTCTAGCTTCATCGACGGCTCTAATCAGTTTAAAATTCTATAAAGACAACTCAAGTCTAAACCTAAATTCACACAAATAATATAGAACTAAAGCCGTCATGCTGCTGGAAAGAAACTAGGAGTGGTCGTCAGTTATAAAGCTTAGAGACAAGCCAATACTAAAGTAAAACACGAATCAAAACAACATTAGTCTACCCAAAGGAAAGCATATCAAATTCAGAATTCAGAATCCATAATCCAAGTTCGTCATTCATTGTAAGTATAGTGATTTTTCCGATGAGAATAAAACTAAGATTTGATTCGATGTAAATTGGAAGTGGAATTGTGCTATTATGTAACGACGATGTTAATTCATATTTATGTATTAAAATGATTGTGTTGCGAATGAAATTGGGATGTTTGTGGTATAATTAAGATTGATGTTGATCCAATTGTACTTTTAGAATGACAACAACATCACAAGCAAGTTGTATAGTTCATGTTTATGTGATTATATAGGTTGTTTGTGATTAGAACCTCATGTATATACTTTATGCTAGAACCTTTATGCCTAAACGGTTATGTTCATACACATGCCCCTATGTTTATACAAAAGTTGAAATTTCCTAATTGGATCCATGTCAAGATCCACTTTAGTACATGTTTCATGTTGTAATTAGATATGCGATTGGATCTAGTTCACACCCTTGTCATAAAGTTATACATATTTATGAAAATGCCATATTCTTGTCATATGCTAGTGATGTTCGATGTTATGCCTAGATCCAAAAACAAGTTTAGGCTTATGTTATCTAAATCATATGCTAAATTATGTGACACCTATTTGGATAAATACCTATTTCAACGCAAGTTCACATATACATTGATTTAGGCCATGGTGCAAGTTCACATTCATGTTGACTATTTTGCAAGTTCATACCTATGATGTTCATATTGACTATGCCAAAAATGCCAAGTTTACACCTATGTCATGTTTATGTTTATGAATTCCCTTATGCCTATTTGTGTGCGCTAAATTAGGCTAAGTTTTTAGCCTAATATTATAAGTTAAAACTATGCAAACGAAAATTAGGCTAAGATTGTTAGCCTAATGTTTAAACGGGGTAAAGTTGGGAATATTAGTAAAACTTGACACAAAAATATATGAAATTGGCATGTCTGTCACATGCCAAAATTGGTGGCATTTAAACGATATAAATTCTTATACCAAAAATGTTAAACTTGGAAAGTGGGCCACAGCATTTAATTGTTGACAAATTTACATATATTAAGTGATAAAGACAAATATGTAATTTAGAAAATACGAATATGCTTAACACAAGGTTGGATGGAGTTGTGACGTAAATCTGCCCGGACCCGCCCGGCTGTCCAGTAGTCACAATGATACCTATCCAATATGGGTGGTTAAGCATGAAGCCCAATAAGGACCCGAGGTTAGACTGAGTTACGGTGTAAATCTGCCCGTAACCGACCGGCACATCCCGTAACCGTAACAATATATGTCTAATGTGAGTGGTCGGTGCTTTAAAAGGATAAGGACAGATGGTAGGGTTAAGTTAACTAAAACACTTAACCAATTCAACATGTTAATGAAATTGATGGGTGGGATTAGGTAAATACAGGTACTTAACCACTTAACATGTTTGACTAGAAAACCCTAGTAACGGGGACCCATTTCAGCAGTAACCCAATTAGGTATCATAGTACCGTGTAACTAGGCAGGGTGGGGCATGATTACTGGGCTGATTGTAAGCGGTCAAAAGCGACTGAGGTGGGTGTAACAGTGTGGGTTCTAACGAAGTGCGGGCGTGCACACACTTCGGAGCAGACAAACAGGGCACTGAGGGCACCAGTAATATAACCTATGCATCTCTGGTTTTGTGTCGGGTCGCCACCATGGGACTTGATACACCCTATGGTGGGGCCAGCATAGTATCTACAATCTTTGGGGGTCGTAAGACACAGATGATTATGCGAGTAGGATCCGATCTTTAGAAAAGGTGATCACTTTACCTCCAGCATGTGGTGACAGTTAAGATAATACAAGTAGGTGCAGAGGTATAGTATGGGGTGCGATAGTATATTCGATTCAAACTGCTTTGTCTTAGTTTATGACACTCTCCTATTTCCAGTTTATACTTATCATGCCCTTATTCTTATTCTCATACTGAAAAGTCACTAGACTTACTAGGCTATATGTCTGACCCTATTTTCTTTCGTCTTCTTTTCTCCCCCCCCCCCCCCCCCAGGTCCACAGGGGGGAAACAACTCAGCTTAGTAAGACTCTTTGCAAGCTTCAAGATAGTAGATGTACGGTTTGGACTCTTTTGCTTTGACTATGGCGGTTGGACACAATCATGGGGATTTATGCAGTTTTAATTATGTTTTATGCTTCTTTATTTAGTAACCAAGACAGAAATGATGATGTAATGTTTTGGAAGTTATTATGTGACAGTTATGGAAATGTTTTGCATGAACACGTATTTATGAAATAAAAAGTCTGTTGCTTTCCGTTGCTTATATATATATATGTGTGTGTGTGTGTGTGTGTGTGTGTGTGTGTGTGTGTGTGTGTGTGTGTGTGTGTTATATCTGTCTTGTGTTTTATCCGTGACTTTTACTTACAAACCTCCACCAAAGTTAAGGCATTCCCTTTGTGAGTGACCTTAATGGAGGGTGGGGTGTTTCAACACCATTCACGACAAACCCAAAATCCAATTTAATATTTAATACAAGGCTCTGAATAGAAATTATATCGGCTTATATTCAATATCAAATTCTGAAACTAACGAAGATATCGTATTGGGAATAACGATATCTGTATCTTCCAAATTCCCATAACAATATCCGTATAACCACGGAATCCAATATCGAAATATTCCAAAGATTATTTCCATTCCAGTTTATTTATTGGAAAATTCTAGTTATTTTTAAAACCATTTCAATTCCAGTTTATTTCTTTAAAAATATTGGATTATTATTCTAGTTAATAACTAGTTCATTTTGATAAAAATATATTTTTATCTTTACAAACGTGGAATTTTTCATCCTAATTCTTTCCATATAATTTATTATGATTTTACACAAATTATTAATATTTTTAATAATTTTATTAAGGCCCGTACAGTCGGTTTCCAATAACGGCCACCGAACTGCATCCATGTCGACCTTTTCCAGATTTGATTTCGACATAATTCCAAATCCAGCCGTTAGGTTTCAAGTCTCTTATATTCGTTGGAAAGCACTTTTCAATACGAACCCAATGGTTCCGATTTTAGGAGAATCCGACGGTCGGATCTCCCTTAATGTCAATTCGAAGTCAATGGTCGAAATTCGCGAATGGTCGCGGCGCGTTCTATTCAAGCAATTATATATATATATACATATATATAATATATTTCGTTCAAAACGTATTTTATAAATTCGCTTTAAATTCGATTCCCACTTTCATTTCAATTTTAAATCAAAATTGAATTCTCCTTATCATTATAAAATATAAATGATAATATTTTCAAAATATTATATTTTGAAATATTTCCTTTTCAATATTCATTATAAAAATGAATAAAATCGATATAAATATCGTTCGCGTCTAAATGGCGCATATCTAATCAATATGGGTTCACATATTTCAATATTTTAGTGTCCATCCCAAATCGGACATCAAAATCATATTTTCACCCTTTACAGAATATTATTTTAAAATATTTCCTTATTTTAAAATATTTTTTCGTTTTTGAATTGGAATCGGACCCAATCAATTACCATATAATTTATTTAAATGGATTTCATACACACATGTACACAACAATAATTATACACCGTCAACCGTCATCCAGAGTGCATTACACAACTGCATAAGCGTTAAATATAAATAATTAACGCTTACAACAGTCTGTCAACCAATCGATTGACATACAACTAAATAAATGGGATCATTGTATGCTAAATACCATCCCAATACACGTATGGGCCAATTAATATTGAATATTATTTGTGTAGTTGGGCGATGTGTAAAATTTATCGTCCCAATCAATATCAGATAAATAAGTGTATATAAACAAATCGTCTGATTTGTAAATGAATATTTATTTTCATTTCAGGAGAATTTTATGTCGTTCATATATACGTTAAAAATAATATTTTTAACAATAAAATATTTATTTCAATACACGCATATTTTATATAGTTCATACGTTCTATTTAAATAATATTTTTTTTGTTCAAACATTTTATTCAATACATGAATATTCTATACAGTTCATATACACATTAAAAATGAGATTTTGAATGAATAAATATTTATTTCAGAAAATTTCGGTATTATAACAGCACAATATTAAAACTGAACTAATGTCTAGCATTACCCCTCTCCTGATACTGGCTCGCGCCATGCACATCAATCACAATCAATCCACAATCAATTTTACAATCAACATCCAAATTTCCACAATACAATCCAAATCAAACAACATATTTTTTACAATAAATAGTATCGGGGGCTTCTAAGCTTCTTCTGCAACCTAAAATATTTTTAACTATAAAATAAATTGAGTGAGGAGTTCTCACTTTGGGATCCACTCCGTTATGCTTTCTTAACGTTGTGAATTGATGTTCTGGTTCCAGAATTGGCAAATGAGCTCCAATCTTCATGTCGTCCTCTTTCTAGCCTAAGCGCGCCATTCCGGAAAACTTTCGCCTAGTGGTCTTTCTTCCGAAATTGGTCCATTTCGTCAGAAATCGCGAAAAGACGGTATTTGGACAGCAGACTTTGGACGCATTTTCTGAACAACTCCACAATCCAAAACTGGACTTCCATATACTCAAATCAAAGAGAAAATCATGCTCTTCGATTTTGGCATTTTGGAGTTTTGGCCATAGGCACTCGGTTTGGGAGATATGGGCTAAAACAGGTCAGAGTGTTTATTGCAAAATTGAAAACGTTAAAAATCGGGTTTTTGAAGGAGGAGGGGCCCACGGCCGAAATGGGGGTGGGGGATGGCCGACGCTAGAGTTATGGAGGTCGGTGGGAGGCACAGCCGTGGTCTAGTGGTGGGCCTAGGGTGCTGGTGGCGTGGTTTTACTGAAGGGGTTTGGGTTTTTTTAATGGAGAAAAGGGGGAGGAAGAAGCGGCGACCGAAGGAGGAGGGGGGCGACGGCGGCGGCGGTCCTCCTAGGTGGTGGGGCGGTGGCTGGAGCAGCGGTGGATGGGGTAGGGCGACAGAAATTTTGAAAAGAGAGGAGGTCGCAGTTTCAGTTGACCGCAATGTGGAAAAGTTAGGGGTTTGACCCCTTTTGACTCCTTTTATATTTATTTATTTTCGTTTAAAAATGAATTTTCATTCTAACTCCAAATCGAGCCTACAACTGTCGCCCCTAGCTAATTACCCACATTCCGAGCACAAAGGGATATGTTTCGCAAGCCAATTTGACTTTTTTGATCAGTTTTTCTTTAAATTAAAATATAAGTCAATATATATTGAATTCAAACGTACATTTTAATTTACTTGGGTCACAAACTGACTTCAAAAATTCTAAAAAAATAAATATGGCTATGTTTTAACGATACGATCCTAACAAAACTAATTTCGTCGAATTTGGAGACCGTTTGAAAAATGGTCATTTTCCAGTCGATTAAATTCAAACTGAACTGACCAAACGCATTTAAATTCACCACGCTCACATATTAATTCCAAAGATTATGAAAATTGGAGTATAACAATAATTTGACATTCTGTATCCAGCAAAAGTGGTTTCGTCAAAAACGGAGGTCGTTTGCAAAATGGCTATTTTTAAGGGCTATATATTATATTAATATATATATAAATTCCATAGCGACTATTTCAAATTTTTAACTGGATATAACTTTTAATTCTCGTTATGAAATATGGATTTTTCACATTCGTTAGAAAGATATAATTAAACAGATTTGAGTATTTCTTGTTTTACTGAAATCCGGGTTATTTTGAATTCTGTACATTTATTTGAAATTTGAAATTTAAAATCGAATTTTCAAATTACCGCGCCATTTCAGACTTGTTTTATAATTAAAATAAATTTATACATTCTAACTTCGATTAAAATAAATTTTTAGTCGTTATTATTTAAAATAAATCATTTAAATATTCAAAATCCATTAAAGTAGCTAAAATAAAAATTTTAAATGGTTCTGAAATTCCGGGTTGTTACATAATAAGTGGTGATCGTCCATACGTATTTGGAGATCGATCGGATATGCGAGGGCCTCTCTCCTGTATTAGATATATGGGACAAGGAATAAGGTGCCTCTGGTTTCATTCAGACCCAGAATGAATTTGCAACTGGATTGTATGTCAAACATTTTATTTTATGTTGTATCAATCGATCTCTATTAAATATATATCTATTTGGTGGTGGAGAATTTATTCTCTTATCTTAAGACTCTTCTCTAAGACGTACGAGCTTAGAGGTTATATATTGGTGGACATTAGTTGTATGGTACAAATTGAATATGTGACATGCTGAGATGCATGGATCAAAGCTTTTTTTGAAAAGAAGAGTTTTATGGATGATGATCAAAACATGGCTTGTGTAGCTTAGCTTTGTGTTATGGCGTTAATTCGCGGGCTTTACACCCCGGTATGAGTCAAAAACGGAATGAAGGACAACAAAGGACAGCAGGGAGGACTTGCATTTCTTTCTAGCTAGAAGTGATGCCATGGTATGGAGCCCAGCCATTTTCACTTAAGTTGATGTTGGAGTTAAGGCACCTCGGATGTGGCCTCACTAAGCCAAGATGGTCGACATTACTGAGCAATAGGACCGAGAAACGTATGTACTAGGTAATTGTCTTATCAGCGCTACGGCTGAACGACCCTACCTCTCCAAAGGGATATGTTTAATCCCTAGAACATTCTGCTAGAAATGTTCTGAAGCTCGAACGAGGAAGGTTCCCTTACCTCGTCTCATAGTGTAAATCCAAATTCCAATACAAACCTTGTGATTTGAATTGTAAATCTATATGGTGACATAATAGGATGGGGTATTATTCCCTCTAAGATTGATACATATTCGAAATTGTTTCTGTAGTATACAATTATAATAATAAAGAAATTTTGCATATCAAGCGTGTTTGGCTATTATAAGGTAAAATTCTATCCTCCAACTGGCGCTTGCATTATGTGATGGGACCTAAGTCTTATAACAGTTTCATTTTTCGTAAAGCATTGCGTCGATTTTGGTTTAAAACTGTTATTCATATGGAGGAAACCCGTTCCGTGTTATACGGCGTGGTCCTGTGATTTACCCAACTTTAAATAAGTTAATTACTGATGTGGTTCTCATAACTGTCACATGAATGACCTGGAGTTTATTATTTTTCACCTAAACTCTGGGTGCCCATATTTTCCACACGGCGAATTAGTAGTTTTAGTGTTGCAAATATTCTTTATATAGGATCATAGATTATGGCTGGAGCTATGCTCTGGATTATTTGGAGTCTTCTGCTGTATATGTTTATATTTCTGCTGCATAGTAATTTATTAACCTTTGATATTTTCATTTGTGTATCGATTATTTGTACTTTGATATATTGTGTACTCTGATGTAAAAGTGTTGTGATAGCAATGAAATGCTCTTTTGTGTTCTGTTCTGGTGCATCGTATTCTCATAACAATCGTATTCTCATAACAATCCGAGGATTTCTAACTTTTGGATCGGATCTGCGGACAGGAATATAATTTTTCGCCTCACATCAGGCCCGCATTAGTAGTGTAAAGAAGCACTTAGTGGAACTTTGGCAAAGGAGTCTCATTAGACTAACTAGTTTGCCATGCAAATTTTCACAGTACTTGTAAAGAAATATGAATGATAACTTTCTATCTACACGGATTTTAGAAAGCTAAACAAGTGAACGATGAAGAATAGTTATCCATTGTCAAGGATACACAATTTGTTTGATCAATTAAGTAGAGTTAGAGAATTTATATAGCTATATTTGCTTATGAGATTCGATCAACTAAGAGTGGTCGAAGAAAGTGTTAAGGATGCGGAATGCGGATCTTGAGGCAAAACTAACACTAGAAGGGGGTGAATAGTGTTTTAAAGATATTATGGAAAATTTAAACAATCTTGAATAACAATATGAATCACACAATGATTATCACACCAGAAATGATCACAAACACATAAAAAAAACAAACATACATATAAGTAAATATCAAATGCAGAAAAGAAAAGAACACACCGGATTTATACAGGTTCAGATTACTCCTACATCCAGTCCCACGCAACACTGGATTGCGCAGAGTTTTATTATTATCAATATCCAAGTACAACACCCTTGATTTCACGGCTACAAGGTTAACACCTATTCCACCACCCTTGATTTCATGGCCACAAGGTTAACACTTCTCCCTTTCCTTGATTTCAGGGCTACAAGGAATACACCCTTTCCCAAAAAAATTCCAAATGATTACAATAGCCCTAGAACTCTTCAATAGCACTTCAAACCGAGAGTAGATGATAGAGAATGAGAAGAGAAGAAGAATGATATAAATTTTATTGAAACCGACAGAGTAAAAGTTTAAAAATCATGAAACTTAAGAATTTTAATGATGTTAAGTAAAGGGGTGAAGAAGGAGAAGAAGAAACTAGTAAAAAAAAAATCAAAAATCACCCCTATTTATAGTTTCCCAAAGGTTGCAACATTTCTGAAACATTACAAATAGTGAAAAGACATTTCCTTTGAAAATTGAAAAAATGACAGTTATATGTCGACATGTCAATATGCCTATGTCGACATATCCCTTATACATTTATTATTTAAAATTAAATTTCAAGTGTTAAAACCAATATATATTTTATGGAAACTCTTGAATCAAAATTAATGTTTCAAATGAAGTTTCTAAAGCATAAAAACTTTAAAAAAAAACATAATGATATATAATATAAACATATTTATGAAGTTATATGATTTAAAACTTATAAAACCATATATATATAATAAACATATTATTATAAAACTTTAAACTATAAATATAAATATACATATGAAATAATAATTTGAAATCAATAAGAAAAGTAGTTTGAAATACCGTGAAAACAGAACTTGAATTTAAAAAACAGAATTTGGAACATGAAAACAAAATTTGAATTTTGAAAACAAACTTTGAAATTTGAAAAAAAAAATTGAAATTGGAGTACTATTTATAGTATTACATATAAACTAGACTCAAATGTTATATTTTCTTAAGATTTTGAAATCTTGATATCTTGATACTTATGAGTCTTGAATCTCTTCTGAATCCTGAATCTCTTGGAACTCTAAAACTGTACAGTCTTCAGTATTTAAATCCTGTATACAAATTTTGCATATATATATATATATATGTATGTATGTATGTATGTATGTATGTATGTATGTATGTATGTATGTATATGTATATTCTAGATAAAGATGTCAGTATATATTTTATAATCAATTAATAATGATAATAAGGTTGTTGTCATCAAAAATCCATTCTCCAACAATCTCCCCCTTTTTGATGATGGCAACCTTGATTTATAAAATATTCAGACCTCTTAATACTTGTTGATCTGATGCTTCGAATGCTCCCCCTTACACCATGAATCCTAAATACTCCCCCTTAAACTTAGCCTAACTAAGTCTAACTAATCCTTATTTATAATCCCTATTTATAATTTCTCCCCACTTTGTCATCAACAAAAAGAATCTCTAACTATATTACTCTTATAGTATCCCATACTAAACTAAATTATACTTCTGGAAAGTCTATATAAATGACTTTATCTAATTAACTCCCCCTAAATATATGAACCTAATGATACACCACATATATAATTTTGATAAAACTTATGATTTATTCATACATTATTCTAATTCTAAGAAGAAAGAGTATAAACAAATCACACAATTCAAGCATTTAGTCAATATTTACAAGTATTTCAATCATATACAAGTTTTCAAATCCAACCAAATCAAGCAATAATTTCAAACAATTTCAAACCAAATTCAAATCAAATCATACCAACCAATTCAAACAACTTCAAATTTCTCTTGGAACTTCCACCCATCCGTCTCCACCAAGGATTGGATCCTTCTCGATGACTTCCCAATCTTCATCTTCTTTTCTGGGTGGTGTTTTAGCAAGGTTGTTGTTTTCATTTCTGAAATATGAAGAAATTGACCAACGAATGACATCAAAGTGTTTCTCTTGATTTTCAACCATCTTTATTTGACTCAATTCAAGATGACGTTGATTACGAAGTATTATAAAAAGAATATTCTTGAATGAATTGAGTGTTTCTTCAAGATTTTTACTCAAATTATGAATAGGATTTTCCATAATTTGATATTATAGAAAAAAATGATTAGAGAAGAAGGAGAGAGTTTAAAATAAGTTTTTTTTGGAAGAAAGGGGTATTTAAAGCGTTTGGAATTCGTTTAAAATGAAGAGACGCTAGTTGGTTATTCAAATTTCAAATTTTGAACAAATTTAAATTTCTTGCAGTTATATGTCAACATGTCATTTTGTACATGTCAACATACCCTAAATAAGTTTTTTTGTATTTTCATTTTTTAGTTAATTCTTATTATATTATTTTAATTTATTTAATTCTAATGTGTTTTTACAATAAATTAAAGATTGTTTTGATAGAAATAAACATCTTTCATTTCTACTTAAAAGCAAATACATTCAAACGATTTAAGGTACTAAATATGAGATTCGAAAGCAAATACAAACAAATATGAAAGATAACATAGGCTAGATAAGCTTAGACTTCAGCGGATGATGAGGAGGAGGAGGATGATAAACCAAGTTTCCTTGCTACTTTGCCAAAGAACTTGTTCATGTTAGAAGAATTTTGGGTAAGAGTCTTCTTGATCTTCTTTTGGTTCTTAGCTAACTTAACTTGGTTTTGGACAAGTGTTTCTTTGGTTATGCTCTAGTATTTATTGGATATTCAACGCTTTCCAAAGAGGATTCTTCTTCATCGATTTCCATTGGATTTTCCTCTTGTTGTTGTTGCATTCGAGCTTGTTTATCTTTGAATGTTTCATAAAGTTTAAAAGTGATTGGAATTTGCATAAGATGCATATTTCCCAAGTTGAAGACCCTTCTTGGTACAAATTTCTCTCCTTTGAGATCCACTCCAAAATATTTAAAGATACGGGTAAGATAAACTCCATGATAAAGATTATTTTCTTTGGTGGACATTTCTTTGGGCTAAAATGCTTTTAAAATCACATCGGCCCAATTAATATCATAAACCCCAAACATAGCAAAGAGAGTTTTTTGGACTTTTAGGGTAGGGTTGTTGAAATTTGCGGAACGAGATGTGAGATTATGTTGAAGGAGGAGGTTGATGGTTCTTGCTTTTAGGCGAGAAAAGTGATTTTTAAAATCCATGTTTTTGTCGCTTTCAAAAATATGATAAAAGGTTTCCAAATCTATTTCATCAATTTCGAATTCCGAAAAATCTGAGCCCGTACACTTACAGTTTAAAAGAGTACCAAGAATTTCACAATCCAAAACGATTTGAGTGCCTTTTACGCTACTCCATACATCATTCTCATTTTCTTCATAAAAGCCACGACCCAAATTTGCACAAAACATTTTGACGAGATTCAGGTAAAATACTTCACCGTTATCCCGAGCATCAACCAAGCTTAGAACTTCATTTTGATTGAAAAGAGAACGAAGATCATAAGAGGGAAAATCTTCGAAGACAGCAAATGCTCCCGTGTTGACTTTTCCATTTGCCATATAGTTAACATAAGCTTGAATAACTTCTTTATCATTATAGAGATGACCTTTGAGGGTTTTGGTCAATCTCATGGTTTTTGGTATGCTAGAGGAAGCATTAAAGAGTTGTTTTGAAGAGTATAGATGTGAAGAAAGTTATTTGAATTTTGAATGAGAGGAAGAGAGAATAAAATTGAATAGATAAATAAATAGAGATTGAATGGGCACAATTTTTCCGAAATTAAAGACACCTTTTCAGACGTTGAGAGTTGGTGAAAAGTTGGAGAGAAGTTTGAAAGTTCAAACTTTTGAAATTCAAATTTTGAATTTCATTTTCTGGCACATATGTTGACATGTCATTATGGGTATGTCGACATATAGGTGTATTTTTAAAAGACATATTTCTATTTGACTTTGTTTTTCTATATTAATGTTTTTATAATTTATGTTTATTATTTCCTAAAATAATATTAATCCTAACAATCATTCAAAAATTAATTATTATGAATTATATTATTATTATGAATTTCAAAATTCAATTTTCAAATTTGAATTTTAAAGCTTAAGTTTGAATTTTTAAATTTTAATTTTCAAATTCAAAAAAGGTAAACAAACAAAACATCCATTTATTCAAATCAACCAAAAATTAAAAATTAATTAAGGTGTACCTAGTTTTTAGATCCATTTCTTCGATATTTTCTGAATTCTGAATTGTTGTGAAACACACTATTTGAATTTTCGGTTTTTGGCTTTTTATCACTTGATGATGAATTTGAATCATCTAAAGTTGCTACATATGCTCTCTTTCTTTTCTTTAACGAATTACTATTGTCAGTTTGTTGATTTGGTTTCCCTGGATATGAGCACATTATCTTTACATGACCTGGTTTATTGCAGTTATAACATCTATCATCATTTCTTCCCGAACTTCCTTGATTATTTCTCTGAAAATTATTAATCCTTTTATGTCTAAATTTTTTTCTAAAATTCCTTGTCATTAAAGCAATTTCTTCATCATCTTTACTGCTTGAATCAGAACTATTTGTTGTCGCTTTGAATGCTATAGATTTCTTTTCTGTTGGCTTATTTTCTTTTCATTTCCGTAACTAGACTTCGAACGACATTAAATTCCCAATTAACTCCTCAATTTTCATTTCACTGACATTATTGGCTTCTTCAATCGCTTTTGTTTTCTGATCCCATTCTGGAGTCAATGAACTAAGTATTTTTCTGACTTGGTCTTCTTTTGAATAAGTTTTTCTCAGAGCCATTAGTGAATGCACGATTTCCTGGAATCTGCAATACACACCAGAGATAGATTCATCCTCATTCATTTTAAATAACTCAGATTGATTAATTAACATTGATATCTTTTTCTATTTAACTTTATTGGTTCCTTCATGAGTAACTTGCAATGTTCTCCATATTTCATAAGCAGATTTGCAAACTTATACTCTACTAAATTCATTTCTATCTAATGAACAGAATAGCATATTCATGGCCTTGGAATTACTTTATGCGGTCGCCTTTTGTTCATTGGTCCATTGTGCAAGATTAGTAGTGGGTTCAACATATTCAGTCGGTGTGCTATTCCATGTGCCTAATCCTACTAATTGTAAATATATTTTCATTATACATGCCCAATATGAATAATTACTTCCATTAAACAGTGGTGGTCTAATAGTGGACTAACCCTCTACAAAAGAACAATTATTACCAGCGTTGGTTGCCATTTAATATTTTCAAAAATCTTATTATGAACTTTTTGAAAACCTATGCTCTGATACTAATTGTTAAGGATGCGAAATGCGGATGTTAAGGAAAAACTACTACTATAGAGGGGGTGAATAGTGTTTTAAAGAGATTATGGAAAGTTTAAATAATCTTGAATAACTATATGAATCACACTATGATTATCACACCAGAAATGATCATAGACATAGATATAAGTAAATATAAAATGCAGAAAAGGAAAGAACACACCGGATTTTATACTGGTTCGGATTACTCCTACGTCAAGTCCCAAATAACGCTGGATTGCGCAGAGTTTTATTATTATCAATATCCATGTACAACACCCTTGATTTCACGGTTACAAGGTTAACACCAATTCCACCACCCTTGATTTCATGGCTACAAGGTTAACCCCGCACCCTATCCTTGATTTCAGGGATACAAGAAACACATCCTTTCTCAAACAATTCCCAAATGATTACAATAGCCTTAGAACTCTTCAGTAGCACTTTAAACCGAGAGTAGATGATACAGAATGAGAAGAGAAGAAGAATGATATAAATTTTATTGAAATCGGTAGAGTATAAGTGTAAAAATAAAAAAAAATGTAAATTTTAATGGTGGTAAGTAAAGGGGTGAAGAAGGAGAAGAAGAAATTGGTTAAAAATTCGAAGATGACCCCATTTATAGTTTCCCAAAGGTTGCAAAGTTTCTAAAACATTACAAATAGTGAAAAGACATTTCCTTTGAAAATTGAAAAATGACAGTTATATGTCGACATGTCATTATGCCTATGTCAACATATCCCTTATATATTTATTTTTTGAAATTAAATTTCATGTGTTAAAAACTCTTGAATCAAAACTAATGTTTCAAATGAAGTTTCTAAAGTATAAAAACTTATAAAAATATAATGATATATAATATAAACATATTTATAAAGTTATATGGTTTAAAACTTATAAAACTATAAATATATATATTATTAACACATTATTATAAAACTTCAAACTATAAATATAAATATACATATGAAATAATAATTTGAAATCAATCAGAAAAGTAGTTTGAAATACCTTGAAACAGATCTTGAATTTAAAAACAGAATTTGAATTTTGAAAATAGAATTTGAAATTTGAAGACAAAATTTGAAATTGGAGTGATATTTAGAGTCTTACATATAAACTAGACTCAATTACTATATTTTATTGACATCTTGATATCTTAATACTCATGAGTCTTGAATCTCTTCTAAATCCTGAATCTCTTGGAACTCTAAAACTGTACAGTCTTCAGTATTTAAATCCTGTATACAAATCCTACATATATATATATATACATTCTAGATAAAGATGTAAATATATTTTTTATAATCAATTAATAATGATAATAAGGTTGTTGTTGTCAAAACTTCATTCTAAAATAGAAAGAATTACTTTGACCACATTTACGACAAGATATGATGCACATGCGTGCTTAGCCATGCACTTTAGATTAATTAGTACTCAAATATTATATAATGATCATGTGAACTAGATCTTTCACAGTTAAGTTGGATAATATTTTTGTTTGTCTTTATGTACAATATTTTTAGTGTATTACTAGAATGAGCAGGATCATGAAGTTCATTAAAAAAATTAATTTGGTTAAGTTGGAAATCTTGATGGAGCACAAGCTTTCCAAGTGTCATTTTTGAAAACATCTAATTAATTTTCAATGGAATGCATTTTTTAAATAAGGATTTTTCATATATCATTCAGAAGTTGAAGCCTTGAATAGTCTGAAGATGCCGGAGGCTTTTATCAGGAGAAAGCGTTTCCTTGGATTGGAAGAATAATGCTGGGATTCATTAAGGTTTTCTTTTGTATAGCAACACCATTGATGATACTTACTCGAAAGAACGTAAGGTATTTTTGGACCACGGAGTACGATATGACAATTCAAGACTTGAAGCTTCAATTGACAAATTCTTGGCTTTAGTAATGCTTGAGGGAAATTGAGATATGATAATTTATGTTGATTCTTTATATTTACAGATGAAGGGATAGCTTATGCATCTAGACTACTGCAACCCTATTAAGCTAGGTATCTGAAACATAAAATGAAGATAGGTGTAGATGTATTTGTGCTAAAGATTTGGGAACATTACCTTACTGGAGAATTTGGGCGGTTAAGCCGAAAAAGAGAGGGGTTGTTCGCAAATATTTTTATAACGAGAACCAGAGTCATGCTTTCAATTGGAAAAGCAACAAAAAATAGAAATAAGAAAACTTCCACTCAGACTTATACACAAAGGATGATCATCAAATGAAATTAGCACTCATTCATAACCATTGCAAAAAATTCCCGCTTAAATTTCTTAACTTCGTAAAAATTAAGCTCTTGCTCACATAAGATTCGATTTTTTGCAAAGCAAAAATAGAAAGAAAAACTTAACAAACCTGCATTGCGGTAAACCTTCCCTGCATTTTTTGCATCTTGCAAATTCAATCAAAAACATTCAAGAGAGATCTTTCAATGAACACTTAATAGCGGAATTATTTTTCCACATCTCGTTTCTCTTTTATATATCAGTACTGGGCTTGCTTATCAGGCTTACTGTAATTTGGCGCAAAGGTTGTTTTACCGTTGCATCATTGTGCATATATAAATGACGCACAACTCATATAGATACAAGCTGAATGTACATCATTTCAAGTAATAAGCAAAAGGCAATTGTTTCACCATATTGCTTTTATGGTATCAGAGCGATAGCGGCCTAATCGCAGTCAAGATCTTGATCATCTTCATACCACCCATCTCGGGAATTGGTGTGTAGCGTTGCTCTCTTTGGTGTTTTTCCTTTTCATCATTGGAGAAGCTATACCAATCTTGATCAAGGCAGTATTGTGATATCATTTCATTGTTTCTGATCTCGTGCCATGCCAAGGAATGCTCAGTTTTCGTCATCTCATTCAAGGCTGCATCGAAATCTTTCCTTTTTCCCTCGAATTGGCTGCAAGTTTCTTGCCTCGACAACCGGTTTTCTTCTTGAAACTATCTCAAGATCTTGTTATTTCCTTGAGTTTCGAATCAACCATGGCAGTCAGTGATGATGCCAACTCGGCCACATCAAGAATTAATGGGGACGAGCCAGCCACCCCCTCAACCATCTTGATCAAACCCAAAATCCAAATCATCACCATTCCCCTCGATGAAGACAGCTACATCATGTGGAAATATCAGGTAGAAACTAACCTCAGGGGATACAGACTTCTTGAATACATTAAAGGCACTGGACAAATCCCACATATAATGACAACATACAGCAAAGGAATGTCATCAGTAATGTAGACCACATGAGATACATGAAACAAGAGATTTTACTATTATCTTGGCTATTATCCTCAGTTAGTGCTAATCTCCTAGCAAATTGTAGGCTGTAACACATCAACTGAGATTTGGACATCCATTGAACAATTTTTTTAATCCACAATCATTAGCAAGAATAATGCACTACAGAAGGGAACTGCAAAAATTTAAAAAAAAAAGGCCAATGAGAGAATATCTTACCAAGATAAAGAACTTATGCAACAAGCTAAGAGCAGTGGAGCACAAGATATCTGATAATGAGTAGATTCTGGTCATCACGGGAGGTTTAGACTAGGAATATGAATCAGTGGTAACCTACATAGCCACCCATCCAATCTTGCCTAACATTCAGTTCGTCCACTCTGCCCTTTTTGCTTATGAAGGCGGAGTAGAACAAATGAAAGCCATACAAGCAGAGTATTATGTCAACTATGAATCAAGTTCTAAGAACAAAAATCAGCAAAAGGGTCAACAGAATCAAAACAAGCCAGACAATGTAAATCAAAGAAGCAATCAAGGACAAAGAGGTAGAGGCAGGGATAGGTGGAACAATAACGACAGAGTGAAATGCCAAATTTGTGAAAATTTTGGTCATATGGTTCGTAGGTGTTATTTTAGATTTAACTCTGAGTTCAATGTGGTACGGTCCTACCAGGCTATTCAAAGGGGATCAAGTGTTAGTGCTAATGTGGCACAGACGAACAACACTGCAGGGAATCAGGGTCAAGGCAGGAGCAACACTGAATCTGTGAATCAAGAAGATACGGGCATTGATGATTGGTACACAGACTCAGGTGCGACAAACCATCTCGTAAATAATTTTTGAAAACTCAATCTTGGGAACAAGGGCTACTTGGGTAAACACTTAATTCATATGGGTAATGGGGAGCAATAAGTATATCACATGTTGGTAGTGGTTGTATCAAAGGTAATATGGATCTTTATCTAAACAACCTATTTCGTGTGCCTAAAATCAAGAAAAAACTAATAATTGTATCATAATTCGCCAATGACAACAATGTATACTTTGAGTTTCACCCAAAATTCTGCCTAGTAAAAGACTTACTAAATCAGAATATATTATTACAGGGTAAAATGGACAATGTCCTTTACAAGTTTACTATAGGGAGATCAAAAAATAATAATGCTAGTAGTATTTCATGTAATAACATTAGTAATGATAGTCATATGAACACTCTTGAGATGTGTCACCACAAAATCGGTCACCCTAGTAATGATATTGTAAAACTGGCGCTGAATGAAAATAGATTGTCTTATAAAAAGTTACCTTTACCATTGCTTTGTTCACACTATCAACTTGGCAAGAGCCATAAATTACCTTTCAGTTCTTCTGAAACTATTTACACTAAGCCTCTGGAGCTTATAGTTGTAGACCTATAGGGACCTGCTCCACTTAACACTGCCAAAGGCTACAGGTATTATCTATCTCTTGTTGATGCCTTTTCAAGATATACTTGGATATACTTTCTCAAGTCTAAGGCTGACACCCAAAATGTTGTAATACACTTTATAAATCTCAGTGAAAAACAAATCAATCGCAATGTTAAAATATTTCAAAATGATGGGGGAACAGAACTCAAACCCCTTAGAAACTTTTTCAATAAGAAAGGAATTATTCACAGGATTACGTGTCCTCACACTTCAGAGAAAAATGGATTGGCTGAAAGGAAACAGAGGCACATTGTGGAAACATGAATCACTATATTATCTCAAGGAGGTCTCCCCTTGAAATATTGGAGTGGGGCATTTAGCACCTCTGTATACCTTATAAAAAGACAACCCATAAAGGTTATAGAGCAAAAACGTACTATGAAAAACTATTTAAGGTCAAACAAGACTCAATTTTTAAAACCTTTTGGGTGCTTATGTTTTCCATGCCTCAGACCTTTCAAGCAACATAAACTAGGCCTAAGATCTTGCACATGCACATTTAGGGGTTATTGTACCAACCTAAAGGGATATATATACACACACACACACACACACACACACACACATAGACAACAAAGGAAAAATGATCATTTTCAGACATGTCAAATTTAATGAAAGTGTCTTCCCTTTTGCAAAAAAAGGAAAAGACAACAATCAAGTCAAGAGCACCAGTGTAGTTGTACCACCACTACCAACACTGTCAGAATGGACTGATAATGTTGGCAGTTGGACAAAGGAAAATATGATATACCAACAATTCACAGTATCCAATACAAGATCAGCATACAACTCAAGTGACTCAAATGTCAACGCTCAACCTTCCCTACATTACAGTGGTGGTGCACTTCAAGCAGAAGGTTTTGTAGATAATAGCTTAAACTCCACATTTGATAGTGAGGAATCTGATGATCATGGAGAGGAACAACACCAGGGTGCTGATCAAGCTGGACACCACATGATCACCAGATCCAAACATGGAATTTTCAAACCAAATTGTGCAGTTCTATCATGGATGACGCAAAACCAACATCAAATGAGAAAGCTTTCAAAAATAATAAATGGAAACTGACTATGAATGATGAGTATGGTGCTTTAATAAGAATTAAGACACGAAGTATTGTTGAGGCACCAAAGAACAAAAATATCATAGGTTGCACATGAACCTATAAAGTCAAGAAGGATGCACAGAGAAATATAGTAAAGTATGAGGCTACACACAACAATATGGTTTTGACTTTAATGAGACTTTTTCACCTGTTATAAAACCCAGCACTATTAGGATAGTATTGACTATAGCACTACATAAACAATGGAGAATGAGACAGCTTGATGTCAACAATGCATTCTTAAATGGGGAGCTACAGGAGGAAGTCTACATGCAACAACCAAAGGGGTATTTTGTTAACAACAAAGAGAATCATGTTTGAAAACTTCACAAGACTATCTATGGTTTAAAACAGGCATTTAGAGCCTGGTATGGCAAGCTGAAGACAACCTTAAGTAGAATGGGGTTCAATGCTACAAGGGAAGACAATTATTATATGTCAAGATCATAGATCAGAAAGCCATATACATACTGGCTCATGTCGTTGACATACTAATCACACGGGACAATGATAATGAGATGGATAACACTGTAAAAAGTCTGGATTAGAATATTGCCATAAAATAACTAGGAGAACTAGAGTACTTCCTGTGAATACAAAATTGAAAGAAAATCAAAGACTGACCTGTTCTTATCCTAAAAGAAATATATTCAAGAAAATCTAATCGGGGTAAAAATTGACCAAGTAAAAAATTTAGGCACACACATGACAAGCAATTAACGGTTATCCAAAAATGAAGGAGAAGTCATTGAAGACAGTAGACTTTACAGGAGTATTGTGAGGGCATTACAATATGTAACCATCACAAGACCGGAAATTAGTTGCAGTGTTAACGGTGTGTGCTAGTATAGCCCTCTCAGTAATCACTAGAGGTCGATAAAACGTATTTTGAGATATCTAAAAGGTACTTTAAAATATGGAGTAAACACTAAAGCAAGCAAAAGCATGAGTATAGAGGCTTACAATGATGCAGATTGGGCTAAGAACCCCGATAATCAAAAATTGATATCAAGATACTGTGTTTACCTCGGGAATAACCTCATCTTATAGTGCACAAAGAAACTGGCTACAATTTCATGTTCCAGCACTGAAGCGGAGTACAGGGCAATTGCAAACACCACAACATAGCTTATTTGGGTAGAAAGCCTAACTAGAGAATTAGTGTTTCAGATACCACGAAGACCAATCATTTGGTGTGACAACTCCAGTGCTGTTTACCTTTCAATTAACCTCATACAACACTCTCGAACCAAGTACATCGAAGTAGATCTTCATTTTGTTTGAGATAGGACTGACAATGGTCAATTGGACGTCAGACACGTTCCAATCTATCATCGAAAAACCAACATATTAACTAAAGCACCCTCAGCTAAGAACTTCATTCGTATAAGGAATGAATTAAAGGTTGGGAACTCTGAAGAAATGAAGCAAGAGACGAAGATGTAAGAGCGTCGAAAACCCTAGTTTTAACTGAGGGGAAGTAATAGCTGAATTGTTTTTTACGCATCTCATTTCTCTTTTATATACCAGTATTGGGCTGGCTTATCAGGCCTATTGTATTTTGGCCCAAAGGTTGTTTTACCATTGCATCATTCTGTATATATAGGGCATTGTTATTGACACTCCAAATATTGTTAAGGTGAGGTCAAATTTTAAAAACACTCCAATTATAAAAAGATTGTTAGGGGGAGTCACATACTTAATTTTTTGCGTTCCCTTTTTGCCCTGGTTAAAAAAAAAGGTGATCTTTTGAAAAGAAATAATGGTGCAAACGAAGAACGTGAAACAAATGAGATTATTGATAATTTAACATATGAGGATTGAAATTATTTAAAAAAACGATCGATAAATGAGAAATGTAATTATTTAAAAAAAGCGATCGACAAATGAGATTATTGATAATTTGATATAAAAATCTGATGTAGGTTGACTAATATACCGTATAAATATTTTTTAATTAACAACCAAAAACAGAATTATTGTAAAGAAGACTAATTTAGTAAAATAAACTTTATTTGTTAAGGGGGTACTCTTTGTATTGATATTCTCTTAACAAATTCTTTTTTCTTTTTAAATTGACCTCCCCTTAACAATATTTGAAGTGTCAATAACAACCCCCTATATATACATGATGCCGAGCTCAATTAGATACAAGTTGAATGTACATCATTTCAAGTAATAAACAAAAGGCAATTGTTTCACCATATTGCTTTTAACACTTCATGAACAACCACCAGCCTTCGTATCAAAATCTCAAATACAGACTTTTCATTGGGATTAAAAAACAGCATCCCGAAATACAATATCGGTACAAAATGTACCTTAATAAGTTCTCATTCAATAGTATAACATACAGATGTGAGGTCTGTATATAACAATATGTATGCACCAGAAACCCACATGAAAATGAAGACAACTACAACAACTGACTAGAATGTTCATCATAAGATTAAAAAAAAAAGTGGCATATACCAGCATCGCAACCAATAAAAGCGATTCAGTCAGGGTGTACTAGGGTGCACAAACTCGCAACCTCGCCCCCTCTTACAGTACCCGTTCATATAGTGCCAGCAAAGTTGACTACACGAAGGATGATTTAACTCAGCATTCGCGGGATAAACGTTTGCATTTCGTTGTAATCTATTGAGCTGACGAGGGCGACGCGGCAGTCTGGTTGCTGGATTGGGCTGCATCTGTGTTCCTTGAAGTGGTGGCCCTACCGGTGGTGGTGGTGGTTGAAGTGGCCGTGGCCGAGGTTTGTGTGGTTGTGGTTGAAGTGGCGGCGGCGGGGGTTTGTGTACTGGTGGTGGCAGGGGCGATGGCATTTCCAAACCTGAAGGAGCTGGTGGGCGGCCCCACTTCATGTTTGTCGGAAAAATTTGGACTGAAAGTTGTGCTGGTGGAGGAGGAGGAGGAGGAGGAGGAGGAGGCGGCGGCGGCGGTGGTGGTGGTGGAGGTGGAGGTGGTGGTGGAGGTGGAGGTGGAGGTGGAGGTGGAGGTGGAGGTGGTGCCGTGCCTCCCCTGCTCGTGTTCAAGGCAATCTGCTGTGACCCTCGGTAACCCATTTTCGTCTGCTGCGCTCCTGCACTATAAGTCATGTTCTGATTCCTTCTATAGGGTTGAAACCTCCTATTTCGTCTGTTTTTATGATTCGAACTCCCATACCATCGACCAATGGGGTTTTCTGAACTTTGCTGATCGTGCATTCTCTGCGCAGGCTTATGCTGATGAGGTTGCATAACTGGATAACCAAAAGCGAGGGAGTTGGTTACTCCAGAAACTACCAAAACAGCTGCTGCATTGCTCGTGGGTAAATTGCTGCGCGCAGGCCGCGATTCAGTGCTTGTCTTCCCTTCTAGAACATCAGTCAGCAAAACTGAGTTTTCCTGTCTTTCTGATGTTTTCCATACTCTCATAGTGACTGGAAAATAATTCTCTTTCTTCCATTTTCTTAGTCTCTTCAGTGAAAATGGACCATGAATTTTACCTTGAGGATCCTGATAGTGCCAAATCTTTTGTATTTCATATGTATTGGTTTCGACCAAAACTTTAGAAAGCTGTTCAGTTTCTTTTTGTGGTACGGTCTCGTTGTTGCTGATGGCATCCGACTTCGACGTTGATGCCTTTTTCGTTGAATCATTCAATTTTGCTTTGCACCTATTCGTGTTATCTGCATATAAATCAGATAGGTAATTTGCAGTCGGTACACTTGGACTTGGTGATGTACCAATTATAAAAATAGTGATGGTTAGGAAACAGGAAGTACCTCGATTTTGGAACCCTCGATCTTCTTCATCTTCATCAGGAGACTCATGATCGGGACGCATGTTGGGGTCAACATGAATTACTGGAAGATTATTCAGTAATCTGAAACGCTCCTCAGGCTTGTTCAGAAGCTCAAGTTTTTGTATGCATAGTTTATACGTAGAAACAAGTTAAGGTTAAATAAAACTATGAAATAGCATTGGCATCTTTTGTAAAATATGATAATTCATGTTACAGTTACACATGCAAGTTAGCTGTGATCATACGATGTTGGAAAGCCGAATACTTGTAGATTGTTTGTGAAAATATATCAAGAGGAAATTTGCGTAAACACAACCCACAGTTTGTGTCCAACATAAATGAGTTTCTGGCATAAAAGGTGAAACTGAAATTTAAAAACATATGCCCATGGTTTTTATAGAATATAAAATGTACTAATTTTTTTTTACCAGATCTTTCTAATCGTTTTTTCTTAAAAAAAAAAAAAAAAAAAAAAAAAACTAATATTCTTTTATCAATATAAAGGATATTCTTTTTCCAGACCATACTCACTAGCACGGTTGCGGATATTCATCAAACGCCTTTTCTCGCTTTCTATCCACTGTAAATAACATACATGTGTTAGGAAGGAATAACTACAGCCAACAATCTACTACTTAAAACAAATACTAAAATGTATTCGAAACTTATATGCTCACATCATTCACTTTTACGGGATGGAGAGCGTTAGCTTTCTCTTGAGCTTGAGCCTGGTACAGGTAAAATGATACATTATATACCTCGGAAGATTTCGACCAAATAGATGTTTCGAGTAGTTAATTTTACCACTGTGATTCTATCAATCACTCCGCATTTTATGCTTTGCCTCAAGCGTTTGCATTCCTCCTGGATTTCAAAATATCACTAGTAAGATAATGGAAATTTCGAAAATCTGAAACTATCAAATAACCAAGTTATATGAATATTGGCATCAACAGGATCCGATATATAAAAATATAACAATATCTCATTTCTCTAATGATTTAGGAGATAACAAAAATGGAACATTTGCAATTTGGGAAGTGAAATTTGATGTACGCATGCAACTATTGAAGAAATTTTATATGTACATGTAAATATGTATAAAAAAGAATCATATATACATGTAACTATTGACTCATTTCCTACTTTACCTAAAAGAAAACCCAAAAAGAAAAAAGAAAGGTCCACTTTCATTTTTCATGGAAGAGAAGGTAATTTGAACCAAATTAGGATAATTAAATCATGGTATATAATTGGCTTACTTTTAGATTTTGAAGTGGACAATAAATCATTTTTGGTCAGATTCACCTATAGCGAAAGGTTTAAAATAATAGCGTAGAAGTAAAAAGAACAGGTATAAAGGTAAATCATATGTGATTTTACCAATACAAGTTACATGTTTGTTGTGTCTTCTTGTATGAATTTATAAACTAAAAGATTAAACCTGTCATATTTCTTCCTTACGCTATAAATATGGAACGCAACCAGTCATATGATCAAAACACTTATCATAAGTTGAATCACCTGTGAAGAATGTTCAACTATACGCCGATGTTAAGCCGTTAATCTCAAACATCCCAAGGAGGGTACAATCGGTATGTTGTTTCCTATCTACCGATAACATAACTTTTTGAAAAAAATGCATTAAATAAGTAAAATAGCCTCTTATTTTAAATCAATAAGTAGGATGTATTGCTGATATATATGAAAGAGTACGAGGATAGCATGGCCCTAAGATAATGTACTTAAGCTAGCGCGCCCCCTAAGATAATAAACTTAAGTTAGCACGCACGCCCTCGCGCGCGCGCACTCACACACACACACACACACACACACACACACACACACACACATATATATATATATATATATATATATATATATATATGCATATATATATATATATATATATATATATGTGCATGCACATGCGCGCACAACCCCCCCCCCCCCCCCCCCTTTGCACGCTCACACGCGCCTGCACGCACACAAACAAAATTTTACCTCAGTGAACTCGTGGGATGAGATGAGATCAATAGTTAGGAACTCTTTCCTCCCCAAATTTGATACCTCCAATGTTAAATCTGTCTTCTTGCTACCCAAATCATACAAACATGCAGCCTTGCCTAACCCTACAGAGAAAAAGATGATAATTAATAAATTTAAGCAAGAAAACTAAAAATATTACTGTGAGCAATGATTTATATCTGAAAACCTACCAACAACTTGCACAAGTCGATACATGTCAGTGTTTGAAGTGGGAGCAGATATCTTTATTCTAACGAATGCTCCGATAACACATTCAACAAACAAGTCGGTGTCACCGAGTAAACGCTCAATCAGATGGTGGGTCAAATACATCTTGCTAACGTTATGGACATCTATAGCTGCATAGTCCTCAACACTGCTAGCAAGTCTTTTTTCTTCTGTGTGATTACATGATTTTGTACTTCTAATCGATGGAAGCTTTGCTAAAGCATCACTAGTTTGTTCGTCATCAGCCAGACTAAGTGCTGGATCAACAACACTTCTTTGATTTTCATTTGTTGCATGTGAAAAGGCTTTGCTTTCAAGGAAATGAGGTTCTAAAAGTTTTGGCATTTCCAAATGCCCAACATGTGATTTTCCAAAAAGATCTAATAGCCTTGCATCACAAACAATTTGATTTTTCTTAAACTGGTCATACAGATTATTCTGTTTTATATATTCGAGTAGAAGACCTTGAACATCAAAACATGATCTTTCTGATGTATCACCATTTGTCATATGTGCCACAAAATCTAGAAGCTCTTTTGAAGCCCATTCATTTTTGATGTTTCTCTGTTCTGAATTTTTCGCCCGTACTTTCAGCTTCTTTGTTACATATGATGAGGATTTTTTATGCTTCAAACGTCGTGAACTTCTGACTCGTCCTTCATTAGCATTGCCCACGTTATTATCAGATAGTTCCAACCTGGTTTTGCCAGTCTTTATTGTGTTAAAGGTTACATTGGGTTTGTTGAGGCGATTGCTAGCACTTATTATTTCATCAGTTGTTAGGCATAATTTTTTATTCAGTTCTAACCAATAGTCCCTGAACAGAAATAGCTCTTCATCCTGCCAACAAGAAACAAATTGAAGATCTTAGCCACAAATAATTAGTAATACTCAACTATACATGCAATGCAACTGCATCACACATGTAGTACCGAAAGTCAAATTGATGTAAGAGGCATTTTGTAGATGTTCTTTTTTTGGGGGGGGGGGGGGGGGGGGGGGGATGGTGGGGTGGTGCTCTTGATACAACGGCTATTACAATTTATTATTTTAATGGTTAAAAGCTGTAGAAACCCATTGTTCTTTGAGCATACACATGCGTATGTATGGATGTATGCATCAAGTTCAACCAAACAAAATATTGGTTTAACTCCAAATTCCAGAAATTTCAAAGCAATACTTTGAATTGAAGTTAAAGTAAAAAGTCTTAACAGTTGCATACCCTAAAGTTTCATTGAGTATAGAATAACATGGTATCAAAAACCGAAGGGGAGTAAAATGGAATGTAGCAAAAGTGGGGCGTATGTATATTCATGTGTTTGTATGTATGTATATTTGTAGGATCAAGCCCACCTCAAACACATCCCTATAGTCTACACATTACCATTTTTCTCTCTTCTCACTTGCTCTCTATCTCCTCATTAACTTATTTAATTATAAATGAATAGCTTAAAATGAAATGCTACCAAATAGAGATAACCTGGTACATACATACATACATATATATATATATATATATGTGTGTGTGTGTGTGTGTGTGTGTGTGTGTGTGTGTGCGCTGCGCGCGCACGCGCGCGCATATGCACACATGTGCGCACGTGAGCAAACACATGTGGTTGCATATGTTTTTAAGAAAAGATCTTCAAGCAAAAACATTGAAGTTGAACATGAAATAAATAAGCATAAGCGGATACCACGGAGTCGGCACCGTTGTCTGTCTCAACCAAAATCACAATATCTATGCATCTCTTGCAGAACCCGTTTACTCCTCTAACTATTAAGAATTCTGCTTCTTTTATGCAGCTTTTACACGTAGAATATCTGCAGGTATAGCACAAATAATGTGCATACTTTTGGCATTTATTGCATATGTGCCAATCTGGAATTAGGGAGAAAAAAACTGTCAAGTACCCTGCACTAATAATATGCATTTAAAAGTGACCATAAATGTGTTTTGCTGAATAAAAAAATTAACATTCATAAATAAATTGACCAAACAACATTGCTTCAACATAATAAAACACGTACTTAGAACCTTGATACAGTCTTAGCAACACATAATCGCAAACTTAACATAAAAGGCTAAGAATTCAAAGCAAACTAGTGCTTGATCAGGCTTCAGCAAATATGCAGTGTACTTTTGCTACCCATCTTTGTGATGTGTGTTATCAGCAAATTTTAAACTCCGTGGACATGAAGAAAATTCTGCAGACCTGATAATTTTGTTAAATATATAGCACCTTGTCCTTTACAAGCACATAATCAACTACTCTTATGTTAAAAGAGATCATCCTATCAGCTCAATTCCTCTGTCCTCATGTTCCACATTCCTATGTGCTCAATTCAATCTCAGCCATGCATCTCATTATCTAATTGCTGAGTGGATCCAACCATACCAGAAATTAATGAATTGATACAAAAAAAATGAATGACTCTGGGATGAACTTGGGATAGATGAAATGGAGGCGGAGTATTCGATCAACGTACCCACCAAAGACACAGGTGCAAAGCTTATAGGAGTGGAGGGAGACATACAATAGCACAACACAGTTATTATACTCAACACATAATCATAACCAACTAATAGATTCTATACTGGAGGATTTTGTAACCCAATAGATATTGACTCGCTATAATATGCATGTGTTCTACTTTCTGCAGAAAATCAGTAAGATTTTATTCTTTAACCATCTCAATTACAAAGAAAATTTTCAACACAGAATTGGAACATAAAAATTATACGGTTAATTCAAATATTATTTATATCATATAAACTAAACAAATATGTAACAACTATAACAAAAACAACAATAAAAACAAAACAAAAATAAGAAAACTATGTTTATAAAAAAAGTTTATTTGTTAGATCCTAATTTCTAAGTGGTAAGATTTATAATATTTATATATGAACGTTTTGAATTTGAAAAAAAAAAAATTTGTTAAATACTAATTTTAAGTTATTAATACATGTAAAGGGACGTGTTTAATTCTTAAAGAAAGTTTAATTATTAGACCCTACTTTTAGGTGATATTAAGTTTTGATGATACGACAAATTTGGTAGCCTACGTTCACATAAAAAAGCAACATCAAAGTCATTACAAATATTATTAGTTTTACAACACTAGCTTTGCGCCTTATAGCGATACGCGTTTCGCGTGTGAGTTGTTTGTAACAAATTGTATATTTTTAGCAAAATGTAAAAGAAAATGATTTGTACAAATATGTAGTTATAGTTTTATGTCGAAGTAACATGTAGTTAGTTCGAATTACCTATTCTAGGTTGCATCATCCAATTTATTGTAATTTAAATTTTTACTTGAATTATTAATTAATAGAAAATGAATTTGTAAAGGAATCATATTCCTTTGATTCTTTTTTTAAGTGACACTAAGGCTTGGTAAAATTCATAAAGGAGTGCTTGAATTCTCAAAGAAAGTTTAATTGTTAGATCATATGTTTGACTGATAATAAAATAAGTTTACAAAAGCAAAGAAACATTTCATATAATATTATTTCTATCTGAGAAAATGAGTTTACAAAGCAGACTTCACATAAGTAGAACGTTTATTATTTCCTTATTAGGGTCTTAGCATTAAGTGCACAATGGTGCATCTTATTAGTTAGACCCATTATTATTTGAACTGCTTAATCAGTCCTAAAAAAGCGGCGGGTTTTCGCGCCAAACCGCTATTGAAAGTTGAAAAATGAATTGTAAAGTAATGAAGCACCTATAGTAATTCTTGCTCAACCATCGCCAGTGGTAAGATACAACAAACTACTTGCATAACAAATTTTTGTGTCATGACTTAGTCAGATCTGTACCTTGGATCATGAGGTTTTTGCTTGCCAAATGACCACATGTTTCAGAAATAACTTGGATTTCTATTTACGCAGTGTCTAATGTTTGGTGTAGTTTTGCAATAGTTAACACTGTATATATCTACATAAGACATACCGCAAATCCAGTGCTCCTCCTTTAAGTGTTCCACATCCCTATCTAGGCATGAAGGGTGATACACTTTAGGGCAATTCCTGTACAGAAAAGATACTATATAAGCATCAAGCCTACAAAAGACAAGCTGTTATATATCTATTATATTCAGTAAGGAATTTACTATTATTATTAGAAGAAGAAGAAGAGGAAAAAAAGTGATATTAATCACCTTTCGTCGCATACTACAAGGTCTCCGCCATCATAGCAAATAAAACAGTAGCTTTCATCTTCCTTGTGCTCGGTTTCAGCTTGTGTACTTTTGCTATCAGATAGTTTAGTATTACTCCGCCTTCGAAAAATTGTTGGGCCATCATCATCGGTATCTTCACAATCAGCAGATGTGTTACCATGCGTCTCCTTTTTCTCCTTCGCTTCTTCTAGCATGGAATTATTACTAGCTTCTACATCTTTTTGTGGAACCTTCTCTTCCAGGGTTTCCGGAAACCAACTTTCATCAAAGTCCGAGAAAAAATCTTCATCGCTACGTCGCATTATCTCATTACATATATCAAACTCTTCGTCCTCTTTGCTTCCTGGTCCTTCCTCCATCAGCAAAATCTGTTCCTTCTGCTTCTGCTTCTCCTTTCACGATCCAAGCCTTTTGTCCTCTACTTCAACAAATGCTTCTTCTGCTCATGGTTATTTCTTGAAGCAGGAACTCAAATCAGTAATTCTCCGTAGTTTTCTCGATTATATCAGTCGACTAATCACTCAACAAAAACCTTCAGATTCAAGAGGCTTCTAACTATTAATTATCTCAACTCTATGATTAGACGAAGACGTCACTTCGATTTGAGTGAAGCTCGTTTCTTTGTCTTCAGCCTAAGTCTGGCAGTGGAAATTGGAAGAGAAATTGGGGTAGTGTCACGAAAACCCTGATGGCTTTGCTCAACTTCTTTGAATTTGGTGGTTCTTTCTGCGTGTTAATATAGGAGAAAAGAAAGAGGGGACAAAGGTATTCTAACCCCGGTTTTCAAGTTAATTACGTTTATGTCTTACTTCGTTATAGAAATTCACGTGGGAAGTTCGTCATTTCCAGCCCATAATCGCCAAGGAATCGTGACGGTACATAAATTTACCCGCTGGGAAGAAGTAACCGATCAATGCATCTAGAGAAGAAATCATCGAAGTCATTAATTTTGAAGTAGATGCATTGAATAGTATTGCTGTTATTAGCCATGTAATATTTTCCGTTGCCTCCTTATTATACTCATTTATTAGAGAATTCATGTCTAGATTTGAATTTGCATATGTAAATGGTAGTGACAATCTAGTCATTTCTTGAATTTTATGAAAATAAATATACTACATTAAGTAGTTGTCTTGTCGACTTGGCGCGTTCGGGCGTTATATTCGTTATTCGCTTTTGGCGCGTTCGAGCGTTATGTTCGTTATTCGCTTCAAAAATGTAATAATTCTTTAACAGAGAATCAATCCAGATTCACGCATATTGAAATAACGATCCAACTTGTAGACGTAAATGAAGCAATTATTTTGTTGTTTTTAAATTTCATAAGCAATCACATAAAATTATTGTTATTTAATAAAACCTTGAGGCAAGGAAGCTATCGAGAATTAACATGGTTTTGTATCACTTGTTTTAATATTACCCGAAAAGAAAGATTATTACGTTAATAACGTTTAATTATAGAAGGACCAGTGCGATTATGATGTCTACGTTAATCATTATAATGATTATTTTTCATACAACATAGTGTCGTTTTGGGTCTGACAGGAAAAGCAGTTAAATATTCATTAAACAGTTGTCGTATCTGGAGTTTGTCGTTTATTCAAACGTTGTGCTCATTTATTTCATTAAACAGCCTAAACATCATTTTATTATCATTTCCGTATTTCCGTTTTACGTTGGTTATTCATTAATTTTATGGATGAAAATGGTAATAACAATCTAAACATTTTTGAATTTTATGAAAATAAATATACTATATATATAAAGTAGTTGTCTTTTCGTTTTGGCGCGTACGGACGTTATATTTGTTATTCACTTCAAAAGTGTAGTGATTCTTTAATAGAGAATCTATCTGGGTTCACGCATATCGACATAACGGTCGAACTCATAGATGTAAATGAAGCAATTATTTTCTTGTTTTTGCAATTATACAAAATTATTGTTATTTAATAAGACCTTGAGGCTAGGAAACCGTTGAGAATTAACATGGTTTGGGATCACCTGTTTCTTATTTTGCCGAAAAAGAAAGATTATTATGTTAGTGACGGTTAATTAAAGAAGGACCAATGTTATTATGAATGTATACGTTAATTATTATAATGATTACTTTTCATACGACATATTGTCGTTTTAGTATCGAACACGAAAAAGTAGTTAAATGTTTATTAAACAGTTGTCGTATCTAGAGTTTGTCGTTTATTCAGGCGTTGTGCCCAATTATTTCATTAAACAACCTAAACGTCATTTTATTATCATTTCCATATCTTCGTTTTATGTTGGTCACTCGTTAATTTTAAGGATGAAAATAGTAGTGGCAATCTAGACATTTTTGGAATTTATGAAAATAAATATACTATACATAAAGTAGTTGTCTTGTCGTTTTGGCGCGTTCGGACGTTATATTCGTTATTCGCTTCAAAAGTGTAGTGGTTCTAGAGAATCTATCTGGATTCACGCACATTGAAGTAACGGTCGAACTCGTAGACATAAATGAAGCAATTATTTTGTTGTTTTTAAATTTCATAAGAAATCACACAAAATTATTATTACTTAATTAGACCTTGAGGCAAGGAAACTGTCAAGAATAAACATGATTCTAGATCACTTGTTTTTAATATTACCGAAAAGAAAAAAAAAATTACGTTAATAACGGTTAACTAAAGAAGGACCAGTGTTATTATGAATGTATTGTTAATCATTATAATGGTTATTTTTCATACAACATATTGTCGTTTTGGGATCCAACATTGAAAAAACAGTTAAAATTTTATTAAACAGTTTTCGTGTCTAAAATTTGACATTTATTTAAACGTTGTGCTCAATTGTTTCATTAAACAACCTAATTAACATCATTTTATTATCATTTCCATACTTTCATTTTAAGTTGGTCATTCATTTATTTTACGGATAAAAATAGTAGCGACAATCTAGACATTTTTGACTTTATGAAAATAAATATACTATACATAAAATAGTTGTCTTGTCATTTTGGCACGCTCGGACGTTATATTCGTTATTCGCTTCAAAAGTGTAGTGATTCTTTAACAGAGAATCTATTTGGATTCACGTATATCGAAGTAACGGTCAAACTCGTAAACATAAATAAAGCAATTATTTTCTTCTTTTTACATTTCATAACCAGTCATACAAATTTATTGTTATTTAATAAAACCTTCAGACAAGTAAGCTATCGAGAATTAACGTGGTTCTGGATCATTTGGTTTTAATATTACTCGAAAAGAAAGATTATTGTTTCAATAACGGTTAATTAAAGAAGGACCAGTGTTATTATGAATGTATACATTAATCATTATAATGATTACTTTACAACATATTCTCGCTTTTCGATCTAACACGAGAAAGCAGTTAAATAATTATTAAACAGTTGTCGTATGTAGAGTTTGTCATTTATTCAAACGTTGTGCTCAATTTTTTCATTAAACAACCTAAACATCATTTTCTTATCATTTCCATATTTTCGTTTTACGTCAGTCATTCGTTAATTTACGGATGAAAATAGTAGTGACAATCTAGACATTTTTGAATTTTATGAAAATAAATATACTATACATAAAGTAGTCGTCTTGTTGTTTTGGCGCGTTCGGATATTATATTCGTTATTCGCTTCAAAAATGTAGTGATTCTTTAATAGAGAATCTATCGAATTCACGTATATTGAAGTAACGGTCGAACTCGTTGACGTAAATGAAGCAATTATTTTGTTGTTTTTAAATTTCATAAGAAATCACATTAAATTATTGTTACTTAATAAGACCTTGAGGCAAGGAAACTGTCAAGAATAAACATGATACTGGATCACTTGTTTTTAATATTACCGAAAAAGAAAACTTATTACGTTAATAACGGTTAACTAAAGAAGGACAAGTGTTATTATGAATGTATGCGTTAATCATTATAATGGTTATTTTTTATAAAACATATTGTCGTTTGGGATCCAACGTTGAAAAAACAGTTAAATATTTATTAAACAGTTGTCGTGTCTAAAGTTTGACATTTATTTAAACGTTGTGCTCAATTGTTTCATTAAACAACCTAATTAACATCATTTTATTATCATTTCCATACTTTCATTTTACGTTGGTCATTCATTTATTTTACGGATGAAAATAGTAGCGACAATCTAGACATTTTTGAACTTTACGAAAATAAATATACTATACATAAAATAGTTGTCTTTTCGTTTTGGCACGCTCGGACGTTATATTCGTTATTCGTTTCAAAAGTGTAGTGAATCTTTAACAGAGAACCTATCTGGATTCACGTATGTCGAAGTAACGGTCAAACTCGTAGACATAAATAAAGCAATTATTTTCTTCTTTTTACATTTCATAAGCAGTCATACAAAATTATTGTTATTTAATAAGACCTTCAAGCAAGTAAACTATCGAGAATTAACATGGTTCTGGATCACTTGGTTTTAATATTACTCAAAAAGAAAGATTATTGTTTCAATAACGGTTAATTAACGAATGACTAGTGTTATTATGGATGTATACGTTAATCATTATAATGATTACTTTACAACATATTGTCGTTTTGGGATCTAACACGAAAAAGCAGTTAAATAATTATTAAACAGTTGTCGTATGTAGAGTTTGTCATTTATTCAAAGGTTGTGCTCAATTTTTTCATTAAGCAACCTAAACATCATTTTCTTATCATTTCCATATTTTCATTTTACGTCGGTCATTCGTTAATTTTACGGATGAAAATAGTAATGACAATCTAGACATTTTTGAATTTTATGAAAATAAATATACTATACATAAAGTAGTCGTCTTGTCATTTTGGCTTGTTCAGATGTTATATTCGTTATTCGTTCCAAAAGTGTAGTGATTCTTTAATAGAGAATCTATCAAATTCACGTATATCGAAGTAATGGTCGAACTCGCAGACGTAAATAAAGCAATTATTTTGTTGTTTTTAAATTTCACAAGCAATCATACAAAATTATTGTTATTTAATAAGATCTTGAGGCAAGGAAACTGTCGAGAATTAACATGGTTCTGGATCACTTGTTTTTAATAATACTCAAAAGGAAAGATTATTGTTTCAAGAACGGTTAATTAAAGAAGGACTAGTGTTATTATGAATGGGGTTAATCATTATAATGATTATTTTTTCATACAACATATTGTCATTTTGGGATCCAACACTGAAAAAGCAGTTAAATATTTATTAAATAGTTGTCTTATCTAGAGTTTGTCATTTATTTAAACACTTTACTCAACTATTTCACTAAACATCCTAAACATCATTTTATTGTCATTTCCATATTTTCGTTGTACGTTGGTCACTCATTAATTTTATAAATGAAAATTTGTTATTTTTTTACTTCATATAACCCTGATAATTCTTCGAGCCTACATATGAAAATTTGATATTTTTTATCTTCAGTATCAGATGTAATAAAGAAAATTGTCCTTGCATGATATACAAAAATTAATTTTTCTTTCTGATTATAATATTTATATATTTTATAAAACGTACCTGAAATTACGAAACGATGACTAATTTTTCATTTTGAATTCTATATAAGAAATATCTATGAATATTGTTGTTATTTACATATATTTTTGGCATGTGGTACCATATATTGGAATCTCTCCAAATCATAGTATTAGTTCATTGTAAATACTAAACAATGGTATTTAATTTTCATACATAAAATGTAACGATTATTTTGGGGTTCTTGAATTCTATACAAAAAGTAATAACTGAAAGTTGCTGTTAATCACCCAGAATTTTAGAGTATGGTACAACGTATTCATTATGAACTGAATAAGATGCTTCTGATACTACCAGAAAGGTAGGTAGTGTTATTAAACAAAAGTCGGGCAATTAAAAATATGCAGTTTGTTATATAGTTATGAATGTTCTCTTGTACATTGGTCATTCATCAATTTTAAAGATGGAAAATTGATATTCTTTTACTTTATAACCTTGGTAATTCCTTGCGCCTACAAATGAAAATTTATATTTTTTAACTTCGATGTTAGTTGTAATAAAAAAAAGTGTTCTTGCATGATATTCAAAATTTACACTTTCTTTCTGCTTGAAATTATGAAACGAAGACTAATTTTTCGTTTTGAATTCTATGTAAGAAATAACTACGAATAGTGTTGTTATTTACCTAGATTTTCGTCTTACAGTACCATATATTGGAATCTCTCCAAATCATAGTATTAGTTCATGGTAAATAATAGTATTTAATTTTCATACATAGAATATAACGATTATTTTGCGGTTCTCGAATTCTATATAGAAAGTAATAACTTAAAACTATTATTAGTCACCGAGATTTTTGGAGTGTGGTACAATGTATTCGTTATGAACTGAATAAGATGCTTCTGATACCAAAAAAAGGTAGGTGTTATTATTAGACGAAAGTCGAGCAACTAAAAATGCACAATTTGCTATATAGTTAGGATTATTATTTATTATAGCATAATGTTATCAAACGTTATAATATTATTTTTTTGATCTGATTAGGAAAATTAAAAAAAGGTACTTGTTGAGTAATAATATTATCGTTATAGTTTTCCAATTATTTAACATACTCAATGTAACACCCCACCTCCATTAAGGTCACCCACAAAGGCAATGCATTAACTTTAGTGGGGGTCATAAGAGTATAGAACAGACAAATTTAAGCAGCGGAAAACAATTAGAACTTTTATTCCATAGTAGCATAATAGGATAAACTTTCATAAGGTTGTTTCAAACATCAACACCAAAACATCAAAACCCATTCATCAAATATATATCTTGTTTCTCAAAAGAAGCATAATACAAAATAACATAACATAATTCCCTAATTAAGCAGTAGCCAGCCATAGCAGTAAAGCAAAGAGTCCAAAGCAATACATTACAATCTTCGAGCTTGAAAAGAATCTGAACTAAGCGGTGGTATTCCCTCCCTGTGGACCTAGAGGGAAACAAAAGAAAGAAGGCGAAACAAAAAAAGAGTCAAACATAAAGC
This sequence comes from Allium sativum, assembly GCA_030737875.1. Lineage (NCBI taxonomy): Eukaryota > Viridiplantae > Streptophyta > Magnoliopsida > Asparagales > Amaryllidaceae > Allium > Allium sativum. The sequence continues at coordinate 341,465,478 of CM060916.1, read as the reverse complement.
CTGGTAAGTCCAATGACTTTCAGCATGTAAACAAGTAAAGGTATCATAACATGAATAAACTGGATGCAAGACAAAACCATGATAATAAGCATCGCAAGATAACGAGATAAGCATAAGATAAGACTATAACATGATAAGGTATCGTACTGATTCCTAATTTCTCTGCATCACCTAACTAGTGTTCAACTAATGCCGTTTGTTACAAAACAAGGTAAGTGACCCCATTTCCCATATGATAGTTTTATAGGTACATATCTCATGATGAGGGTCCCACCTCGTATTGACAGTTTACCTGTCCCCACCATACCTATCTTAATTGATCGGCTCCTACTCATAACGTTCTGCATGTGTTTGTATCAACCCGGCCCCTACTTGTAGATACCTGTGCTGGTCCCACCATAGGGTGTATCACTTCCTAGGGTGGCAACCCGACAGTTCTAGAGTGCATAACTTTATACCTACTTGGTACCTAGTGTCTAAAATTTCCCATGTTGGAATTACGTGCACTCCCATAATCAGTCGGAACCTGCACTGCCGTACCACCTGCCGCTATTTTGACCGCTTATAATTAGCCCAGTAATCGTGCCCCACCCTGCCTAGCTCAGGGTCCCATTGATACCTAATGTGGGTTAAAGTTGAATAGGGTCCCGCTACTAGGGTTTTCCTAGGGTCTATTCGTATACCCCCCATATTGGTTAAGTGTCATCAATCAATGAATTCAAGTTTACTTAACCCACCCATTCATCATGTTATATTGGTTAAGTGTCATTAATCTAGTCGAGTTACTTAACCCACCCCATTGTCATGTCATATTGGTTAAGTGTTGCATGTTGACTTAACCCTACCATACTTAACATGTTTGTTTAGCATTAATTATTTATTAATGCATCAACCTCTCACATTGGACTTATTTGCGGCAGCTGGATTGTGTCAGGCGGTTCCGGGCAGTCTTACACCGCAAACTCATTCCAACCTAACCTAAGGTTCAAGCATTCAATGCGCTAACCTCTCACATTAGACTTGTTGTTTGCTGTTGCTGGATGTACCGGGCGGTTCCGGGCAGTCTTACACCACAAACTCATTCTCACCTCGTGTTAGGCATTATTACCCATCTAATCTTCGCTTTTGGCCTCTCACATTAGATTGTTGTCGTTGCGGTTGCTGGATGTGCTGGGCGGTTCCGGGCAGCCTTACACCACAACTCAAATCTAACCTCGTGTCTTAGGTGGCCATTAGATTTAATTAAATTATATACTTGCCAATTATGTCCAAATTCCAGTTTTTACATGCCAATTATCATATGCCCAATTATTGATTTACATGCCAATTTACATATGCCCAAATATTGATTTACATGCCAATTTACATATGCCCAAATATTGATTTACATGCCAATTTACCCAAACTTGCAATTATAATTATAATAATACCCCATATCCATCACAAATTATGTCCAATATTTCCACCAAACATGTTATGCCCATAAATTCACCAAAATAGGCAATACCCAATATTCCCCGTATTCCAAACGTTCGTATTTCGTGATTTCAGCCTAGGTTCGAAGTTAACCCAGGTTCAAAAAAAGAAAATAAACAGGGGGAGATAGAAGTTGCATAAAATAAGAACAGAGAGAAAATATGCATGAAAATATCATCACAGGCATGAAGGCTAAAACTTGATAAGAACATCATCATGAACATGAAAAAATGATGTACAATAAGATAAATTGATGATAATAGCATCATGAGAATAAGAATAGAAGCAAGAACAACTTAGAATCAGGCATAGTCTCAATTTCATCTTATTACATGTCAAGACTAGATTTAGGTGTTCAAATCTAAAAATAACTGAACTTACAGCGTTTGGATTAGAAAAGTTAATTGAATCGCTTGTTGTTGTTGAAGAACTTTAACTTGATATTGGTTAATCCTCTTGGTTGATGAAGAACTTTTTGATTTGATTTAGGTTTTAGTGGCGGCTAGGTTTAGATGAGCGTTTGGCGGCATGGAGGCGCCATGAGAGTGAATAATAGAATTAGGGTTTAGGTTTGGATATGTATTTATAGTTGTATTAGGTAAACCATGGCCTTTAGATTAGCATAGGAGTCATCAGAGCCATATAAACCAAAGAGACATGTCACCCAGCCAACCACAATGCGACACATGAGCCCTAAAACACAAAAATTCGTCACAGACCATTCTAGGCCGACGGGGTCGATTCCAAACACCCTGAGTTGACACTGGGCTCGACCTAGCGGGACTCGGGTCAACCCATAAAATAGGTCGATTTGGCGTTTTGACATCCCACTTCCGCTGTTTTGAATCTTTTTCTTGAATTTCAGGTTGATTTTTATTTTATTATTTTATATATATACATATATTTCCCTTATATGTATACAAACTTCCAAGGTCTATAACTTTCTCATACATTATCCGTTTAATGCAAACTTTGGGTCCATCTTGACCAGAATTTTGAGATGAACGCAGTAGTATACTCTGTTTTACTTAATTATCACTTTAAATATTAAGTATTCTTTTAATTCGTCTATTAATATTCATTGAAAAATGTGGGGTGTTACATTCTCCCCTCCTTAAAGGATTTCGTCCCCGAAATCTCTAAGTTAAGAAGAATGCATCCTACCATCCAACATCCATCTACTCAACCATCATTCACAAGCATCCATTGTCCTTAAAAAAGATTTCTAATGCTATATGAACATATGCAAAAGTGTGCATGTATATGTTCCTTATCTAATGCAAAATCTGGCGGTCTACTGATTCAGTTGACCTCCTTAATGTGAATTACGTTAGTGCCATGAGTCCAATTATGTATGCAATTATTCCTAATGTACTTCACAACCTCTACATGTGTGCACAATCATTCATCCATATGCAACTTCATATAATAACACGTCCAATTTCAAACTCATCCATGACCAAACATATATATGCATATGCAATGTGAAAGTGACTTGAGCCGATCTAGTGCCTAAGGTGTGTGTGTAAATGCATCCACGAGCAACCACTTGCATCCACCAAACAAAACATGTCTCAAACACATGTTTACAATCATAGGATATTCCTAGCTAACGGTTGATGATATAATCAAGAGTACATCCTAAACGATAGAACAAGTATAAACAAAGCGGTAGAAAAAAGGGAAATTGAGAACATACCTTCAAAGAGAAAAGGATACAACGTACGCATCTTAGCTTCCATCTCCCAAGTAGCGTCTCCTTCATCACTTCCCCATTATACTTTGACTAGCTTGACTTCTTTTTTGCGTAATCTCTTGACCTCCGATCCAAGGATGCACGTAGGGGCTCGTCTAATCATGGCATCCCGCTCCACTTCAACTTCCTCAAGTATGCTCGGCTCCACCACTTCCGCGGTGTCATGTAAGCACTTCCTCAAATGTGATACGTGAAACACATTATGTACACCACTAAGCTTCTCGGGAAACTCTACTCTGTAGGCCATCTGTCCAACTCTCTCTGTAATAGGAAACGGTCCTATGAATCTCGGTGCTAGCTTCCCTACAAACCCAAAGCGAGCAACATTCCTTAACGGTGATACTTTGACAAAGACCATGTCTCCAACACTGAACTCAAGGTCGGTCCTTCTCCTATCAGCATACGACTTTTGCCTATCTTGCGCGGTCTTCATATGTCTTCGAATTAGGTCCACTTTCTCCGAAGTCTCTCTAATCATATCTGGCCCAAGTACTAGCTTATCTGTGGATTCCCACCAACAAGTTGGTGATCTACATGGTCGTCCATACAAAGCTTCAAAAGGTGTCATGCCAATGCTAGACTGATAGCTGTTATTATACGCAAACTCTACTAGTGGAAGGTGGTCCTCCCATGTCCCGCCGAAGTCCAAGATACAAAGCCTCAAAAGGTCTTCTAGAATTCGATTCACCCTCTCGGTTTGGCCGTCTGTCTGGGGATGATATGCTGTGCTCAAGCATAACTGAGTCCCTATGGCTTCTTGCAAACTTTTCCAAAGTCACTAGTAAAGATAGGATCACGATCGCTTACTATGCTAGAAGGTACCCCATGCAAACGAACTATCTCCCTAACATAAATAGGTGCTAACGATGATGCAGTCCTCTTTCCCTTGACAGGAATGAAGTAAGCACTCTTTGTAAGTCTGTCCACTATCACCCGAATACTGGTATTGCCTCTTCTAGACCTAGGCAGCCCATCTATAAAGTCCATCGAGATAGTCTTCCATTTCCATTGTGGAACCTCTAGAGGATGAAGCAGTCCACCGGGCTTTTTCTGCTCAGCCTAGACTTGCTGACATACCAAGCATTTAGAAACGAACTCGGCCACGTCCTTCTTCATTCCGACCTAAAAGAAAACTCGCTTCATGTCTTTGTACATCTTGTAACCACCGGGATGTATGGTCATCTTAGAATGATGGGCTTCCTCAAGAACTGTCTTCCTTAAGTTCTCGTCTTGTGGTACACATAGTCTCCCGTCCCTATGTAACCAACCCTTATCATCTAGGGTATTGTAATGACCCGCCTTGTTGACGTCATAATAATTAATTTATTTAATTATTTAAATACTGAATTAGAGAATTTAAATGGTCGTTTAATTAAATTATAGTGAATATTTAATTAAAATAATAAATTAAATAATATATTTAATTCTGAAATAATCAGAATTGGCTGAAATGACGATATGGTGTGAACCGGATCATCTGTGATATTTAATTCAGTTTAGAATTGAATTAAAATAACGAATATATTATATAAACGACAGTTTGAACGTATAATTATAATATAATTAAAATCGAGCTTGAAATAACGCTGTATTTCGTAAATTGCCAATTCAAACTTCAACTGAATGTACAGGGTTCGTTTTAAGTCGGATTTCTGTGAAACAAGAAACGTTAGGAGCTGGTGAAGTATATCTTTCTAGTGGAAGAGAAAAATCGGGATTTCGTCATGTAGATTTTGATTTATGTCCAAATCAAATTTTAGAAAAGTCACTGTGGAATTCCTTTATAATTTATAAAGGGATTATTTATATTTTTAAAAGGAATTTCAATATAAATCGGATATCGGGTTGACCCAGATTTGAAATATCAAGTTATAAATCCCAGTAGAGCTGTATGGTATTCCACTATGAATATATACGATAATATAAATATTATAAATATTTAATTTAATTATATTTAAATATATTTATATATTTAAATGGGTCATCCAGAGCTTTAAAAATAGCCACTTTTGCAAACGAAGTCGGAATTCGATGAAACTAATTTTGTTGGATCCGCAATGTCAAATAGTTGTTAGATTTCCAATTTCGTGATTTTTAGAATCACTGTGTGGTCGTACGGATTTTTAGAGTGGAAAACAGTTAGTATTTTGACAGTAAAAAATACACTGTGTGAGCATACGAAGTCGGAATTCGACAAAACCATTTTTGTTGGGACCGTAATGTCGAACTATAGCTAGATGACCATGTTCGTAATTTTTGGATATTGTATGTGACCGTAGGAATTTTTAGAAGTCGGAAAAATGAGAGTTTGACTAAAAAGAAAATATCAAAAATATCTCCTCAAAATATCTAGATATTATGTCTTCCTATAAATAGCCTAACATTTGCCTAAACCTAATTTTCAACTTCATTTCTTTGTTGAAATTTGGTGCGCCGTCACTTTTCATTTTTACAGTAAAATATCCTCCTTTTAAAAATCCAAACAAATGGAAGAAATTTCTATAAATCACATGAGGTATATAATCAGAATCGTTGAAGGGAGAGCTTCAATATCATGTGGGTTTTATTGGGTTCGAATTTGTTTCGTTCGCTGGTTGTTTTAGGACAACGAACCTAGGGTTCGACTGTTATGAAGATTGGGGCGCCGATCTTCTAATTCGAGTTCGTATTTGGATCTAGAGCATGAATTATAATCTATACGCGAATGATTGGGGGTTTCGACGAGGTTTTTTGTCGATACCTGCTATGGGGAGGCCGAAGGCGGGATGAACAGAACGAGCTCGAGTTGAGCATTTTGGGGATGAGGAGAGAGAGGTTGGGAAGGAGAGTGAAATGGTGGTTTTAGTTCTTGAATTCATGCGGTGGTTTGTGAGTTATGGGTGGTTAAAGGATTGGTATTGGCTTGCGTCGTGTGTACAGGAGGAGTACACGATGGAGGAAGAAAGAAAGGAGATGGGCCGTGGTATTTCAAAGGGGTAATGGGCCGTGAGAAGGGTAAAGCCCGTTTGTATTTAAATTCATGTTTTAATTCAATTTAAATATGCGTTAACTTCAAATTGACATAACTTTGTCATACGATAACGGAATTCAGCGAAACTGGTTGAGTTGGGACCGTATGGATGAGAGCTTCACAATGAAGCTGACTGCAAGTGGATTGGAGCTCGTTTGAAATTATGGCGAATTAAATTGTTTGATTCAAATCAAACAAACAATTTATCGTTCTTTAACGATGAACTGCAAATGTGAGTAAATCTCACTAACTCTGAACAGTTTATAATTTCATGTTGTATTTTTAGAACTGTTAAATATTGGCTGATTGACTGTGTGTTGACTGTTTGATTGAACTGCTAGTCAGTTAGTTGAATTTCTATATTGATTCTGTTTAACAGAATATATCATATGGAACTGAAAGTGGTGTTGATTTTATATCGTATAACATCTATGGATGCAGGGAGACAGGTTGGAGGAATCCAACTGGATTCCTCAACATTTATTTTACTGTGATTCATATATTGTAATATATGATGTGATATATAATTTGTTGTCGATTATATGTGTTTGAACGATATTAGTCATCGTGATTTGATGTGTTAAATACCATAACATACTGGAATGGTGAAAAGGGAATTTTCAAAATGAATGTTGAAAATAGATTATTTATAAAATCAAAGGATTTTATAAAGGGGATAATATTTATAACAATCAAAGGAGATTTTATAAAAGGAATTATTTATAAATGGAATATTTATAAATAGAAATTTATTTATAAATGGATTAATTATAAATAGAAAATACTTAGAAATGAAACCCTAAAGGAATTATTTGCAAACTATTTGCAAATAGATTAGAACGAGAAAGGTTTGTAAACCATTTACAAATCAATCAGAAAGAGAAATGTTTGTAAACCATTTACAAATGGAATCGAAATAGGAACATTTGTAAAACCTTTACAAATGAAATTGAAAAGGAGGTATTTGTAAAGCCATTTACAAATAGAATTAAAAAGGAAATATTTAGAAAATAAATAGAGTTATAAAATGGAAATCATTTGTAAAGTGAAGAACCGTTACTAAAAGTAATCTTTATAAATGAATAAACGTTATCAAATAAGAGTGAATCAAATAGAGTAAATCAAATAGAGTGAAGTAAATAAAGTTAATCCAAAGGAGTTAATCGAATAGAGTTAACCAGTTAGAGTTAACTAGTTAGAGTTAACCAGTTAGAGTAAATCAGTTAGGATTGACCTGTTAGAGATTACCAGTTAGAGTAAATCAGTTAGAGTTAATCAATGAGGGTTGACCAGTTAGAGTTAGAGTTAACTAATTAGAGTTATTCAAATGGAGTTAATCGAGTAGAGTTATCGAATATCACTTATTCGAAGTAGAGTTATCGAATATTCGAGAGAAGGAGTTATCAAATTTGGTTATTCGAGGTGAGTTAATCGAATCTAGTTATTTGAAAGTAGTTATTATAGTTTATTAGAATAGAGTTAGAGGAGTTAATCGAATATAGTTTATTTGAATAGAGTTAGAGGAGTAAATCGAATACAGTTTATTCGAATAGAGTTAGAGGAGTTATCGAATACAGTTTATTCGACAGGAGTTAAGTGAATAGAGTAAATCAAAAAGGTGTTAATCGAATAGAGTTAAGTGAAAATAGTTAATCAAATATAGTCATTCGAAAGAAAGGTTAAGTAAGAAAGTTAGTTAAAGAAATTTAAAGTGAAATTTGCCTATTTTAAGGTTAGAAATATTGTTCAGTTAAGGTCTGAGAGGTAGTTATATCCCAACTTGATTGGCTGCGTTTTTGATTAAGAAATGGTTACGGTTCGAGGGTGAAGTGGTTAAGAGGATTTAGTAATTTAGTATAGTGGGTTGAGTCGTCATCGCAATATAGTTTAAACATATGTTTAAATCCCAATTAAGAAGTTTTGGAAATGTTTTCCAAACGAGTATCAGAAATGTTTTTTGATAATAGAAAATAAGAATTTAGAATACATGGAAACAGGAGATAAGTAAACATATGAATATATATATATATATATATATATATATAATTGATGATTGATTGATAGAATTTCCATCTGGAAATAATATCGTTGTTTGCACACGTGTTTTTCTTTGCTAGTTAAATCACAGACTATCGAAGTTTTGACCATTTTAACGTTGTTAATTTGGAGAGACCGATTGGATTATTATCCAAAGAACCACTCTGTATTGGCATAAGTGTTGCGAATCATATATGCCAAAGATAATTGAAGACGGAGTAAAGCGCAAGGGCTGTTGTATAAGTCTTAGATAACAGTGCCTAAGATGGATGTATTGAATAGTGCCTTTGGTTCATCCTGTTCCTGGATGACTTGTATGGATGGATGTCTGACAGAGTATTTCCAGAAAGGTCATGTACATTGATTTCTTCAACCGTACCAAGAGTGGAAGTGGAGAAGGAAACTTCTTTTTGCTGACACGTAATGTATGGTTGTAGACGTCAAATTAGTGATTTTCGATGGATCTGACAATGTGGCATTCGAAGTGAATCTGATGTGATGATGAAGCGTAACCTCAAGCCTCATCAACCGGTAAATGACAGAAATCAGGCAGGTAGCATGGCTAAGTCGGTCTCTCCGAAGTAGGGTGTATAATCACCTGATCTAGAGTTTCATTTACTTCTAAAAATCTATTGTTTATGCTGTCCCATTCGGGAAACAGTTGATGATCCCAACCGTTGGTGATATACATTCGATACACTCAAGCGAAATGAGTGGTCGGTCATGTGTGGCCGGGTTGCAAGATGTTCTTGTTGAACCCATTGTATTCCTTTCTAAAGGTACATTAGCGAAAGGTGGTTCCATACCTTGTCATAGTTGGAAATCCATTACCCAATACGTGCTTGCGGTTTTGATTGTATACTATATATATAGAACGTGAGATGAAAGCGTTTCTGTTAGATGATTATTATATTGTGGTTGATAGACATTATTATAATATCAAAAGGTTTTTGATATAAAGATCATTTGGATTCTCATAAGGGGAAAACCTGTTCCGTTATACGGCGTGGTCTTATGAGATATCGTTTACTTGCTTAAACTGTTTTAAACTGTTTAACTCATACCAGTCCAAGTTGCGTGCTTGGGGCATGTGTCGCATGATAGGGGTTCTCGCTTTTCATTAGGTGGCGAACGGGAGACTCTTATCCCTACATGTCCCTAAAATGAGGGTTGGTTGTGAAGTCGAAAGGCTGGCCGTAAAATATGGTGCTGGGGTACCAATATAAGCCATAGTGGGGTATTACCTTGCTGCTTCGGGAGGATGAGGAGAGGATGGTTGTAAAGCCTACTTGAATCAAAAACCCGGGTCATTACAGTTGGTATCAGAGCTTAAGTTAAGTGAATTACCTTGGCTCTGTGGCGTGACTCGGTTGAGATAGGGTTAGTAATACCCTAGATTGAGTTTGAGTGTATATATACGAGTGCTTATTTGTAATTTGATATAAAGTGGTTTTATATTGTTGAGATTCATTGGTTGAGTTGTTTATGGGTTCTGGTCGATCAGTTTGATCCACTGTATCGGTAGGAGTTTATAAACACTCAAATACGATGGGTCGGCACGATTTGTTTTGAAAAGAGGGTAAATGAAAATAATTTTACCCAAAGTATATTTTGATACATATAGGATATATTGGTTGATATTATAATCGAATAAGATTATAAAAATGTGAAATGGCTATGTAAATAACCAATCAGAATTCATATAAGTGAAATACGTGAAATCAGATGAGTTAAATCTGAAATTTAAACCAGAAATTGAATTAAAATTCTGGAAAATTGGATAAGTGTTTGTAAATGAATTTGGATTAAAACTAAGGAAAATTTAAGATCCTGGGAGATTTTAAATTGTTTTACAAGCCGTGTGAATTATATTTTGAAATGAATTTCAAAGTGGAAATGTTTAGAAATGGTTTTATAGTATTGAACTCACTTCGATCGCTGGAAAATAGATTCCGATGATGACAGCTGCATCATCAGTATTCATTTTCGTGTTGTAAGTGACGAATTACTACCATAGATACTGTTTTGAATTTGTTTTGGGAAAGACAAGTTGTGTTGAATTTCAAAATGGGATTTATAATATGGAATTTGAATAGAATTTGATATATAGATTTGAATAATACAAGTGATATAAAATTTGAATAGAAATTGAATAGAATTAACTAAGTCGAAGAGGAATTAGTTAATCGAGTTTTGAATTTGAAGTTGAACTTTGAAAGGTGAATTGGATTTGTAAATGGATATTCGAAATCGAATATAGAACTTAAATTTGAAATTTGGATTCAAATTAGTTAATAAGCAAGTTAAAATATATTTGAACATGTCATGTTCAAATATAAAAGTGAAATAGACTAAAGAGTTAATTAACAAATTAATTAACGAATTGAGTTAAAACGATCAGGTATAGTTAAAATAGATTGGGCAGGTATAAATATGCATGAGATAGGTATGGATAAGGTATGAAGGTATATAAATAGAATGCTCGACGAAAAGGTATGTATTTAATTCATATATGAGATTTTATGCGCCGTATTGGCTAGCCGCTTAGCTTTTTCTTTTTCTTTTGGATTGGTGAGGGCCATGGGAGGCTATTTGAAATATCCCGATACTCCTGGTACAAAGGAGGTTATGGCGAATTTTTCCGAGAATTTAACGAGTTAGAATATTTTTAAAATAATTTGATAGTTAGAAATCAACGTATCGATATATATATATATATATACATATATATATATATATATATATATATAGAAGTCGATAAGGAAACGAACTTAGAAATAGAATAGTAAAATCAAATAGGAAGATTAAGAATAAAATCTAGTAAGAATAGAAAGAGGAAGCGTATACGTGTTTAAAAGTGAATAAGTAGTTGTATGGTATTGATTATCCGAGTAAGTAGTCATATCTGTTTTGACGTTATAAATGTTATTCAGTCAAGGTCTGAGATGTAGTTATACCCCAACTTGATTGATTTCATTATTAACAAATAAATAGTAAGATTTCAGGCTCGAAGATCAATGTTGAATAAGAGTTAGTTGAATATAGTATTTGGGTTGTCGTAACGATGTTGTACACAACATCCGTTTTAGCCCAAATAAGTGTAAGCTTGGAAATATAATAAAGAATATTTCCTAAGTATAGAAATAAACGAGATCGGAAAAGAGATAAGTAATTGGAATATTTTCAAATTATAAATAGCATATATTTTCTAAAGTTTAGAAAATAAAGGAAGGCAATATTCAGAAATGTTTTCCAAATAACATAAAAGGCCAATATGGTTATTGAAAATATTCTGTTAACAAATATTGATAAAGAAATAGAGAAGTGATTTAACTAATGGAATATTAATTAAGGGCTCAGTGACATGTTTAAAAGGAAAATTTGTTTTTTGAAAAGAGTAAACTGTTTAAAAACTCCCAGGGAAAGACTGTTTGAATTAAAAACAAATTTAACAGAAATTTGTGAAAGAAAATTTGAATTAAAGTAAAGCCAGTAAAGTGGTAACTGAGATTGAATTAGAATGATATCAAGACAAATTGGATTGTAAGATTCAAATTTGAAGTGTAATGTGATAATCAAGTTAAGAGTTGGGAATCGAGAAGAAACTCGAGTTGAAATGATATTTAGCTTGGATATAAGCGAATGGTTGTGTTGGAGATAAAAATGATTGGAGTTTGATTGGGATGATACTGGTATATGTTGAATTGATAACAGGTGAAAGTGATAGAGTTGATATGCCCGACAAAAAGGTACAAGTTTATATTCGATATAAGCATGAAATTTATGAGCCGAATTGGCAAGCCGTTTGGCTATTTGATTTTCTTTTGTGTTGGAGATGCCCCAGAGAGGCGAGTTGGGGTTTTACTGATAGGACTGTACAAAGGAAGTGCTGGCGAAATTTTTTCAAAAAAAGTTAAGGCATTAGAAAATTTTTAGGATTTTTGAAAATTTTCGTTGATAAGAATTAATTAATAATTTAATTGAAATTAAATTGGTTCAGTTGAAACTGAAATTAAAAAGTGAACAAATATGTTCTAACCAGTCGATAGGGTTATTCTCTACCTTAGCAATTTCGAGGACGAAATTATTTTAAGTGGGGAAGAATGTAACGACCCGCATTGTTGGCGTTATAATAATTAATTTATTTAATTATTTAAATACTGAATTAGAGAATTTAAATGGTCATTTAATTAAATTATAATGAATATCTAATTAAAATAATAAATTAAATAATATATTTAATTCTGAAATAATTAGAATTGGCTGAAATGACGATATGGTATGAACCGGATCATCTGTGATATTTAATTCAGTTTAGAATTGAATTAGAATAACGAATACATTATATAAACGAAAGTTTGAACGTATAATTATAATATAATTAAAATCGAGCTCGAAATGGCGCTGCAGTTCGTAAATTGGCAATTCGAACTTCAACTGATTGTACAGGGTTCGTTTTAAGTCGGACTTCTGTGAAACAAGAAACGTTAGGAGCTGGTGAAGTATATCTTTCTAGTGGAAGAGAAAAATCGGGATTTCTTCATGTAGATTTTGATTTATGTCCAAATCAAATTTTAGAAAAGTCGATGTGGAATTCCTTTATAATTTATAAAGGGATTATTTATATTTTTAAAAGGAATTTCAATATAAATCGAATATCGAGTTGACCCAGAATTGAAATATCAAGTTATAAATCCCAGTAGAGTTGTATGGTATTCCATTGTGAATATATACGATAATATAAATATTATAAATATTTAATTTAATTATATTTATATATTTAAATGGGTCATCCAGAGCTTTAAAAATAGCCAATTTTGGAAACGAAGTCGGAATTTGACGAAACTAATTTTGTTGGATCCGCAATATCAAATAGTTGTTAGATTTCCAATTTCGTGATTTTTAGAGTCACTGTGTGGTCATACAGATTTTTAGAGTGGAAAACAGTCAGTATTTTGGCAGTTAAAAATACACTATGTGAGCATACGAAGTCAGAATTCGACGAAACCAGTTTTGTTGGGACCGTAATGTCGAACTGTAGCTACATGACCATTTTCATAATTTTTGGATATTGTATGTGACCGTAGGATTTTTTAGAAGTCGAAAAAATGAGAGTTTGACTAAAAAGAAAATATCTAAAATATCTCCTCAAAATATCTAGATATTATTTCTTCCTATAAATAGCCTAACATTTGCCTAAACCTAATTTTCAACTTCATTTCTCTGTTGAAATTTGGTGCGCCGTCACTTTTCATTTTTACAGTAAAATATCCTCCTTTTAAAAATCCAAACAAATGGAAGAAATTTCTATAAATCACATGAGGTATATAATCAGAATCATTGAAGGGAGAGCTTCAATATCATGTGGGTTTTATTGGGTTCGAATTGTTTTAGGACAGCGAACCTAGGGTTCGAATGTTATGAAGATTGGGGCGCCGATCTTCTGATTCGAGTTCGTATTTGGATCGAGAGCATGAATTATCATCTATACGCGAAAGATTGGGCGTTTCGGTGAGGTTTTTCGTCGATACCTGCTATGGGGAGGCCGATGACGGGATGAACAAAACGAGCTCGAGTTGAGCATTTTGGGGATGAGGGGAGAGAGGTTGGGAAGGAGGGTGAAATGGTGATTTTAGTTCTTGAATTCATGAGGTGGTTTGTGAGTCATGGGTGGTTAAAGTGTGACGACCCAAACTTCCCCGTAAAGGAAAGACTGGATTGCTTTGAGAACAACACACATCAGAACACAAACTGAAGAACATTTTATTGCTGATTACAACAATTACATCATAGTACAAGAATATAACAGAGTATGAATATTTATTACATAATAGAAATACAATAATATCAGAGTTTTAGATTACATTTAGATAGCAGTGGAAAAATACTACAAATATACAACTGAAAAGAATACACAGATACAGAGCTTTCCGAATACCGCTTCAGCTGTAAACCAGGATCCTGTAAATATATCTGCAAAAGCTACTTGACTGCCCGTGTGGAAAATAAGGGCACCCGAGTTTGCCAGTGAAACAAACTACAGGTCGTCATGGGACTGGTATGAGAAATCTTAACTTAACTTATCTAATAATAAGGCTAATCAGAGGACCATACCGCTAACGCGGAACGGGTTTACTCCATTGGATTGCCAGTGCATAAAATAAAGTAAAACGTTAAACAACGTAATGCTTTTTAGAAAAATGAAACCATTATAAGGCACATGTCCCATCACACAATGCAACGCAAACCGGAGGATAGGGTTTTACCTTATAACGGTCAAAGATGCTTGATATGATTAAGCGGATTTAATATTAGTGTGCATATGTTTTCAAAAATCATTTCAATCATAATGTATTAATCATAGACGGCATAGTACCCCTTCCTACTATGTCGCCATACTAGTTCTGCAATCAAAACCGCATGGGGTCGTATTGGAAATTTGGTTTCCATCATGAGTCAAGGCTAGGGAGGAGCTCCTTACCGATTCGAGACACTCTAGCAAATGTCCCAGGATCACGCCTATGGGCAACCCTTGGATAGTTGCAGGGTCGGTCCACTCCGAAGGGTCGTGGATTAGTTATGCCTGAACACACGTTTCCCGGTCCTTTTGGACCTATAATATGGCCACTAACAACCTATAAAAAAACATGAGGTACCTCATAATCCATCATCCATATAAGTAAAATGTCAGCGCTGGTAGGTCCCTAACATTACTCTAGCTAGAAAGATAACGTGTGCACTCCCTGCGTTCCCTTCTCCCATTTTAGACTCATACCGGGGTGTGAGGCTCGCGAAGTCACGATATACACAAAGTGCCGTAATAGGCTATACTTTGATCATCCCACAAGGCCCTGCTTTTCAACAAAAGCCTTGATCATTTGCATCTTGGCGTGCCACATTGACAATTCACGCCATGCGATCAGTCACTATTAATATATACCAGGTTGTTAAGTAGAGAATAAATCCTCTACCACCAAACAGACATACATTAATAGAAATCTATTTAATTCACATGGAACGAAATCCAATGTCATACACGCATCCATTTACTAGCTTATGCTCTGGGTCTGAGCGAAAACCAAATCCGAACAATCAACAATAGTCCGGACGGCCACCACTGAAGCCCCTTCAAGGTAGCTACTCCCATCAAGGGTCTCTGTAGCAACACATCCATTCGATGTGAAGATCGTCGGTCTTCAATCACCGTCTTCATCTTCGACTCTTCATCGTCGTAGTAATTATTAGGAGTGGGTTAAACCCGGTCTTCCCGAATAACTCACGTATTTTATAATTAAAAATCAAGTACTATAAAAACACATCCAACGCCTCATTCCAATTCACAATATTCTTCTAATAAAATATTCTTAATATGCTATCAAAGATAAATTCTCGGTTATTATTAATTCAAATTCCATTTAACTCCAATTTAATATATTAAATTGGAAAACTTTACTTTTGGAAAATTCCCATTTAAATCTTAATAAAAGATTTACAAATTCCAAATCATATATTTTCACTGTCAGCTGAGTTAAAGAACAATATGTCACTTAAAAACACAGTTCACAATAAACCCAACTCACATTTCATCTTATTTCAATTACTAAATAAAAATTGAAAAACTTTTAATAATCTTAAATTAAAAGATTAATTCTTTTCAATTGGGTTTAAGAACAGTGTTATTTAAGACACTATTCACGACAAACCCAAAATCTAATTTATTTAATTTAACTTAAATTAAATATTAACATATTGGAAACTTTATTAAATCTAAATTTAATGATTTATTCTAGTTAATAACTAGTTCATTTCAATAAAAATATATTTTTCTAAAATATTCTTTTTCTAAGATATTTTCTAAAATATTCTTTTTCTGGATTATTCTTTATTGGAATGTGACTCAATCATCAACCATATATTGCATGTAATCAATAATCATGACAAATAATTATCAAGCATCCAAATAACATCCAAAGTGGATTCTACACTAAATATTGGGACTAGTGTAGGTCAAATATCATCCCAACACCCGTGTGGGGTTTCATCCAACAATCTAATAATAAATTATTTGTGCACTTGGGCGATGTGTGAAAAATATCGTCCTGATCACATAAACAAGTCGGGTAACTTGTAAATGGAAGTGTAATATTCAGTTTTGAATATACTAACAATATACTTAACACATCAACCATTTCAACATCACAGACATATGTTTCAATTCTTTTTATTGTGAACAAATGGCAATACAAATCTAGTCTTGTATTTCCATTCTTTTTATTTGTTAACGAATGACAATAAAATATTAACTCTTATTTATTGACCAAAAAGTATATTTTTGATCTCATTCATTTTTAAATGACAAAATGAATATTTTACTTCATCCTTTTTAAAATGACAAAAATGTCCCTTTTATTCTAATTCTTCTAAAGTGACAAAAATGTAATTTTGTCTAATTCCTTTTAACGTACAAAATATGATCATTTTGCCAGATTCCTGTCAATGTACAAAATATCATAATTTTGTTAAATTCTTTTAATGTAAACAAAATGACAAATTTGTCTAATTCCTATAATGTAAACAAAATATTCATTTCTAACTCATTCTTTTTTTATTGTATAAAAATGTACAATTTCAATTCATAACTTTTTAATGTATAAAAATATACATTTTCAATTCATTCTGTTCTAATCCTTTTTATGCAATCAAAATATTGATTTTGTTGATTTCTTTTAAATGTACAAAACCAAAAATGTTAATTTTGTCCTTTATAATCTAATTAACCAAAATGTTAATTTTGTTCTTTATCTTTTTATGTAACAAAAATACATTTTTCTTTAACCCATTCAATGTGTCTAATGGAATGTTTTTAATTTATTTCTTCTAAAGTGACGAAAATGAATGAATCTACTTCATCCTATTCAAAGTGACAAAATGAATGCTTTCTAATTCATTTCTCTAAATTGGCAAATTTATTTTATAAATTTCAGTGCGACCAAATGAATAATTTCGTTAACAACTTTCAATACAACAAATGATAAAATTCGTTTGTTAACTTTTGATGCAACCAAAAATGAGAATTTTGTTTATAAACTTTTAATGCAAACAAAAATGAGAATTTTGTTTGTAAACTTTTAATGCAAACAAAAATGATTATCTTGTCTAATTTTGTCAATGTAAACAAAAATGTCTATTTTTGTTTAACTCTTTTTAATGCACAAAAATGATTATTTTGGTTAAACTCTTTTTTATGACCTAAAAATGATTATTATTTTTTATTCCTTTTTAAATGACAAAATGACTATATTTTAATCTCCTTCTTTTTAAATGATAAAATGAATGTTTCTATTCTCATTCTATTACCTTTGACAAAAATGAATGTTTGTCTACTTCTAGTTAGATGATAAAAATCTATATTTTTATTCCACAAACATGGTTTAACACAAAAATGATATTTAATTTCACTTTCATGTTTTAACACAAAATGATATTTTTCTTCACTAATCATGTTTTAACACAAAAATGTAATTCTTATTCACTAAACATGTTTTGACCAAAAATGTATATCGCTATTCACTAAACATGTTATTATGACCAAAAATGTGATTTTATTTCTATAGTCAAGTTTGACAAAAATATGATTTTCATTTCTTACAAATGACAAGATGTGTATTTCTACTTCATTCTTTTAACTGTATAAAAATATACATTTTCTAATTCATTCTTTTAAATGTATAAAAATATGCATTTTCAATTCATTCTTTATAACGTATAAAAATATACATTTTCAATTCATTCTTTTTAATGTATAAAAATATACATTTTCAATTCATTCTTTTTAATGACCAAAACTAATAATTTTGGCTAATTCTTTTAATGGTCAAAATAATGATTTTGTTCTAATCCTTTTTATGGTCAAAATAATGATTTTGTTCTAATCCTATATATATATATATATATATATATATATATATATATATATATATATGTTCATTTTCATTTTACTAACAAATTTCTAATCAAAAAATGTCATTTTGATTTGCATAACCCATTTCAAAGAAAAATGTTGTTTTTATTTTCTAACCAAGTTTTGACAAAACATGTTAACTCTTATTCACAAATCAAGTTTTGACAAAACATGTTAATTTTGTTTAACATAATCTAAGTAACAAAAATGTTAGTTTTAACTAACACAATCTAATTAACAAAAAATGTTAATTTTGCTCAATATAATCTAATTAACAAAAAAAAGAAATTAATTTTGTTAATCTTATCATTATACAACTAAATGTCATTTTCATATATCTTAACATTTTACAACTAAAATGTTATTTTTATTAATCTTAAAATCTTGTAACTAAAATGTCATTTTTATCTTACATGATACCTTTGGACAAAATCGATGTTTTTAAATTAACATGACGTTCTGGCTTAACGTAAAAATGATATTTAACATAAATATTCTATCAAATTAACAGGTCAAAAAACAACATCAAACTGTTAAAATCAAATCACGAACATCCAGCAAATATTATAGTGCATGTATGACACTAAAATTATGATTAATAATTTTAATTATATAAAGGAATATGATTTCTCACATTGCTTTTATCTGAATTTCTGTTCGCATTCAAATTTGGCTGAAATCCCAAAGTGTTCAGTTTCAGATCTGGTCGGCTTTATGGCGTAGATTTCTTCTCTGCGATTTCATCGAACTTCGTTTCGTTCGATTCCGTTCTGGTTTGAAAAAGTTACGGCATATTTAAACATTTGATTTTATAACGATTAATTAAAAATAATTAATCACTTTAATTACCTAACCAACAAAGAAAATAACGGGTTCCTCTGCTTCTTCTTTATCGGCTTCAGGCCGACCTACTTCGAGAATGACCAGCCACTAGGGCACGCGATTTCACACCAACCGAGATGCCGGAGCATGATCGGATAACGCCACCAGCAGCGCCTTCGAGTGCGCCTCCACCCGCCGCCATTTGGTCAAACTCGTCGGCCCCATACACTGCAGACCCACCTTGAACGACGACGACTTTGGAGCCCATTTCAGATTGCCACGGTTCGCTAGGAGCGATCTCCACCGTCCAGATTAAAGACCTCATGAAGCTCTTCAGTTTTCGCCTTGGAGATGGATCGAAATTCAAAGAGGTTTGAAAGGATGAAGGGATTTAAATTGGGATCATTTCAGCCATTAACCCAATATGGCAGCGTCTGTACTAGGGAAGTAGGGTTTTGGGAATACGGATACGTGTATTGGTATTTATACGTGTATTGTTTTATTTTATTTATTTAATTATTAATTCAAAGAAAAAGCCCGTTACTCTATACGAACTCCAAATCCAGCCCAACAAGTGTCACCCCCAGCTAATAACCCCCGTCCTGGACACAATGGAACATGTTTCGTAACCCAATTCGGTTGTTACGTTATGTTTTTCTTATAAATAATTTAATTATTTAATTCAAATGTATATTTTAAATTACCGAGGGCACATACGGACTCTAAAAATTACAGAAAATTATTTCTAGCTATGTTTTGATGATACGATTCTAACAAGACTAATTTCGTCGAATTCTGAGACTGTTTGAAAAACGGCTATTTTCAAGTCGGTTAAATTTGATCGAAATTGACAAAACACATTTTCTTCTGCCACGCTCACACATTAATTCAAAAAATTATGAAAATTGAAAATTAGCAATAATTTGACATTCTGGTTCCAACAAAAGTGGTTTCGTCGAAAACAGAGGTCGTTTGAAAAATGACTATTTTTAAGGGCTATATATTATATTAAAATATATATAAATTCTACAGCGACTTTTCTAAAATTTAAACTGGACATAACTTTTGATTTTTAAAACAAAATTCAGTTTTTCAGATTCGTTAGAAAGATATGATTAAACAGATTTAAATATTTCTGGTTTCGCTCAATTCTGATTTAAAATGAATCCTGTATATTCAATCAAAGTTCAAATTCAAATTTTCAAACTGCAACGCTGTTTTAAACTCCTTTTATAATTAAATTAAATTTATCCGTTTTAAAATAAATTTTTAGTCGTTATTATTTAAAGTAAATTGTTTTAAATATTAAAATTCCCTTAAAATTTCTAAAATAAAAATCTTAAATTGGCCCCAAAATTCCGGGTCGTTACAATCGGCCCCACTTAAAATCTTTTCGTCCTCGAAAAGGAACGAAGCTAAAAGTTGTTTAATTTAACCAACTTAACTTTATTGGTTTACATAATTTTGTTAGTTAAATTAATTATCATTTATATACTTTTATTAGTTAAACTGATAATCAAACACCACAACCAACAATCCATTAGGTGATTAACTTTTCAAATATACATAACTTTTATATATATCCAAAAATCATATTTTTAGTGCAAATTACAGCAATGTGTACTAACTAAGTTTTGGTTCTCATACCAGTCGATGGAAATATATACAAATCCCACCTTCGAGACTCGAACATAAATACTGGTGATGGTCGACCTATCACCAGAATTATCTCCGGGCGACTAGAGTGTGATTCTATATCTACCCAGTATATTAAAACTTCGAATATCCGTTAATTACTCGTATATTCGAAATCTTTATATACTCGATTGTCCACATAGAAATATAATATACTCAAATACGTATATTAGGATAAAATTTTCAAAACTAAATTTTGTTTCCATTTTTTTTATTTTAAAGAAAATAATACTCCTCACACTCATTCTAGGATGCTACTGATCCCATCTCTAACGAGTTATTATTATTGGATATTACTAATCCAATCTCTGATGAATTCTTACGTTAGGTTGTAATGTGTCTTGTTCTCGGGCTCTGTAAACCAAAGCTCTGATACCACATGTGACGACCCAAACTTCCCCGTAAAGGAAAGACTGGATTGCTTTGAGAACAACACACACCAGAACACAAACTGAAGAACATTTTATTGCTGATTACAACAATTGCATCAGAGTACAAGAATATAACAGAGTATGAATATTTATTACATAATAGAAATACAATAATATCAGAGTTTTAGATTACATTTAGATAGTAGCGGAAAAATACCAAAAATATACAACTGAAAAGAATACACGGATACAGAGCTTTCCGAATACCGCTTCAGCTGTAAACCAGGATCCTGTAAATATATCTGCCAAAGCTACTCGATTGCCCATGTGGAAAATAAGGGCACCCGAGTTTGCCAGTGAAACAAACTACAGGTCAGTCATGGGACTAGTATGAGAAATCTTAACTTAACTTATCTAATAATAAGGCTAATCACAGGACTACACCGCTAACACGGAACGGGTTTACTCCATTGGATTGCCAGTGCATAAAATAAAGTAAAACGTTAAACAACGCAATGCTTTTTAGAAAAATGAAACCATTATAAGACCCAAGTCCCATCACACAATGCAATGCAAACCGGAGGATAGGGTTTTACCTTATAATGGTCAAAGATGCTTGATACGATTAAGTGGATTTAATATTAGTGCGTATATGTTTTCATAAATCATTTCAATCATAATGTATTAATCATAGACGACATAGTACCCCATCCTACTATGTCGCCATACTAGTTCTACAATCAAAACCGCATGGGGTCGTATTGGAAATTTGGTTTCCATCATGAGTCAAGGCTAGGGAGGAGCTCCTTACCGATTCGAGACACTCTAGCAAATGTCCCAGGATCACACCTATGGGCAACCCTTGGATAACTGCAGGGTCGGTCCACTCCGAAAGGTCGTGGATTAGTTATGCTTGAACATACGTTTCTCGGTCCTTTTGGACCTATAATATGGCCACTAACTACCTATAAAAAAACAAGAGGTACCTCATAATCCATCATCCACATAAGTAAAATGTCAGCGCTGGTAGGTCCCTGACATTACTCTTGCTAGAAAGATAACGTGTGCACTCCCTGCGTTCCTTTCTCCCGTTTTAGACTCATATCGGGGTGTGAGGCTCGCGAAGTCACGATATACACAAAGTCGTGCAGTAATAGGCTATACTTTGATCATCCCACAAGTCCCTTCTTTTCAACAAAAGCCTTGATCATTTGCATCTTAGCGTGCCACATTGACAATTCACGCCATGCGATCAATCACTATTAATATATACCAGGGTGTTAAGTAGAGAATAAATCCTCCACCACCAAACAGACATACATTAATAGAAATCGATTTAATTCACATGGAACGAAATCCAATGTCAGACACGCATCCATTTACTAGCTTATGCTCTGGGTCTGAGCGAAAACCAAATCCGAACAATCAACAATAGTCCGGACGGCCACCACTGAAGCCCCTTCAAGGTAGCTACTCCCATCAAGGGTCTTTGTAGCAACACATCCATTCGATGTGACCGTCTTCATCTTCGACTCTTCATCGTCGTAGTAATTATTCGGAATGGGTTAAACTCGGTCTTCCCGAATAACTCACATATTTTATAATTAAAAATCAAGTACTATTAAAACACATCCAACGCCTCATTCCAATTCAGAATATTCTTCTAATAAAATATTCTTAATATGCTATCAAAGATAAATTCTTTACATTTATTTTTAAATCTTTCTTTTAAAGATTTATTAGAAACCCAATTTGGTTTTAAATACCAAAAATCACTATTCAATGATTATTTAAATTTAAGAAATTAATCTTATCTTTAACTAGGTTAATGAACTAATGTCATTTAAAACATAGTTCACGGTAAACTCAAAACCATCTTCAATAAAACATGGAATCTTCACAGAAATCAAATCAATATATAATCTTTATAAATTTCTGTATCCGACCAATAATATAAATGGAATAACGGCAAAGCCTCTTAAATTCCATATGTAGTATCGGTCTTCTTTTACAAAAGCTTATCTCGGTTATTATTAATTCAAATTACATTTAACTCCAATTTAATATATTAAATTGGAAAACTTTACTTTTGGAAAATTCCCATTTAAATCTTAATAAAAGATTTATAAATTACAAATCATATCTTTTCACTGTCAGCTGAGTTAAAGAACAATATGTCACTTAAAAACACAGTTCACAATAAACCAAACTCACATTTCATCTTATTTCAATTACTAAATAAAAATTGAAAAACTTTTAATAATATTAAATTAAAAGATTTATAATTTTCAACTGGGTTTAAGAACAGTGTTATTTAAGACACTATTCACGACAAACCCAAAATCCAATTTATTTAATTTAACTTAAATTAAATATTAACATATTGGAAACTTTATTAAATCTAAATTTAATGATTTATTCTCATTAATAACTAGTTCATTTCAATAATAATATATTTTTCTAAAATATATTCTTTTTCTAAAATATTCTTTTTCTAAGATATTTTCTAAAATATTCTTTTTCCTAGTATATTTTCTAAAATATTCTTATTCTGGAATATTCTTTATTAGAATGTGACTCAATAATCAACCATATATTGCATGTAATCTATAATCATGGCAAATAATCATCATGCATCCAAATAACATCCAAAGTGGATTCTACACTAAATATTGGGACTAGTGTAGGTCAAATATCATCCCAACACCAGTGTGGTTGTTTCATCCAACAATCAAATAATAAATTATTTGTGCACTTGGACGATGTGTGAAAATTATCGTCCCAATCACATAAACAAGTCGGGTAACTTGTAAATGGAAGTGTAATATTCAGTTTTGAATATACTAACAATATATTTAGCACATCAACCATTTCAACATCACATACATATGTTTCAATTCTTTTTATTGTGAACAAATGGCAATACAAATCTAGTCTTTTATTTCCATTCTTTTTATTTGTTAACGAATGACAATAAAATCTTAACTCTTATTTATTGACCAAAAAGTATATTTTTGGTCTCATTCATTTTTAAATGACAAAATGAATAATTTACTTCATCCTTTTTAAAATGACAAAAATGCCCCTTTTATTCTAATTCTTCTAAAGTGACAAAAAATGTAATTTTGTCTAATTCCTTTTAACGTACAAAATATGATCATTTTGCCAGATTCCCGTCAATGTACAAAATATCATAATTTTGTTAAATTCTTTTAATGTAAACAAAATGACAAATTTGTCTAATTCCTATAATGTAAACAAAATATTCATTTCTAACTCATTCTCTTTTTAATGTATAAAAATATACAATTTCAATTCATACCCTTTTAATGTATAAAAATATACATTTTCAATTCATTCGGTTCTAATCCTTTTTATGTAATCAAAATATTGATTTTGTTGATTTCTTTTAAATGTACAAAACCAAAAATGTTAATTTTGTCCTTTATAATCTAATTAACCAAAATGTTAATTTTGTTCTTTATCTTTTTATGTAACAAAAATATATTTTTCTTTAACCCATTCAATGTGTCTAATGGAATGTTTTTAATTTATTTCTTCTAAAGTGACGAAAATGAATGAATCTACTTCATCCTATTCAAAGTGACAAAATGAATGTTTTCTAATTCATTTCTCTAAATTGACAAATTTATTTTATAAATTTCAGTGCGACCAAATGACTAATTTCGTTAACAACTTTCAATACAACAAATGACAAATTGGTTTGTTAACTTTTGATGCAACCAAAAATGAGAATTTTGTTTATAAACTTTTAATGCAAACAAAAATGAGAATTTTGTTTGTAAACTTTTAATGCAAACAAAAATGAGAATTTTGTTTGTAAACTTTTAATGCAAAAAAAAATGATTATCTTTTCTAATTTTGTTAATGTAAACAAAAATGTCTATTTTTGTTTAACTCTTTTTAATGCACAAAAATGATTATTTTGGTTAAACTCTTTTTTATGACCCAAAAATGATTATTTTTGATTTATTCCTTTTTAAATGACAAAATGACTATATTTTAATCTCCTTTTTTTTTACTTGATAAAATGAATGTTCCTATTCTCATTCTATTACCTTTGACAAAAATGAATGTTTGTCTACTTCTAGTTAGATGATAAAAATCTATATTTTTATTCCACAAACATGATTTAACACAAAAATGATATTTAATTTCACTTTCATGTTTTAACACAAAATGATATTTTTCTTCACTAATCATGTTTTAACACAAAAATGTAATTCTTATTCACTAAACATGTTTTGACCAAAAATGTATATCCCTATTCACTAAACATGTTATTATGACCAAAAATGTGATTTTTATTTCTATAGTCAGGTTTCACAAAAATATGATTTTCATTTCTTATAAATGACAAGATGTGTATTTCTACTTCATTCTTTTAACTGTATAAAAATATACATTTTCTAATTCATTCTTTTAAATGTATAAAAATATGCATTTTCAATACATTCTTTTTAACGTATAAAAATATACATTTTTAATTCATTCTTTTTAATGTATAAAAATATACATTTTCAATTCATTATTTTTAATGACCAAAACTAATAATTTTGGCTAATTCTTTTAATGGTCAAAATAATGATTTTGTTCTAATCCTTTTTATGGTCAAAATAATGATTTTGTTCTAATCCTTTTTATAGATATATATATAAAAAATGTTCATTTTCATGTTACTAACAAATTTCTAATCAAAAATTGTCATTTTGATTTGCATAACCCATTTCAAAGAAAAATGTTGTTTTTATTTTCTAACCAAGTTTTGACAAAACATGTTAACTCTTATTCACAAATCAAGTTTTGACAAAACATGTTAATTTTGTTTAACATAATCTAAGTAACAAAAATGTTAGTTTTAACTAACATAATCTAATTAACAAAATATGTTAATTTTGTTCAATATAATCTAATTAACAAAAAAAATTAATTTTGTTAATCTTATCATTATACAACTAAATGTCACTCACATATATCTTAACATTTTACAACTAAAATGTTATTTTTATTAGTCTTAAAATCTTATAACTAAAATGTCATTTTTATCTTACATGGTACCTTTGGACAAAATCGATGTTTTTAAATTAATATGACGTTCTGACTTAACATAAAAATGATATTTAACATAAATATTCTATCAAATTAACAGGTCAACAAACAACATCAAAGTGTTAAAATCAAATCACGAACATCCAGCAAATATTATAGTGCATGTATGACACTAAAATTATGATTAATAATTTTAATTATATAAAGGAATATGATTTCTCACATTGCTTTTATCTGAATTTCTGTTCGTGTTCAAATTTGGTTGAAATCCCAAAGTGTTCAGTTTCAGATCTGGTCAGCTTCATGGCGTAGATTTCTTCTCTGCGATTTCAACGAACTTCGTTTCGTTCGATTCCGTTCTGGTTTGAAAAAGTAATGGCATATTTAAACATTTGATTTTATAATGATTAATTAAAAATAATTAATCACTTTAATTACCTAACCAATAAAGAAAATAACGGGTTCCTCTGCTTCTTCTTCATCGGCTTCAGGCTGACCTACTTCGAGAATGACCAGCCACTAGGGCACGTGATTTCACACCAACCGAGATGCCGGAGCCTGATCGGAATCAGCAGCGCCTTCGAGGGCGCCCCCACCCGCCGCCATTTGGTCAAACTCATCGGCCCCATACGCTGCAGATCCACCTTGAACGACGACGACTTTGGAGCCCATTTCAGATTGCCATGATTCGCTAGGAATGATCTCCACCGTCCAGATTAAAGACCTCATGAAGCTCTTTAGTTTTCGCCTTGGAGATGGATCGAAATTCAAAGAGGTTTGAAAGGATGAAGGGGTTTAAATTGGGATCATTTCAGCCATTAACCCAATATGGCGGCGTCTGTACTAGAGAAGTAGGGTTTGGGAAATACGGATACGTGTATTGGTATTTATACGTGTATTGTTTTATTTAATTATTAATTCAAAGAAAAAGCCCGTTACTCTATACGAACTCCAAATCCAGCCCAACGAGTGTCACCCCTAGCTAATAACCCCCGTCCCAGACACAATGGAACATGTTTCGTAACCCAATTCGATTGTTACGATATGTTTTTCTTTAAATTAAATAATAAACCATTTAATTATTTAATTCAAACATATATTTTAAATAACCGGGGCCACATACGGACTCTAAAAATTACAAAAAAATTATTTCTAGCTATGTTTTGACGATACGGTTCTAACAAGACTAATTTCGTCGAATTCTGAGACTGTTTGAAAAATGACTATTTTTAAGGGCCATATATTATATTAAAATATATATATAAATTCTACAACGACTTTTCTAAAATTTAAACTGGACATAACTTTTGATTTTTAAAACAAAATTTCAATTTTTTAGATTCGTTAGAAAGATATGATTAAACAGATTTAAATATTTCTAGTTTCGCTCAATTCTGATTTAAATTGAATCATGTATATTCAGTCAAAGTTCAAATTCAAATTTTCAAACTGCAGCGCTGGCTTAAACTCCTTTTATAATTAAATTAAATTTATCCGTTTTAAAATAAATTTTTAGTCGTTATTATTTAAAGTAAATTGTTTTAAATATTAAAATTCCCTTAAAATTTCTATGATAAAAATCTTAAATTGGCCCCAAAATTCCGGTTCGTTACATAAAGGATCGGTAATGGCTTGCGTCGTGTGTACAGCAGGAATACACGATGGAGGAATAAAGAAAGGAGATGGGCCATGGTATTTCAAAGGGGTAATGGGCCGTGAGAAGGGTAAAGCCCGTTTGTATTTAAATTCATGTTTTAATTCAATTTAAATATGCGTTAACTTCAAATTGACATAACTTTGTCAAACGATAATGAAATTCAGCGAAACTGGTTGCGTTGGGACCGTATGGATGAGAGCTTCACAATGAAGCTGACTGCAAGTGGATTGGAGCTCGTTTGAAATTATGGCGAATTAAATTGTTTGATTCAAATCAAACAAACAGTTTATCGTTCTTTAACGATGAACTGAAAATGTGAGTAAATCTCTCTAACTCTGAACAGTTTATAATTTCATGTTGTATTTTTAGAACTGTTAAATATTGGCTGATTGACTGTGTGTTGACTGATTGATTGAACTGCTAGTCAGTTAGTTGAATTTCTATATTGATTCTGTTTAACAGAATATATCATATGGAACTGAAAGTGATGCTGATTTTATATTGTATAACATCTATGGATGCAGGGAGACAGGTTGGAGGAATCCAACTGGATTCCTCAATATTTATTTTACTGTGATTCATATATTGTAATATATAATGTGATATATAATCAGTTGTCGATTATATGTGTTTGAATGATATTGATCATCGTGATTTGATGTGTAAAATACCATAACATACCGGAATGGCGAAAAGGGAATTTTCAAAATGAATATTGAAAATAGATTATTTATAAAATCAAAGGATTTTATAAAGGAGATAATATTTATAACAATCAAAGGAGATTTTATAAAAGGAATTATTTATAAATGGAATATTTATAAATAGAAATTTATTTATAAATGGATTAATTATAAATAGAAAATACTTAGAAATGAAACCCTAAAGTAATTATTTGCAAACCGTTTGCAAATAGATTAAAACGAGAAAGGTTTGTAAACCATTTACAAATCAATCAGAAAGAGAAATGTTTGTAAACCATTTACAAATGGAATCGTAAGAGGAACATTTGTAAAACCTTTACAAATGAAATCGAAAAGGAGGTATTTGTAAAACCATTTACAAATAGAATTAAAAAGGAAATATTTAGAAATAGAGTTATAAAAAGGAAATCATTTGTAAAGTGAAGAACCGTTAGTAAAAGTAAATCTTTATAAATGAATAAACGTTATCAAATAAGAGTGAATCAAATAGAGTAAATCAAATAGAGTGAAGTAAATAAAGTTAATCCAAAGGAGTTAATCTAATAGAGTTAACCAGTTAGAGTTAACCAGTTAGAGTAATTCAGTTAGGATTGACCAGTTAGAGATTACCAGTTAGAGTAAATCAGTTGGAGTTAATCAGTGAGGGTTGACCAGTTAGAGTTAGAGTTAACTAATTAGAGTTATTCAAATGGAGTTAATCGAGTAGAGTTATCGAATATCACTTATTCGAAGTAGAGTTATCGAATATATTGTATTCGAGAGAAGGAGTTATCAAATTTGGTTATTCGAGGTGAGTTAATCGAATCTAGTTATTTGAAAGTAGTTATCGAATATAGTTTGTTACAATAGAGTTAGAGGAGTTAATCGAATATAGTTTATTCGAATAGAGTTAGAGGAGTAAATCGAATACAGTTTATCCGAATAGAGCTAGAGGAGTTATCGAATACAGTTTATTCGACCGGAGTTAAGTGAATAGAGTAAATCAAAAAGGAGTTAATCGAATAGAGTTAAGTGAAAAGAGTTAATTGAATATAGTCATTCGAAAGAAAGGATAAGTAAGAAAGTTTGTTAAAGAAATTTAAAGTGAACTTTTCTTAATTCAAGGTTAGAAATGTTGTTCAGTTAAGGTCTGAGAGGTAGTTATATCCCAACTTTATTGGCTGCGTTTTTAATTAAGAAATGGTTACGGTTCGAGGGTGAAGTGGTTAAGAGGATTTAATAATTTAGTATAGTGGGTTGAGTCGTCATCGCAATATAGTTTAAACATTTGTTTAAATCCCAATTAAGAAGTTTTGGAAATGTTTTCCAAACGAGTATCAGAAATGTTTTCTGATAATAGAGAATAAGAATTTAGAACATATGGAAATAGGAGATAAGTAAACATATGAATATATATAGATATATATAATTGATGATTGATTGAAAGAATTTCCATCTGGAAATAATATCGTTGTTTGCACACGTGTTTTTCTTTGCTGGTTAAATCACAGACTATCGAAGTTTTGACCATTTTAACGTTGTTAATATGGAGAGACCGGTTGGATTATTATCCAAAGAACCACTCTGTATTGGCATAAGCGTTGCGAATCATATATGCCAAAGATAATTGAAGACGGAGTAAAGCGCAAGGGCTATTGTATAAGTCTTAGATAACAGTGCCTAAGATGGATGTATCGAATAGTGGCTTCGGTTCATCCTGTTCCTGGATGACTTGTATGGATGGATGTCTGACAGAGTATTTCCAGAAAGGTCACGTACATTGATTTCTTCAACCGTACCAAGAGTGGAAGCGGAGAAGGAAACTGTAACAACCCGTATTTTGAATAACTTGTTATAACATAAATCAAGGCAGAATTAAATTTTAAAATCTGAATTATGGGAAACGGGTTGCGCCATTGCGTTCGTCTCGGAAAAATACGCGAAATAGAGTCCGAGTTTTCGAAAATCGGAGTCCGTATGAAGGAGATATGGACGAACGAAGTTAGGCAGAAAAACCGGAAACAGGCCAGAAATGCACTGGCGCACCTGTGAAGTGCGCCAGCACAAAAATACACTGGCGCACTTGGGAAGTGCGCCCATGTCGAGCCAGTTTGGCCTGGGTGCACAGTTTTGGCTGTTGGGCTGTGTTTTGGTGGCTTGTGACGATTTTTGATGTGCTGGACGGACCTGATGGCTTCTAGGGTTAATCTAAGGGCCTAAACTACACCCTAATCCTATAAATACACCCTAATGCAAGCCTAATCCATACTAAAAATAGAATTGATGCCATCATGCCGCCAAAATCAAACTTAGGAGGAGCCTCCACTAGTTTATGAAGAAAGTTGCAAGCTAATCAACCTCTAATCATCATCTTCTTCAAATATTGCAACTAGTTCTACTTCATAAGTTTGCTAATCTTGGTTTTGGTGAGTTTCTATAGACTTAACAATCAATTGTTAAATTGATTATGATAGGATATGATAAGATATGGCTATGTTTGTGGAATCAATGTGTTTATGCAAGTTTAGTATAGTGTATGTTGTGTGCTATATGCAAGTTTAATGCTATGTTTTATGATGCAAAACACTATGTTGAACATTGATTCATATGTAACATGTTATGCAAGCTATATGGGAGATTATATCCAAGTCTATATGTAACATGTTATGCAAGTTATGTATTTGGTTTTATGCATGCTAAGTATTTGGTTTTATGCATGCTATGTATTTGGTTTTATGCATGCTAAGTATTTGGTTTTATGCATGCTAAGTGTTTGGTTTTATGCAAGTTATGATACATGTTCATATGCAAGTTATGATGCAAGTTCATATGCAAGTTATGATGCAAGTTCATATGCAAGTTTGCCTCTAAGTATGGCATGTTATGCAAGTTCATATGCAAGTTATGATGCAAGTTCGTATGCAAGTTATGATGCAAGTTCATATGCAAGTTATGATGCAAGTTCATATGCAAATTTGCCTCTATGTATGACATAAGTACATGTGCAAGTTCATCCCTTTTAGACCTATGACATGTATGCAAGTTGACACCTTTATGATAGGTCTATGACATGAACATTTAAGCAAGTTACCATCTTTATGACATTTGTGATTCATGCAAGTTTGGGTTGGTTATTTATGCAAGTTGGGTTTATGGTCATATATACAAGTTGACACCTTTTAAACCCATGATAATGCTAATGATATGCTAAGTTGAACGCATTGTGTGTATGATGAATCTTCTCTTTTGAAGTATGTCATGTTAACGTATTTACGTGGGGACAATGGGGTAAAAATTAATGAACACATAAAATTTTGTGTGAAGTGGGTATGATTGAACATACCGTAAAGTGGATGGACATAATTGGGAATTTACCTATTAAGTTAGGTCTACCCATATTATGGAATTGGGAATTTACCTATTGAGTTAGGTCTACCCATATTCTTAAATATTTGTAATTAATTAGGGATAATTAATACAAATTATGGGGGTGATTAATTAGGTGTAATTAATCTACTAAGACACGAGGTTGGACCCTTTTGTAGCATAAGACTGCCCGGAACTGACCGGCAAATCCAGCGGCTACAAATGATTGGCCCAATGTTAGAGGTCTTAGTCATAAACTAAATACGTGACAAGTGTAAAGACACGAGGTTAGACTCTGTTATGGTGTAAGGCTGCCCGGAACCAACCGGCATATCCAGCTGCCATAAAAGACAGTCTAATGTGAGAGGTCTTTACAAAGGTCACGATCTTAATTAATTAAGAAACACTTAACCGAATTAGCATGTAGAGGGGCATGAGGGGTTAAGTGGGTGCCTTGGGTGGCATGAGGAAACTAGTGGGTTGCCTTGGGTGGCAATAGAAAATACGATTAGAATACTTAACCAAAGTGGAACATGTAATTAAACATGATTAAAGGGTTAAGTAAGTGCCTTGGGTGGCATGTGGGAATCAAGTAAGTGCCTTGGGTGGCATGCGGAAATCTAGTGGGTGCCTTAAGTGGCAATTGAAATATGATTAAATGACAAGCTTAAGTAGTAGCCTGTGGGGGCCTTAAGTGGCAATTGAAATATAATTAAATGACAAGCTTAAGTAGTAGCTTGTAGGGGCCTTGAGTGGCAATTGAAATATGATTAGATGACTTAACCAAACCTTAACATGTAAGTGGGTATGATTATAAAAGGGGTTAAGTGGGATGCACTAGATAAAATGACAAGCTTAAGTAGTAGCTTGTGGGGGCCCATTTCAACCAATATCCCAAACGTATCTTTGTGGGCTCGACCCAAGTCGAGGACGGGACACGCATATTGGGCTTGACTATAAGAGGCCAAAACGGGGTAGCGGTGGCAACGCGAGTCCAACGGGTTTCATATGCGTGTGTGGACCCAGGCTGGTGGGTAAGACGTTGTTGCATCGTGTAGGTATAAGCCGTGTACCATTGATTATCGGGTTGCCACTTTGGGGAGTGATACACCCCACTGTGGGGCCAGCACGGGTATCTATGGTAGGGAGCCGATCGCTTGGGGGTAGTGGGTACACCTAGTGGAGATAGGGGCAGACGGCACCTATGTAGTCAGCTAGGGGTACACGAAACTACTGGGTAAAATTACTAAGTACACTTAGTGGGATCAACCTTAAGTAGGAATTACCCTTGGGTGGGTAGAACTGGTGTGGTGCAGTGTAGGAATTACCCTTGGGTGGGTAGATCTGGGGTGGTGCAACCTAGTAATTATCCTTGGGTGGATAAATGCGTCTTTTCGGTTATCTTAGTACATCCTGTGTTTAGTTGGCTACTTAGTGTAGTCATTATCCCCAGAGGTACCGTACCTTATTTATATCATACCCTAATTACTTTAATGATTGTATTGTTAGGGTTATAGGACTCACTCAGACTTATGTCTGACCCCGTTGTTTCTTTATTTATTTTTTTCCAACCCTCAGGTTTTCAGAGTGGGCCTAGCACTAGTGGTCTTTGATCAGACTGCTTTATCTATCCTTGGAGCTTGGACCGTGGATGTAAAGCTCAGTTTATCTTTTCTATTATGGCTATTAGGATATGTAGTGGGATTATGTACTTTTGTTTTTATCAGGATGGATATTATGTACTTGACTCTTATTTATGGTTTTGGTGTAACCAAACATGTTTTACTTTCCGCTGGAATGAAATGATGTTTTAAATTCTCAAGTATTACTTATATCTGTCTTGTTGTAATTTTTCTGTTCTATATTCACTTAAAAATACTCCACCGATGTTATGGCATTCCCTTAATGAGTGACCGTAGCGGGTGTGGGGTGTTACACGTGGTATCAGAGCTTAAGGTTACCAGAACAGATAAATTTTTTAGAAAAATTATTTTCTAAGAATATTTTTGAAAGGAGTATTTTCAAAAGCATGTCTTTTAAGAGAAAAGTTTTTTGAAAGAAAAGCATAATCCCCGATAGCCATATCTTTATCTTTCGAATTCTCCGTTTTGAATCTCTTCCTCTCTCGTTTTGAGCTTCCCCTCCGTGTATAGATGATCTTTCTAAGATAGATAAGAATGAAAAACCACTTCAAGGGACTTAGACGTTAGTCGGATTAGAAGTCGGTTCAAGAAGGAGGAGGACTTGTAGGTACCTATTGGATAGACGATGGGAGGAAGGCTCGAATAGTTGTTGTTTAATGAAGGACGAAACCTCATTTTGATGGGAGGTTACGAGTGGAGAATGGGAAGAAGAAGGCGAGTAGTTATCCTCTTGGAGGAATAGGACACCTTATTAGGGTTGTCCAAAGAGGCAAGGGCAAGGTACGGATTCTTTTGGAAGGTAGTTGTATTCCCTCGCGGCTAGTGTACCAGATGGGGATAGGACCGTCTATGTAACACCCCGAATTTTAGTTAATACTAAAATTCACTAATTTCAGATAAATAATCTCAGACGTGGGAATTGGGGGTAACGGGCTGCGTTATTGCGTTCGTCTCGGAAAAAATACGCGAAATAGAGTCCGAGTTTTCGAGAATCGGAGTCCGTATGGCCCGGTTATGGCCCAAAGAAGTTTGCATAAAATTTAAAACTTAAAAACAGATTTAGAAATTTAAATTAGGATTTGAAATTAGAACCAGCGGGGCCAGGCGGGAAGATTCCCGCCCTGACCATGTCGACAGGGCTGTCGACAGGCCTGTCGACAGGGGTGTCGACTAGCCTGTCGACTTGCCTGTCGACACGGCGTGTCGAACCAGGGTGCTTGGGTGCACCAGATCTGGTTTTCTGGCTAGGGCTGGGCTTGGTTCTAGAGGTTTCCTAAATCTGACGGACCTAAATTAATTTAGGGTTAATCTAAGGGCCTAAAACACTACCTAATCCTATAAATAAGACCCTAACCCTACCCTAATTCATTCATAATTAAATCTTGTAACTAAACTATGGCAAAATGAAACTTGGTCATGGCCTCCACAAATCAACGAAGAGAGTTGCAAGCTAATCAACCCCTAATCATCTTCTTCTTCATATTTGGCAACTAGTTTTACTTCATGAGTTTGCTAATCTTAGTTTTGGTGAGTTCCTATGGTTTTAATAATCAATTGTTAAATTGATTATGGTAGGATGTGATAAGACATGGCTATGTTTGTGGATAAATGTGTTTATGCAAGTTTGTATGATATGTGATTTGCAAGTTTTATGTTAAATGCAAGTTTAAGGCCATGTTTTATGATGCAAAACACTATGTTAAACATTTATGCATATGTAACATGTTATGCAAACTATATGTGAGAATATATGCAAGTTATATGTAACATGATATGCAAGTTATGCATGTGATTTTATGCATGCTAAGTATTTGATGTTATGCATGCTAAGTATTTGATGTTATGCATGCTAAGTATTTGATTGTATGCATACTAAGTATTGGGTTTTATGCATGTTAAGTGTTTGGGTTTATGCAAGTTAAGTGGTGGGTTTATGCATAATAAGTATTTGATTTTATGCATAATAAGTATTTGATTCTATGCATGATAAGTAAGTGGTTTTATGCATGCTAAGTGTTTGATATTATGCATAAATCATGACATGCAAGTTTACCCTTTTAAAAATGGTATATACATATGCAAGATGGCACCTTTATATGCTATGCATGTTTACCCTCCTTTAAGATGCAAGTCATATATGCAAGTTCGACATATTATGCAAGTTATGCTTACATGCAAGCTCAACATGTTATGCAAGTTATGTGCATGATGTTATGTAGGTTATGTGCATGTTGTTATGCAAGTTCATATGCAAGTTATGTGTATGAGGTTATGCAAGTTATGTGCATGGTGTTATGCAAGTTAAGTTTATGAGATTATGCAAGTTATGTGCATGATGTTATGCAAGTTATGTATATGCTTAAATGCGAGCTTAATGTGATATGCAAGTATGTGAATGTTTATGCAAGTATATGAATGCCCATGCAAGTATGTGAATGCTTATGCAAGTTATGTGTAGGCTTAAATGCATGTCTAACATGTTACGCAAGTTATGAGAATGCTTATATGCAAGTTCAACATGTTGTGCAAGACATGTGTATGATAATGTGCAAGTTTGGGGTTAAATGTGGTTGGGTTAATATATGCTCATATATGCAAGTTGACATCCTCTTAACCCATGACAAAGTTGTATGCTAAACCTATGATATTTGTGATGATCTTCCCCTTTGTTATGTCATGAAATGAGAACGATTTACGTGGGGAAACGATGGGGTTGGTAAATATGTTAATTAAAGAATGGTTGGGTATGATTAAACATACCATAAAAATAAATTACCATAAGTGGGAATTTACCTATTGAGTTAGGTCTACCCCATGGGAATTTACCTATTGAGTTAGGTCTACCCATGTTATGGAAAACTTGATATTAATTAGGGATAATTAATATGGGGGTGATTAATTAGGTGTAATTAATCGACTAAGACACGAGGTTGGACTCATTTTTAGTGTAAAACTGCCCGGACCCGACCGGCTTAACCAGTTGCTACAAATGTCAGCCCAATGTGAGAGGTCTTAGCCACAAATTAAATACGTGATTAAGGTAAAGACACGAGGTTAGACTCTGTTATGACGTAAGACTGCCCGGACTCTACCGGCTTAACCAGGCGGTCATAACAGCCAGTCTAATGTGGGAGGTCTTTATGGGAGATCACGGTCTTAATTAATTAAGAAACACTTAACCATATGAGCATGTAGTGGGACATGAGGGGTTAAGTGGGTGCCTTGGGTGGCATGTAGTAACTAGTGGGGGTGCCTTGGGTGGCATGAGGAAACTAGTGGGTTGCCTTGGGTGGCAATAGAAAATACGATTAGAATACTTAACCAAAGTGGAACATGTAATTAAACATGATTAAAGGGTTAAGTAAGTGCCTTGGGTGGCATGTGGGAATCAAGTAAGTGCCTTGGGTGGCATGTGAGAATCAAGTAAGTGCCTTGGGTGGCATGCGGAAATCTAGTGGGCGCCTTAAGTGGCAATTAAAATATAATTAGATGACTTAACCAAACCTTAACGTGTAAGGGGGCATGATTATAAAAAGAGGTTAAGTGGGATGCACTAGATTAATGACAAGCTTAAGTAGTAGCTTGTGGGGGCCCATTTCAACCAATATCCCAAACGTATCTTTGTGGGCTCGACCCATGTCGAGTGACGGGACACGCATATTGGGCTTGATTATAAGAGGCCAAAACGGGGTAGCGGTGGCAACGCAAGTCCAACGGGTTTCATATGCGTGTGTGGGCCCGGGCTGGTAGATAAGCCGTTGTTGCATCGTGTAGGTATAAAGCCGTGCACCGTTGATATTATCAGGTGGCCACTTTAGGGGAGTGATACACCCCACTGTGGGACCAGCACGGGTATCTACGTTAGGGAGCCGATCGCTTGGGAGTAGTGGGTACACCTAGTAAAGATAGGGGCAGACGGCACCTATGTAGGGGTACACGAAACTACTGGGTAAGATAACTGGGTACACCTAGTGGAGGTAGGGGCAGACGGCACCTACGTGGTCAACTAGAAGTACCGGAAACTACTAGTTATATTTTCTAAGTCTTTAAGTGGGATCAACCTTTAAGTAGGAATTACTCTAGGTGGGTAGAACTGATGTGGTGCAGTGTAGGAATTACCCTTGGGTGGGTAGGTCTGGGGTGGTGTAAGCTAGTAATTTTCCTTGGGTGGATAAATACGTCGTCTCGATTATCGTAGTACATCCGGTGTTTTGTGGGCTACTTATTGTAGTCATTATCCCCAGAGGTACCGTATCTTGTTTATATCATACCCTAATTACTTTAATGATTGTATTGTTAGGGTTATAGGACTCACTCAGACTTATGTCTGACCCCGTTGTTGTTTATTTTTTTTTTCCAACCCTCAGGTTATCAGAGTGGGCCTAGCACTAGTGGGCTTGGACCAGACCGCTATATCTATCTTTTGGGGCTTGGACCGTAGAAGTAGAGCTCGATTTATCTTTTGGCTATTGTCTATGTAATGGGATTATGTACTTCTATTTTATCAGGATGGATATTATGTACTTGACTCTTGTTATGGTTTTGTGATGTAACCAAACATGTTTTGTTAATGAAATGATGTTTTAAAATTTCCATGTATTACTTATATCTGTCCTGTTGTAATTTTTCTGTTCTATACTCACTAAAAATACTCCACCAAAACTAAGGCATTCCCTTTATGAGTGACCTTAGCGGGTGTGGGGGGTTACACGTGGTATCAGAGCTTAAGGTTACCAGAACAGATAAAATTTTTAGAAAAACTATTTTCTAAGAATATTTTTGAAAGGAGTATTTTCGAAAACATGTCTTTTAAAGAGAAAAGTTTTTGAAAGAAAAGCATAATCCCCAATAGCCATATCTATATCTTTCGAATTCTCCATTTTGAATCTCTTCCTCTCTCTCATTTTGAGTTTCCCCTCCGCGTATAGATGATCTTTCTAAGATGGATAAGGATGAAAACCACTTCAAGGGACTTAGACGTTGGTTCAAGAAGAGAGGAAGGCTCAAATAGTTGTTTGGTTAATGAAGGATGGGAGGTTACGAGTGGAGAATAGGGAAGAAGAAGGCTAGTGGTTATCCTTTTGGAGGAGTAGGACACCTTATTAGGATTGTCCAAAGGAGCAAGGGCAAGGTATGGAATCTTCTGGAGGGTAATTGTATTCCCTCACGACTAGGGTACCAGATGGGGATAAGACCGTCTAGGTTGGAATTTGGATTTCTTTATTATCCGATTCAAACTTTATTTGATCCTGATATATCGAGTTCGTTTATCTCACCATTGATAGTTGAGTCACTGCACTTAGACACCAGTTTGGTTGATGATCCCTTAGTTGTTTCAAACCCAATTGGGGCTCCATGAGGTGTTTGGGTTTGAAAGTCTCTATACTTAGCGTTGAGTTTAGATGTGATGCTTGTTGGGCTTCACGGGCTATGGGTTAGTTTTGGGCATGGACTGGGTATCCAGTAGGGGTGCTGTTTTTGATTTTGAAGGGAGAGTTGTTAGGTTTATGACCCGTTTGGGTAACACTCTCGAGATCTCTTGTAATCCCATAGAATCTGTTATGCTAAGTTATCTAGAATCGCTGGACATGTCGGTCTAGAGTTTGTGATCTGTTAGAGCGGTCCGGGAATAACCGGATGTGTATAAGGAGGTGAAGGGCTTACCTCCGGAGCAGGAAATTGACTTCCAAATATATCTGGTGAGTAAGGCTAAACCAGTACCTTGGCCAGTGTGCCACGTGGCTCCTCGTGAGGGGAGGGAACTCCATAAGTAAGTAGGCGATTTGCTTGAGAAGGGGTTCATAAGATGAAGTATATCGGAGTGGGGCGCTCCAGTAGTTTTTGTTACGAAGGCGGATGGGTCCCTCAGACTTTGTGTAGGCTAAAGAGGATTAAATAAACTCACAAAGAAGAATAGATACCCATTGCCGAGGATTGATGATCTGTTTGATCAGTTAGCTGGCGCTTCAGTATTTTTGTGGTAGGACTCAGCCACGGGATTTCATCAGTTGAGAGTGGCTGAGGATAGTACAGAGAAGACTGCCTTTAGGACTCCGGATGATTTTTTTTTATGAGTGGCTGGTGATGCCATTAGGTTTGACGAACGCCCCCGTATACTTTGATGATTTGATAAGAAGGGTGTTCAAGGAGTACCTAAATAAGTTGTGATGGTCTTTGTGGATGACATCTTGGTCTTTTCTAGGAGCAAAGCCAGTTAGGGAAAAAACAGTGGTTTTGGAGTAAGACTGGCGAGGACATCCAGGGTTGGACAAGGGGCTTAATTATTTAGCCGTTTTTACTAGTATCATCTCACGTAGGTCGTCTGAATTCGAAGGAGGTATCCCTTGGGTGTTTGTCTGATATTGGTTTAGGCCTTTGGGGCTGGCATTTGGGGGAATGCCGAGTTCGACTAGGGTGGTCTGCGTGAGGGATGGATAGTTGTGATGATTTTGGATGATATCCTGGTGGAGAAGAGCATGCCCTACATCCTAGGGAAGTGTTGGAGGCTCTTCGAGTGCATAATCTTAGGCCAGTAAAAGTGGATGGGATTCTTAGCATCCTATGGGTTTGAGATAGCGTATACCCTGGCAAGGGTAACATGGTAGCGGACACCTTAAGTAGAAAAAGGGTTGTCCTCGAGTTTGTGGTTCGTTGAACGACGGAGCCTAGAGTTTATTTCTATGTTGGATTTCAGACCTTCCGTTGATTATGTACCCGGTTTGCTAGCTTCCTTGGAAGTTAGACCTACTCTTTTGGGGCAAATTGTAGAAGCACAGAGGGACGACCCACAGTTGGTTGAGTTAGTAGAAAAGCTCATAAGGGGGGAGTCGTCCAGCCATTTGAGTAGGTACGCCCTAGATGATAGGGGGTGCTTGTGTAGAGACGGTAGACTTTGTGTACCGCAAGACGAGGGTTTGGGGAAGGCTATTCTTGATGATACACACCGTTCTAGGATGACCATTCATCCCGGTGGGGACGAGATGTACCAAGACATGAAAAGGACTTTCTTCTGGGCCGGTATGAAGAAAGATGTGGCCGAACATGTCGCTTGATGCTTGGTGTGCCAACAAGTGAAGACGGAGCGAAAGAAACCAGGTGGGTTGCTTCACCCATTAGAGGTTCCGCAATGGAAGTGGGACAGCGTCTCGATGGATTGTATTGACGGGTTACCCAGATCGAGAAAGAGTAATACAGGAATTTGGGTGGTGGTAGACAGACTTACTAAGAGCACCCATTTCATACCTGTGAAGAGTAAGTGGATTGCTCCATGGCTAGCTTCTGTATATCTTCGAGAGATAGTTCGATTTCATGGGGTACCCTCTAGCGTAGTGAGTGATCGAGATCCTATCTTCACTTGTGAGTTTCGGAAGAGTTTGCAAGAGGCGGTAGGGACTCAGTTGTGTTTGAGTACTGCATATCATCCTCAGACGGACGGCCGGACCGAGAGGGTGAATCATATTTTAGAAGACCTTTTGAGGCTATGTATCTTGGATTTTGGAGGTACATGGGAGGAGCATCTTCCATTGGTGGAGTTGCCCGACAGACTTAGCGGTGTACATGATGTATCCCATGGGAGGAA
Source organism: Allium sativum (assembly GCA_030737875.1). Taxonomy (NCBI): domain Eukaryota; kingdom Viridiplantae; phylum Streptophyta; class Magnoliopsida; order Asparagales; family Amaryllidaceae; genus Allium; species Allium sativum. The sequence goes on along the minus strand of CM060916.1, from coordinate 341,424,352 downwards.
GTGCCTACATGAGACCACAGAGGTGGTAGGGCCAAGTTTGCTTAGAGAAATGGAAGTAGAGCGTGATGCGACGATTCGACGAGCTCCTACTTGCATCCTTGGGTCAGAGATTTGGAAGATGAGAAACAGAGAGGTTCAATTAGTCAAAGTACAAAGGGAAGATGAAGAAAGCGACGCTACCTGGAAGACGGAAGCGAAGATGCGTTCGAGGTACCCTTTCTTTCGGAGGGTATGTCCTTTTGCTTCTCCTTCATCGCATATCTTGTGCTTATCTTATCTTTGGTATGTCCTCTCGTTAGTACCTTTGACCTTTAGATAGGGTAAACCTATGGTTGAAACATGTGTTTGAGACATGTTATGGTTGATGGATGCAAGTGGATGCAAGTGTTTGCTAGTGGTTGCTCGTGGATGCATATACACACACTCCAGGCACTAGATCGACTCAATCACTTCATATTGCATATTGCATAAAATTGTGTGTAGGAAACTATATTTATGGATGTATAATGATTGTGTTATCATATGGATGATGCATTTTAGTGAATGATTGTGCACTCATGTAGATATCGTATGTGTCGATAGGGTTTTCTCGCATACATAATGGATGCATGGCACTATCATGGTTTGCATATGTTCATACAGTAGATAGGGAACATATACACACACTTTTTGCATATGCTCATACATCATTAGAAATTGTTTTAAGGACAATGGATGCCCGTGGTTGATGATTTGAGTAGATGGTTGTTTGGATGGTAGGATATGCATTCTCCTTAGCTTAGAGATTTCGGGGACGAAATCCTTTAAGGAGGGGAGAATGTAACACCCCGAATTTTAGTTAATACTAAAATTCACTAATTTCAGATAAATAATCTCAGACGTGGGAATTGGGGGTAACGGGCTGCGTTATTGCGTTCATCTCGGAAAAAAACACGCGAAATAGAGTCCGAGTTTTCGAGAATCGGAGTCCGTATGGCCCGGTTATGGCCCAAAGAAGTTTGCATAAAATTTAAAACTTAAAAACAGATTTAGAAATTTAAATTAGGATTTGAAATTAGAACCAGCGAGGCCAGGCGAGAAGATTCCCGCCCTGACCATGTCGACAGGGCTGTCGACAGGCCTGTCGACAGGGGTGTCGACTAGCCTGTCGACTTGCCTGTCGACACGGCGTGTCGAACCAGGGTGCTTGGGTGCACCAGATCTGGTTTTCTGGCTAGGGCTGGGCTTGGTTCTAGAGGTTTCCTAAATCTGACGGACCTAAATTAATTTAGGGTTAATCTAAGGGCCTAAAACACTACCTAATCCTATAAATAAGACCCTAACCCTACCCTAATTCATTCATAATTAAATCTTGTAACTAAACTATGGCAAAATGAAACTTGGTCATGGCCTCCATAAATCAACGAAGAGAGTTGCAAGCTAATCAACCCCTAATCATCTTCTTCTTCATATTTGGAAACTAGTTTTACTTCATGAGTTTGCTAATCTTAGTTTTGGTGAGTTCCTATGGTTTTAATAATCAATTGTTAAATTGATTATGGTAGGATGTGATAAGACATGGCTATGTTTGTGGATAAATGTGTTTATGCAAGTTTGTATGATATGTGATTTGCAAGTTTTATGTTAAATGCAAGTTTAAGGCCATGTTTTATGATGCAAAACACTATGTTAAACATTTATGCATATGTAACATGTTATGCAAACTATATGTGAGAATATATGCAAGTTATATGTAACATGATATGCAAGTTATGCATGTGATTTTATGCATGCTAAGTATTTGATGTTATGCATGCTAAGTATTTGATGTTATGCATGCTAAGTATTTGATGTTATGCATGCTAAGTATTTGATTGTATGCATACTAAGTATTGGGTTTTATGCATGTTAAGTGTTTGGGTTTATGCAAGTTAAGTGGTGGGTTTATGCATAATAAGTATTTGATTTTATGCATAATAAGTATTTGATTCTATGCATGATAAGTAAGTGGTTTTATGCATGCTAAGTGTTTGATATTATGCATAAATCATGACATGCAAGTTTACCCTTTTAAAAATGGTATATACATATGCAAGATGGCACCTTTATATGCTATGCATGTTTACCCTCCTTTAAGATGCAAGTCATATATGCAAGTTCGACATATTATGCAAGTTATGCTTACATGCAAGCTCAACATGTTATGCAAGTTATGTGCATGATGTTATGTAGGTTATGTGCATGTTGTTATGCAAGTTCATATGCAAGTTATGTGTATGAGGTTATGCAAGTTATGTGCATGGTGTTATGCAAGTTAAGTTTATGAGATTATGCAAGTTATGTGCATGATGTTATGCAAGTTATGTATATGCTTAAATGCGAGCTTAATGTGATATGCAAGTATGTGAATGTTTATGCAAGTATATGAATGCCCATGCAAGTATGTGAATGCTTATGCAAGTTATGTGTAGGCTTAAATGCATGTCTAACATGTTACGCAAGTTATGAGAATGCTTATATGCAAGTTCAACATGTTGTGCAAGACATGTGTATGATAATGTGCAAGTTTGGGGTTAAATGTGGTTGGGTTAATATATGCTCATATATGCAAGTTGACATCCTCTTAACCCATGACAAAGTTGTATGCTAAACCCATGATATTTGTGATGATCTTCCCCTTTGTTATGTCATGAAATGAGAACGATTTACGTGGGGAAACGATGGGGTTGGTAAATATGTTAATTAAAGAATGGTTGGGTATGATTAAACATACCATAAAAATAAATTACCATAAGTGGGAATTTACCTATTGAGTTAGGTCTACCCCATGGGAATTTACCTATTGAGTTAGGTCTACCCATGTTATGGAAAACTTGATATTAATTAGGGATAATTAATATGGGGGTGATTAATTAGGTGTAATTAATCGACTAAGACACGAGGTTGGACTCATTTGTAGTGTAAAACTGCCCGGACCCGACCGGCTTAACCAGTTGCTACAAATGTCAGCCCAATGTGAGAGGTCTTAGCCACAAATTAAATACGTGATTAAGGTAAAGACACGAGGTTAGACTCTGTTATGACGTAAGACTGCCCGGACTCTACCGGCTTAACCAGGCGGTCATAACAGCCAGTCTAATGTGAGAGGTCTTTATGGGAGATCACGGTCTTAATTAATTAAGAAACACTTAACCATATGAGCATGTAGTGGGACATGAGGGGTTAAGTGGGTGCCTTGGGTGGCATGTAGTAACTAGTGGGGGTGCCTTGGGTGGCATGAGGAAACTAGTGGGTTGCCTTGGGTGGCAATAGAAAATACGATTAGAATACTTAACCAAAGTGGAACATGTAATTAAACATGATTAAAGGGTTAAGTAAGTGCCTTGGGTGGCATGTGGGAATCAAGTAAGTGCCTTGGGTGGCATGTGGGAATCAAGTAAGTGCTTTGGGTGGCATGCGGAAATCTAGTGGGCGCCTTAAGTGGCAATTAAAATATAATTAGATGACTTAACCAAACCTTAACGTGTAAGGGGGCATGATTATAAAAAGAGGTTAAGTGGGATGCACTAGATTAATGACAAGCTTAAGTAGTAGCTTGTGGGGGCCCGTTTCAACCAATATCCCAAACGTATCTTTGTGGGCTCGACCCATGTCGAGTGACGGGACACGCATATTGGGCTTGATTATAAGAGGCCAAAACGGGGTAGCGGTGGCAACGCAAGTCCAACGGGTTTCATATGCGTGTGTGGGCCCGGGCTGGTAGATAAGTCGTTGTTGCATCGTGTAGGTATAAAGCCGTGCACCGTTGATATTATCAGGTGGCCACTTTAGGGGAGTGATACACCCCACTGTGGGACCAGCACGGGTATCTACGTTAGGGAGCCGATCGCTTGGGAGTAGTGGGTACACCTAGTAAAGATAGGGGCAGACGGCACCTATGTAGGGGTACACGAAACTACTGGGTAAGATAACTGGGTACACCTAGTGGAGGTAGGGGCAGACGGCACCTACGTGGTCAGCTAGAAGTACCGGAAACTACTAGTTATATTTTCTAAGTCTTTAAGTGGGATCAACCTTTAAGTAGGAATTACTCTAGGTGGGTAGAACTGATGTGGTGCAGTGTAGGAATTACCCTTGGGTGGTTAGGTCTGGGGTGGTGTAAGCTAGTAATTATCCTTGGGTGGATAAATACGTCGTCTCGATTATCGTAGTACATCCGGTGTTTTGTGGGCTACTTATTGTAGTCATTATCCCCAGAGGTACCGTATCTTGTTTATATCATACCCTAATTACTTTAATGATTGTATTGTTAGGGTTATAGGACTCACTCAGACTTATGTCTGACCCCGTTGTTGTTTATTATTTTTTTCCAACCCTCAGGTTATCAGAGTGGGCCTAGCACTAGTGGGCTTGGACCAGACCGCTATATCTATCTTTTGGGGCTTGGACCGTAGAAGTAGAGCTCGATTTATCTTTTGGCTATTGTCTATGTAATGGGATTATGTACTTCTATTTTATCAGGATGGATATTATGTACTTGACTCTTGTTATGGTTTTGTGATGTAACCAAACATGTTTTGTTAATGAAATGATGTTTTAAAATTTCCAAGTATTACTTATATCTGTCCTGTTGTAATTTTTCTGTTCTATACTCACTAAAAATACTCCACCAAAACTAAGACATTCCCTTTATGAGTGACCTTAGCGGGTGTGGGGGGTTACAGTCTAGGTTGGAATTTGGATTCCTTTATTTTCCGGTTCGAACTTTATTTGATTCTGACGCATCGAGTTCGTTTATCTCATCATTTTTAGTTGAGTCACTGCACTTAGGCACCAATTTAGTAGATGATCCCTTAGTTGTTTCAAACCCAATCGGGGGCTCCATGATGTGTTTGGGTTTGTAAGTTGCTATACTTAGCATTGAGTTTAGATGTGATGCTTTTTGGGCTTCACGTGCTATGGGTTAGTTTTGGGCATGGACTGGTTATCCAGTAGGGGTGCCGTTCTTGATTTTGAAGGGAGAGTTGTTAGGTTTATGACCCGCTTGGGTAACACTCTCGAGATCTCTTGTAATCCCATGGAATCTGTTATGCTAAGTTATCTAGAATCACTTGACACGTCGGCCGAGAGGTTGCGATCTGTTAGAGTGGTCCGGGAATACTCGGATGTGTTTGAGGGGGTGAAGGGCTTACCTCCGGAGCGGGAGATTGACTTCTGAATATATCTGGTAGACAATGCCAAACCAGTATCTTGGCCAGTGTGCCACATGGCTCCTCATGAGTGGAGGGAACTCCATAAGCAAGTAGGCGATTTGCTTGAGAAGGGGTTCATAAGACGAAGTATATCGGAGTGGGGTGCTCCAGTAGTTTTTGCCACGAAGGCGGATTGGTCCCTCAGACTTTGTGTAGGCTAAAGAGAACTAAATAAACTCACAAAGAAGAATAGACACCCATTGCCGAGGATTGATGATCTCTTTGGTCAGTTAGTTGGCGCCTCAGTATTTTCGTAGTTGGACTTAGCCACGGGGTTTCGTCAGTTGAGAGTGGCTGAGGATAGTATAGAGAAGACTTCCTTTAGGACTCAGGATGATTTTTTTTATGAGTGGTTGGTGATGCCATTTGGTTTGACGAACGCCCCCGCATACTTTATTGATTTGATGAGAAGGGTGTTCAGGGAGTACCTAAATAAGTTCGTGATGGTCTTTGTAAATGACAACTTGGTCTTTCCTAGGAGCGAAATAAGTTTCCGTATGTGCTCAATAGGTTGAGCAAAGCCAGTTATGGGATAAACGGTGGTTTTGGAGCGAGACTGGCGAGGACATCCCGAGTTGGACAAGGGCTTAATTATTTAGCCGTTTTTACTAGTATCATCTCACGTAGGTCGTCTGAATTCAAAGGAGGTATCCCTTGGGTGTTTGTCTGATATTGGTTTAGGCCTTTGGGGCTTGCATTTGGGGGATGCCGAGTTCGACTAGGGTGGTCTGCGTGAGAGATGGACAGTTGTGATGATTTTGGATGGGGTAATATCCTGGTTTTCTATAAGAGTGGAGAAGAGCATGCCCTACATCTTAGGGAAGTGTTGGAGACTCTTCGAGCGCATAGTCTTAGGACAGCAAAAGTGGATGGGATTCTTAGCATCCTATGAGTTTGGGATAGCGTATACCCATGGCAAGGGTAACGTGGTAGCGGACGCCTTAAGTAGAAAAAGGTTGTCCTCGAGTTCATTGTTCGTTGAACGACGAAGCTTAGAGTTTATTTCTATGTTTGACTTTAGACCTTGCGTTGACTTTGTACCTGGTTTGCTAGTCTCTTTGGAGATTAGGCCTACTCTTCTGGGACGGATTGGCGGAGCACAGCGAGACGACCCACAGTTGGTTGAGTTAGTAGAGAAGCTCATGAGGAGGGGGAGTCGTCCAGCCATTTGGGTAGGTACACCCTAGATGATAAGGGGTGGTTGCGTAGTGACGATAGACTTTGTGTACCGCAAGACGAGGGTTTGAGGAAGGCTATACTTGATGATGCACATCGGTCAAAGATGACCATTCATCCCGGTGGGGACAAGACGTACCAAGACATGAAGCGGGTTTTCTTCTGGGCCGGCATAAAGAAAGATGTGGCCGAGTATGTCACTAGATGCTTGGTGTGCTAACAAATGAAAGCGGAGCAGAAGAAACCCGGTGGGTTGCTTCACCCATTTGGAGGTTCCGCTATGGAAGTGGGATAGTGTCTCGATGGATTACCGAAATCAAGGAAGGGTAATACGGGAATTTGGTCTGTAGTAGATAGACTTACTAAGAGTGCCCATTTCATACCCGTGAAGAGCAAGAGGACTGTTTCATGTCTAGCTTCAGTTTATATTCGAGAGATAGTTCGGTTGCATAGGAAACATGACGTATTCCATGTGTCACATTTGAGGAAGGGCCTACATGAGACCGCAGAGGCGGTAGAGACGAGCTTGCTTAAAGAAGTAAAGGTAGAGCGTGATGTGATTATTCGACGAGCTCCTACCCGCATCCTTGGGTCAGAGATTAGGAAGTTGAGAAACAGAGAGGTTCGACTAGTCAAAGTACAATGGGGAGAAGATGAGGGCAACGCTACTTGGGAGACGGTAGCGAAGATGCGTTCGTTATACCCATTCCTTTTTGAGGGTATGTCCTTTAAACGTCTCCTTTATCGTTTGTCTACTACTTATCTTATCTTTAGTATGCCCTCTCATTAGTATCTTTGACCTTTAGATAGGGTAAACCTATGGTTGAAACTTGTGTTTGAGACATGTTATGGTTGATGGATGCATGTGGATGCAAGTGTTTGCTAGTGGTTGCTCGTGGATGCATATACACACACTCTAGACACTAGATCGGCTCAGTCACTTCATATTGCATATTGCATATAATTGTGTGTAGGTAGCTATATTTATGGATGTATAATGATTGTGTTATCATATGGATGATGCATTTTGGTGAATGATTGTGCACTCATGTAGATGTTGTATGTGTCGATAGGGTTCTCTCGCATACATAATGGATGCATGGCACTATCATGGTTTGCATTAAGAAGGTCAACTGAATCATTGGACCGCCTGATTTTGCATTAGACAGGGAACATATACACACACTTTTTGCATATGTTCATAACAGCATTAGAAACTTTAAGGACAATGGATGCCAGTGTTTGGTGGTTTAGTAGATGGTTGTTTGGTTGGTAGGATACGTTCTTCTTGACTTAGAGATTTCGGGGACGAAATCCTTTAAGGAGGGGAGAATGTAACAACCCGTATTTTGAATAACTTGTTATAACATAAATCAAGGCAGAATTAAATTTTAAATTCTGAATTATGGGAAACGGGTTGCGCCATTGCGTTCGTCTCGGAAAAATACGCGAAATAGAGTCCGAGTTTTCGAAAATCGGAGTCCGTATGAAGGAGATATGGACGAACGAAGTTAGGCAGAAAAACCGGAAACAGGCCAGAAATGCACTGGCGCACCTGTGAAGTGCGCCAACACAAAAATACACTGGCGCACTTGGGAAGTGCGCCCATGTCGAGCCAGTTTGGCCTGGGTGCACATTTTTGGCTGTTGGGCTGTGTTTTGGTGGCTTGTGACGATTTTTGATGTGCTGGACGGACCTGATGGCTTCTAGGGTTAATCTAAGGGCCTAAACTACACCCTAATCCTATAAATACACCCTAATGCAAGCCTAATCCATACTAAAAATAGAATTGATGCCATCATGCCGCCAAAATCAAACTTAGGAGGAGCCTCCACTAGTTTATGAAGAAAGTTGCAAGCTAATCAACCTCTAATCATCATCTTCTTCAAATATTGCAACTAGTTCTACTTCATAAGTTTGCTAATCTTGGTTTTGGTGAGTTTCTATAGACTTAACAATCAATTGTTAAATTGATTATGATAGGATATGATAAGATATGGCTATGTTTGTGGAATCAATGTGTTTATGCAAGTTTAGTATAGTGTATGTTGTGTGCTATATGCAAGTTTAATGCTATGTTTTATGATGCAAAACACTATGTTGAACATTGATTCATATGTAACATGTTATGCAAGCTATATGGGAGATTATATGCAAGTCTATATGTAACATGTTATGCAAGTTATGTATTTGGTTTTATGCATGCTAAGTATTTGGTTTTATGCATGCTATGTATTTGGTTTTATGCATGCTAAGTATTTGGTTTTATGCATGCTAAGTGTTTCGTTTTATGCAAGTTATGATACATGTTTATATGCAAGTTATGATGCAAGTTCATATGCAAGTTATGATGCAAGTTCATATGCAAGTTTGCCTCTAAGTATGGCATGTTATGCAAGTTCATATGCAAGTTATGATGCAAGTTCGTATGCAAGTTATGATGCAAGTTCATATGCAAGTTATGATGCAAGCTCATATGCAAATTTTCCTCTATGTATGACATAAGTACATGTGCAAGTTCATCCCTTTTAGACCTATGACATGTATGCAAGTTGACACCTTTATGATAGGTCTATGACATGAACATTTAAGCAAGTTACCATCTTTATGACATTTGTGATTCATGCAAGTTTGGGTTGGTTATTTATGCAAGTTGGGTTTATGGTCATATATACAAGTTGACACCTTTTAAACCCATGATAATGCTAATGATATGCTAAGTTGAACCCATTGTGTGTATGATGAATCTTCTCTTTTGAAGTATGTCATGTTAACGTATTTACGTGGGGACAATGGGGTAAAAATTAATGAACACATAAAATTTTGTGTGAAGTGGGTATGATTGAACATACCGTAAAGTGGATGGACATAATTGGGAATTTACCTATTAAGTTAGGTCTACCCATATTATGGAATTGGGAATTTACCTATTGAGTTAGGTCTACCCATATTCTTAAATATTTGTAATTAAATAGGGATAATTAATACAAATTATGGGGGTGATTAATTAGGTGTAATTAATCTACTAAGACACGAGGTTGGACCCTTTTGTAGCATAAGACTGCCCGGAACCGACCGGCAAATCCAGCGGCTACAAATGATTGGCCCAATGTGAGAGGTCTTAGTCATAAACTAAATACGTGACAAGTGTAAAGACACGAGGTTAGACTCTGTTATGGTGTAAGGCTGCCCGGAACCAACCGGCATACCCAGCTGCCATAAAAGACAGTCTAATGTGAGAGGTCTTTACAAAGGTTACGATCTTAATTAATTAAGAAACACTTAACCGAATTAGCATGTAGAGGGGCATGAGGGGTTAAGTGGGTGCCTTGGGTGGCATGAGGAAACTAGTGGGTTGCCTTGGGTGGCAATAGAAAATACGATTAGAATACTTAACCAAAGTGGAACATGTAATTAAACATGATTAAAGGGTTAAGTAAGTGCCTTGGGTGGCATGTGGGAATCAAGTAAGTGCCTTGGGTGGCATGCGGAAATCTAGTGGGTGCCTTAAGTGGCAATTGAAATATGATTAAATGACAAGCTTAAGTAGTAGCCTGTGGGGGCCTTAAGTGGCAATTGAAATATAATTAAATGACAAGCTTAAGTAGTAGCTTGTGGGGGCCTTGAGTGGCAATTGAAATATGATTAGATGACTTAACCAAACCTTAACATGTAAGTGGGTATGATTATAAAAGGGGTTAAGTGGGATGCACTAGATAAAATGACAAGCTTAAGTAGTAGCTTGTGGGGGCCCATTTCAACCAATATCCCAAACGTATCTTTGTGGGCTCGACCCAAGTCGAGGACGGGACACGCATATTGGGCTTGACTATAAGAGGCCAAAACGGGGTAGCGGTGGCAACGCGAGTCCAACGGGTTTCATATGCGTGTGTGGACCCGGGCTGGTGGGTAAGACGTTGTTGCATCGTGTAGGTATAAGCCGTGCACCATTGATTATCGGGTTGCCACTTTGGGGAGTGATACACCCCACTGTGGGGCCAGCACGGGTATCTATGGTAGGGAGCCGATCGCTTGGGGGTAGTGGGTACACCTAGTGGAGATAGGGGCAGACGGCACCTATGTAGTCAGCTAGGGGTACACGAAACTACTGGGTAAAATTACTAAGTACACTTAGTGGGATCAACCTTTAAGTAGGAATTACCCTTGGGTGGGTAGAACTGGTGTGGTGCAGTGTAGGAATTACCCTTGGGTGGGTAGATCTGGGGTGATGCAACCTAGTAATTATCCTTGGGTGGATAAATGCGTCTTTTCGGTTATCTTAGTACATCCTGTGTTTAGTTGGCTACTTAGTGTAGTCATTATCCCCAGAGGTACCGTACCTTGTTTATATCATACCCTAATTACTTTAATGATTGTATTGTTAAGGTTATAGGACTCACTCAGACTTATGTCTGACCCCGTTGTTTCTTTATTTTATTTTCCAACCCTCAGGTTTTCAGAGTGGGCCTAGCACTAGTGGTCTTTGATCAGACTGCTTTATCTATCCTTGGAGCTTGGACCGTGGATGTAAAGCTCAGTTTATCTTTTCTATTATGGCTATTAGGATATGTAGTGGGATTATGTACTATTGTTTTTATCAGGATGGATATTATGTACTTGACTCTTATTTATGGTTTTGGTGTAACCAAACATGTTTTACTTTCCGCTGGAATGAAATGATGTTTTAAATTCTCAAGTATTACTTATATCTGTCTTGTTGTAATTTTTCTGTTCTATATTCACTTAAAAATACTCCACCGATGTTATGGCATTCCCTTAATGAGTGACCGTAGCGGGTTTGGGGTGTTACAGAAACTTCTTTTAGCTGACACGTAATGTATGGTTGTAGACGTCAAATTAGTGATTTTCGATGGATCTGACAATGTGGCATTCGAAGTGAATCTAATGTGATGATAAAGCGTAACCTCAAGCCTCATCAACCGGTAAATGACAGAAATCGGGTAGGAAACATGGCTAAGTCGGTCGCTCCGAAGTAGAGTGTATAATCACCTGATCTAGAGTTTCATTTGCTTCTAAAAATCTATTATTGATGTTGTCCCATTCGTGAAACGGTTGTTGATCCCAACCGCTGGTGATATACATTCGATACACTCAAGCGAAATGAGTGGTCGGTCATGTGTGGCCGGGTTTTAAGATGTTCTTGTTGAACCCAGTGTATTCCTTTCTAGAGGTACACTAGCGAAAGGTGGTTCCATACCTTGTCATAGTTGGAAATCCATTACCCAATACGTGCTTGCGGTTTTGATTGTATACTATATATGTAGAACGTGAGATGAAAGCGTTTCTGCTAGATGATTATTATATTGTGGTTGATAGACATTATTATAATATCAAAAGGTTTTTGATATAAAGATAATTTGGATTCTCATAAGGGAAAAAACCCGTTCCGTTATACGGCGTGGTCTTATGAGATACCGTTTACTTGTTCAAACTGTTTTAAATTGTTTTACTCATACCAGTCCCATGACTGACCCGGAGTTTGTTTTGTTTTGTTTTCCCTAAACTCTTGGGTGCCCAATTTTGTACGGGCAGTCAAGTAGTCAGGAATTTATAGATACTTGAAGAGCTAGAGAAGGAGGCTTTAGGATCATATAGGTATAGTTTATTTCCGTTGTGTTGTAAGTGTTGTACTCTAATAATGTTATTGTATACATATACTAATTTTATTTCAAAGATATGTTATCTATTATATGTTATTCGTTCCGCTGTGAGGATCGTGTTACTCTGATGTTGTGTTCTTCTTCTTCTTCTATTCTAAATTTCTATCTTATCTTTCCTCACCCTCTAATTTCTTTCATTAATGACCGGTATTTTCGATCCTTGGATGTTCGATATGCGTCGTATATCGGATAATCAAGATCGTCAAAAACCCGGGTCATTACAGGTATACCTACCAAGATGGCTCGAAGACTCCCCTCCTATGAGCTTTTCTACTAGCTCAAGCAACTGTGGGTCATCTCGCTGGGCATCTCCAATCTGTCCCAAAAGCGTAGGTCTCACCTCTAAGGATGCTAACAAACCGGTCACATAATCGACAGAGGGCCTAAAGTCAAAGGCCGCTATGTACTCTAAGCTCTGCCTCTCCATAAACATAGGACTCAAAGTCAACTTCTTCCTACTCAAGGCGTCAGCTACAACGTTACCCTTGCCAGGGGTATATGCGATCTCAAAATCGTAGGATGCTAAGAACTCCATCCACCTTTGTTGCCTCAATTTACGATCTTTCTACGAGAAAAGGTACTTCAACGATTTATGGTCAATATACAATTCAAACTTCTCACCTAGGAGATAATGGCGCTAAGACTTAAGCGCAAAAACGATGGCAGCTAACTCTAGATTGTGCGTTGGGTAGGTTTTCTCATGTACTTTCAACTGTCTTCCACCATAAGCTACTACCTTCCCTTCTTGCATCAAGACTACGCCTAGTCTTGTACCACATGCATCTGTGTATACTGTAAACATTTTACTCCCGTTTGGCAATGTCAACACTGGGGCTGTTGTAAGAGCCCTTTTCAATCTTTGGAAAGCAATGTCACAAACAATGTCCCAAGCAAAGGCTAGAATCTTCTTCGTTAGTCTAGTAATTGGGGCTGATATCTTCGCAAAGTCCTTAATGAACTTCCTATAATAGCCCGCTAATCCAAGAAAGCTTCGCACCTCTATTGCATTCTTTGGGATCTTCCAATCTTGTACCGCAACTACTTTTGCGGGGTCTACAGCTATCCCGTCTTTGGACACCACATGTCCTAGAAACCTTACTTCTTCTCTCCAAAAGTAACATTTGGAGAACTTCGCTTTAAGATGATGTGCTCGAAGGGTATCCATGACCGCCCTCAAATGCAAAGTATGTTCTTCCTCGTTCTTTGAGAAAATCAAGACGTCGTCCACGAAGACTACCACAAACTTATTAAGGAACTCCCTAAACACCCTACTCATCAAATCAACAAAATAGGCGGGTGCATTCGTCAAACCAAAAGGCATGACGAGCCATTCAAAGAAATCGTCAGGGGTCCTAAAAGCAGTCTTGTCTATACTGTCCTCAGCCAATATTAGCTGATGAAAACCCGTAGCCAAATCTAGTTGTGAGTAAACGGACGCACCTACAAGCTGGTCAAACAAATCATCTATTTGTGGAAGTGGGTGCCTATTTTTCTTAGTCAGCTTGTTTAACTCTCTAAAATCCACACATAAGCGAAGTGAACCATCCGCCTTAGTAGCGAATACTACTGGAGCACCCCATTCAGAAATACTTCGCCTAATAAACCCCTTCTCAAGCAACTCTTTAACTTGTTTACTAAGCTCCTTCCTTTCCTTAGAAGCCACGTGTCGTACAGGTAAAGCAACTGGTTTGGCATTATCAACCAAGTATATGCGGAAATCTATTTCACGTTTAGGGGGTAAACCCTTCACCTCATCAAAGACATCGGGATACTCACGGACTACTAGAACAGATTGAAAATTATCAACAGATGCATCAAGAGATTCTAGGTAACTAAGCATGACAGAACCCTTGGGGTTACACGAGATTTTGAGGGTATTACCGAGACGAGTCAAAAGTCTAACTACCCTCCTTTCACAATCGGGAATGGCAACATTTCTGGATAACCAATCCATCCCTAGAATCAACCCATAGCCCATGAAACCAAGAACATATGCATTACATTAAAACTCAACACTAAGTATATATATTCCCAAATCCAAGCAAATAATAGATAAATGAGACGAACCCCCAATCGAATTTGAGACAACAATGGGATCCTCTACTATACATGTACTAAGGTGCAGAGACTCTACTATAGAAGCGGATATAAAAGAATGTGATGCGCCAGAATCAAAAAGAGTGCGTACAGGATGATCAGCAAGAAAAACTAAACTTTCAATGGAAATATTTCTACCTCTCTCTTAAGTGGGTGCCATGAGAGCTTGAACATGCCCTCCAGAAGGTCCTGCCCTTTGCCCTTGCTTCTTTGGGAAAACCTTAACCACATGTCATGTCTCGCCACAATGGAAACAACCACATGTCTTCCTCTTCTTCTTTCTACAGTCTTTAGCGATGTGGCCAATGATACCACAATAGTTACACTTCCTCTTGTCGCGTGGCTTGTTGTTCTTTCCACCCTTCTTATTGTCCACCTTCTTGTTTTGAGGTTCATCCTTCTTCACTTCTTTCTTCCCACCCTTGTCTACTTCATGTAATAGCGCCATGTCGACCAATCTCTCAAAAGTTGCGCCCATTGTAATTTGGGACATAGTTAGACCATGCAATGGTTCATTCAAGCCTCTAGCAGAACGTAAAGCTTTCTTGTGAGGTGTATCTACCAACTCCAACCCAAATCTTGCAAGAAAATTGAATTTGTTGACATATTCCTTGACTGACATACTCCCTTTTTTGAGTGCTAGAAACTTCTCCATCTGTAGGCTTTGTTCAGCTGGTGAGAGGAACTTCATCTCAAACCTCCGCCTAAAGTCCACCCAAGTCTCAAGTGGCTGCTCAGCACTAGTAACTTCCCACCAGTAAGACGCTTCTTCCTTCATTAGCCAAGCAGCCAATTGTATCTTCCTCCTATCATCCACTTCAAAGATAGCAAACAACTCTTCTATTTCCTTGAGCCAGTTCCGTGCTTCAACAAACATCTCTGTCCCTTTAAAGATCTTTCCGCCCATAGCACGGAAGTCCTTGCAAATCTTAGCAAAAGCATATACGCGAGGAGCGACAGCAGCTGGGGGGGGGGGGAGGAGGAGGCCTCTAGGTATCGTCTGAACCAAGCGGGTATCGGAACACCCTCAGGTATCTCGGGTTACCCAAACATGCTGAAAAGAAAAAGGAAAGGATTCAAAACAAAGAAAAGAAGGATAGTGCATATGGATTTGGGGAATATGCCTTTTTAAAATAACAACACTTTTCCTTGAAAATGCTTCTTTAAATCATGGTTTTGAAAATATTTTCTTTAAAATATGCATTTGAAAATAGTTTTCAAAATCTTTTTTCCGTTCTAGTAACCTTCAGCTCTGATACCACGTGTAACACCCCACCTCCATTAAGGTGACTCACAAAGGGAATGCGTTAACTTTAGTGGGGGGTCATAAGAGTATAGAACAGATAAAATTACAAAACAAACAAATTTAAGCAGCAGAAAACAATTAGAACATTTATTCCATAGTAGCATAATAGGATAAACTTTCATAAGGGTTGTTTCAAACATCAACACCAAAACATCAAAACCCATTACATCAAATATCTGTCTTGTTTCTCAAAAGAAGCATAATACAAAATAACATAACATAATTCCCCAATTAAGTAGTAGCCAGCCATAGCAGTAAAGCAAAGAGCCCAAAGCAATACATCACAATCTTCGAGCTTGAAAAGAATCTGAACTAAGCGTTGGTATTCCCTCCCTATGGACCTAGGGGGGAACGAAAGAAAGAAGGCGAAACAAAAACAGAGTCAGATATAAAGCCAGGTAAGTCCAGTGACTTTCAGCATGTAAACAGGTAAAGGTATCATGACATGAATAAACTAGATACAAGACATAACCATGATAATAAGCATCGCAAGATAACGAGATAAGCATAAGATAAGACTAGAACATGATAAGGCATCATACTAATTCCTAATTTCTCTGCACCACCTAACTAGTGTTCAACTAATGTCATTTGTTACAAAACAAGATAAGTAATCCCCATTTCCCACATGATAGCTTTATAGGTACATATCTCATGATGAGGGTCCCACCTCATATTTACAGTTTACCTGTCCCCACCGTACCTATCTTAATTGATCGGCTCCCACTCATAATGTTTCGCATGTGTTTGTATCAACCCGGCCCCTACTTGTAGATACCTGTGCTGGTCCCACCACAGGATGTATCATTTCCTAGGGTGGCAACCCGATACAGTTCTAGAGTGCATAGCTTTATACCTACTTGGTACTCAGTGTCTAAATTTTCCCATGCCGGAATTATGTGCATGCCCGTAATCCGTCGGAACCTGAATTGTCATACCACCTGCCGCTATTTTGACCGCTTACAATCAACCCAGTAATCGTGCCCCACCCAGCCTAGCTCAGGGTCTCGTTGATACCTAATGTGGGTTATTGCTGAAAAGGGTCCCGCTACTAGGGTTTTCCTAAGGTCTATTCGTATACCCCCCATAATGGTTAAGTGTCATCAATCAATCAATTCAAATTTACTTAACCCACCCATTCATCATGTTATATTGGTTAAGTGGCATTAATCCTGTCGAGTTACTTAACCCACCCCATTGTCATGTCATATTTGTTAAGTGTTGCATGTTGACTTAACCCTACCATACCTAACATGTTTGTTTAGCATTAATTATTTGTTAATGCATCAACCTCTCACATTGGACTTATTTGCGGTAGCTGGATTGTGCTGGATGGTTCCGGCCAGTCTTACAGCGCAAACCCATTCCGACCTCGGGTTCAAGCATTCAATGCGCTAACCTCTCACATTAGACTTGTTGTTTGCGGTTGTTGGATGTGCCGGGCGGTTACGCATTCTTACACAACAAACTCATTCTGACCTCGTGTTAGGCATTATTACCCATCCAATCTTCGCCTTTGACCTCTCATATTAGATTGTTGTCGTTACGGTTGCTGGATGTGCCTGGCAGTTCCGGGCAGCCTTACACCACAACTCAAATCTAACCTCGTGTCTTAGGCGGCCATTAGATTTAATTAAATTATATACTTGCCAATTATGTCCAAATTCCAATTTTTACATGCCAATTATCATATGCCCAATTATTGATTTACATGTCAATTTACATATGCCCAATTATTGATTTACATGCCAATTTACATATACCCAAATATTGATTTACATGCCAATTTACCCAAACTTGCAGTTATAATAATAATACCCCATATCCATCACAAATTATGCCCAATAATTCCATCAAGCATGTTATGCCCATAAATTCACCCAAATAGGCAATACCCAATATTCCCGTATTCCAAATGTTCGTATTTCGCGATTTCAGCCTAGGTTCGAAGTTAACCCAGGTTCAATAAAAGAAAATAAATAGGAGGAGATAGAAGTTGCATAAAACAAGAATAGAGAGAAAATAGGCATGAAAATATCATCACACGCATGAAGGCTAAGACTTGATAAGAACATCATCATGAACATGAAAAACTGATGTACAACAAGATAAACTAATGATAATAACATCATGAGAATAAGAATAGAAGCAAAAGAACAACATAGAATCAGGCATAGTCTCAATTTCATCTTATTACATGTCAAGACTAGATTTAGGTGTTCAAATCTAAAAATAACCGAACTTACAGCGAGTGGATTAGAAAAGATAATTGAATCGCCTGTTGTTGTTGAAGAACTCTAACTTGATATTGATTAATCCTCTAGGTTGATGAAGAACTTTTTGATTTGATTTAGGTTTTAGTGGAGGCTAGATTTAGATGAGAGTTTGGCGGCATGGAGGCGCCATAAGAGTGAATAATAGAATTAGGGTTTAGGTTTGGATATGTATTTATTGGTGTGTTAGGCAAACCATAGCCTTTAGATTAGCATAGGAGTCATCAGAGCCATCTAAACCAAAGAGACATGTCGCCCAACCAACTACAGTGCGACACATAAGCCCTAAAACACAAAATTTTATCACAGACCATTCTAGGCCGACGGGGTCGATTCCAAACACCCTGAGCTGACCCTGGGGTCGACCCGAGGGGTCGACCCAACAGGTCTTAGGTCGACCCAGCAGGTCTCGAGTCGACCCATAAAATAGGTCGGTTTGGCGTTTTGCCTTCCCGCTTCCGCTGTTTTGATTTTTTTTCTTGAATTTTAGGTTGATTTTTATTTTATTAATCTATATATATGTACATATATTTCCCTTATATGTATACAAACTTCCAAGGTCCATAACTTTCTCATACATTATCCGTTTAGTGCAAACTTTGTGTCCATCTTGACCAGAATTTTGAGACGAACGCAGTGGTATAGTCTGTTTTACTTGATTCTCACATTTAAAATTAAGTATTCTTTTAATTCGTCTATTAATATTCAAAGAAAAATATAGGGTGTTACACTCAATTGTTTCATTTTAAGTAAGTCATGTTATGCTTTGAAACATTAAGAAACAAATATGTTATTTATAAATGTTTTAGCCGTAGTTCAGTTATTCTTAACATTAGAGGATGTTTCGCTTAAGGTAACTCATAAAATTAGACTTTAAATTGATATATCAAAGTTTAACGATCATTTTCCAATTTTCCATAATTAACTAAATTGATCTCAACTTTTAAATTCTTTCTCCTGATTTTAATCTTAATATAAGCACAACAGCTCTAACGATTAAAACGTATTATGTTTAATTTTTTTGTATTTTCCTGCTGCTTAGCGACACCTATACGGGTGATACTGTGATGCAAAAAGAAATATAGCAGCGAGTGTGTATATATAAACATTACAGACATATATCAATATATTCATATGAAATGAAACACAATAATTTGAATGAGTTTTAATTGTTACCTCCTGCTCCGATATCATCTTGAACGTTGACATAAACAAAAATTGATAGTATTCATATATTAAAATATGTTTTCGTGGAATCCTTCCTTTTATAGTTCTGATAATTCAACTACACACACATCATATAATTTTATCTCTTCAAGGACATTTTTAAAATATATACAGCTTGTTGCTAGAATAAGAAGACCAATTGCAAAAATAAGAATATGATGTACAGTATCCTTCAATGGCTACTAGCTTTTAAAATAATTTAAATCAATCGATAAATACATTATACAACTCAAATTTCAATTTTTCAAAATTGATAGAACTCAGACACTTGACTTTGCATTTCAAAATTTTGAGTATAACAAAGTCATCTTTTTCTAAAGGGGTGCATATGTTTGATTTATTTACCAGATATCAAGAAAAATCCATTTTAGCTTTGAAAGTCTCATGAACAAACACCGTAGAAATTCATACTTTTAACCTATGTATTTTAACGTTTGAAGCAGTTTATATCTTATTTTTCTAACATAAGTCAGACGCAACTATGGACCAACCAAATGTGTGATGAGGGTATCACGTTTGATTGACCCACTTCGACATCTGACGTTGTAAAATCAAATTTTTTAATAAAACAACTCAGACATCTTATTATACTATCTAGACCTATGAATATGGTCCAAAATGTATGTATTTCTTTCTTAAAGTCAAACAACCGACCTATATGATTCATACAACCGACCTAGTTTAAGCAAAAAAAAAAAATTAAAAACTAATCAGATGGTTGTACCTTCAGCTCATACGTATTAAAATGATTAACAATTATATTTCTGCATGGAAATTATTTTTCAAAAATGAAGCAATTGTTTTCGAATAGTTGCAATTTCTTGAATAATCACAAACTTTCCAACAAACTCTTCACCACTATATATATAGCCTATTTCTTTCCTTGATTGCAGCTAATTCTCTTGCTTTCAATTCTTTTTCCGTTTATGATTATTTAAAACCAAAGGTAATCAATCTACTTTCTACTCCTATAACACTGCATGTTCAACTCACATATCATCAAAGGATATTATAGGAAGTGTGTACTAAATATTGGCTACTCGTGTTATTAAGGACAACTTAAAGTTGAAAAGAAAATTTATCCTTTAAAGTAAGTTGACATCTTGTTTGTGTTGGGAAAATTGCGCCTTTGCGGAAGCAACCAGGATCTTATTCACCCAATTAATTAAAGATGATTTGTGTGGAAAACAACACAGATATGAAATTACACACACAAACACAAGATATTCCACCCAACCACCCTCTTTATTGATTCACAAAACAACTTTTGTTTAAACGTAATGAACCAAAAACCAAAAGTAAACAAACTACAATTAAGTTAATAACCTTATTGAGATAGGCAAAGAATATCTAGACGACTGTAACTATTGTTGGAAAAGGAGAACAATGAAGAATGATGGAAAACCCTTGGATCAATATAAAGGCACCAATAGGAATAACTTCTCTCAGATATATTTCCTAATCTTCCTTTCTGGGGAACAAGCCCTGGAGGCACACAGCCTCTCAATCTCTCAACTCAATTCGGCCATGCTATAATCCAAATATAAATGCTGCTTTTATAGGATAATAGAGGGCCAAGGAAAAATATCCAATTTACCCCTCAGAATATATTCTAGGAATATATTCCTAGAATAATCAATCAAAAAACAGGAACCTGCCTCTTCCTCAATATTACTAAAATAACTAGTCAAAAATAGGAAACCCACCTCTTCCAGTTTGCCCTATATTTTAGGAATATATTCCTAAAATAACCGATCAAAAATAGGAAGCCTGCCTCTTCCTCCAAACTCTGGTTCACACACCGTCTTCTCCACTATAAAGAACTCATCAAAACACATCGTCTTCAAAATACATGTGATTGAATAAATCATAACACTCCACTTTGATATGAAATCACATCAACTAACAAGTCATCCGACTACCATGGACATGTGATATCACAAATCACAAATCACTCCATGTTCATATGAGATCACATCAACACTCCAACAATCTCCAAACAAGTCAACCTAACTCTTACAATGACCACCTACTCTCAATTACTACAACCCTTGATTTCAAGGCCACGAGATACAACCCACCTACTTCCAGAATATAGGGACTCAATTGATTTTAGGGCTACAAACAACCAATTGATTTACGAGCTACAATCACACCCGACGAAGTACTCAATTGATTCTCTAGCTACAATCACACCCAGTCGATTTGAAAGGACTACGACCACACCTACTCGATTACAAACACAACCCACCGCCTGCAAAAGATACATCTTCAACCCAAGCTGCACCACGCAAAACTAACGGTCTAAAAGTGCTTACAATACCACAAAGATCTTTAACTTGTGGACCTTCCAAATCGACACCCATCTACCACTTGATTTAAGCCTTCCCTATCTCTACTGATCATTTGAGCACCATCAACATGAAGACTCAAGTCAAAATCATGAACCGAATCACCATGGTATAGACAAATCAAACCAATTGCATTCTTCTTCCATCTCCCCTTATCCATATCGGAGGGCTTCTACCCATCTATGTCAATCAGACCATTGAGGAATGGAATATCTACCATCATGGACTTCCAAATTCCCCAATTTATTCCATCAAAAAAGTCATCTTTGGAAATGCCATCATATCCAACATCAAAAATTAAATTTTCCAAACAAAAATCAAATTATCCAATACAAAATCACTCCAAGCTTTATGATGTTATAAATATGATACCAGCTGTTAGGAAAACTATGCCTTTGCGGAAGCGACTTGAATCTTATTCACCCAGTTACATAAAGATGATTCAATGGAAAAACAACACAGATATGAAATTACACACTCAAACATAAGATATTCCACCCAACCACACTCTTTATTGATTCACAAAAAAACAATTTTTTTTTTACACTGAATGGATCAAAAACCAGAAGTAAACAAACTACAGTTGAATCAATATCCTTATTCATAAAGGGAAAGAACATCTAGATGACCACAACTTTTGTGGGAGAAGGAGAAATTGAAGAACGAAGACAAACCCTTTGATCAACAATTTCATTCTCAATCCTATTATAATCCCTCTCCAGGTCACAAGCCTTAGAGGCACAAGACCTCTCAATTTTTGGTACCAATAATCCAATCCTTGATGCTTCTTTTATAGGATAATATAAGACCTAGACAAAATATCCAATTTGCCCCTCAGAATAAATTTTAGGAATATATTCCTAAAATAACATTCAAAAAACAGGAAACCTGCCTCTTCCTCAATATTCCTAAAATAACTTGTCAAAAACAGGAAACATGCCTCTTCCAATTTGCCCAATATTTTAGGAATATATTCCTAAAATAACCGGTCAAAAACAGGAAACCGGCCTCTTCCTTCGAATCCCGGTTAACACACCGTCTTCTCCACTACAAAGCACTTAACAAAACACATCGTCTTCAAAATACGCGTGATTGAATATCACAAACCACAACAGTTTGGTTGTTTAGGAAGTTGTAAACTTATTTTTGTGGGTGAAAAGAGAAATTTTGATAGTGAAATTCCTAAATGGAGCTCAAGGACTGAAAGTAAAACAAAATGTATGAACTATATAATCCTAGCATGATCCTATGTTTACTATATTTGTTTCATCTACTAGAATGTAATTTATATTATACTAGGTACTCAGTAGAATTCCGTTTGGTGGCAAGTCAAGGTTGCCACTAAAATTGTACCAAGGTCTATGGCTCTTTGGAATTATAAGGGTAACACCATTGTCAGATTTGTTGTAATCTAATCCACTACACGACCATCACTACTCATTGGTCTAAACAATGTACTGGTCTACTCGGATGAAGATATGTAACAACCCAAATTTTAATATACTTAATTTATTAATTAAGAGATAGGTTGTAAAATTGTCGAAATTTAACTATGGGAATTACAACAGTGGGTCCTTTATGATTTTCTGGTTCAGATACATATATGTTTTGTGAGACACAGACGAAAAATGAACAAGTTATGGTCAATTGAAGTTTGAATTTTAAATTAGAAAAGAAATACATATATGAATGGGGATGACTCAACATCTATCTGGTCGACCCATGGGTCGACCCATGTGTCAACCCAATAGTTGGGTGGTTCGACCCATGTCATGCTATGCACGTTTACGTGCCTGGCACAAATACGTATTGAACGGACGAAAAAATGCTATGTGATTGTTTGACGTATTAAACCCTGGTTGGCCTATTTTGAATTTTAAGCTGATGTTGCAACCCCTGATCGGTCCGAGGATATGCTTGGCTCAGATTAAAACCTTGAATCTTACTCTATAAGTGAACCTTCAACCTCCCCATTCCCCCTCATTCTTCACAACATATCTCTTCCATGCCTAGGCTAATCTTCTTTTTGGAGATAGGCCACCTCAATTGATTTTTTTAGGAGAATTAAGATTATAAATAAAAAGTGCTTTCTCTTTTGTATTTATATTCTGGAGCTAGGGATTTATCGAGGAAACGAAGGAGGCTTCTCTGGTGAGTTTTTATAATTTTATAGATATTTGTTCAGTTTAGGAAAATAGGCCTGATATTAGTTGTAGTTGTTAATTTATAATTTTATTTACACTTCTTACATGTTGTTTATTTTTTCGTAAGTTATAGTTCTATATATATTCTATTCTATAAGTTATTTCGTAGTTTTTATGTCTTCCTTATAGTTTTAGTTGATTAATAATTAAAATACTGTAAAATTGTTTTCTCGGTCTTCTTTCCTCTTTCTACGTCTGATTTTATAATTTATTATGGTTACGCCCAAACATGTCAAATGTCATATGTATATGGCTGACTTAGGCATAGATTTATATGCCTAATTTTATGCGAGTGATTAATCTTTTTTATTTTGGGCGCACTGGAAAATCTAATTGGAATTATGATAGAAAGAGGATTGAATAATTTAGTGCTAAATTGAAAAAATGGTTAAATTGTAATAAAAGGGAATATAAGATAGTAAATAAGCAGACTTGATGAGATTTGCAAACTGGCTATGGCACAGGTTACGATAGAAAAAATAGACTGTAACATATTTGCATAAATATGATAGATCGTACAAATACAAAGAATCATAATAAAAAATGTGGTTTTGCAGATATGAGTATGACATGAAGTTGTAAATAAGTATTATTCTTAATGAAATTAAACTTAAAATGATTTTAAGTTTATAAGTCTAAACCTATGGTTATTCAATTATTTTATGGCGCCATTGTAATTAGGCATTATTTTATGGTAGCCTTGTGATAAGGAATTGTTCTATGCTGGCCTTGTGATTAGGCATTATTCTGTGGTAGCCTTGTGATTAGGCATTATTGTATGGCAACCTTGTGATTAGGTATTATTCCATGGCAGCCTCGTGATTACGTAATTCTATGGTGGCCATGTGATTAGGTGTTAGATGACTACGGTTCTATGGTTGGTAAATAAACAAATAGGCTTAATGTAAAATTTAACTAATATTAAGTTATCAGCCTAATTATATGGGCTGTCTATTGGGGTCATAATCAAAGGGGATTTGGGACAGGTACGTTTATTTGTTGGGATCCATAACAATCAGCATACCCTTTTTATCGCATACGATCTTATACTAAGAGGTGAGGGAAAGCACCATGCCGAGCTAGGTGATAAGATAGTCCAAAGAGTGGTGGGTACATGTGCGTTCCGGTGGTTTAATGTGTGTGCATTTAACCGATTAAGGAAAATATGACATTGTAACATATGTGTTAATGCTATGTCTTTTATTGGTGGGTCGAGCCTGATAAGTCCAAGGACCATAGTAGACTTATGCTATCTCTCTATGGTTATTAGTAGCCAACCGATGGGTAGTATTAGGAATTATCTTGATTATGTTATGTCTTGAAACTATAGGAGTGCAAATAATCAAATTTTATTGAATGAGATGATAATCGACCTTACTTGTAATCCTTGCACATCTTTCCTATATGTTCACATATTTGTTGTGCACAGACACTTACCGTATCCGACACTAGAACTACTATTTTTTCTTTTTCATTTACTTAACAATCGTGCTTGTAATTATATAGCTCACCAACTTTATGTCTGACCCACTCTCCTTTCTTCTTTCTCTTTTTTTTGCCCTCAGGCTCATAGGGTGAAAGCGCTTAGTGTAGATTGTTCAACAGATTTCTCTTGGCACCTTAGCTTTGTAGCAGATGTATTCTCATTGCTATTTTATCGTATCCTACGATTTGGTTTTACTGAAGACTTATTGAGGGATATTTTTAGCTGTACTCTGATGACTATGATTTATTTTCTTTTCATGAGACATATGATATTTTTAGATTGAGACGGTTGGTTTTGAATAAATGTAAAGTCACTGTTATAAATAATTTATTTCTACTGTGTTTAATTTTTTATGTCTTGTGAATCTTAGTCTCTGTGATGTATATTCATGTCTTCATACATATAATGCTTCACATTTCTTGACATAAATCTATTTTGAGGTATATTAAAGGTGTGGGGGTTTCATGATATATATGCAAGCTGTTGGTTATGAACTATTAAATATCGTTTAAGCTAAATATTCTACACCTACTACAAAATATAGTACTTGGAAAATTCCTCAAAACTGATGCTATCAACAATGATGAAGCCATGAATATACTATTTTGTTTATTAGAAAATATGAACTTAGTCGAATTAATGTATGCAAAACTACACATGAGATATGACGTACTTTGCAAATTTCTCATAAAGGGACAAGTAATGTTAAACAAAAAAAAATCTATATTAAAGAACCAGTTCTCAAATATTAGAATGAAACCTGTCATCATTAATATTTATTCAAGGTCTCAAGATATTAATGATGCTCTAATAGCAGTTAGCGAAAACAATTCATATTTCGATATGGTATCAAATTATCAACTACTTAATTGATAAGTGTGAAACAAAATATTGTCTATCAAAGAAACCGTAACAATCTGAATTCCGACAGACTGATTTTTTTTTTTCAAAATTTTAATCTATCGAAAGTCGTGTTGATTTTCTCTGGTATCCTGTAGAAAAGACAGAGATATAAAATATACCAGAGCTCGGAAAAACATCTCAAAATGGAATGGATAAAATATAATGTAATCAAAATATAGCCTTACCATAGTAATACTACTGCCTAACCAGTATCCAAAGTTATCATATCTCTACCTCAAATCTAACCTGCGAGCATGTTATGAGGAGGGGGTCAGAACACAAGTTCTAGTGACTGGATTTAAACCCCACATTTTGGATAATACTACATATACCGTTCAGTTACATTTTCTTGTTTATTAGGTTAATTGGGTTAACGACACTCAAGGCTTACACAAATGTCGTGCCCATCTATTTTCCAGTGGATTAACCTAATACAGTATATATGTAGCTACCCCGAATATTGAGGTACACCCCATGGTACACCACTCGCACGGTCTCCACTGTAGTGTCATAGAAATGTACGCAGTCCCTAATCCTAAGCCAGAGTGACATAGGAATCTATATATAACAACATTACGTTCCACATATATCTTCCATTACTATGCTATGTAAGCGTACGGATTTCCACCTTCGATCGAATCGTATTCCATCACAGAGTAATGCCCTCGAGTATGTGATACACCACCCAGAGAAGACATACATGTATCTAGACTTTCTCACGTTCATATCGTCAAACGTACTCGATGCCTTAACCACATATAACCTCTACTGCGCACCGAGTCCCATGGCAGGGCTGTATAAGAAACACGGATCGGTCGGGAGCTTTTTAGATATCTATATAAATAGATGTTAAGGTCTGCATTTTCAGTGGCTATGGTCCCACCTAACTCCTCCCTCAACTAGTGAAAGACGAACAATATTGAGAACTGACGATCTGGCCCACAAGCAACCTACAAACCACAATTCCTAATTGGCATGTTCCTCAACCATAGCCTTGATAGCAAAAGGTCTATGTTCTTTTGGTTTAGTTCTCCTCCTTTTCGCATCGCGCATCACGTAATAAGCTGACTGTCAATGGTAGGTACCCGATGACTTGCTATCACTTAGGTTACACCTATCGGTTAATCAAGAGTGGTCGTAACCTATCCTAGTCACAAGGGCCAATGGATCATCGAATCACCTAAGCCACCCTACAGCCTTTTGATTACCCATTATCATGGCAATCAAGGCATACTCACCGGTAGAAACACACAGACCTACCCTCTGTGAGCACAGGAGAATGCTGTCATCGCACAAAGGGCTAGCAGGAGTACACTTTACGTCCCAAGAAGTCGCGTGCTTCCCCTTCCAATCCTTCGGAGCCTACATAATATCAGAGCGGACTTTTGTTCCGCTCGTGTCCCATGACACCACGATGATTTACCTCATTGGGTTATTCACCTTTAGAGGTACGGACTGGTCCAAGCCTTTCAGGTTAACGTGTTATTAGAGCTTATGTCTAATCATTAATTACGCAATTGCTCTTCCCTTTCAGATTTCCATTAAACTTGGTTACTCCCAGTTATATTGACTTCTTATTCAAGTTACCAAGTTCCTCTTGCTTATTAATTTCAGTTGCAACTTAATCCATTTAAGTTTATTAATAAGCCATAACATGTTATTCTCTAGATTGTAATCCAAGGTATGTAATCTACAATCTCTTATTATTCATTTTATGATTCCATAGTTACAATAACACGTTCTACTTAATATGAAATTAAGTATATCTCGATTCACATGTTTTCCGTTTAACATGTCACTTATTATTTATGATTAAATATAGCCTATTTCATTTCATAAGTTTACCTCATTCTTTCTTATTTAATCATAATTCCATCTTATACTTGTCCAACAACTTTATCGTTGTTCACTTATTAACTTACTTCTCTTAACTAAGGTTTACTAATAAGTTTCCTTTCTATTAATAGAACTTATGTTGTGCTTATTAGTAGATTTCAGATTCTCGTTCTCACAGATAACTTAATTTATAATTAAGTACAATTTATCTCATTACAAAAGTTATTCCAATTTCCTTATTGTTTATTATAACCTAAGTTATAATTCTCACTTGTCCCTAGGACAAGCCTACCTATTATATGACATACTCATTAATGTAATTTATTTATAATGGGTTATTATCATTCCCTGTTCATTCCACTTCTTTTACTATTGTAACTTTCATTCATTTTCTATTTCATTTCCATTAATCACAATTAGTGCCTTTTTATTTATATCCTTATATATATGTATATATGTGTGTGTGTATGTATATATTTATGCAGTAGACCTCTCACATTAAGCCGACCATATGTGGATGTGGATTTGTCGAGCGGTTCCGGGCAGATTTCTACCACAAGTTGGACTTAACCTCGAGTCTTAGCACCATTACAAGTATATTTACGCACTAGACCCCTCACACTAAATTAACAACCTGTGAACGTTGGATTTGTCGGGCGGCTCCGAGTAGACTTCTACGCAAATTGAATTTAACCTCATGTCTAAGTGCCTTAGAGTTTTCTATTTACTGTAAAATTAGTCATAGTTATTCTTTCTAAATTTTACTGTAATCTATTTTACATGTCATACTTAATATCACATTAAGACCATTTACTGATTATCATGTCGCATATTCTTTCTAACATGTAATTAGTTCTATTCTAACATGCAATCATGTAATTATTCCATTCTAACAAATTAACATGTAATTATCTCAATTCTACCGTTAAGAATTCAAGTGCATAATATGCCACAAATTAACATGTAATTATTCCAATTTCGCTGTAACTTAACTAACAGTATCCAATTAACAAATTATTAAAGCATGCATGTATACAACAATAATAGTTTCCACATATTATAACAGGTTTATCCTTTTTAGCATATTAACATTTCAACGCATCAAATTAACAATTCAACATATTATATTAATATTATGGCAGATTTACATTGTATGTTGACTGGAAATGTCAAACGATAAATATACCATTATTAAGAATGATATAACTTAAATCCACTCACATTGATATGTCGATCTAGAAGAGAATCTCTTTGGATTGATTGCAGATGGAGAGACATGAATTTGTATTGTTGTTGCTGTTGAAACGCCTTATTTTCTGAATTTGTTGTTGTTGATGATAAATTTTCTTTTTAATCTTCATGTGGATAGCGCTCCAATATTATAATAAATGATTTTATTCAGAAATTATATGGAGAAAGAAGAGAGTGAAGAAACAGAAAATGAGAATGGAGAGCTATAAGGTCCTTTATATATGAAGCTCAAACTGACGCTAACCTTCTATTTTCCCTAATGAAATCTTTTCTCTCTACGTTATATGGCCACTAGGAAGTTGCCAAGTCAATAATAATTTTGAATTGGACCAATAGAATAAAGCCAACAAGACATGCACTGTCATTTCCTACCAATTAAATGTGCCAATTAGGCACCACATTAATTTTCTACTGTTATGCACATTAATTCCTTTTTCATCTTTATTTATTATGTGCATACATTTTTCATATTTGTAAGTATATATACACATATATTCTCTTTCAGTTAATTCATTATATCAATTCCTTGTTTTGCTCCTTTTAAATTGATTATGCGCCTATTTTTCTTTTTCTATATATTTGCATGCACATTTTGTATATATGTATATAACCTTATGGTTGTTATGGTAACGATAATTTTATCGTTACCGTACCGTTACCGAGCAAAAGGTTACCAAGAAATTGTAATATTTGCATACCAAACGTGGTGGTATGGTAACGGTATAATTACCATTTGTTATGGTAAATATGTCGGTAAGAGAACTTGAAAACAGTCGGTAATGGTAATTTACCGACAAGAGACTTAGTCCTTTAATTTTTGCTTAATTGAATAGTCTTTAGACTTATTAAATGATGAATATATCTCTAAACCTCAGCCATTTACAACAATCTTTGGATTTTGTTTGCACTAGATCTTGACCTTCTACTACTTGGTTTTCCTTTTTACTTGCCTATCAAAAGCAGCCGCCACTTACTGTCTTGCTCATTTCATCCAATGGAATAATGAAGCAATTATATCCCCAATGGTACATATTTTGAGTTATTCACATTGAAGCTATTGTAAATACTTCAACTTTATGTGGGGAACCTGCTCAAGGAAACGAGATCATTTAGTTGATAAAGGTAACTACTGTAAAGTAAGATACTTAAAAAATGGCAGTTCAAAGTGGTTGGTTTTATTGGTTCCTTGTTGTTCATCTGATATTTCTCTATAAGGCAAGGCAAGTGCCCAACCCCGCTGGAACTTTGCATTGCTAGAACTCGTGAGGTATTTTTTTTGTTTGATTTCTTATTTTAAGATTGATTAGTTTGTGAACTCATTTGGGACTATGTTTTATTTATATCTTTTTATAGAATCCAGTTCTGAATCACAGGATATTAACAAGTACAATAACTTTTATGTGCTACCAAAGGATATAAGCCATTAAATATTTAATGAATCAGTGGAATCTCGTTGTCTTATCGACTTTTCACTTGAAGCTTTTAGAGATTGTGCTATTGAGGTAGTTTTCATGTGTCGTGCAAAAGCTAACATTCCCTACAGCTGCTATAGAGATTGTGCTATTATCGTTTAAAAGGTTTGTAATAAGTTGCTCTGGTTTGAATGTATATGTGTATTAATAAAATAAATGTTGTCTTATTCATGATCATTATATTCTGAATGCTTATCATTTCTCAGATAGAATAATAGTTTCCATCTCTTGCACACAATGAATAAATTTGAACTCATACTACTTAGCATTCTGGTTGTTCACTATTTTTGTAAAAGAACAAGTTCCACCTCTTGTACATAATTAGCTTTAAGAAAATTGTTCGTGTGTGCATAGCTTGAATTTTGCTTTTGTCATGTTTTTTTTCAGCGGTAAAATTTACCGTTACCAAAGATCGGTATATCGATGTATTGGTATACAGACTGTCGGTATACCGATAATTTTGGTAACAGTAACGGTTCTGATTTTATACTTACCGATAGTGTTGGTACGGTAAAAAAAAAAGTTGTATTGGTAATGGTAACCATTAGCGTTACAGCCCTATATAACCTTATAAATTATTGCTTGTTAAATTTTCTCTTTCCGTTAATACTTATTGTTTGACTTCTATTGCCTATCATTAATTTTTTTACTTGTGAATTTCAAATATTTTGTGTATATAATTATACAAATTTTATTATTTTACATGCCTTATCTTTTTATTTAATGCAATCATTTTATCATGTTTTCTTTTTCCTTATTTCAATCAATTCATTGCATTAATTTAGCGCATGTATTATCTTTCCATCAGTTTTGAATTGATTTGAATTATATTCATAGATAAGGTCCTTATATGTATACAAAACCTCTAATGACCATTTTACATGTGTGTGTATATATATATATATATAATTGCAACTCTCATTTTGTTTTTAAAATTCAAACGGTGTTTTTAAAATTCAAACGGTGTTATACCGTGATTGCAGCCTAGTTTTGAACTTTTATCTTGTGTGTATATATATATATATATATATATATATATATATATATTTGCGCATATATACATATATATTCTCATATACATATATTTTTCTATACTTCCTTATATGTATATTTTTTCTTATATGTGCATTTATACATATTTTCTCTTTAATACTTGTGTTATTTTAGCCGTTTACCTTAAAACAAAAATATGGTGCTGGCGGGGATCGAACCTTGCACCTCTCACGTGAAAGTCACATGTTTTAACCAACTGGACTACTTAAGAATTTGTTAGACTTAGAACAATGCTTGTCATTATTCTTTTCTTATTCCTCCTTTTTCACAGTTGTTAAAATATTTCCTTTAAACCTTTGCATGTAACCTTATCAATTTGCATGCATCTTTTTCTTTCAATTTTCTTTTATTATTAATGCGTAATATTTGTAAATCAGTGTGTGCAACATAACTACACTACATCCAACTAATTTCTTTTTTCTTTTAACATATGCGTTGCATTTTTATTTGCATTAATCTTTTCTTCTTTTTCAATGCATGTATTTATTACATGAAATCATTTATTACCGTTATTTTATTCTTCTTTAATATATTTATGCCTATGCATATATTTACACATATGCATTATTAAATATTTAATTATCATAAAATGCAAGGTGTTACAGAAACCAATGATCTTTTAACATTTAAACCCAAAGATTGATTGGAATTTAATATCCTATGAAGTAATTTTGCATGCAAAATGACATGAGTTAGGAACAAAAAACCACATCATTTCAAGAGAAGATGACAATGATATATAAGAATATGGTTTTGTTTTTCTAGCTAAAAAGTCATTTAAATATAGTAAAATCTGATGATTTAGCAGAAACAAGTTTCCCTTTCTGAATCGCTATGGATGCAATAAAACTAGTCACGTGAAGAAGGCTTGTCCAAATATTTGGAAAGAAAAGGAATTTTTCAAAAACAAATATGATAAAAAAATATTGGAAAGAAGAAACATGCTTTTCAAGTGTTATGCGATGATTCAAATTTAGTTTCACCTCTATTAGATAGTGAGAGCGATAGAGAACAAGTCAATATATGCTTTATAACAATAGGTAATGATATAAGTACCAATATTTCATATGATGATTTATTTGAAATAAAATAAATTTGTTTCCTGAATAACTGAAACAACTTAAGAAAATAAACAATGGAACTCTAAAGAAACTAAATGTAACTGATTTATAAATAAATACGTTAAAAGGTGAAAAAATATATTTTTGAGGGATAACTACAAAGTACTTAAGTACGTTGTAAAAACTTGTCATCTTAAATAACAATAGTAAATAATGAAACTCAACTTCATAAAAAAAGAAAGACAAGTTGCAAAAAAATAATCTTGAATTACTTTCTTTCAAAAAATACAGTAGCAACCAAAATGAAAAAATAAAAATAACTTCAATTTCTTTTTATTAAACTTTTTCCATCTTTAATTAGGTGCTTTATAAATTAGTTCTTTAAATACTAAATTAATAATGAGAAATAGCATTGAAAAACACATAATAAAGCTTTAAATGAAAAAAATATGGGTACTTAAATGTTACGACAAAAAATTGAATGTATATATATATATATATATATATATATATATTTATAAGATTTCCTATACAATGTTCACAACAAAGAAGATTTCATCTTTAAAGAAAAACCAAAACCCTTTTAGGCATGGTTTTCTAAGATCTAACCCTTGGAGCCCTAATACAGGAAGTGGGTACTGAATTAAATTTATATTTTCTATAGGTGCCAGGCAAGATAAAGGAGGGACCGTATACTAGTCTGTAACTTACATATTAGAGGTTCATAAAATATATTTTTTAAATCTATATGAACTTACATGACTTTAAATTTGGAAAAAAAATCATACTAGTATATGTAGTAATTTTTTTCGGATGATTTTACCCTTGAAAATTTGTAATGTTATAACTTTTGATAGGAGCCGATCAAGCATCCAAGACCACTTCCAAGCAAGATGTAATGGTTTCTCTTTTTGTAGAATGATCATAATAAGGATTTTGATATTCTAGCTAGGAGATATGAATATTTAAGTTTGGTAGTATTAGGAGTAGCTTAATCGATAAATATTGAGCTTGGGGAAGGATCCATTAATGAATCTTGGGTTTTATACCATTAATAGCTGAAAAACATTCATAAATAATATATACTATCTTCCAAATAGATTTAAGCCTTATTAAACAATTCTACCCCCAAAACCGTCTTTTTCTCCTCCAAAATAAAAATTAAAGATAAATTAGCTATGAGATTACTTAGAGGTCTCTATATCTACTTTTTTTTGGAATAAAACATATGGCTTGGATATTGATTTTTGGATCTGCATGCAAATTTCTAATTTTTGGTTGTTGGTGAGTGATTTATCATTTCTCTTCCTGATATATGTGTACATATCAGAGTTTGGATCTTCTTTTAAAGTCAAAATTATGTTTTATTTTTGTTTTAAAACCCTACCTATAGTAAAACTAAGAATAAATGGATTATCGGGTTGTAAGTAGACACCTTATATGTGGTGTTAAAATTGATTGTGTTGTTTGCATGTTTGAAAGCATCCGGTGCATGTACTGTAACAAC
Source organism: Allium sativum (assembly GCA_030737875.1). Classification (NCBI taxonomy): domain Eukaryota; kingdom Viridiplantae; phylum Streptophyta; class Magnoliopsida; order Asparagales; family Amaryllidaceae; genus Allium; species Allium sativum. Next base: position 341,390,237 of record CM060916.1, on the reverse strand, counting down.
TCGGAATTTTTTATTTTGAATATAATTTTATAAGAAAATATGTCATAATTTAAAATTACGATTTTTAAAGCATCGTATAGACCTAAAAAGTGAGATTTTGCCAACGACCTCAAAATCCGATGAGAAAAATATTATTGGATTCGAAATAACAAATCATTGCTAGATTTCAAATTTCACGCCAAACAGAATATGTATGTAGCTGTGCGAGGTGAAACAGTTCAAGGAAATATTGATGATCTGTTTAAAAAAAACATTATTGAGATTGTGACGACCCCAAACCCCGTACTGATGGTGGCAAGGGTAATCTTTGGAATATAAAACATAAAAAGATAATAGCAGAATAGAATTAAATAAATACACCAGATAATGTACAATAGAATACACTGGATAAATAACAACATCAGAGTTACACAGTATACAGGATCATACTTAGTACAAATACAGTTCAGCTATACATAAATGTCTACAGCGGAAAACAAACATAATATGTACAATAGGAGCTGAACAACATAAAAAGAGATAAATGGTAGAATCCATCTTCAGCTCCAGCTATCCAGAAAGAGCCTGCTAACCTGAATATAAGGCTGCCCGTGTAGAAAAAGGGGCACCCGAGTTTGCAAGTGAAACAAACTACGAGTCAGTCATGGGACTGGTATGAGAAATCTACTTAACACATTTTAAAATATGGCTAATCACAGGACCACGCCACTTTCGCGGAACGGGTTTACGCCATTGGATTGCCAGTGCTTTACAACAAGTAAATCTTTTAAACATCGCAATGCTTTTTATAAAAATGAAGCCGATATAAGACTCAAGTCCCATCACACAATGCAACGCAAACCGGAGGATAGAGTTTTACCTTATATCGACCAAGATATGCTTAATACGTGTAAAGTAAAACCACTTAAAATGTAGATTTTGTCATTTAATTCTTAATCAGACTCCAACTGTAAATTAGTAAGAGAACGATTCCCTAAGTATTAACCCCGAAGACCGAAACCACCCATCTTAGCTCGTTTCCAGTTAGTTTCTAATTTTATAAACAATCATAAATATCAATCATAGACGACATGAGCGTCCCATGCCACTATGTCGTCAAATATAGGTTTACAATCAAAACCGCACGATGTCGTATTTGCAAATTGGATTTCCGTCATGAATCAAGGCAAAAGATAGTCCTTACCGAATTCGAGACGCTCTAGCCTGCCCCTCAGGACCCAGACTCAGGTGGGCCCTTAGAGCGACAAGGTCGGTCCACCGATGTGGATTAAAATTCCTAAACACCACGTTTCCCCGCCCTTTGGGGGCGTGAATGAGCAAACGAATGACTTCATCGGTCCCGGATCGACCGATATATCCGAGGCGCCTCACAACAACAACAACCACACATGTGAAAATAATATAAATGTCAGCCAGTTCAAGCACTGACACCACCTCTAGCTAGAAGGAAACGCATGCCCTTCCTGACGTCCTCTCCCGTTTCTGGTTCATATCGGGGTGTGAGGCTCGCGAATTCACGTTATACACAAAGCTATGCCACACAGGTCGTGCTTTGATCATCAACCACAAGACTTTGATTTTCAACAGAAGCCTTGATCACTGCATCTTAGCATGCCACACAGGCAATTCACACCATGCAACTGATGCCATCAATCACACAGAATGAATTCCAATGTCAGACGCACAGTCCATTTACAAGTCCGTTCTGGGTCTGAACGAAACCGGAGGCACTATGTACCTCGCATATCCATCGATCTCCACGTAAGTCTGGACGATCACCACTTATTATCTATATTTTGGGATGCCTCCCAATCAAGACATCAGTTACCATCCAACCGAGGTGAAGATCTCCGGTCTTCAATCACCGTCTTCAACATCGACTTCTTATCGTCGATTCAGTTATTCAGAATGGGATAAACCCGATCTTTCTGAGCAACTCGCGTATATAGTAAACAAGTGCTACACAAACACAACATACACCTCATTCCAATTCATCATTCACTAACCGTAAATTAGTAACAGAACGATTTCCCAAGTATTAACCCCGAAGGCCGAAACCAACATCAGATCAAAACCCAGGAAACCATCCGACTTAGCTAACCTCCAGTTAGTTTATAAATTTCACATTCAACCATCAAATATTCAATAAACCGGGTAAATTTGGTTTATTTCCGTTCCATATCGTTTATAATATTTTATAACGATTTATCGCTATTTTTATTTATTTAAAAATAGCCATTTCATTCAAACAACGCTATGGGCCATAACGCGGCCGTGGCGCTGTTTTTCTTCAAATTTGATTTACATATATCTGAAAATGTAACCGTTGGATCTTCACAAATTTTATATCATTAGAAAGATCTTTTCAAAATGAATCCAACGGTTTCAGTTTTGGGAAAATCCGACAGTCGGATCTCCTGGTTCACTTGTTTGAAGTTTCTATTTCAAAATACGAACTGCAACGTCGTTATTCGATTTAATTTAATTATATTTATATATATACATAAATATAATCAATTCTGGCGCTGTTTTTCTTCAGATTTGATTTAAACATTCCATACAATCCAACCGTTGGATTTTCACAAATTGGGTATCGTTGGAAAGATATTTCCAAGACGAACCCAAGGTTATGGTTTCAGGAAAATCCGATGGTCGGATCTCCCGCACTAATCATTTGAAATCACGGTTTCAAAACACGAACTGCAGCTTCGTTATTCGATATATTTTAATTATATTTATACATATATATATACACAATCTGTTCTTCGATTTCAAAACCATATTCTTTTCATACATTTGATAAAAATGATATTTTTATCCAACAGACATTTATTTCGACACTTCACTATTTTTAACAATTCATGTATATAATAAAAATGTGATTTTCATTGTAAAACAATTTATTTTAAAACACGAATATTTTATATAGTTCATATAGATAATAAAAATATGATTTTTATTATAAAACAATTTATTTCAAAACACGACTATTTTATATAGTTCATATAGATGATAAAAATATGATTTTTATTATAAAACAGTTTATTTCAAAACATGACTATTTTATATAGTTCATATAGATGATAAAAATATGATTTTTATTATAAAACAATTTATTTCAAAACACGACTATTTTATATAGTTCATATAGATGATAAAAATATATTTTTATTATAAAACAATTTATTTCAAAACATGAATGTCGTTCAACACATGAATTTCTATTCAACACACGAATATAGTTTCAACACATGAAAATAATTCTAACACATGAATATTATTGAAAATTTCGGCAGCATAACGGCAGGATAGTTAAAACCGGGACCGTCCCTAGTACGGCTCCTCGCTCTACCTTAAAGCCTCGCAGCTTTTGACAATGGGGATTTCATGCGTCTAGTTCGCACGCAGGCGGCATGTTTATTTTTTTCTTTTCCACAAACTAATCCTATGTGGTTTCAACCAAATAATTCTCAACCACAAACGGGTATTTTTCAACCAAAATCAATCAATTTCAACCACAAAAAATTCTAATCAACCATTCGCTATCAACCAATTTTCACACCAATCACAACCAATAAATATCGTCCATAGTTTGTGGACGAGGGGCGTATATATATATATGTATATATTTATATAAGTATATTTCAGTTCTATTTCAACACATATATAATTTTTACAATGCATATATAACTTATACATCGAACATACAACTTATACAACGCTTATACATGAGGTGTACAACGCTTATATAACTCATACTTTGAATATATAATTTATACATCGTCATTTCCATATCGTTTATAATTCAGAAATCTCACATTGGGTTCCTCTCCACCAAAAATAGAAGAAGGCTCAGAAAAATATCCGGTCTCTTTTAGAATGTAGAAGTCGTCCGCACGAGTCCAATGTCTCTTGTTTCACTGAATTTCGTCAACAAACGAAAAGGATATGATTTTTACAGTGAAATCAAAAACTGTAGCACTTTAAAGTGCTATAGAATAGTTTAATTTAAAATCAGCCATACCTCTCAGAAATCGTTCAAAACTAGGTTTGATCCTTGCTTCCAATCCGCTACGCGGTACGAAGATCGGGTTGTACCACGTCGAAGAGGGGCGAGAGGCGCTCAGGCGCGTGGTGGTCCCCCTCAGTTCGACGGCGTCCAGAGGGCACAACAACGCAAAGAACGGCGGCACTTTGGAGGCTCGATTCTCGAGGTAGGAGTGACGAGGAGGGGCGTGGCTTAGATGGATTTGAAGCTCTTGAGGAGATCTTCAAAATCCCTAACTGGGGCGTTGGCTATCGTGGCGTAGTTTGATCAGAAAATGGCCGGGAGGGGTTGAAGGGTTTTCCGTCGTTTATCGCGAGCGTTGGGGAGAGAGAATTTTCCTTTTTTTTTATAAAATTCTGATTAGCCGGGAGCTATTTAAAATTTTAAAAGAGGGTTTTCTAACACGACCTCCAATCCAAACCCAACGACTGTCGCCCCTAGCTAAATACCCCCATTCCAAACATAATGGGATATGTTTCGTAGGCTCGTTCGACTGTTTGAGTCAGTTTCTCTTCAAATTAAAATATAAAACATTCAATATTCGATTTCAACACACATTTCAATTTGCCAGGGCCATATACTGATTCTAAAAATTCCCGAAAAATAAATCTAGCTATGTTTTGACGATACGGTCCAAACAAAACTAGTTTCGTCGAATTATGAGACCGTTTGAAAAATGGCCCTTTTCTTGTCGATCCAATTTAACAGAAATCGACCAAACACATTTTCCTTTGCCACGCTCACATACTAGCTTAAAAAATTATGAAATTTGAAATCTAGCAATAATTTGACATCCCGGATTCAACAAAAGTGGTTTCGTCGAATTCTGAGGTCATTTGCAAAATGTCCATTTTCACGGGCTATATAAACTCTATAGCGACTTTTCTGAAAATTCATTTGGCCATAACTTTTTCTTCCCGTTACGAAACTTCGATTTTTCAGATTCGTTAGAAAGATATTCACTAACAAATTTAAATATTTTTGGTTTCACTAAATTCCGTTTTTATTTTGCACCCGGTACAGTCAGTCAAAGTTTGAATTCAAATTTTGTAACTACCGCGCCATTTCAGGCCTTGTTTATAACGAGAAATAATTATGTTTATTTTCAAACGTCGATTCAAACTTACTTTTCGTCGTTATTAGTTAAAATATTTATTTTAAATATTTAAAATCCACTAAAATAGCCAATTCGAAAATTTTAAGTTGGTTCAGATTTTCCGGGTTGTTACAATCTCACCCGCTTAAAACTTTTCGTGCCCGAAAAGGATCAAAGTCGAAAGTGGATTAATTATCCAACTCTACTTTCAATCTGGCTTCCATTCTTCAACTTTTCAGTTTCTGAGAATTTTCAAATTCTTCAAAAATTGGGCTAACACCCTAAATTTTCGAAAAATTTCGCCATAACCTCCTTTGTACGGGGAGGGGTTTGGAAATTTATTGGGCCGTATTAGGTACCCAATAAATCCTAATAAGCATGCACATATTTATAGTGATATATTCTGGTGTCCACAGGGGAGTGTGTATAGATCATAACTCCAGAGAATAAATTCTCGTCACCCTATAAATGGTTTTTGTGCCTTAATGACCAGAGAGACGTGTTTATTGTCATCTCCAGACCCGTGTGGGGTTTTTATTATTCTGGCAATTTACCGTTACATTTTATATGGTCCATATCAGTCATCAGTTCAACCTGTAAAATATAGTCATTGCCATACAAGCCTTTCGCTCGTATGGTAAATCTTCAACCTCGTCACACAAGCTCCAAATGCTTATGTGGTATATGATGAAGTATGTCTATCTTCAAGAAGTATGCCATGTAGTGTAGTTCAAAATTAATTGTTACTATCCTATGGTGACATTTATTATTACACACAGAACAACCAGCACTCTGCATCCAATGACATTCACATGAGTTGATATAATAATAGAATTGCGCATCCAACTCATTAACGTTTACCTATTTGTTGGGCACACAAATAAATTCTTTACTCAATAGCTAATCCATTTACCTGTTCAAACATATATAATGCAAATGTATATATTTCTATCTATTTTTATATCACTTCAATACTTGATTTAATTTCATATATTTACCATCATTCTCTTCTTGATTAAATTAACTATCGTTCTAACAATTTAATTGAACATATCCACTATCACACAACACAAACAACAACCAATTTGTTTTTAACTTTTCAAAAATATACTAATCGATTCATATACTCTATTAAGATAATCAGACTATAGAATTAAAAGTGTACATCCATGAAAATAAAATAACAACAAAGTAGAGAACAAATGGTAATGCAAAGTATGGTAAATGTACCTTGCACCTGAGTCAATCAGAGATATCCACCCTGCACTTAGGATAGGCTGTCTTAATGCTTTCCTCTATTTCCCAAGTACAATCTCGCGGATCTCCACTCCATTGCACTTTGACTAAGTGAACCTTCTTGTTCCTCGGTTCTTTGGTTTCTTTGCCAATAATCTTTAGTGGCTCTCTTCACACAGCCAATTCTGGAGTAATTTCAATATCCTGTTGTGCGGCCTCTTCCACAACCAAGTCTGGGTCATGAACATGCTTTCGAAGTTGAGATACGTGAAATACATCATGTACTCCAGGCAACCAATCAGGCAGTTGAACTCTATAAGCGAGGGTTCCAATCCGTTCTAGTATAGGGAATGGACCAATAAATCTGGGTGCCAACTTCCCAGTTTTGCCAAATCGAATCACTCCTCTCATCGGAGAAACCCTTATATACACATAATCACCAACATAAAAAGCCAAATTCCTTCTTCTCGAATCAGCATAGCTCTTCTGTTGGCTTTGAGCGGCGACTAATCGTTTCTTAACGAAATCGATTTTGTCCGCAGCTTCGCGAATCATATCGGGTCTCAGTACAAGTCTATTACCAGGTTCAACCCAACAAGCAGGAGATCGGCACGGTCTACCATACAATGCTTCGAATGGTGACATTGTCAGGCTCGCTTTGTAACTGTTGTTATATGAGAACTTAGCCAAATGCAAATGGTCTTCCCATGATCCACCAAAGTCAAGAACATAAGACCGCAATAGATCTTCTAAAATACGATTCACCCTCTCAGTCTGACCATCTGTCTGAGGATGATAGGCGGTGCTTAGATTCAGCTTCGTTCCCAGTTCTACTTGAAATGCCTCCCAGAATTTGCTAGTAAATATTGGATCTCTATCACTAACTATACTGATCGGCACTCCATGTAGCCTAACAATTTCCTTGAAATAAATCTGCGTCAGACTCTGAGCAGTTCTATTGGATCTGACATGTATAAAATGGGCGGTCTTCGTGAAGCGATCTACGATCACCCAAATACTGTCATTTCCTTTCCTAGTTCTGGGCAAACCATCTATGAAGTCCATGGAAATATGTTCCCACTTCCAACCTGGAATGTCCAGCGGTTGCAACAAACCAGCCAGCTTCTGTTGTTCGTTTTTGACTAGTTGGCAAGTAGGGCACCTTCTAACATATATAGAGATGTCTCTTTTCAACGATTTCCACCAGAATGTTTGCTTGATATCGTTATACATTTTACTCACACCCGAATGGATACTGAGCTTAGATTTGTGGCATTCATCAAGCACCTCTCTTCTGAGTTTAGGAACTTCTGGAACACAAATTCGTCCTTGTAACCTCAGAATCCCTTCGCTATCAAGCTGGAAATCTGAAGCATTGCCTTCACGAATCCGCTGGCTCATTCCTTTAATAAATTTTCGTCTTTTTGGAGAGCAGATATCTTGTCAATCAAAGAAGTCACAACTATAAAACTGGCGATGATCACATTCTTTCTACTTAGCGCATCGGCCAACACATTGGCTTTCCCTAGAGTGTACAGAATCTCAAAATCGTATGCTGCAAGGAACTCTAGCCAACGTTGTTGTCTCAGATTCAAGTCTTTTTGGGTGAACAGGTACTTTAGCGACTGATGATCCGTATACAATTCGAACTTCTCACCCAAAAGATAATGTCTCCAGATTTTCGAAGAAAATATAATTGCCAACAACTCAAGATCATGAGTAACGTAATTCTTTTCATGTTGCTTTAGCTGACGGCTAGCATAAGCAACAAATTGGCCTCTTTGCATTAATACTGCACCAAGACCTTTTCTAGACGCATCTGTCCAGACTTTCAAGTCTTGATTGCCATCGATAATGGTTAACACTGGAGCCGTTGTTAATCTTAACTTTAGCTTCTCAAAATCCTCCTCACATTCTGGAGTCCACTTGAATTTTGCGTGCTTCTTTATTAGCTTTGTTAAGTGACTAGATATCTTCGAAAAATCTTTAACGAACTTATGGTAATAACTAGCCAATCCAAGAAAACTTCGGACTTCTGTGGGAGTACTAGGCTATTTCCAATTTTGAATAGCGGTGATTTTACTTGGATCCACAACAATTCCCTCTTTTGACACGACGTGACCAATAAACTTTACTTCATCTTGCCAGAATATACATTTGGACAGTTTGGCTTTTAAAACGTTCCTTCTCATAATTTCTAGAACCTGCTCCAAATGTTTTTCATGTTCGGTCTTTGACTTAGAGAAGATTAGAATATCATCAATAAAAACCAGAACAAACTTATTCAAGACTCCTTTGAACACTCGATTCATTAAATCGACGAAGTAAGCTGGAGCGTTACATAAGCCGAACGACATTACTAACCACTCATAGAACAAATCAGGACCTCTGAATGCTGTCATAGGAACACGCTCTTTGGCAATACGAAGCTGATGGAAGCCTGTAGCTAGGTCCATCCTTGAAAATACTTGTGCTCCATTCAGACGATCCAATAAGTCATCGATTCGCGACAATGGATATTTACTCTTTATTTTCTGCTTATTCAAGTCACGATAATCCACACATAGTGCATAGTACCATCAGACTTTGGGACAAACACCACTGCTGCCCCCCAATCAGAGAAACTAGGTCTGATCAGACCCTTCCATACAAGCTATCGAGTTTGATTGTCTAGTTCTTCTTTCTCCTTCAGAGTCATTCTCCGAATAGCATGCACTACTTGTCTTGCATTCAGAATTACAGCGATCTTGAAATCAATTTCTCTCTGCGGAGATAAGCTAACAACTTCTTCGAACGCATCTGCATAATTCTTTACGACAGGAATATCTTTTATGAGGTCCTGTATATTCTCTGTGACTCCAGAGATATTTTCTATTTGAGCATGAGAAACATCTAGAGCTGACCAAAAGTCTTTTCTATCTGAATTCGGGCCTTCACATGGTATGGTTATATAGTTCCCTGATTGGGCCTTTGCCTTAACAACTCTCTCGGCGCATTTAACCTCAGCCTCGTATTTGGTTAACCAATCTAATCCCAAAATAAGATCAAATTCAGTAAAATTCATGACGATCGAGATAGTAGGGAACTTATAATAGGAAAAAGAGACAGACACCCCACAAATCCAACTAAGATCAAGGAAACTCCCAACCAGATTATGTACAGTGATGGGTTCTTTGAGCTTTTTCAATTTCAAATCCAACTTCTTAACTGCATTCTTTGCAATAAAGCTTCGCGACACGCCTGTATCAAACAGTACTTTAACTGGAATATTTTTGACATTAAGCATGCCTTCCAAAACATCAGACCTTCCCTGACTAGCTGAGGGTGCTGAAGTTTCTGCCACTTCATTCACTTGTACTGTTTCAGGTTTTCTGAATAGCAGGCAATTTTTTGAAATGTGATCAGCCTGGTGGCACTTATGGCATCCTCTATTCTCTTGAAGCTTCTTCTAGGATTTGAACTTATTCTTTCTTCGTTTGTTCCAAGATTTACAACTTGTCGCCAAATGTCCTTGCCAATTGCAGCTTGAGCATGTGGCAATCATTACTGGTTCTTTCCCAGATCTGGCCCTTTTTCGATTGACTTTGGGCTTCTTACTGACCTCCGACTTCATACTGGCCTCAGGATTATCAGTTTCAGACTCCCTTTTATTACTAGAACAGACTTCCTCTTCGTAGCGCGACATACCTTTCTTGTCGAGATCCTCATACTGGTAAGCCATGTATATCATTTCAGAAAAAGGAAGCTTCGCATTCCTCATTACACTATTTTGGTACTTTCTTTGGAGCTCGTGAATAAACCTCAGATTCTTCCTCTTTGGATCTTGAATTAGATGCAGGGCAAAATGAGAAAGTTCATTGAATTTCTTATGATATTCTGGAATGGTCATATCTCCTTGTATCAGATAAGAGAATTCATCACATAACCGCTCAGTTGCTTCAGGAGGAGTAAATCTATCTAGGAAAATCACTTTAAATCTATCCCAGGTACTTCTGGATTATCCTTAATGATCGAATCCCACCAGAACAAAGCTTCGTCTTTGAGTTCTCAAGATGCCAGTAATCTTTTCTGGTCATCTCTCAACTTTAAACCGTCAGAGATTTTCTCAGCAGAACGAATCCAAGCTTGTGTTTTAATAATAGATTCTTCACCCGAGAATGGTATTCCACCCATATTTCGATACTTAATTAATAGAGCCTCAATATCTGTTTCTGCGTTCCTTCTGTTTCTGATACTCATTTTCTAGTACTTCTGCAAATAGCAGATTAAGTGTCAGGTCAACAAAAAAGATATTATAAAGCATAGAAACATATACTTGAGTGTAAATGTATCTATCGAGGTGTATTTCATTCTGCTATACTCATACTAGGATATTACTGATCCTATCTGTAATGAGTTATTCGTCCTAGAACACTACTGGTTCTATTTCTGACGAGTTCGTTAATATGTTATATTCCGGCACTAAGCTTAACCAAAGCTCTGATACCACGATGTGACGACCCCAAACCCCGTACTGACGGTGGAAAGGGTAATCTTTGGAATATAACACATAATCAGATAATAGCAGAACAGAATTAAATAAATACACCAGATAATGTACAATACACTGGATAAATAACAACATCAGAGTTACACAGTACACAGGATCATACATAGTACAAATACAGTTCAGCTATACATAAATGTCTACAGCGGAAGACAAACATAATATGTACAATAGGAGCTGAACAGCATAAAAAGAGATAAATGGTAGAATCCATCTTCAGCTCCAGCTATCCAGAAAGAGCCTGCTAACTTGAACACAAGGCTGCCCATGTAGAAAAAGGGGCACCCGAGTTTGCAAGTGAAACAAACTACGAGTCACTCATGGGACTGGTATGAGAAAGCTACTTAACACATTTTAAAATATGGCTAATCACAGGACCACGCCACTTTCGCGGAATGGGTTTACTCCATTGGATTGCCAGTGTTTTACAACAAGTAAATCTTTTAAACATCGCAATGCTTTCTATAAAAATGAAGCCGATATAAGACTCAAGTCCCATCACACAATGCAACGCAAACCGGAGGATAGAGTTTTACCTTATATCGACCAAGATATGCTTAAAACGTGTAAAGTAAAACTACTTAAAATGTAGATTTTGTCATTTAATTCTTAATCAGACTCCAACTGTAAATTAGTAAGAGAACGATTCCCTAAGTATTAACCCCGAAGGCCGAAACCAACATCAGATCAATACCCAGGAAACCACCCATCATAGCTCGTTTCCAGTTAGTTTCTAATTTTATAAACAATCATAAATATCAATCATAGACGACATGAGCGTCCCATGCCACTATGTCGCCAAATATAGGTTTACAATTAAAATCGCACGATGTCGTATTTGGAAATTGGATTTCTGTCATGAACCAAGGCAAAAGATAGTCCTTACCGAATTCGAGACGCTTTAGCCTGCCCTCAGGACCCAGACTCAGGTGGGCCCTTGGAGCGACAGGGTCGGTCCACCGATGTGAATTAAAATTCCTGAACACTGCGTTTCCCCACCATTTGAGGCGTAAATGAGCCAAAGAATGACTCCATCGATCCTGGATCGACCGATATATCTGAGGCGCCTCGCAACAGCAACAACCACACAGGTGAAAATAATATGAATGTCAGCCGGTTCAAGCACTGACACCACCTCTAGCTAGAAGGAAATGCATGCCTTCCCTGAGGTCCTCTCCTGTTTCTGGTTCATACCGAGATGTGAGGCTCGCGAATTCACGTTATACACAAAGTTATGCCACACAGGCCGTGCTTTGATCATCAACCACAAGACTTTGCTTTTCAACAGAAGCCTTGATCACTGCATCTTAGCATGCCAAGGGCAATTCACACCGTGCAACTGATGCCATCAATCACACAGAATGAATTCCAATGTCAGACACACAGTCCATTTTAAAGTCTGTTCTAGGTCTGAACGAAACCGGAGGCACTATATACCTCGCATATCCTTCGATCTCCACGTACGTCTGGACGATCACCACTTATTATCTATATTTAGGGATGCCTCCCAATTAAGGCATCAGTTACCATCCAACCGAGGTGAAGATCTCCGGTCTTCAATCGCCGTCTTCATCATCGACTTCTTATCGTCAATTCAGTTATTCAGAATGGGATAAACCCGGTCTTTCTGAGCAACTCGCGTATATAATAAACAAGTGCTACACAAACACAACATACGCCTCATTCCAATTAATCATTCACTAACCGTAAATTATTAGTAAGAGAACGATTCCCCAAGTATTAACCCCGAAGGCCGAAACCAACATCAGATCAAAACCCAGGAAACCATCCGACTTAGCTAACCTCCAGTTAGCTTATAAATTTCACATTCAACCATCAAATATTCAATAAACCAGGTAAATTCGGTTTATTTCCATTCCATATCATTTATAATATTTTATAACGATTTATCACTATTTTTATTTATTTAAAAATAGCCATTTCATTCAAACGACGCTTCGGGCCATAACGCGACCGTGGCGCTGTTTTTCTTCAGATTTGATTTACACATATCTGAAAATGTAACCATTGGATCTTCACAAATTTTATATCATTAGAAAGATCTTTCCAAAACGAATCCAACGGTTTCAGTTTAGGGAAAATCCGACGGTCGGATCTCCCGGTTCACTCGTTTGAATTTTCGATTTCAAAATACGAACTATACCATCGTTATTCGATTTAATTTAAATATATATATATATATTCGATTCTGGCGTTGTTTCTTCAGATTTGATTTAAACATTACAGACAATCCAACCGTTGTATTTTCACAAAGTGGGTATCGTTGGAAAGATATTTCCAAGACGAATCCAACGGTTATGGTTTCGGGAAAATCCGACGGTCGGATCTCCCGCACTAATCGTTTGAAATCACGATTTCAAAACACGAACTGCAGCTTCGTTATTCGATATATTTTAATTATATTTATACATATATATACAAATATAATCTATTCTTCGATTTCAAAACCATATTCTTTTCATACATTTGATAAAAATGATATTTTTATCCAATAGACATTTATTTCAACGCTTCACTATTTTTAACAATTCATGTATATAATAAAAATGTGATTTTTATTGTATAACAATATATTTCAAAACACGACTATTTTACATAGTTCATATAGATGATAAAAATATGATTTTTATTATAAAATAATTTATTTCAAAATACGACTATTTTATATAGTTCATATAGATGATAAAAATATGATTTTTATTATAAAACAATTTATTTCAAAACACGACTATTTTATATAGTTCATATAGATGATAAAAATATGATTTTTATTATAAAACAATTTATTTCAAAACATGGCTATTTTATATAGTTCATATAGATGATAAAAATATGATTTTTATTATAAAACAATTTATTTCAAAACATGAATGTCGTTCAACACATGAATTTATATTCAACACATGAATTTCTATTCAACACACGAATATAGTTTCAACACATGAAAATAATTCTAACACATGAATATTATTGAAAATTTCAGTAGCATAACGACAGGGTAGTTAAAATCGGGACCGTCCGTAGTACGGCTCCTCGCTCTACCTTAAAGCCTCGCAACTTTTGACAATGGGGATTTCATGCATCTAGTTCGCATGCAGGCGAGATGTTTATTTTTTTCTTTTCCACAAACTAGTCCTATGTGGTTTCAACCAAACAATTCTCAACCACAAACGGGTATTTTTCAACCAAAATCAATCAATTTCAACCACAAACAATTCTAATCAACCATTCACTATCAACCAATTTTCACGCCAATCACAACCAATAAATATCGTCCATGGTTTGTGGACGAGGGGCGTATATATATATATATATATATATATACATATATTTCACTTCTATTTCAACACATATACAAATTTTACATTGCATATATAACTTATACATCGAACATACAACTTATACAATGCTTATACATGAGGTGTACAACGCTTATATAACTCATACTTCGAATATATAATTTATACATCGTCATTTCCATATTTTTTATAATTCGGAAATCTCACATTGGTTTCCACTCCACCAAAAATAGCAGAAGGCTCAGAAAACTATCCGGTCTCTTCTAGAATGTAGAAGACGTCAGCATGAGTCCACTGTCTCTTGTTTCACTGAATTTCGTCAACAAACGAAAAAGATATGATTTTTACAGTGAAATTAAAAACTGTTGCGCTTTAAAGTGCTATAGAATAGTTTAATTTAAAATCAGCTGTACCTCAGAAATCGTTCAAAACTAGGTTTGATCCTTGCTTCCGATCCACTACGCGATACGAAGATCGGGTTGTACCACGTCGAAGAGGGGCGAGAGGCGCTCAGGCGCGTGGTGGTCCCCCTCAGTTCGACGGCGTCTAGAGGGCACGGCGGTGCAAAGAACGGCAGCACTTTGGAGGCTCGATTCTCGAGGTAGGAGCAACGAGGAGGGGCGTGGCTTAGATGGGTTTGAAGCTCTTGAGGAGATCTTCAAAATCCCCAACTGGGGCGTTAGCTATCGTGGCGTGGTTTGATCAGAAAATGGCCGGGAAGGGTTGAAGGGTTTTTTGTCGTTTATCGCGAGCGTCGGGGAGAGAGAATTTTCCTTTTTTTATAAAATTCTGATTGGCCGGGAGCTATTTAAAATTTTAAAAGAGGGTTTTCTAACACGACCTCCAATCCAAACCCAACGACTGTCGCCCCTAGCTAAATACCCCCATTTCGAACACAAAGGGATATGTTTCGTAGGCCCATTCGACTGTTTGAATCAGTTTATCTTCAAATTAAAATATAAAACATTCAATATTCGATTTGATCGTACATTTCAATTTGCCGGGGCTACATACTGATTCTAAAAATTCCCGAAAAATAAATCTAGCTATGTTTTGACGATACGGTCCCAACAAAACTAGTTTCATCGAATTATGAGAACGTTTGAAAAATGGCCCTTTTCTGGTCGATCCAATTTAATAGAAATCGACCAAACACATTTTCCTTTACCACGCTCAAATACTAGCTTCAAAAATTATGAAATTTGAAACCTAGCAATAATTTGACATACCGGATCCAACAAAAGTGGTTTCGTTTAATTCTGAGGTCGTTTGCAAAATGGCCATTTTCATGGGCTATATAAACTCTATAGCGACCTTTCTGAAAATTCATTTGGCCATAACTTTTGCTTCCCGCTACGAAACTTCGATTTTTAAGATTCGTTAGAAAGATATTCACTAACAAATTTAAATATTTTTGGTTTCACTAAAATCCGTTTTATTTTGCACCCGGTACAGTCAGTCAAAGTTTGAATTCAAATTTTGAAACTACCGCGCCATTTCAGGCCTTGTTTATAATTAGAAATAATTATATTTATTTTCAAACGTCGATTCAAACTTACTTTTCGTCGTTATTATATTTAAAATTCACTAAAATAGCCAGTTTAAAAATTTTTAATTGGTTCAGATTTTCCAGGTTGTTACAGAGATGAACTCGAAATTCAGTGATTTTTTTACTAGATTTGTGTCCTCGGATGATGGTAGAATCTGAAGTTTCAAAATTTTGGAGTTAGCATGTGGGCATGCAAGAAGAAAATGTATGCTAAAATTGCATTTTTGAAACTAGTTTATACTTGATCGAAAGATAAAATGGAAGATCAAACGAACTGGGAATTCGATGAAACTTGATTCATTCGATTCATAATTATGTATATTATCATGATCAAAAATTTCATAGCAAACAGAATTAAGTCGTGATCGGGCAATCCGAGAGAGAGAGGAAGAAGTTTGCATATAAGTAAGTTTCCTTTCTTCCTTCCTCACTTTTCCTCCTTGCTCCTTTTCTTCCTCTTCTCTTAAAAAATGGTGACCTCCCTCCTCCCCGTGAACCGCCCACCCTCCTCTTCCCCTAAACCCGTAGCCCACCTCCCCCGATCCCATCACGACCGGCACACCCGCTCTCCTAGCCATAGCTGACGATGCACCCCTTCCCTCTCTGAGCTCCAAAATCTCACCTTTCGACCCATCGAAGCTTCATACACCTCCCTACCACTTCTACATCGCCTAATCTTCTCTCCAAACCCTCGGAAACCCTCTCCATTCGCCATACCAGTCCTGGACAACGAAACCCTAAGCTTTGGGTGCCTCGTCCGTGTCCGTTTCTGCCTCCTATTAGCATGATTCTCTCGAATCTACTAGTATTCGAGCATTAGTGAGTGTTGGAGCAAAGCTTGAGCACTTTGGATCTCCGAAAGCTGCATAAAAGCTCGGCAAGGCCACATTCCTCTGCTTTAAAGATTTCGTGGAGTGGAACTCTAGGTGAGAAATCTAAACTCATAGTAGATAGGGTAGATTAGAGAATGAATTGTTTGAAATTTGGTTGTTAAGTTAATTGTTAAGTTAAAACAATTAGTATAAGTAAACGAATAAATTTTATTAAGTGATGAAATGATTGTTAGCTAGTTAAAAATATGATTTTTAACTATTATACGCGATGTAGATTGGATATGTAATATGTATAAATAAAGATGTATCGGTATCATGGTAATGTAACTTGAATTGATTAAATGAAATTAATGATTTAGGCGTTAATTGATTGTAATTAAAATTAAATTAACTGCGAAGTAATACGATGAACATGTAATAATAGTAATAATTTATTATGATGTTAGCGAGTGATTGGCGATGTAAAAATATTATTTTTAATCATTATGCAAGTGAATATTTAAGTTTGAGATAAATTAGAATATGCGTAGTAGTGTGGTGAATTTATTTTGACTATTGGTTGTTGATTAGAAATATTTAATCATGTTTATTGATACTCATCACTGCTTAAGTAAGCTCACTGATATTTTACGCATTGTATAGTTCACCAAAATGATTTTTAATAATTTTTAGAAGCATTGTGTGGATATGCGACACTCACATTTCATACCATGTGGATGGACACTTTGTGGCTCCTTAAACGACATTGGATGATTTATTTAATTATGACTATTGTGCCTGACTTGCATGCGTGTGATAGTCTTTTTGATGAATTTAACATACGCCATAGGATAGTAACAGGTATTGCACTACACTACATAGCATAGCATAACCCATGTAAGCATGTAGCTGTTTGATGCTTATATATTGTGAATCGTATAGCATGTAATTGTGGATGCTAAATGACGAGAACTGAATGACTGGAGATCACGTAAGTGGCATAATGATTATCAAATATGGATTGGACGGATGACATGACATGGACTAAAATAAATATATAACTAAATTTGCAGGATTTAATAACAAACCCCACACGGTCTTGAGATGACAAAAATATACATGTCTCTCTTGTGGTAGATAAGGCACATGGATCATGACTAATCCCCCACATGGGTCTCGGGATGATAAATTTTTACACATCCCCCTTGGGTGTATATTGGTCACAATGGTCGTTCACATGACTTTAAATCCCACTCACGGGTATTGAGAATATAAATTTGTACACATCTCCCAATGGGCATTTGGTTGATATATATGTTTATTGGAGCCTTTTCAGGTCATTTATGATTTTTTCAGGGAACTCCATACAAAGATATTTATGGAGAATTTTTCCCGAAAATTTATGGCATTAGCCAAATATTTGATAAATTAAATAATTTAGAAGTCATTTAACGAATTATATTAATATACGTTAAAAATAAATTAAATTAAACGATTCGCGTAGCGGTAGTTCGCGTTTTCGACTCGTAATTTTAAACAAGTATACTTGGAGATCCGACCATCGGATTTTCCTAAAATTAAAACCATTGGATTTGTTTTGAAAAGATATTTCCAACGATAAATATGTTGAGATACAATGATTAGATTTTTAGAAATGTGTAATTCAAAATTTAATGAAAACAACACCAGTGCAGTTGAATGACTTGAAACGTCGTTCAACTGAATTAAGCTATTTATATATATATATATATATAGCGGAAATCGTTTTAAATTATTATAAGTGATTTAGAATGTGTACGAACCAATTTTACTTTGTTTATAAAATAAAATGGTTAAGTATGAATGGCATGAAAGCTTATAAAAGAATTTTGGAGATGTTATGATTTGAATATTTAATTCGACGACTGTAACGACTCGAATTCCGGCAGACCGGTTTTTTTCTCAAGATTCTAATCTATCGAAACTCGTGTTGGTTTGTCTGGTATCTTGCAGAAAAGACATAGGCATAAAATATATTAGAGCTCAGAAAACATCTCACAGCGGAATCGATAAAATATAATATAATCAAAATATAGCCTTACCCAGATATAATACTGCTTAACCGGTATTCAAACCTATCATATCTCTGCCACAAGTCTAACCTACAAGTATGTGATGAGGAGGGGGTCAAAACACAACTTTTGGTTATTGAATTTAAACTACACATTTTGGATAACCCTACATATATCGTTCAATTGCATTTTCTTATTTATTAGGTTACTTGGGTTAATAGCACTCAAGGTTTACACATACGTTGTACCCATTTACTTCCCAATGGATTAACCTAATATAGTATATATGTAGCTACCCCAATATTAAGGTACACCCCATGGTACCCTACTCGCACGGTCTCCGCCTTAACGCCACAAAAATATATGCAATCCCTAATCCTACGTCAGAGTGACGTATGGATCTCTAAATAACAATGCTACGTTCCACATAGAACAACCATCGCCATGCTACATAAGCGTGCGGACTACCATCTTTGAACCATTCGATCAAATCATATTCCATTACAGATTAATGCCCTAGAATCTACGATACACCACCTAGAGCAGACATGCATGAATTTAGACTTTCCAACGTACGTATCGTCAATCGTACTTGATGCCTTAACCGCACATATTCTCCATTATGCATCGAGTTCCGTAACATGGATGTACAAGAATCATGGAACTCGGTTCTAGAGCTTTTCCATATTTGTACAGGCTCGCTTTTAAGGACCTCAAAATACAGATATTCGGTATGGTCTGCTTTTCACGGTAGCTATGGCTCCACCAGGGCCCCTCCCTCAGCTAGTAAAGACCACAAGGGCTAAGAAACTCACCCCTAATCAAACAATCTAAACATCCATTTGGCATCTCCCTCAGCCATCATGCCTCGATAGTGAAAGGTGGATGGCATCTTGGTTTTTGCTCTAGTCTTTTCACATCCCACTTGTTGTCAATGACGGGTACCCAACGATCTACTGTCCTATGTTGGTCCTGACCCAACCTTCCATCAAGGCGATCATCGAATCACCCTAATGTCATCTCGTCACAGCCTTCTGACTGCAAATCTACTTTTGCAGTCAAGGCATACTCGCTGGGTAGTAACGCGCAGACCCAACCTCTACAAGCACAGCCTAAACACTGCCACTGCACAGAGGACTACCAGGAGTACCCTCCACGTCCCAGGAAGCCGCGTGCTTCCCCTTCCAATCCTTTGGAGCCAGTAAAATAACAGAATAATCAGATGGATGTGCGCTTCCCTCGTGCCTCATGACACCACGATGATCTATCCTATTGGGTTTTTTACCCTCAAACATACATACTGGTATAAGCAACTCATTTTAATGTGTTATTAGACCCTATGTCTAAACATTCAATTACGCGCTTGATCTACCTCATCAGGTTTCCAGTTAACTTGGGTATTTCCAATTATATTAACTTATTATTCAAGTTACCAAGTTCTTTCCAAGCCCCTTATATCTCTAAGGAATGGACCCCTCTTGCTTATTAATTTTTGGTTACAAAACTTAACCCTTTTACGTTCATTAATAAGCCCATAATATGCTAGTCTCTAGATTGTAACCCAAGGTCTGTAATCTACAATCTCTTTATATTATTCAGTGTCTGATTCCATAGTTACAATAACATGTTCTACTTAATATGTAATTAAATATATCTCAATTCACATGTTTTCTGTTTAACATGTCACTTATTATTTATGATTAAATATATCTTATTTCATCACATATATTCGCCTTATTCTTTCATATTTAATTATTATTCCATCTTACACTGTCACTACAACTTGTTGTTGTTCACGTATTAACTTAGTCTCTTAACTAAGGTTTATTAATAAGTTTCCTTTCCATTTATTATAACTTATGTTATTCTTATCGATTTCAGAATATCGATTTTACAGATAACTTAATTTACAATTAAGTACAACTTATCTCATTACATAAGTTACCCCATTTTATTTATCGTTTATTATAACCTAAGTTATAATTTCCACTTTTCCCTAGGTCAAGCCTATCTATTATCTTTCCATTTTCGCCTTCAAGTTTATCAATAATAGATTGTTATCATTCCTCGTTTATCCCACTTCTTTTACTGTTGTCACTTTCATTCATTTCCATTAATCACAATTAGTGCCATTTATTTCTTTCCTTTTATATACTTATATCCATATATATGTTTTTGCACTAGACCTCTCACGTTAAGCCGACCACTTGTGGATGTTGGATATGTCGGGAGGTTCCGGGCAGACTTCTTCCACAAGTTTACTTAACCTCGTGTCTTAGCACCATTACATGTTTATTTACGCACTAGACCCCTCACATTAAATTTCGTGTCTAGGCACGATTTTAATTTTCTATTAACTATAAATTTAGGCATATTCATTCTTCTAAATTTTTAATGTAATTGTATTTTTACATGTCACACTTAATATCATATTAAGTCTATTTTAACTTATTATCATGTTGTGTGTTCTTCCTAACATATGATTAACTCCACTTTAAAATAATAAAATGTAACCATAAATTAGTTAATTATTCCAGTCTAATAATTTAACATATAATTATCCCAATTCTTACAGTTAAGGGTTCAAGTACATAATATGTCACAGATTAACATGTAATTATCCCGATTTCACTATAACTTAACTTACAGTATCCAATAAACAAGTTATAGAACATGTACGTATACAACAATAATTGTTTCCACATGTTTTAACAGGTTTATACATTTCAACTATGCATATTAAGGGGGAATGTCAAACGATAAATATACCATTATTAAAAGGTATAACTTAAATCCACTCACCTACTAGCTTTCCAATTCATGAATCTGGTCCAGATCTAGCATTCCATGGTTCTCCTAATTTAATTTAGAACCTAAATGACCATAGATCCATAATTCTTAACTAAAAGAAAAAGGGAAGAAGATGAGTAAATTAAATTGACCAGATCTAAGAATTTACCTTACTTCGAATAGAATTCTGAACTCCTTTATTAATATACATTCTTTTCCTCTAGATCTTGAATCCGAATTTTCATAAACTAATTATTCTATTTTTCTAGAACAGATTTTAGGAGGAAGAAGAATGGCAGATCTTAGGCAGCCTCTTAGAAAATATGAGATTTAGACTAGGCTTTGCTAGCCAATTTACAGGTGTTCAGAATCTTATCATGCACGCAACGCTGAGTCAACAACGAACGTGGTTAAGAACACAGTCCAGATTCATCAATGAATCTGCCTGGATCTGTGGTGGGTCAAACCCGGGGTCGACCCCCTATGTGTGTGTCGACCCCCTTATGTGTGTCAACCCCAGGGCCGAACCCCGGGCCCCACGAGCGTTTTCGGGCAGATGTTTACCATTTTGACGTTTTTGATTTTAAACATTTGATTAGTATCCCGTTATACTTTCTTTGATTTATTTTAAATATTATATTTACATATAATATTCGAATATGTATACAAAACTTCAAATGCCCATTTTATATGTATATATATAAGCACAACTTTTATTTTGTTTTCAAAATTCAAGCGGTGTTATGACGTTATTCAATTCTTACCATATTTCTTTGATTGCAGCGTTATTTAGAATTTCTCCTTTGTATATATATATATATATATATATATATATATATTTCTACACATATATTTTTCTATACTCCCTTATATGTATAGTTTACTTATATGTGCGTTTATACATATTTCTCTTTAGAACATGCATTATTTTAGTCATTTCTCTAAAATAAAAATATGGCGCCTACATGGATCGAACCTGCGCCACTCTCATGAAAGTCACATGCTTTAACCAACCGGACTATTTAGGCTTTTGTTAATAAGGCTTAAAGCTATGGTGATCATTGTTCTTTCTTTATTCCTCCTCTTGTTGTAATCTTTCATTTAAACCATTGCATGTAACCTTATCAATTTGCACGCATCTTTTTCTTTTATTTTTCTTTTCTTATTAATGCATATATTTGTAAATCATTGCATGCAACATAACTACGTTGCCTGCAACCAATTTCTTCTTTCTTTTAACGCATGCATTGCATTGTTGTTTACATTAATCTTTTCTTCTTTTCAATGCATGTATTTATTACATGAAATCATATATTATCATTATTTTATTCTTCTTTTAAATATTTATGTCTATGCATTTATATATACACACATATGCACTATTTAAATATTTAATTGTTATAAAATGTGGGGTGTTACAACGACTGAATTAAATTATCGATTAAACCTTTTATATAAGGTAGTGAAATGAATTGTGAAGGCCAATAACTTAACCAAAGAAAATAATTTTATTTAAATTATTTATGTGATGGTTATTTGAAAAGATCGAGTTAAAACTCATTTCAAATAACTAAACGACGATTAAAAGTCAAAAATGTTGAAGATGGTGCAAGACCGACAATCATCACATCGATTGGATTACTACTGATGCATTGGATATGGGTAGCTCTCTTGAAGAGATTATAGTTGTAGTTGTCCGGATGTACTTATTAATTGTCCGGATATGCGAGGATCTCTCTCTTGTATTGGACATATGAGATAACGAATAAGGTGCATACGGTTTCGTTTAGACCCAGAACAGACTTGTAAATGGATTGTTAGTCTGATTGAAATTCATTACATACTAATTGATTTCTATTAAATATATATCTATTTAGCGGTAGATAATTTATTCTCTTGCTTTACACCCTTCTCTAACACGTACGAGCTTAGAGGTTATATATTGGTAGACATCAGTTGTATGGCATGGATTGTCGATGTGGCATGCTGAGATGCAATGATCAGGGATTTCATAGAAGAGCAGAGCTTTGGGGTTTGACGATCAAAGCACAACTTTGACATAGCATAGCTTTGTGTATAACGTTGATTCGCGAGCCTCACAACTGATGTGAGTCTAAAATGGGATTAGAGACAACAGAGAGTACATGCGTTTCTTTCTAGCTATGGGTGATGTCATGGTATGGAGCCTAAACATTTTTACTTATATGGATGGTAGATTGCGAAGCGCCTCAGATATGATTGGTCGACATACTGACCAGGTGACAAGTCTGATAGGACCAGAAAATGTATTGTTTAGGAATAACTAATCCACAAATATTAGGTATGAACTGACCTTGTAAGATCCAAGGGTTGCCAATAGGTGTGATCCTGGATCATCTTGCTAGAGGCGATCCTAATTCGGTAAGGAGACATCTCTTGCCTTGACTCATGATGGAAATCCAATTTCTAATACGACATCGTATGGTTTTAGTTGAAAATTTATATAGCAACATAATATATGGTACCTATGTCGTCTATGATTGATACATTTATATTGAAATTGTTTTTGAAACATCTAGACACTAATGATAATACCAAATGATTTTTTGTTTTCTAAGTATCAAGCATATTTGGCCCTTATAAGGTAAAACTCTATTCTCTGGCTTGCTTTGCATTGTGTGATGGGACCTGAGTCTTAAACCGGCTTCATCTTTATAAAAAAAGAATTGCATTTGTTTATGGATTTACTTTATTTTATGAACTGGAAATCTAATAGAGTAAACTCGTTCCGTGTTAAACTGCGTGGTCCGATGATTCGCCTTATTTTTAAATAAGTTAAGTAACTGTAAGATTTCTCATACCAGTACCATGACTGGCTAAGGATGAAGACTTGTATTATATCATATATGTTGAACTCTTAAGCATTATCTTATGTATGGTTATATTTGATTTCGCTGTAGACTTCGTATCAATTTGGTGAAACTATGTTTTGTACTAAGCAAGATCTTGTATTTCTGCTGTTATGATATGTTGTAAGTTATTCTTTAATTTTATTTATTATGCTATATTATGTGACTTGATGATGTGATTAATGTGTTATATTCCAAAGACAGACCTTGCCACCGTGGTGCGGGGGTTTGGATTCGTGTAAGGGTGGTATCAGGGCTTTGGTTGACCTTGGTTCTGGAATATAACATATTAAATGACTCATCAGAGATAGATCAGTAATGTTCTAGGATGAGTAGCTCGTTAGAGATAGGATTAGCAATATCCTAGAATGACTACAACAGAATAGCATATAACTTTATAATTACATCATTATTTATGCATATGTCTTTATGCTTTTACCATTCCTTAAGATATCTTTTATGTTGACCTGACTCTTTTCTTGCTATTCGTAGAATTAAAAGAAAATGAGCGGACGGGGCAGAGGAAGAAGAGGTAGCGGCCGAGGAAGAGGTGATATCCCTGCCGTTAATAATCAGCCCAACCTCGATGCAGTAGAATCAGCTGCTAATAATGAGCCTGTATCGCCGCAACAGCCGCCGCAACAACTGTTTGATCTCATATTATCGCTAAGAAATATAAGAACTTAGGTATAGTGCCATTCATAGGCATCTGAACTGTAATTGAAGCTCAAGCATTGACGAGGTCTTACGAACTAATCTTTGAAGGCCTAGAATTGGCAAATAACAGAAAGAGACTCTTAGCATCCTAGTTACTTAAAGACGAGGCCCTAATATGGTGGGAAGCAGTGACAGTGGGTAATCCAGGAGTTGATATGACTTGGGGAAGGTTTAAGGAATTTTTTGAAGAAAAGTTTGTCCCGCAACAAGAAGTTGAGCACTTGTACGATGAATTTGCAAATCTCTAGCAACGTGACAGAACCATTCATGAGTATGTCAAAAAGTTTGATGAACTCTCTTGTTTTGGACTGGAACTAATCCAGAGCCCAGTTAAGAAGAACAAGAGGTTCATTGAGGGTCTTTAGAGGAGGTACCACAACGGAATGACAACCTATATAGAGCTTCCATTCGCTGAGGTTGCCGAGATGGCTTGCAGATATGAGAATACAAACAAGAGAAATTCTTAGGAAGATAGGGAGAGAAGCCAGGCTAGCAATAAAAGTAAGCTTCCCGATAAGAAGCCTGAGACAAGCAAGACTGAAGCAGCTAAGCCCCAAGAAGATAAGCGAGCAAAGGTTAAATGCTTTAATTGCCACCATTTCGAACATTGGTATATCCAATGCAATGCTCCTAAGAGGCCAAAGAGGAATGAATCCGACCCTAGCCAGCAGCCTCGCAACAGGGGAAGAGTGATATAATTGCCATAAGCCATGACATTTTGCAAGGAATGGCCCATTGATTAGGAAGGCGGTGGTAGCTCATGCATATGATAGGGCGAATGTGCCAGCTCCTTCTACAGGTGGAGGTAGACCAGATGTTTTGGAAGGTACACTTACAGTTAAAAATATTCATGTTAGATTGTTATTTGATACGTGAGCATCGCGAAGTTTCTTTTTGAACAACATAGTTAATAAATTTAAATTTAAATTGAGAAATGTTGAAGGATCCATTAGTGTCCACGACCCGAATGGAGGTTCCCTGGATCTTTGTTTATATTGTAGAGCGCCTATCTCCTATTCTTATTACAAGTTTTCTTTTAATTTAATTGTCATGAATTTTTCCGAATTTGATATTATACTTGGGTTGGATTTGTAATACCCCGTAAAATTCATAAGTACTAATAATAAATAAATAAAAATAAGCAATTAAATTGTATGGCTGGAAAATGAGATTTTGCAATTTTAGGAATTTGGCTATGAATTTTTTTTATTTGGATTCATGTCAAAATTCTGAATCGTTTTCATATATTTATGCTGAAAACGACCAACGTACGAAGAAGTTATGAACAAATGAATTTGGACCATAAAATGCAGAATATATATATATATAATTAAATGAATAATATATATGTGTGTGTGTGTGTGTGTGTGTGTGTGTGTGTGTGTCCAAAATAAATTCAAAATGAAGAGGGAGAATTTTGAATTTTGAAATGAAGATAAGATAATGGGGGTTAAAGGGTATTTTACATAAGGAATAAGATTAAGAGATTCAGGAACGTATTAATTAAATTTAACACCTCAGGAACGCATGTTTATTGGTCGTTTTAACCCCAGGGGATCGACCGCCTGGCGGCTGGACAACCCAATAAATCTATGTGGTTAGGTTTTTTTAGAGAGGATATATATAAATAAAAGGCCTGGATTAAATCAAACAAATCCAATGGTCTACGCTCACATAGGCATCTATATATCGCCCCTCATATCACACTATGACACCCCACATGCGTTAATGTCACTCACTCTTTATTAGAATGCATTAAGTTCTGTGAAGCACTATAGGTAAACAGAAACAGAATCTCACAAGATAGATATAAAAATAGCAGTGGAAATTAAGGACTTCATTACTTAGCAGAAAAGCATCGTAGTCTCAAAACCAGTTACAACATCAGGCTAAAATTCCGAAACCGAAACATCTGTCTTGCACTAAAAACCATCAGAGTACAGAAATGTAAAATTATAATCCTCAATAATAGCCATAACATAGAAGACAAGTAGTCGATAGATCGAAGCAGATCCAGAACCAAGCAAAAACAAAGAGACAGTCCTAATCACGACTGAGTGTTCCCACCCTGAGAACCTAGGGGAGGGCGAAAGGGAAACAAAAAGGCTCAGACATAAATTCTTGTGAGTCTAGTGAATTTTAGCATATAAAGAAGTAAATGTATCCTGACATGCAAATAAAACTGGATGACAGATACAATATCACATAATAGGCATAAACAGGATGAACAAGATAATCAGAATAAAACAGGATAATATGGACTAAGCTATGTGTAATACACCATGATTTTAAATATTAAAATTTACAAATTTAAGAATACTTAATTTCAAATGTGAGAATTAAAGGAAACGGGTTATGCCATTGCGTTCGCCTCGGAATTCTGCTTGAGATAAAGTCCGAGTTTGCGTAAATTGGGCTCCGTATGAAGAAGTTATGACCTTCCAAAGTTTCAGAATTTAAATAAATTAAAAACAGTTCGAAATTCAAATTCAAACATGGGAGCAGGCTGGGTGGAAATTCACCTGCCCAAGGGCCAGGTCGACCAGGGGTTGACCTACCCATGCAGGTCAACCAGGGGGTCGACCACCCCCCCCCCCCCGGGAGATCTGAAAGATGATGCTGTTTCGACTCATTGCTGAGTCATTAGGGCTGAGGTGTTATTCTATCTTGACTGGATGGTCTTGATTGCTTCTAGGTTAAATCTGACGGCTCTAAATTAATTAAAATTCTATATAAGCAACCTTACTCTCAACCTAAAATCACACTAATTCATACCAGGAGCCGCCATGCCTTCAATGGAGAACCTAGAGTAGCCACCATTCTCTTTCAATTCAAAAACAAGATAGAAGCAAGAATCAAAATCAAATCTAATCTAAATTGGGATAAAAATTAGTCTACATCAAAGGTGAGCAATTCAGTTTCAGAATACAGATCCCAAAAAAACAAGACTGCTCTTTTGTTGTGAGTATAATTTCTTTCACAAAATAATTAATTAATTTAACTGTGATAAGTTATAATTGGGATTATGAGAATACGACTTTGAATCATGTGATGTTATCATTGACAGTTTTGTTATTGTGGATCTATTTCATATGTTGAATTGTATATGTTTAACCTGATTCATCATATGCAAGTTTGGGATGTTAAATCATATGTGTATGAATCTTATGCAAGTTTGGGATGTTAAATCATATGCTAGTTTATGAATCTTATGCAAGTTTGTAGGTGGATTATACACAAGTTCATATGTGAATCATGTAGATACATATGCTAGTTTATATGCAAACATGTGACATTAATTTACATGTTTAGATCCATATGCAAGTTCACATCTTTGCGTTTAGATCTATATTTAGATCCATGGCAGTACATAGTTATGAAAATTTATGTTCTATATGTCCATTGCCTATGCTAGTTTTGTATGTGAATCATATGCTAGTTTGAATGGAATTCATATGCAAGTTATAGGAAAACCATATCCATATAAGCAAGTTCATGATTACATGTCTAGATCTATATTTAGATCCGTGATAGTTTACACAAATTTATGTATTCCCATTGCCTATGCAAGTTATTGGCTATGCAAACTTATATCATGATTCTTAGATCTATTTTATGTGTTATGCAAGATGTGAGGTTGCTTTTCTTTTTATAAGTTAGACTATTTGCGAGTCTAACATATGTCATATTGAAACGTACGAATAGCGTGAGGACGATTGGATAATATCAAATATACATAATTGTGAATTAGAATAAAATGGCCTTAAAGGCATATAATTAATTTGAGGCATTAGTTGGTATAAATTTATATACCTGAAATTATGGACATAATTTAGGTGATAATTATGGACATAAATTAATTTTGAATTTATTGACAAATTTGAATAGGGATATTAATCCAATTTGGGGTTAAATAATTATATGTAATAATTAATTGCCTAAGAAACGAGGTTAGACTCGTTTGTGGTGTAAGACTGCCTGGACCCGCCCGACAAATCCAGCAACCACAAACGGTAGTCTAATGTAAGAGGTCAAAGGCACAAATTAAATGCGTAACAATTGTAAATACACGAGGTTAGGCTGGTTTGCGGTATAAGACTGCCCGGACACGCCCGGCAAATCCAGCAATCGCAAATGGTAGTCTAATGTGGAAGATCTTTATAAGGTTACGGTTCTAATGAATTAAATAACACTTAACCAAACAAACATGTGGTGGGACATGGGGGTTAAGTGGGTGGCCTTGGTGGCATGTGAAATACGATCAGAAACACTTAACCAAGTTGAAAACATGTAAGAATACATGAATAAGAAGGGGTTAAGTGGGAAATTCTAGTGGGGGCCAAGCATAGGTGGAAAGCTTGTGTCAAGTATGGGGACCCTTTTCAAACCAGTAACCCATTAAGTATCTTTGTGAGCTCGAGTTAGATCGAGGATGGGACACGCTTACTGGGTTTGATTGTAAGAGGTCAAAACGGGTTAGCGGTGGTAACGCAAGTCCAACGGGGTCATGTGCGTGAGTGGGCCCGGGCTAGTAGGTAAGACGTTGTTGCATTGTGTAGATATAAGCCGTGCATCTTTAGTGGTATCGGGTTGCCACTTTGGGGAGTGATACCCTCCACTGTGGAACCAGCACGGGTATCTATGAGTTAGGGAGTCGATCGCATGGGGGTAGTGGGTACAACTCGTGGAAATAAGGGAAGGCGGCACCTATGAAGCCAACTAGGGGTACACGAAACTACGATTATCATTATTAAGTTCTATAGGCGGGATCAACTTTTAGGGTGACTAGTAATGGTGCAGTATAGTAATTATCCTATAGTGATTAGGAACGAGATTAACGCCAGAATATTCCTCTTGTTTGCTTTGTCATGCCCACTTGTTTCACGGTCATACCTTGTTTTACCAGTTTATGCCTTATCCTAATTACTTTAATAATTATATTGTTAAAGTTATTATACTCGCCAGACTTTATGTCTGACCCCCTTGTCTTCGCCTCTTTTCTTCCTTCCCTCCCCCATCCCCCAAGGTTCTTAGGGTGGGACTAGTACTAGTGGAACTTGATCTTGGATCTCTTTCTCTCTCTTTTGGAAGTGCTTGCATAGCTAAAAGTAAAGTTCAGCTCATCTTTGGCTACTTGTGTTAGGGTTATGCTTTTTATTTTATGTATTCAGAAAACAATTTGTCAAGATGGTCACTAAGTGTACTTGGTTTTTCTGTTGGTTTATGAAATTGTTGTAATCAAACTATTTCTCCACTGCAGTAAATGTTGTTTTAAAAAATTTCAAGTACTAATATATGTATCTATCCTGTTATATTCTGTTCTGTTCACCAATAATACTCCATGAAAGTTAATGCATTCCCTTTGAGAGTGACATTAATGGACTTGGGGTGTTACTCGTGGTATCAGAGCTGAAGGTTAACAAAACAGATAAGAGAATTTGAAAAATTGTTTTTCAAAAGCGTTTTATAAAGAAATACTTTCAAAAGTATGTTTTAAGGAGAGTATTTTCAAGAGAAAGGTTTTTTTAAAAAACATAACCCCCAAGAGCCATATATCTTTCTTTCGAATTCTCCGCTTTGAATCTCTTCATTTTCTTTTCAGCATGTCTGGGTTACCCGATATACCTGAGGGAATACCGATACCAACCTGTTTCAGAAGGTATCTGGAGGTTAGGGCCACCACCACCGCTGCAGGCCCAGCAGACATCCCTCCTCCCCTAGCAGTAGCCACTCCTCCTCCTCCCCCTCCCCGTGTTGATACTTTTTCAAAGATATGCAAAGACTTTCGAGCAATGGGCGGAAAACCTTTTCACGGATCAGATACGTTTGTTGAAGCCTGAAATTGGCTGAAGGAGAAGGAAGATCTATTTGGTATTTTCGAGATAGAAGATGGAAGGAAGGTCCAATTGGATGCTTGGTTAATGAAGGACAAAGCCTCGTTTTGGTGGGAGATAACGAATGGAGAGCGTCCAGTAGAGACGTGGTTGGATTTCAGACATAGGTTTGAGATGAAATTTCGCTCACGAGCAGAAGAGAATTTATACATGGAAAGATTTTTGGCATTGAAGCAGGGGAATTTATCAGTAAAAGAGTACGTCAACAAGTTCAATCAGTTGGCGAGGTTTGGCTTTGACTTGGTGAACACACCAAATAAGAAGGCCCTGAGGTTCATTAAAGGTTTGAATGAGCCACTACATGGGTTAGCTATGACCCACATTCCTATGGGGGCAACCTTTGAGAAACTAGTTGTCATGGCACTTATGCATAAAGAGGAGAAAGGCGCTAACGCTAATAAGGCAGCAGAAAAGAAAGGGGATCAAAAGAAGTCACAGCACTAACCTAAGAAAGGTGGTAAGGACAACAATAGCAAGGGAAAGAAAAGGTGCTTTAATTGTGGGACACCAGGCCATCTGAGCAAGGACTGTAGGAAGAAGAAGAAGACTGGCTGTTTCCACTGTGGAGAGGCAGGACATCTAATTAAAGACTACCCGAGGAAACAGGGGCAAAGGCAAAGGACAAGGTCCACTTTTGGAGGGCATATTCAGGATCTCATGGCACCAAGGCAGTCAAGAGGGCAGATTCAGGCTCTCATGGCACTAGGACAGGAGAGAGGTAGAAACATATCTGTTGAAAGTTTGGTTTTTCTGTTTGATCATCATGTTCGTACTTTATTTGATTCTGGCGCTTCACACTCATTTGTGTCTGCTTCGTTAGTTGAAACACTGCACCTAAATACTAGTATAGTTACGGATCCCATAGTAGTCTCAAATCCTATTGGTGGTTCGGCTCATCTTTTAATGATTTGTCTGGATTTGAGAGTGTTTATTTTGAGCGTTGAGTTTGGATGCAACGCCTTCATTCTTGGATTCACGGGCTATGGATTGATTCTAGGCATGGAATGGTTATCCAGTAATGGTGCCGTCCTCGATTGTGAAAAGAGAGTGGTTAGGCTTATGACTCGCCTTGGCAACACTCTCGAAATCTCTTGTAACCTCATACATTCTGTGATGCTTAGTTACCTGGAATCTCTTGATGCGTCTGTTGAAAACTTGCAGTCTGTTAGAGTAGTCCGTGAATACTCAGATGTTTTTGAAGAGGTGAAGGGCTTACCTCCAAAGCGGGAGATAGATTTCTGCATATACCTTGTTGATAATGCAAAACCCGTAGCTCTACCTGTTAGACACATGGCTTCTAGGGAGAGAATAGAGCTCAGTAAGCAAGTCAAAGAGCTGCTCGAAAAGGGGTTTATAAGGCGGAGTATTTCTGAATGGGGTGCCCCAGTAGTATTCGCAACCAAAGCGGATGGTTCACTTCGCCTATGCGTTGATTATAGGGAGCTAAACAAGCTGGCCAAGAAGAATAGGCTCCCACTTCCTAGAATAAATGACTTGTTTGATCAGCTTGTAGGTGCGTCTGTTTTCTCCCAACTAGATCTGGCTGCCGGGTTCCATCAGCTAAGAGTGGCTGAAGACAACATTGATAAGACCGTGTTTAGAACCCCGGATGGTTTCTTCGAATGGCTTGTCATGCCTTTTGGCTTGACAAACGCACCCGCTTACTTCGTTGACTTGATGAGTAGGGTGTTTAGAGAATTCCTTAATAAATTTGTGGTGGTCTTCGTAGATGACATTTTGATCTTCTCGAAGAATGAAGAAGAGCATGCTTTGCATTTAAGGGAAGTCATGGATACTCTTCGTACACATCAGCTGAAGGATAAATTCTCCAAATGCCATTTCTGGAGAGAAGAAGTGAGGTTTCTTGGATATGTGGTGTCCAAAGAGGGGTTAGCCATGGACCCCGCAAAAGTAGTTGTGGTGCAAGATTGGAAGGTTCCACGGAATGCAACCGAAGTCCGAAGCTTTCTCGGGCTAGCGGGCTTTTACCGAAAATTCGTTAAAGACTTTGCTAAAATCTCAGCCCCACTCAAAAGATTAACAAAGAAGAACCTAACTTTCGCCTAGGATATGGATTGCGATATTGCTTTCCAACGTTTGAAAAGGGCTTTAACAACAACCCCGGTTATAACGTTGCCGGATGGGAGCAAGATGTTTACCGTATACACGGATGCATGTGGTACGGGACTAGGTGTTGTCTTGATGCAAGAAGGGAAGGTAGTAGCTTATGGAGGCAAACAATTGAAAGTACATGAGAAAAACTACCCAACCCACGATCTAGAATTGGTTGCCATTGTCTTTGCGCCTTGGCGCCATTACCTCCTAGGTGAGAAGTTTGAATTATATACTGACCATAAATCGTTGAAGTACCTTTTTTCGCAGAAAGATCTTAACTTAAGACAACAAAGGTGGATGGAATTTCTGGCCTCTTGTGATTTTGAGATTTCCTATACCCCAGGCAAGGGCAATGTGGTAGCGGATGCCTTAAGTAGGAAGAAGATGACCTTGAGTCCTCTCTTTGTAGAAAGGAAAAGTTTGGAATATATAGCAAACTTTAATTTTAGACCCTCCTCTGAAATTGTGCTTGGTTTGTTAGCATCACTAGAGGTGCGACCTACTCTTTTGGACTCGATAGGAACCACGCAACGAGAAGATCCTCATCTAGTTGATGTAATGGAAAAACTAGTTAGGGGTGAGACTTTTAGTCACCTCAATAGAGACTCCATCGATGATAGGGGTTGGTTGAGATGGGAAGGAAGGTTATGCGTCCCACAAGTAAGGGATTTAGTGAAGACGGTTCTCGAAGAGGCTCACCATTCCAACTGACCATACACCCAGGCGGAGACAAGATGTATAAAGATATAAAAAGGGTTTTCTTTTGGAATGGCATGAAGAGTGATGTAGTTGAGTTCGTCGCTAAGTGTTTGATATGCCAGCAAGTCAAAGCGGAGCAGAAGAAGCCCGATGGTCTGCTTCATCCTCTTGAGGTCCCTCAGTGTAAGCGTGATAGCATTTCGATGGACTTTGTTGATGGTTTGCCTAGGTCAAGAAGGGGCAATACTAGTATTTGGGTAATAGTGGACAGGCTCACTAAAAGCGCTCACTTTATACCTTTTAAAATAGAAGGATTGCCTCGTCCCTAGCATACATTTATCTCAAAGAAATAGTTCGACTCCATGGGATACCTTCCACCATAGTGAGCGATCGAGATCCTATCTTTACGAGCGAGTTTTGGAAGAGTTTGCAAGAGGCAGTAGGCACCCAATTATGCTTAAGCACGACCTATAACCCCCAAACCGATGGTCAGACGGAAAGGGTGAACAGAGTATTAGAAGACCTCTTGAGATTGTGCATTCTTGACTTTTGAGGGACATGGGAGGATCATCTTCCTTTGGTGGAATTCGCCTACAACAATAGCTACCAATCCACCATAGGAATGGCACCCTTTGAATCTTTATATGGAAGACCATGTCGATCACCAACTTGTTGGTGGGAGTCTACAGATTTGGCCCAAACATGAATAGAGAGACCTCGGAAAAGGTGGACTTGATAAGAAGACGGATGAAGGCTGCACAAGATAGACAGAAGTCCTACACAGACAAAAGAAGGACCGACCTTGAGTTTAAGGTTGGAGATAGGGTGTTCCTTAAAGTGTCTCCTTTGAGGAATGTCATTCGATTTGGGTTCGTAGGAAAGCTAACACCAAGATTTATAGGTCCATTTCTTATCATTGAAAGGATTGGGATTATGGCTTACAGAGTAGAGCTACCCGAGAGACTGGCTGGAGTTCATAATGTTTTTCATGTTTCTCAGCTACGAAAGTGCTTACATGAATCTGCGGAAGTGGTGGAGCCAAATAAACTAGAGGAAGTAGAAGTGGAATGAGAAGCGACTGTGAGAAGAGTTCCAACTCATATCTTGGGTACGGAAGTCAAAAAGCTACATAACCGTGAAGTCAAGCTTGTTAAAGTTTAATGAAGTGATGTTGAGGAAGACAAGACTTGGGAAACTGAGCGGAAAATACACGCAGCCTAACCTTTTCTCTTTGAGGGTACCTCCTTGATCTCTTTTGCCATAAGTTTATTCATGCTTATATCTACCATTTTAAGTATATCTCCTCAGTCATATTCTTTATCCTTAGGTAGAAACCGATGGATGTAAACATGTGATTGAAACATGTTGTGATTGATGGCTGCGAGTGGTTGCAAGTGGTTGCTAGTGGTTGCTTGTGGATGCATGTACACACACTTTAGGCACTAGATCGGCTCAATCACCTTCATATTGCATATAAATGTGTGTGCATATTTAAATTAATGGATGTATAATGGTTGTGTTATCATATGGATGCTGCATTCTGATGAATGGTTATGCACACATGTAGAAGTAATATGTATCATTAGGATTCTTTTGTATGCATAATGGACGCATGGCACAATTATGATTTGCATTAAGGAGGTCAACTAAATCAGTAGACTGCCTGATTTTGCATTAGATAAGGAACATATACACGCACATTTTTTACATATGTTCATACGACATTAGAAATCTTGTAAGAACAATGGATTCCTGTGTTTGATGGTTGAGTAGATGGATGATTAGATGTTAGGATATACATTCTCCTTAACTTGGAGATTTCGGGGGCGAAATCCTTTAAGGAGGGGAGAATGTAACACTCCGTTATTTTAAATATTAAAATTTACAAATTTAAGAATACTTTATTTCAGATGTGAGAATTAAGGGAAACGGATTACGTCATTGCGTTCATCTCGGAATTCTGCTTGAGATAGAGTCCGAGTTTGCGTAAATTGGACTCCGTATGAAGAAGTTATGGCCTTTCGAAGTTTAAGAATTTAAATAAATTAAAAACAGTTCGAAATTCAAATTCAGACAGGGGAGCAGGCTAAGTGGAAATTCTCCTGCCCAAGGGCCAGGTCGACCTACCCCTCCCCCTCCCCTGGGCAGATCTGAAAGATGACGCTGTTTCGACTCATTGCTGAGTCATTAGGGCTGAGGTGTTATTCTATCTTGACTGGATGGTCTTGATTGCTTCTAGGTTAAATCTAACGACTCTAAATTAATTAAAATTCTATATAAGCAACCTAACTCTCAACCTAAAATCACACTAATTCATACCAAGAGCCGCCATGCCGTTAATGGAGAACCTAGAGTAGTCGTCGTTCTCTTTCAACTCAAAAACAAGATAGAATCAAGAATAAAAATCAAATCTAATCTAAATTAGGATAACAATTAGTCTACATCAAAGGCGAGCAATTCAGTTTCAGAATACAGATCCCATACAAACAAGACTGCTCTTTTGTTATGAGTATAATTTCTTTCACGAATTAATTAATTAATTTAATTGTGATAAGTTACAATTGGGATTATGAGAATATGACTTTGAATCATGTGATGTTATCATTGACAGTTTTGTTATTGTGGATCTATTTCATATGTTGAATTGTATATGTTTAACTTGATTCATCATATGCAAGTTTGGGATGTTAAATCATATGTATATGAATCTTATGCAAGTTTGGGATGTTAAATCATATGCTAGTTTATGAATCTTATGCAAGTCTGTAGGTGGATTATACACAAGTTCATATGTGAATCATGTAGATACATATGCTAGTTTATATGCAAACATGTGACATTAATTTACATGTTTAGATCCATATGCAAGTTCACATCTTTGTGTTTAGATCTATATTTAGATCCATGGCAATACGTAGTTATTCAAATTTATGTTCTATATGTCCATTGCCTATGCTAGTTTTGTATGTGAATCATATACTAGTTTGAATGAAATTCATATGCAAGTTATAGGAAAACCATATCCGTATATGCAAGTTCATGATTACATGTTTAGATCTATATTTAGATCCATGATAGTTTATAAAAATTTATGTATACCCATTGCCTATGCAAGTTATTGGCTATGCAAACTTATGTCATGATTCTTAGATCTATTTTATGTGTTATGCAAGATGTGAGGTTGCTTTTCTTATTATATGTTAGACTATTTGCGAGTCTAACATATGTCATATTAAAACGTACGAATAGCTTGGGGACGATGGGATAATATTAAATATACATAATTGTGAATTGGCATAAAATGACCTTAAATGCATATAATTAATTTGAGACATTAGTTGGTATAAATTTATATACCTGAAATTATGGACATAATTTAGGTGACAATTATGGACATAAATTAATTTGGAATTTATTGACAAATTTGAATAGGGATATTAATCCAATTTGGGGTTAAATAATTATGTGTAATAATTAACCGCTTAAGACACGAGGTTAGACTCGTTTGTGGTGTAAGACTGCCCGGACCCGCTCGGCAAATCCAACAACCACCAACGGCAGTCTAATGTGAGAGGTCAAAGGCACAAATTAAACGCGTAACAATTGTAAAGACACGAGGTTAGGCTCGTTTGCGGTATAAGACTTCCCGGACCTGCTCGGAAAATCCAGCAACCGCAAACGGTAGTCTAATGTGGGAGGTCTTTATAAGGTTACGGTTCTGAAGAATTAAGTAACACTTAACCAGATAAACATGTGGTGGGACATGGGGGTTAAGTGGGTGGCCTGGGTGGCATGTGAAATACGGTTAGAAACACTTAACTAAGTTGAAAACATGTAAGAATACATGAATAGGAAGGGGTTAAGTGGGAAATTCTAGTGGGGACCAAGCATAGGTGGAAAGCTTGTGTCAAGTATGGGGACCCTTTTCAAACCAGTAACTCATTAAGTATCTTTGTGAGCTCGAGTTAGATCGAGGACGGGACACGCTTACTGGGTTTGATTGTAAGAGGTCAAAACGGGTTAGCAGTGGCAACGCAAGTCCAACGGGGTCATGTGCATGCGTGGGCCTGTGCTGGTAGGTTGCATCATGTAGATATAAGCCGTGCATCTTTAGTGGTATCGGGTTGCCACTTTGGAGGGTGATACACCACACTGTGGGACCAGCAAGGGTATCTACGAGTTAGGGAGTCGATCGCATGGGGGTAGTGGGTACAACTAATGGAGATAGGGGTAGGCAGCACCTATAAAGGCAACTAGGGGTGCAAGAAACTACCATTATCATTATTAAGTTCTGTAGGCGGGATCAACTTTTAGGGTGACTAGTAATGGTGCAGTATGGTAATTATCCTATAGGGCTTAGGAATGAGATTAACGCTAGAATATTCCTCTTGTTTGCTTTGTCATGCCCACTTGCTTCACGGTCATACCTTGTTTTACCCATTTATGCCTTATCCTAATTACTTTAATAATTATATTATTAAAGTTATTATACTCGCCAAACTTTATGTCTGACCTCCTTGTTTTCGCCTCTTTTCTTCCTTCCCCCCTCCCCCCCAAGGTTCTCAGGGTGGGACTAGTACTTGTGGAGCTTGATCTTGGATCTCTTTCTCTCTTTTGGAAGTGCTTGGATTGCTGAAAATAAAGTTCAGCTCATCTTTTTGATGGCTACTTGTGGTTGGGTTATGCTTTTTATTTTATGTACTCAGAAAACAATTTGTCAAGATGGTTACTAAGTGTACTTGGTTTTTCTGTTGGTTTATCAAGTTGTTGTAATCAAACTATTTCTCCACTGCAATAAATGTTGTTTTGAAATTTTTCAAGTACCAATATATGTATCTGTCTTGTTATATTCTGTTCTGTTCACCAATAATACTCCATGAAATTTAATGCATTCCCTTTGAGAGTGACATTAATGGACGTAGGGTGTTACACTATGCTTCTCAATTACTTTTCTCTACATCAACACTAGTATAACAAGATTTATGACAGAATTATGTGTCTCCTACAGAATAATCCCAACATAAACATAATGATAGTTTTAGGTGTACTCTAGTTACATATCGGGCTTTACCCCAAATAGAAATAACAGGTACCTCAATAGAAATAACGGGTGTTACCCAAACAAAAATAACATGCACCTAAACAGAAAACAGACAGGACTAGATGTACCATAATTTCTACCCCAACCGACCGGCTCCCTAACATGTAAATATCCTGTGTCGGCCCCATATTAGGGTATATAATTTCCTAAAGTGGCAACCTACAGAAGCACATGAACCTATTTACAAGTGCTATAGAGACTTATTTTGCCCCACAGACAGGACCAATGCACGCACATGACACCATTGGAATGCACCCATATACACCCCGTTCAGATGAACCTCTTACAATCAGTTCAATATGCATGCCCTGACCCCTACCTAGTGCGGGGTCCCTCTTTTAATACCAGAATAGGTTACTGACTGATATGGGCCCCACACAGCAGATGACACAAGTCAAAACCCTAAACATGTGTCCTCCAATTAACTAGGATTTTTAATAGGTTAAGCCTTACATGTTAACAGGTTCGCCTAACCCCCACAGTTTATAAGTTAAGTTCAGGTTACACGTTCATATAACCCTAGCAGATTAAACAAGTTAAGTATTACAGGTTAACAGGTTCATATAATCTCAACAGATTAAACAGGTTAAGTACTACAGGTTAACTGGTTCATATAACCCCAACAGATTAAACAGGCTTACTTAACCCCATCATTTAACAGATATACTTAACCCTACAAATTAAATAGATTTCACAGAATACTTACAGTTTCATTAACATGTTCTGCTTAATAAATTAAGCCTACAGATTTATATTCCTCTAAATTTCTAGTCATAATTCATAGTACAATATATATACCAAAAAATTCAGTCATACTCCATAGTACAAGTTATTCCACCAAATTTCACTCATATTATTATCATTCCCAAATTATCCTAAATTCGTTCGTATGCGTGTTTCAGTGATATTAGCTTAGGCTCAAAGGTAGCCTAGGCTTATAAAATAAAAAGGGAATAGGAGAGGGAGACGAATAGAAATAGGCATATAATAATAGAAATAAGCATATAATAACAGAAATAAGCATATAAGAACCGAACAGCAGAACAGGTGTACAGAAGAATACACGTAATAATAGAACTGTTTAGATATGAATTAGTTTCTTAACATACATAGGTTCAGATCCAAGTTTATTAACAGTCAAGGTTACCGTTAAACTTTATATCTAAAAGTAACATGAACTCACAAAGAATGGATTTAAATAACAGAGAATAATATGCTGATGTTGTAGAAGAGATTCTTGTATATGTTAGGTAAGAATTGTCTTGATTCAATCCAAGTTTCGGCAGCATCTCCCCATCTTTATTTTATATTTTCAGAACAAGAGTTTGAGGAAGAAGTACAATTTATTAGATAGGAATGCATGCCTTTATATAGAGTTTATAAGACAATCCTTAGCCGTCAGGTCTTTGTTTTTTAATCCAACCGTTCAGAAAATAATGAACCTAGTTAACAATTCTTCCAGATCAGGTTTGGGTCGACCCATTCCCACCTGGGTCGACCCCTGGGTCGACCCACCTGACCTTAGGTCGACCCATAGGTCAACCCAGCCAGGAAGGAGTCGACCAATAACGGGTCAGATTCCCGCCTTTGGTTCTTGCATCGTAAATTTGATTTATTTTGAAATTCTAGTAAGTTTTATTTAACCATAAAACTCTTACATGCATACAAACTTCTAACCTTTATATCATCCTTATACAATGTCCGGTTTTCGTAAACTCGGAGTCTATCTTAACCAGAATTCTGAGATGAACACAATGGTTCAGTCCTTTTTACATAATTCCCAATATTTAATTAAGTATCCCTTTAGTTCATTAATGTTCATTAAAATTACGGGGTGTTACATTCTTCCCTACTTAAAGGATTTTCCCCCTGAAATCTCCAAATCTAGGTGAATGTTACTATCTTAACATCCACCTACAATCATCTACTCATCCATCATCCACAGGCATCCATTGTCCTTTGGAATTTATAATGCGTGTATGACATATGCAAAGGTGTGTGTACATGTTCCAATGCTAATGCGAAAATCAGGCGGTCTACTGATTTAGTTGACCTCCTTAATACAATATATGCTTGTGCCATGAATCCAAAATTTATGCGAATATTCCTAGTATACCATGTAAACTCTACATGTGTGCAGAAATCGTTCATCAAAATGCAACATTTATGTGATGATACATCCATTTTCACCTATAAAAAAATAAAATGCACACACATCCATATGCAGTATGAGAGTGTTTGAGCCGATCTAGTGTCTAGTGTATGTATATGCACCTACGAGCAACCACTAGCAAACACTTGCACCACTTGCATCCATCAAACATAACATGTATCAAACTAATGTTTAGACTCTTTGGTTTTTTACCTAAAGGTTGAAGATTCGATCGATAGGATGTACTCGAATGATTGAAGCAAGTACGACTAAAATCTTGGAAAAAGAAGTTAACAACATACCCTTGAAAAGAAAAGGGTATGAAGTGTGAATCTTGTCTTCGGTCTCTCAAGTTGCACCCTCTTGGTCTTCTCCTCATTGAACTTCATCAACTTAAACTCTCTATTACGCAGTTTATTAACCTCTGGTCAAAGTTACGGTTAGAACTCGTCTAACTATTGCCTCCTTTTCTACCCATATTTCCTCAAGCGTGCTCAGCTCAACCACCTATTCTGTATCATGCAGACATTTCCGCAAATGGTAAACGTGGAAAACATCATGAACACCCGCCATTCTCTTTGGTAATCTCACCTTATAGGCCATTTTACCTATCGTTTCCACTATAGGAAATAAATCTACAAACCATGGCGCTAATTTCCCTATAGATCCAAAGAGAACAACATTCCTTAGAGGCGATATTTTGATGAAAACCATGTCTCCTACCTTAAACTCAGTGTCAGCCCTTCTCTTATCTACGTAGGACTTCTTCCTATCTTGAGCCGTCTTCATACGTCGGCGGATAAGATAAATCTTTTCTGAAGTTTCTCTAATCATCTCAGGTCTAAGTAGAAGAACTAACAAGGCGGTGATTTGCAAGGTCGTCTGTATACTAGCCTGATAACTATTTTCAAGGCGAACTCAACCAATGGAAGATACTCCTCCCAAATCCTTCCGAAGTCTAAGATACACAGCCTTAAAAGATCCTCAAGATCTCTACTCACCCTCTCAGTCTGTCCATCGGTCTGAGGGTGATATGTGGTGCTCAAACATAACTGTGTACCTAATGCCTCTTGTTGGCTCTTCAAGAATTCACTAGTGAATATGGGATGATGTTCACTCACTATGCTAGGAGGTACTCCAATCAGATAGACTATCTAACGAAGATAAACTGATGCCAACCATGTTGCTATTCTCTTGCTCTTAACAGGAATGAAAGGAGCGCTCTTAGTAAGCATGTCTACTCTATCCCAGATATTGGTGTTGCCCTTCCTCGATCTAGGCAAATCATCAATGAAATCCATAAAGACGCTCTCCCACTTCCATTGTGGGACCTCCAAAGGATGAAGCGAATAGTCGGGCTTCCTTTGTTCAGCTTTGACTTGCTGGCAAACTAAACATCAAGAGACAAACACCGCTACATACTTTTTTCATTCCAGCCCAAAAGAAAGCCCTCTTCGTATCCCTATACATCTTACCACCACCCGGATGGAGAGTCATCCTAGAATGATGGGATTCTTCAAGGACTATCTGTTGTATACACAATTATATGATTTTTGTTTGATGATAACAACCAAATATATTTTTATCGTAAATTTGTTTGTTATTGTACCGTTTCAT
The DNA here is from genome assembly GCA_030737875.1 of Allium sativum. Classification (NCBI taxonomy): domain Eukaryota; kingdom Viridiplantae; phylum Streptophyta; class Magnoliopsida; order Asparagales; family Amaryllidaceae; genus Allium; species Allium sativum. Next base: position 341,347,606 of record CM060916.1, on the reverse strand, counting down.
ATATTTATCGCAGATAGGAATATAATATTTAAATAAAATACGACTGTACAGAATTCAAATATTAACACGGTATTTTATTTAAATAGAATATCTTATTTCAATATTCAAACAGTATAAATTTTGCAGTTCCTCTATTAGTACAAGACACTGTAATTCATTAATACATTTCACATCATTTTCATATCTGCTCCTCACTACAAAAACGCTCAGACACTCTTTTTACATTCACAGACACATTCATATAGTTTCCCTCGTATTCAGCGACACTGAAACACTAATACTATTCTATCTTCGATTTTCCGTCTTTGCACTTCACAATCAGTCCAGTCATCATCTTCATACCTGTTATATACAGAAACACACACAGAGTATATGGAACAAAAATAATTTTCAAAATTTATGAAAATATAAATTTAATTTTTAAAATTTTATTTGCCTCAGTTTTCTGGTGTGTTTGTCATCATTTTTCATGACTTGATCTGATTCATCCGTGTCTAGTCAGTTTGTATATGTATAGTACGGGATAGGAAATCTTGTCTGATGGCTGCATATACACACGTGCATATATATACACGTGTGCACTGCCAGCCAGTAAGTGTGCAACTGAGGAGTAGCCACGTGGACCATCTCGACTCAGTGCGTATATGGATGAGCAAAATAAAACATGAGTGGTCGAGGTAGCACAACAGTAACGGCCGAGCAACCTCACAAGTCAAGACAGTACAAAATGGTTCAGTTCAGATTTGTATGAATACATGTCGAGCCAAACAGCAATGTATAGGCGCAGCTACAAAATCACATAGCATGTTAGTGACTGAAGTATATAAGTGAAGCACGTCTAAGATGATATACAGGTGATGACGTGTATGTAAGCAGCATATAGACATGAACAAACCAGAGTGATGCAACTATAAGTGCAACAACAGTTTTTGCATGATCAAGGAAGCATGGAAAATCACGTCATGCATTGGTGTACATGACATGGCATCAGTACTAGTTATGGCTACAACATCAAATGTAAATGATGACAGAAATTCGAATTAATGAAGCATAAATATACTACATGCTAACATGGTGAATCAAATGTACACAGCAGTGGCAGATTCCAGCATCAATTCAAAGTGACAATGGTACAAGCATATAGTCAAGTGTAGTGCAAATAAATGGTGCAGATTTTGTTTCAGCAATGCATGGAGCAGCTATTCAACAAAGTGGTGCAATATGTTTTTCACGCCAGCCCAAAATTTTGTCAAAGCATCAGGCCATAATGATGCAAGTTATCAAAACACAATTGTCAAAGTGGTCGAGCATTATATGCATGGTTAATGGAAACAGCTTAGTTCAACACAACAGAAATTAATGTTTTTACAGTGAACCATTTTAGGCAAGAGGAAATAATGTGAAAATAGTTTTAGGAAGCTCGATACACAGAAAGCAGTTCAAAGCAAAACATGATTGGCAATGAAATGGTGACAAGGAAGAAATCATACTTGAATTGTGCACAATAAATTGAATGAGCACATCATAAGTAAGGAAGTGCAGTATGTTTCATTTTCATATAAAGAAATAAATCACAATTGAAATCTGGTTTTAAAGGTTGGTTTCCAGAAAAGTGCATCCCATTCTTTTTATGGCAAGAAACTTTTTGTTTCAAAAGTTTTCTTGCAATAACAATGTTTGGCAAGGAAATTCAATTCCTGAATTTATGAAATCATTTTTGGAAGGAAAAGTCGACACATTTTTGTCAAATGATTCCATCAACACAATCAAGGAATTTCATAAATTTGGCAAGCAACAGTCTTTATTGGAAAGGCAGCAATTCAAAGAATCAAACAAAGTGGGAAAAGGTTTGTTATTTCCAGTTTTCACAAGATTTACTTAGCAATAAATTAGAGGGTTAATTGCAGAAATCAATTGAAGAAATATTTGGCAAGATTTCAATTCGACAACTATGGACATGAAATCAGTTTTTACTCAAACATTGTTTTTGAGGAAACAATTTAATCCCAAAAATTAAAGTTCGTTTGAGAAGGAAGTTTTTTTAAAAAACAATTTCTATCAACAATTTTTTTAAACCTCACAAGAACATATTTGGTAAGAAAATTCAATTACACTTTTCATGGGATCAAATTAGGAAAGTTTTTTTATTCGGTGTATTCATGGCTTGAAATCATTCATGCTGGTGCATTTATATGGCAAGAATTTTGAATTTCATATTTGCAATCAATCTTTGTTTTCGGAAAAAAAATTATATGGGGCAGAAATTTAACAATCAAGCAAAGATTCAATCAAGTCCAGGTTCATCATTCAAAGCCAACATTTCAGCTAAATTAGAAAAGCCCATTCTCATTCAAGCCATGGAAACCAAAAGAGGAATCACACGCAAAATCAATTCAAGTCAATAATTGAAATAAGAGAAGTTTTAGGAATTCTAAATCCTATAAACAAACACCCATATCATCATCGACAGTGCATCAAAATCACAAACAACTCAAAAGAATTTTGAAGAGATAATACAGATAACTCACAATTTTTTCACGAGTGTTTCGATCGCAACAATTCCAAATCGAAGTGACAAAGCCATCCATAGATTCGAAGCTTCAAAGATTATCCAAAGCATCAATTTGTAGTAACTGCAATTTGATTTGGATTTCTGAAAATCGCCAGCCACCATTTTTTTTATTTCTCAAAGCAAAAGAAATCGGGCTTGACAATTGAAGATGGGCCGGCCATATTTTCTAAAAGGGATAACCCTTGTTTTTTATTTCTAGGGTTTTTAGAGTTCAATTTTTTGTATCTTTTTTTTTTATTTCTAATCATCAAATTGGTTTTCTATTTTTGTCCGTAAAACTAGTGGTTTACTAGTTTCGTCTGTAAAACTAGGGTATTCTAGTTTTGCCTGTAAAACTAGGGTTTACGGATTACGGGTTTGTAATTCGGGGAAAATCTGACCTAGGGGATATAGGTCAGTCTAGGGTTTTGAGCATAGGATTAGAATAGGAGCGAGGGGTTCGTGAGTTTACATGGTCTTGTAAGCGGGATCTGTTCTATTAACTAGTAGAAACCTTAGGAATGCAGCAGTAGGCAGGGTTTTGCCAAAGTTGGGTATATCTTGTGTCATTTACCTTTCTGCATCTATTTTCTACTGCATTATGTGATCTAATATCTTTAATGTCTCGCTTAATTTTCAATAAACCCTATTCACCCCCCTCTAGGGTTAATCTAGATCCAACACTATCTTCAAAAGATTTCCAACCCGGTGAACACAAAGCCTCCCATCCCGCCGTAGCCACCCTCTATCATCTGTGGATTATCTACTAAGGTGACTAGAAGTCTCCCCTTTACTGAGTATGTCTGCTATTTATGGGTCCTGTCGCTGCGAAGATCCTATCTGATCCATAAGAGTAGGTCGCACCTCTAAGGATGCCAACAAACCAGGTGAAAGATCCATAAATGGCCTAAAATCGAAGGTCGATATGTACTCCAAACTCCGCCTTTCTATGAATAGAGGACTCAAAGTCATCCTCTGCTTACAAAACGCATCTGCCACTACATTACCCTTTCCAGGGCATAAGCAATCTCAAAATCATAGGACCCTAGGAACTCCATCCATCTCTGCTGTCTCAAATTGAGATCCTTCTACGAGAACATATACTTGAGCGACTTATGGTCCGTGTATAACTCAATGCCCCCAAGTCTTAAGAGCGAACACTATAGCAGCCAACTCTAAATAATTGGTAGGGTAGTTCCTCTTATGAATTCTCAACTGTCTACTACCGTAGCACGCTATCTTCCATCTTGCATCAAGAGAGCACCAAGCCCTATACCACATGCATAAGTGTACACTTTGAAAACTTTGTTCCCATCAGGAAAAGTCAAAATTGGGGCTATTGTCAAAGCCCTCTTTAACTGCTGAACAGCATCCTCACAGCCAATACTCTAAGAAAAGGTCAGATTCTTCTTTGTCAATCTGGTGAGTGGGGCTGATATCTTTGCGAAGTCCTTGATAAACTTCCTATAATTTCCTGCCAAACCAAGAAAACTCCTCACCTCTGTTGCATTCTTTGAAACCTACCAATCTTGAACTGCAACTACTTTTGCGGGATCCACCACTGTCCTATCCTTGGAGTCTACATGCCTTAGACATCCCACTTCCTTTCTCCAAAAGTGACACTTAGAGAATTTCGCCTTAAGCTGGTGCTCTGAGAGTCCTCAAATCTTCTCCTAACTGTAGGGCATGCTCTTCCTCGCCCTTCGAGACGACCAGGCTGTCATCCACAAAGACCACCATGAACTTATTCAGAAACTCCCTAAACACCCTACTCATTAGATCCACAAAATACGTGGGTGCATTAGTCAACCCAAACGGCATGACTAGCCACTCAAAGAAGCCATTTGGAGTTCTAAAACTGGTCTTGTCTATACTATCCTCAGCCACCTTCAACTGATGAAATCCCATGGCCAAATCTAACTGCGAGAAAACAAATGTGCCAAAAAGCTGGTCAAACAGATCATCAATCCTTGGGAGTGGGTGCCTATTCTTCTTGGTGAGCTTATTCAACTCCCTATAATCCACACATAGAAGAAGTGAGCCATCCGCCTTGGTTGCGAAGATGACTGGAGCACCCCATTCTGATGTACTTTGCCTAATAAACCCCTTCTCAAGTAGTTCCCCTACTTTCTTGCTAAGCTCCCTCCTCTCCCCAGGAACCATGTGGCGCACAGACAATGCAACTGGCTTTGCATTGTCCACCAAGTATATCCAGAAATCAATCCCGAGAGTTGGAGGTAAACCCCAAACCTCCTCAAAAACATCAGGATACTCACAGACTACTAGTACAGATCGTAAATCATCGAATAGATGCATCAAGCGATTCTAGGAAACTAAGCATGACAGACCTATTTGGGTCATAGGAAATCTTGAGAGTCCTCCCTCGGCAAGTCAAAAGTCTAACGACCCTCCTTTCATAGTATAGAATAGCATCACATGGCTAGCCAATCCATCCCTAGAATCAGACCATAGCCCATAAAACCAAGCATATATGCATCACACTCAAACTCGACGCCCAACACAGATATCCTCAAACCCTGACATATTATAGACATATGAGTCGTGCCCCCAATGAGGTTTGAGACAATAACGAGATCAGAAACAATACTAGTACTAAGGTGTAGAGACCCAACCACAGAATCAGATACAAAAGAGTGAGAAGTGCCGAAACCAAAAAGAGTCCTAACTGGATGATTGGAAAGAGAAATTATATTTTCAACAAAGAATTTCCTACCTCTGTCCAGTCCACTAGCCTCGAGAGCAATGAGCATGCACCTGCCCTCCAAAAGGTCCTTCCCTTTTCCCTTGTCCTTGCTTCTTTGGGCACTCCCTGGTATAGTGTCCAACTTCACCACAGTTGAAGCAAACATTCTTCCTTTTTCTGCAATCCTTGACCAAATGACCCAAGCTACCACAACTATGACACTTCTTCTTGCCTTGAGTTTTGTTGTTCTTTCCACCCTTCTTTTGCGGTTCTTCTTGGGCCGCACTTCCTTATTTTGTGTCTCATCTGCCTTAGCCTCTTTCTTCCCATCCTTAAAATCTTCTTGCATCAATGCCATGTCAACTAGTCTTTCAAAAGTAGTCCCCATCAGAATGTGAGATAATTACAATGCTTGAAGAGGTTGGTTTAAACATCTTTCAAACCTTAAAACTTTCTTGTGCGGGGTATTCACCAGTTCAAGCCCAAACCTTGCCAATTGGTTGAACTTGTTGACATATTCTTTAACAGATATACTTCCTTGCTTAAGTGCCAGAAATCTCTCCATTTGCATACTCTCTTCTGCCTGAGTGAGAAACTTCATCTTGAATCTCTATCGGAAAACTGCCCAAGTATCTACTGGATGCCTTGCTTGCGTCACCTCCCACCAAAACAAAGCCTTGTCCTTAAGCTACCTGCAGCCAATTGTATCTTCATGCAGTCATCAACCTCAAAAAGCCCAAACAATTTCTCCGTATCTTTTATCCAGTTCTGTGTTTCCACAAAGTTCTCAGTTCCACAGAATGGCTTTCCTCCCATAGCACAGAAATCTTTGCATATCTTAGTAAAATTATCCGCTCGCTGAGGAGGAGGAACAACGGATGTAGCTGGGAGTGGGGCGTCCCATTGGCCTCCGGCAGGCGTCGTAGCCTCAAGATATCTATGGAACCAAGCCGGTGTCAGAACGCCCTCGGGAAGATTTGATTCCCCAGACATGCCAAAAAGAAAAGGAAAAGGATTCAAACAGAGAATCGGGAAGATATTTTATATGGCTCTAGAGAATATGTTTTTCAAAAATACACTTTTCTGTGAAAACACTTTATTTTTGGAATAAACTTTCAAAACTTTTTCCAATCTTGTAACCTTCAACTCTAATACCAAATGTGACACCCCACATCCGCTAATGTCACTCTTTATCAAAATTCATTAAGTTTTGTGTAGCGTTATAGGTAAAAGAAACAAAATCTCATAAGATAGATATAAATATAATAGTGGAAATTTAAAACTTCATTACTTAGCTGAAAAACATCGTAATCTCAAAACCAGTTACAACATCAGGCTAAAATACTGGAACCGAATACATGAAACCTAAACATATGTCTTGCGCTAAAAGCCATCAGAGTACAGAAATGTAAAATCATAATCCCCAATAATAGCCACAACATAGTAGACAAGTAGTCGATACATCGAAGCAGATCCGGATCCAAGCAGAAACAGAGAGAAAGTCCTAATCATGACTGAGTGTTCCCACCCTGAAAACTTGGGGGGAAAGGAAAGAGAGAAAGGGAAACAAAAAGAGTCAGGCATAAAGTCTAGTGAGTCCAGTGACTTTAGCCATATAAAGAAGTAAAAGTATCGTGATAGGCAAATAAAACTTGACGACAGATACAGTATCATAATAGGTATAAACAGGATGAATAGGTTAAGCAGAATAAATCAGGATAATATGGACCAAGCTGTGCTTCTCAGTTACTTTTCTCTACACCAATACTAGTATCATAATAGGTATAAACAGGATGAATAGGTTAAGCAGAATAAATCAGGATAATATGGACCAAGTTGTGCTTCTCAGTTACTTTTCTCTACACCAATACTAGTATAATAGGATTTATGACAGAACTAGGTGTCTCCTAATATAACAAAAACAGAATGATCCCAACAGAAACTTAATCATAGTTTTAGGTGTACTCTAGTTACATATCGAGCTTTACCCCCAAACAAAATAACAGGTAGCTCAATAGAAATAACGGGTACCTAAACAGAAAACAAAGAGAACTAGATGTACCCTAATTTCTACCCCAAGCAATCGGGTCCTAACATGTAAATATCATGTGTCAGCCCCAGAGTAGGGTGTAATACTTCCTAAAGTTGCAACCTACAGAAGGACACAGACCTCTTTACTAGTGCTACAGCGGCTTATTTTCCCCTATAGACAGAACCCATGCATGCACATGACTCTGTTGGAACGCATCCATATACACCACATTCAGATGAACCTCTTACAAACAGTTCAGTATGCGTGCCCTGACCCCTGCCTAGTGCGGGGTCCCAATTTTAATACCATAATGGGTTACTAACTGATATGGGCCCTACGCAGCAGATGACACAAGTCAAACACCCAAACTTGTGTCCTCCAATTAACTAGGACTTTTAATAGGTTAAGCCTTACAAAATAACAGGTTCACCTAACCCCTACAGATTAATAGGTTAAGTTCAGGTTAATAGGTTCATATAACCCTAACAGATTAAACAGGTTAAGTATTACAGGTTAATAGGTTCATATAACCCCAACAGATTAAACAGGTTAAGTATTACGGGTTAACAAGTTCATATAACCCCAACAGATTAAACAAGCTTACTTAACCACATCATGTTAACAGATTTACTTAACCCCACAGATTAAACATATTTCACAAGTTACTTACAGTTTCATTAACATATTCTGCTGAATATTTAAATTAAGCCTACAGATTTATATGCCCTTAAATTTCCATTCATAATTCACAGTATAATATATATGCCTAAAAATTAAGTCATATTCCACAGTACAAGTTATTCCCCCAACTTTCAGTTATATTATTATCATTCCCGTTCATTCCTAAATTATCCCAATTTCGTTCATACGCTTGTTTCATCGATATTGGCCTAGGCTCGAAGGTAGCCTAGGCTTATAAAATAAAAAGGGAGTTGGAGAGGGAAAAGAACAGAAATAGGAATATAATAACAGAAACAGGCATATAAGGACCGAACAGCAGAACATGTGTATAGAAGAATATGTGTAATAATAGAACTGTTTAGATATGAATCAGTTTCTTAATAGGCATACGTTTAGATCCAGGTTTATTAACATGTCAAGATTACTGTTAAACTTTAAATCTGAAAGTAACATGAACTCACAGAGATTGGATTCGAAGAACAGAGAATAATATGCTGATGTTGCAGAAGAGATTCTTGTATATGTTAGGTAAGAATTGTCTTGATTCAATCCAAGTTTCGGCAGCATCTCCCCACCATCATTTTATATTTTAAGAACTAGAGTTTGAGGAAGAAGTCTGAAGAAGTCTGAAGAAGTATGATTTATTTGATAGGAATGCATACCTTTATATAGAGTTTACAAGATAATCCTTAGTCATCAGATCTCTGTTTTAATTCCAACAATTCAGAAAATAATGAACCTGGTTAACAAATTCATCCAGAAACAGAAAAACGTATTCGGCCAGATTAGGGTTGGGTCGACCATCCTCACCTGGGTCGACCCTTGGGTTGACCAACCTGACCTTGGGTTAACCCATAGGTCGACCCAGACAGGCGTGGGTCAACACATAATGGGGCATATTCCCGCCTTTGGTTCCTGCCTCATAAATTTGATTTATTTTGAGGTTCCGGTTAGTTTTATTTATACATAAAACTCTTATATGCATACAAACTTCTAACTTTTATATCTTCTTCATATGATGTTCGTTTTATGCAAACTCGAATTCTATCTTAATCAGAATCCCGAGACAAACGTAATGGTTCAGTCCATTTTACTTAATTCTCAATATTTAATTAAGTATCCTTTTAATTTAATAATGTTCTTTAAAATTAAGGGTGTTACACACTATGAAACCATAACCATTCTCTATCCTTGCCTCCATGTTGGCTCTCTACCATTACTAAATTCTAGAGAAAATAAAGGAAAGGTTAAGGATTTCTTCTATTCCTCCAATTCTATTCTTATCCTCTCTTCTAATTCGTATAGGTTTAGTATTCTTGAATTTGGTGTATATTTATATATATATATATATATATATATATATATATAAATCAAAGATTCTAATGCATGTCTCTTATATATATAATCAGGAGGATTATTGGGGCACGTTTGACGCAAAGACTAACGCACAGGTCTACATTTACTATAGATTTCTCTTTGTTCTGCCTAGATCTGTGAGTGGAATATCATTTACATAGGCATATTCATATTTCTATTAGATTATCATGTTGATAGATATGCCTAGGAGGATTTGGAAATCGATAATATAAATACCAAAGCCTCTAAATCCTCTATTTTATATTTGCATATGAATTGTCATGATTATTTGGGTTTTGTAGACTTTTTATTTTAATATTGGGTTAGAGATGAAAACTGGTGTTGTTACTATTGTTTTTATATTGTATAATTCACCTTTATCAAACATTTGATTGTAACCTTAAAGGGCTTAAGTTTGGTTTTTTCATGACTTGATTAGGTTTGGGTTATAATTTGAATCCAAACGTATTCATACTTGAAATATGTTAAATGTAAATGTTTTTATATGCATAACACCAAAAATGGGTGAATTAGACAAAGTGGAAATTATAAAAATACATGTATAGGTGTATGTAATACTCTATTTTTAATCTAGTATTGAGATAATTCCAACAAGCCTAGAATGCAAGTTGAAATTTGTATGTATGTATATTTTCCATTCACTGCTATTCATTATATTGTTATTATGCCATCATGCTTAAGTTGTAGCGGTAAAAGTATGGAAAATTTAACTTGTATAGCTTGATTAGGACAAATTGACAATTGCCACCTAGATAAAACGTTTCCTCGTTCATACGAATACTTGACGTTGTTATGCGTTATTATTATAGTAATATAGGGTAATCAACGTAATTAATGTAATATTCTAGTAATTAATGTACTTAGGATAAAATTCAAATTCGAAATGCCCCCAAATATAAATATATTGATTGCTTGTGTGTGTGTATATAGAATGGCTTTATATATATTAATAATGACACATAGAAATGAGGTTAGTTTCCATTTGCTGTAGAAACCTGCCCGGAACCGATAAGCAAATCCAACAACCACAATTAAGCCCAACTAATGTGAGATGTCTAGGTGTCATGGGCCATTTGAAACTTAGTACATTAAACACGAGGTTAAACGAACCTGTAGTAGAAGCCTGCCCAAAACCGACCGACATATCCAGCATCTACAGGTATACGGTTTAATGTGAGAAGTCTAGTGTTTATATATATAACTGTATATATAATTATATTGTGTGTGAAAATATGTAGGTTTACTACACCTTGAGAATGTCTTAAGTGGCTAACTCTCTTATTATCTAGTTTGGGTCTCAAATGGTTAGGAATAGGATCCCTCTAAAGGTTTATTCCTTGGAGAGGATCCAAAGTCATGGGACCTACCATTATTAGATTTAAAGTAAGTTTTTAGGTCCTCCTACTGTAAAAGTGGTTAGGAATAAACGGTAAACGGAGTAGGGCAGTTCATAGGGATTTCCACTTCCTCTAAAGGCTTGTAAGTGTATAACCAGGGACAAGATTGGTATATGAAAGATATGTTGCAGATATGTTGCCATTGCATGCTCACCAACTGTCTAAGGGAAGTCTTAAACGACATAGGTGTCCTACTGTAATATCATTTAAGTAGTAACGTTCGCAATACTACTTCTCATATTAAAATTGAGAGTATAGACTTAAGAACGTTAACGTATTAGGACGGGGTCTTAAGGGACTAGGGTTATAAGAGATCATAATAATTCACATATAATAGGGCTATAAGTGATCGAGAATGTCCACCTTGTTGGGTCTTTACCCTAAAAATACTAATGAGCGATTGACTTTGATATCCACATCACTAGTTAGATACTTGGTTTTTGTTTAAATGATGTGTGTTGCATAGACATACCTTGACATATGTAACTAGCTAAAAATATAGGGAATGGACATTAAGTAACACCATATTTCAGTCACACAAAACTTTATGTTTTGACCCCTCTCCTTAACATATCCAACAGGTCAATAGATGGGTAAAGTTATGGACGAAGTTATGATAGAAACTGAAGATGAAGACGAATTCATTATGCTATTATTAGTAGTTATTGCTTTACTTCTTTTGGAAACTTGTGAGAATGAACTATTTGATGTACCCATTGAGCAGATGTAACTTTGATTTTTGTATTTCTGTGGATTTTAAATAAGTTGTACATCTTATTTCAGTATTTTATTTTATTTTCCCTCTATGTGAGATTTCCATTCGAAGTGTCTATGTATATATATTCTATGCAAATGTAATCCTTACAGGAAACAACGACCCGTTTAAAATGGCTTTAAGTTTCAATGGGCCTTTTCTAGGTCGAAATTTAGGCTCATTCTGGGCCGGTTGTTACATTTGGTATCAGAGCTTCGGTTACCCCATTATAAGGGAATTATACGTAAGAGGGGCGTATTTGTAATTTTAAAAAGATTTTTTTCAAACTATATATATATTATTTACCCTAGTAAGCATATGCTTTTATACTAGGCATCTTTATTATTTTCTTCCTTTTTCAGCTTAAATGCTATATCAGGAGTATCCACTAAATGATTCTTCCTTTCCTTTTCAGGTAGTAGAATGGTTGAAACTAATGAGAAGAGTAACCAGGCAAGACCCTGATACTTGCCAGAGTGGTTCCAACAATACCTCCATACTATGAAACCGGTCCCCGTCGCTAATCCAGATCCAGCGGCTCCTTCCACTGAGGTAGCCTTTAAAATTTCTTGCCACTGTAAGACCTTTACGAACCTTGGAGGGAAATCATTTTCTGGAAAGGAAGGCTTTTCTAATGCTCAATCTTGGATTATGGACTGTGAAAGAATCTTTGAAGCTACTGGCTGGCCCGATGAAGTGAAAAGGAGGATAACGGTCTGGCACATGAAGGATGAAGCCCTTGAATAGTGTAATTTAATATCTGGAGAAAACGAGGGTCGGATTTTTACATGGACCGAATTCAAAACCCATTTCGAAGCAAAGTTTTTGCCAAGGGCAGAAATAACTATCCAGTTGGAGAAATTCATCCACCTCAAGAAAGGAAGCTTGAGCCAGCAAGAGTATGTATCTAAATTTACCGAATTATGTAAGTTTGGAAGAGGATTATAAACACCCCCATTAACAAAGCCCTGAGATTAGTTTAAGGATTGAACTCTCCATTGAAAGAAACCTTATTAGCCCAAGTAACGTTTAGGGCAACTTTTGAGACTCTAGTTGAGACAGCTACCTTGTGCATGGCAAAGGGATCCAAGGAGGATAAAGATGGAGAGAAAGGAGAAGGAGGCTCCAACAAAAATATGAAGGAATGATGGAAAAACAAGAACAAGGGAAACAAATTCATAAAGTAAGCAAAGACTTGTATGAGATGCAACCGCAAAGGCCATGAGGCCAAGGATTAGAGGACCTTGTTAGCAAAAAAGGAGCTCAAGGGAAAATGTTTCAATGGCTAAGGAGAAGGACACATGTCCAAGGACTGCCAAAAGCCCAAAGTTGTCAAGATTGACCAGAACTATGCAATAGAGGCAACACCGATTCAAAGCTGACCCCCAAGATATCGAGGACAACCCACACTTGAAGGTATAACTGTCGTTTTAGGAAATTCTATATACACCTTGTTCGATTCCAGAGCAACCCATTCTTTTATCTCCAAGCGATTAGTAAATTTGTTGAACCTTCCCATATCTATCTTGGGTAGTCAGATAGAGGTGGCCAACCCTATCGGAGGATCTAAATATCTTGAGTTATTGTGCAAAGACCTAGTATTGGAGGTCGACAATGTTGAGTTCCTTTGCGAAGCGTATGCGTTGAATTTTATAGGGTATGATATTATACTAAGTATGGACTTGTTATCGTTTTATGGGGTCGTCCTAGATTACTATAAGAGAATCATTTGTCTTAGGTGCCGAGGACAATATAGTTTAAGCATTCTTTGTAATGTTAGGAACAAGGATAAAAACATATTATATTCCTTATCTCCTAGTTCTGAAGGACCATCTTCGGTTCCTATAGTTTGTGAGTTCTTGGATGTTTTTGAGGAAGTCACGTGACTTCCACCATATAGAGAAATCTCTTTTCATATCGACCTAGAGAAAGATGATAGACCTTTAGCACTATCCTTAAGGCATATGGCACTTAAGGAAAGAATGGAGTTAGATAAGATGATTTCAGAGTTATTACAAAATTGTTTCGTTCGTCAAAGTAGCTCAGAATGGGGTGCACCTGTTGTGTTTGCCACTAAAGTAGACGGATCTTTAAGACCTTACGTGGACTATAGGTAACTTAATAAATTGACCAAGAAGAATAGGTACCCTTTACCAAGGATCGATGACCTTTTTGATCACTTGGGTATTTTTCCAACTAGATCTTGCTACTAGACTTCACCAGTTAAGAATTACGGAGGACAACAAGGACAAAACTGCATTTAGGATGCCAAATGGATTACTCCAACGGGAAGTTATTCCCTTCGGACTAACGAATGCACCTGCTTTCTTTGTCGACCTCATGAGTAGGGAATTTAGGGGCATTACAAATAAAAAATTTGTTGTCTTCGTAGATGATGTCCTTATATTTTCAAAAGATCATAAAGAGCATGAAGAACACTTGAGACACAAGTGTTAGGGATATTAAGAAAGAACCAATTAAAAGCAAAAGTTTTGAAATGCAATTTCTAGAGGGGAGAAGTAAGATTTTTAGTCATATCATGTCAAGTGAAGGCTTGGTCGTAGGCCCCGCAAAGATGGAAGCAATCAAGGAATGGAGGACACCTCGAAATGCTATTGAAGTAAGTAGCTTCCTTGGATTGTCCGGATATTATAGGAAATTCATTAAAGACTTCACAAAGATTGCTACTCCATTAACCTAATTAAAGAGGAAAAATATGGTGGTTCAAAATTGTTTATCGTTTACACTTATGCATGTTGGACCATTTAGGAGAAGCCCATGAACACGAAGAAAGAGTATTTGCTTACGCTAGTAGACAACTCAAGGATCCGGAGAAGTGATACCTAGTTCATGACCTTGAGTTAGTCGTAGTAGTGTTCGCCCTTAAAATGTGGATGCGTTATCTTTTAGGGGAGAAATTTGAACTCTTTACTGACCATAAATCCCTAAAGTATTTATTTTCTCAGCGTGACCTAAATTTGAGACAACAACGATGGATGGAATATAGTGCCTCATTTGATGTCATGATCCAATATACCCCGGGAAAGGGAAATGTTATAGTGGATGCTTTAAGTAGGAAACATGCGACCTTGAACGCGATAATAGAATGGAAGCAATTAGAATTTCTCTCTAATTTTAATTTGCAACCCTCGCCAACCACCTCTAGTGGTTTTCTTGGAGACATGTTTATTAGACCTTCTCTAAAAGAGATAATTTGAAATGTACAAGACCTTGATGAAGAGCTAAGGGACCTTAATAAGAATGTGGGAAAGAAGGAGACCTTTCCCCATTCGGTTAGATATTCGATTTGCAATGATGGAAGTTTACTTTGGGATGGACGACTTGACGTCCCTAAAAAAGAAGTGTTGAGGAAAGAAATTATAGAAGATTACCATAGGTCAATATTGACCATACATCCCAGTAGGGATAAAATGTATAAAGATATGAAATGGAATCTCCATTGGGAAGGAATGAAGAGAGACTAGCTGAGTTCGTGGCCAGATGCTTGACGTGCCAAAGATTCAAAGGGGAGCAAGGGAAGCCTGGAGGATTGTTGTTACCTTTAGAGATCCCCATGTGGAAGTGGGAACATATTTCCATGGACTTTGTAGATGGACTTCCAAGAAGTCAAAGGGGTGATGAGGCCATTTGGCTTATGGTAGATCGTTTAACCAAAAGCGCCCATTTCATACCAGTCAAGAAGATAAGGACTGCAACCTATTTAGCCCAATTATAGGTCAAAGAGATTGTCAAACTACATGTTATCCCATCGAGCATTGTGAGTGATAGAGACCCCTTGTTCACAAGCGAATTTTGGAGAAACCTACAAGCAACATTGGGGACGACCCTTCATTTAAACACAGCCTATCATTCGTAGACCGAAGGACAAATAGAAAGAGTAAACAAAATCTTGGAAGGCTTGCTCAGAGCATGCATCATCGACTTTGGAGGAGTTTGGGAGCAGCACCTACCGCTCGTAGAATTCATGTATAATAATAGTTCTCAAACGATGATGGGTATGGCCTCTTTTGAAGTGCTATATGGGTGGCTATGCAAATCTCCAACTTGTTGATGGGAAACTACCGACAAGGTTATACTTAGACCAGACTTTGTCTGTGATTCTACAGAGAAGATGTCCTTGATTAGGAAGAGGTTAAAGGCAGCCCAAGACCGACAGAAATCGTATGTCGATAAACAAAGGAAGGAACTTGAGTTTAATGTTAGAGACTTAGTATACGTAAAAGTATTCCCTCTTAAGAAGAATGTTCAATTTGGGAAGACTGGGAAGTTGGCTCCCTGATTTATTGGGCCATTTTGTGTCATCGAGAAGATAGGATCTTTGGCTTATCGAGTAAATCTCCTGGAACGTCTATCGGGGATCCATAATGTTTTTCATGTATCGCATCTAAGGAAATGCCTTCATGATTCTGCCATCAGACTCGAGATTGATGAAATTGGAGGCATAGAAAAACTCGAGTTGGAGTCTAGCTTAACCAGTGCCACTGCAAGGATTGTAGAGCATGGAATCAAGATGTTCCACAACAAAACCGTTCACCTCGTCTGAGTATAATGGGGAAATGACCCTGTGGAAAGCATATGGGAGACCAAGGAGAAGATGAGACAGAATCATCCAGAGCTTTACTCGGGTAATTTTTCCTTAAATTACATTTATGGATGCATCGCGATTTCTAGATTGGATATTAGGGAATGGAAGCAACACATATGCTCCAAGCACTCATATAGAAATATATGCATATTTAGGTTGTTCACATACATACCGCATCACTTATTACACCTACATGCTAGGGTAGAGCTCACTTTAGTGAGTCTGCAGTTCATAATCACTGTGAGTCATAGATGCTTATGGCCGAATTAAAAATAACGTGGATGTACAACATGGATGTGATCGTGCGAGTTGTGTTTTTGTCCCTTAAACAGATTTCGGGACGAAATCTGTTCTTGGGGAGGGAGAATGTAACACCCCGTAAAATTCATAAGTATAAATAATAAATAAATAATTAAAAAATAAGCAACTAAATAGTATAGTTCGATAATGAAAATTTTCAACTTTAGGAATTTGGCTACGAAATTCTTTTATTCGGATTCAAGGCAAAATTCTGAATCGTTTTCATATATAATATGCTGAAAACGGACAACGTAAGAAAAGTTATGAGCAAATGAATTTAGACCATAAAATGCAGAATATATATATATAATTAAATGCATAATATATATGTGTCCAAATAAATTCAAAATGAAAAGAGAGAGTTCGAATTTTGAAATGAAGATAAGATCATGGGGGGCAAAGGATATTGTATATAAGGAATAAGATTAAGAGATTGAGGAACATATTAATTAAATTTAACACCTCAACAATGGTGGTTTATTTTATATTTCAGCCCCCAAGGGTTCAACCGCCTCTTAGGAGGTGTGTCGACCGTCGGTCGACCCCCAAGTCGACCGCATAGCACCTGGACAGCCCAATAAATCTATGTGGTTAGGTTTTTTTAGAGAGGATATATATAATAAAAGGCCTGGATTAAATCAAACAATCCAACGGTCTATGTAACACCCCGTATTTCAGTTAATGCTAAGATTCACTAATTGCAGAATAAATAATCTCAAATGTGAGAATTGGGGGAAACGGGCTACGTCATTGCGTTCGTCTCGGAAAAATACGCGAAATAGAGTCCAAAATTTTGTAAATCGGAGTCCGTATGGCCCAGTTATGGCCCAATGAAGTTTGCAGAAAAATTCAAAGCTAAAAACAGATTTAAAAATTCAAATTCAGATTTTAAAATAGAACCAGCGGGGCCAGGCGGGAAAGTTCCCGCCCTAGCCATGTCGACAGGGCTGTCGACAGGCCTGTCGACTGGGGGGTCGACTTGCCTGTCGACTTGCCTGTCGACACGGCGTGTCGAGCCAGAGGGCCTGGGTGCACCAGGTCTGGTTTTCTGGCTAGGGCTGGGCTGGGTTCTAGAGATTTCCTAAATCTAACGGACCAAATCTAACCTAGGGTTAATCCTATGGTCTAAAACACACCCTAATCCTATAAATACACCCTAATGCAAGCCTAATCCATACTAAAAATAGAAATGATGGCCTCATGCCGCCAAAATCAAACTTAGGAGGAGCCTCCACTAGTTTATGAAGGAAGTTGCAAGCTAATCAACCTCTAATCATCATCTTCTTCATATTTAGCAACTAGTTCTACTTCATAAGTTTGCTAATCTTGGTTTTGGTGAGTTCCTATGCCTTTAGCAAGTAATAGCTAAACTAATTAGGATAGGATATTAGGAGGCTATGGATGTAAATGTGGATTATGCAAGTTGTGGTTGTCATATGTTATAAGTTCATATGTAAACTTGCCTCTTTTTATGATATGATGTGTTATGTAAGATCATATGCAAGTTTTATGCAAGTTTATATGCAAGTTTTATGCAAGTTCATATGCAAGTTCATATGCAAGTTATGTGTATGATGTTATGTAAGTTCATATGCAAGTTATGTATATGCTTAAATGCAAGTTTAACATGATATGCAAGTTATGCATGCTTATGCAAGTATGTGAATGCTTATGCAAGAATGTGAATGCTTATGCAAGTTATGTGTATGCTTAAATGCATGTTTAACATGTTATGCAAGTTATGAGAATGCTTATATGCAAGTTCAACATGTTATGCAAGATATGTGTATGATAATATGCAAGTTCATATGCAACATGTTATGCAAGTCATATGTATGATAATATGCAAGTTCATATGCAACATGTTATGCAAGTCATTTGTATGATAATATGCAAGTTTGGGTTTAATGTAATTGGGTTAATATATGCTCATATATGCAAGTTGACATCCTCTTAACCCATGACAAAGTTATATGCTAAGATTTGGTTAAACCCATGATATTTGTTATGGATCTTTCCTTTATTATGCCATGAAATGACAACGATTTACGTGGGGAATGATGGGGTTAATAAATATGTTAATAAAAGTATGATTGGTTATGATTAAGCATACCATAAAAATAAATTAACATAAGTGGGAATTTACCTATTGAGTTAGGTCTACCCCATGGGAATTTACCTATTGAGTTAGGCCTACCCATGTTATGAAAAACTTGATATTAATTAGGGATAATTAATATGGGGGTGGTTAATTAGGTGTAATTAATCGACTAAGACACGAGGTTGGACTCATTTGTAGTGTAAGACTGCCCGGACCCTACCGGCTTAACCAGTTGCTACAAATGTCAGCCCAATGTGAGAGGTCTTAGCCATAAATTAAATACGTGATTAAAGTAAAGACACGAGGTTAGACTCTGTTATGACGTAAGACTGCCTGGACCCTACCGGCTTAACCAGGCGGTCATAACAGCCAGTCTAATATGGGAGGTCTTTATGGGAGATCACGGTCTTAATTAATTAAGAAACACTTAACCATATTAGCATGTAGTGGGACATGAGGGGTTAAGTGGGTGCCTTGGGTGGCATGTGGAAATTTAGTGGTTGCCTTGTGTGGCAATAGAAAATACGATTAGAATACTTAACCAAGTGGAAACATGTAATTAAACATGATTAAAGGGTTAAGTGGGATGCACTAGAAAAAAAAAGAGACAAGCTTAGGTGGGTAGCTTGTGGGGGCCCATTTCAACCAGTAACCCATATGTATCTTATTGGGCTCGACCCATGTCGAGGACGGGACACGCGTACTGGGCTTGACTATAAGAGGCCAAAACGGGTTAGCGGTGGCAACGCAAGTCCAACGGGTTTCATATGCGTGTGTGGACCCGGGCTGGTAGGTAAGACGTTGTGGCATCGTGTAGATATAAGCCGTGCACCGTTAATTATATCGGGTTGCCACTTTGGGGCGTGATACACCCCACTGTGGGGCCGGCACGGGTATCTACGGTAGGGAGCCGATCGCTTGGGATTAGTGGGTACACCTAGTGGAGATAGGGGCAGACGACACCTATGTAGTCAGCTAGGGGTATACGAAACTACTGGGTAAATTTTCTAAGTCCTTGGGAGGGATCAACCTTTAAGTAGGAATGACTGGTGTGGTGCAGTGTAGTAATTATCCTTGGGAGGGTAAATGCGTCTTTATCGTTATCTTAGTTCACTCTAAGTCTGATTGGCTACTGAGTGTAGTCATTTATCCCCAGTCACACCGTACCAAGTTATATCATATCCTTATTACTTTAATGATTACACTGTTAAAGTTGTAGGACTCGCTCAGACTTATGTCTGACCCCGTTGTTTTTATCTTTTTCCCAACCCTCAGGTTCTCAGAGTGGGCCCAGCACGAGTGGGCTTTGATCAGGCTGCTTTTATTACTCTCTTGGAGCTTGGACCTTAGATGTAGAGCTCAGCTTACCCCTTTTCTTTTATGGCTATCAGTTCATGTATTGGGATTATGTATTTTTTATTTATCATGATGGATATTTGTACTTGACTCCTATTATGGTTTTGTGATGTAACCAGACATGTTCTATTTTCCGCTGCAAGTTGAAATGATGTTTTAAATTTTCAAGTATTACTTATATCTGTCTTGCTGTAATTACTCTGTTCTATATTCACTCAAAATACTCCACCGATGTTATGGCATTCCCTTAGAGAGTGACCATAGCGGGCGTGGGGTGTTACACGTGGTATCAGAGCAAAGGTTACCGGAACAGATAAAATTTTTAGAAAACTATTTTTCTAAAAACATTTTTAGAAGAGATATTTTCAAAAACATGTCTTTAAAGGGAAAAGTTTTTGAAAGAAAAGCATAATCCCCAATAGCCATATCTTTATCTTTCGAATTCTCCGTTTTGAATCTTTCCTTTTTCGTTTCAGCATGGCTGAGGATCTTAACTTTCTGGAGGGTGTGACGATACCAGTATGGTATAGGAGATTGATGGAGGCTAGGGCCACCACTGCGGGTCCGGCAAATATTCCTCCACCAACCGTAGCACCCGATCTTCCTCCTCCCCCTCCTCCTCGCACGGATACTTTTGCTAAGACTTGCAAGGAATTTAAAGCTATGGGAGGGAAACCTTTTCAAGGATCTGAAACTTTTGTGGAGGCTAGAGATTGGCTTAAAGAGGTGGAAGAATTGATAGATATCTTTGAGATGGAAGAAGGAAAGAAAGTCAAGTTGGCTGCTTGGTTAATGAAGGGAGAGGCCTCATTCTGGTGGGAGGTCACTAATGGAGAACGCCCCGTTGACTCTTGGGCGGATTTTAGGCAAAGATTTGTGGCAAAGTTTCTCTCAAGGGCGGAGGAAAACTTGTATATGGAAAGATTCTTGACCCTAAAGCAAGGAAATCTCTCAGTGAAGGAATATGTCAACAAGTTTAATCAAATTGCAAGGTTTGGCCTAGACATGGTGAATACACCGGAGAAGAAGGCTTTGAGGTTCGTGAAAGGCTTGAATGAACCGATGCATGGGTTGGCTATGACTCATATCCCTATGGGGGCCACCTTTGAGAAGCTAGTTGACATGGCACTCATGCATGAAGAAGAGAAGGGTCCCAATGCTAATAAGGCACCCGAGAAGAAGGGAGATCAAAAGAGACCTCAACAACAACAGCAAAACAAAGGTGGGAAAGGCAACGATGGCAAGAGGAAGAAGAAGTGCTTCAATTGTGGGACACCTGGCCACCTAAGCAAGGATTGTCGCAAGAAGAAGAAGACTGACTGCTTCCACTGTGGCGAAGCAGGGCATCTAGTAAAAGACTGTCCTAAGAAGGGGCAAAGGACGGGATCTTCCTCAGGAGGACAGGTGCAAGCTCTTATGGCACCGGGTCAGGCTAGGGGGCAAGTACAGGGTCTCGCGGTTCCACCGATTCAGGAAAGAGGTAGAACTATTTCCGTTGAAAGTCTGGTTTTTCTATTTGATCATCCTGTCCGTACATTGTTTGATTCAGGCGCATCGCATTCGTTTATCTCATCATCATTAGTTGAGTCACTGCACTTAGACACCAGTCTGGTAGATGATCCCTTGGTTATTTCAAACCCAATTGGGGGCTCCACTTATTTGTCCATGATATGTTTGGGTTTGAAGATTTCTATACTTAGCATTGAGTTTAGATGTGATGCTTTTGTTTTGGGCTTCACGGGCTATGGGTTGATTTTGGGCATGGACTGGTTATCCAGTAATGGTGTCGTTCTTGATTGCGAAAGGAGAGTTGTTAGGCTCATGACCCGCTTGGGTAACACTCTCGAGATCTCTTGTAATCCCATGGATTCTGTTATGCTAAGTTATCTTGAATCGCTTGACGCTTCGGTCGAGAGTTTGCAATCGGTTAGAGTGGTCCGGGAATACTCGGATGTGTTTGAGGAGGTGAAAGGCTTACCTCCGAAGCGGGAGATTGACTTCCGAATATATCTGGTGGAAAATGCTGAACCTGTATCTTTACCAGTGCGCCACATGGCTCCTCGTGAGAGGAGGGAACTCCATAAGCAAGTAGGGGAGTTGCTTGAGAAGGGGTTCATAAGACGAAGTATATCGGAGTGGGGTGCTCCAGTAGTTTTTGCTACGAAGGCGGATGGGTCCCTCAGACTTTGTGTAGACTATAGAGAACTCAATAAGCTCACAAAGAAGAATAAACACCCATTGCCGAGGATTGATGATCTTTTCGATCAGTTGGTTGGCGCTTCAGTATTTTCTCAGTTGGACTTAGCCACGGGGTTTCATCAGTTGAGGGTGGCTGAGGATAGCATAGACAAGACTGCCTTTAGGACTCCGGATGGTTTCTATGAGTGGCTGGTGATGCCATTTGGGTTGACGAACGCCCCTGCATACTTTGTGGGTTTGATGAGTAGGGTGTTCAGGGAGTTCCTTAATAAATTCGTGGTGGTCTTTGTGGATGATATCATAGTATTTTCTAAGAGTGAAGAAGAGCATGCCCTACATCTTGGGGAGGTATTGAAGACTCTTCGAGCACATAGCCTTAAGGCTAAATTCTCTAAATGTCACTTCTGGAGGAAGGAGGTGCGTTTCTTGGGGCACGTGGTCTCCAAGGAAGGGATAGCTGTGGATCCCGCGAAGGTAGTATCAATTCAGGATTGGAAGGTTCCAAAGAATGCTACCGAAGTAAGAAGTTTCTTGGGGTTGGCGGGTTATTATAGGAAGTTTATTAAAGACTTCGCGAAGATATCAGCCCCATTAACCCGCTTAACGAAGAAGAATCTTGTTTTCGCATGGGGCGTAGATTGTGATGATGCGTTCCGACGGTTAAAGAGAGCTTTAACCACTGCTCCAGTTTTAGTGTTGCCAGATGGGAGCAAGCCATTTGTTGTCTATACCGATGCTTGTGGGACAGGACTAGGCACAGTCTTAATGCAAGAGGGAAGGGTAATAGCCTATGGTGGAAGGCAGTTGAGAGTGCATGAGAAAAATTACCCTACCCATGATTTAGAGTTGGCCGCTATTGTTTTTGCGCTTAAGATTTGGCGCCATTATCTTCTTGGTGAGAGATTCGAATTGTTCACTGACCACAAATCATTGAAGTACTTGTTTTCTCAGAAGGATTTGAACTTGAGACAGCAAAGGTGGATGGAGTTCTTAGCATCCTATGATTTCGAGATAGCGTATACCCCTGGCAAGGGTAACGTGGTGGCGGACGCCTTGAGCAGAAAGAGGTTGTCCTTGAGTCCATTGTTCGTGGAACAACGAAGCTTGGAATTTATCTTGATGTTTGATTTCAGACCTTCCATTGATTATGTACCTGGTTTGCTAGCATCCTTGGAAGTTAGACCTACTCTTTTGGGGCGGATTGGAGAAGCACAGAGGGACGACCCACAGTTGGTTGAGTTGGTAGAGAAGCTCATAAGGGGGGAATCGTCCAGCCATTTGAGTAGGTACACCCTAGACGATATGGGGTGCTTGCGTAGAGACGGTAGACTTTGTGTACCGCAAGATGAGGGTTTGAGGAAGGTTATTCTTGATGATGCACACCGTTCTAGGATGACCATTCATCCCGGTGGGGACAAGATGTACCAAGATATGAGGCGGGTTTTCTTCTGGGCCGGTATGAAGAAAGATGTGGCTGAGTATGTCGCTCGATGCTTGGTGTGCCAACAAGTGAAGGCGGAGCAAAAGAAACCTGGTGGGTTGCTTCACCCATTGGAGGTTCCGCAATGAAAGTGGGATAGCGTCTCAATGGATTTTATTGACGGGTTACCCAGATCAAGAAAGGGTAATACGGGAATTTGGGTTGTGGTAGACAAACTTACTAAAAGCGCCCATTTCATACCTGTGAAGAGCAAGAGGACTGCTCCATGGCTAGCTTCAGTATACCTTCGAGAGATAGTTCGATTGCATGGGGTACCCTCTAGCATAGTAAGTGATCGAGATCCTATCTTCACTAGCGAGTTCTAGAGAAGTTTGCAAGAAGCAGTGGGGACTCAATTGTGTCTGAGCACCGCATATCATCCTCAGACGGACGGCCAGACTGAGAGGGTGAATCGTGTCCTAGAAGACCTTTTGAGGCTTTGTATCTTAGATTTTGGAGGTACATGGGAAGAGCATCTTCCATTGGTGGAGTTCGCATATAATAACAGCTTTCAGTCCAGTATTGGTATGGCTCCTTTCGAAGCTCTTTATGGAAGGCCATGTCGATCACCTGCATGTTGGTGGGAATCTACGGATAAGATTTTGCTTGGGCCTGATATGGTTAGGGAGACTTCTGAGAAGATTGACTTGATTCGAAGAAGGATGAAAGCAGCGTAGGATAGGCAAAAATCTTATGCGGACAAGAGAAGGACGGATCTTGAGTTTGAAGTTGGGGACATGGTCTTTGTCAAAGTGTCTCCGTTACGAAATGTGGTTCGCTTTGGATCTGTTGGGAAGTTAGCACCAAGGTTCGTGGGGCCGTTTCCTATTAAGGAAAGGACTGGACGGATGGCATATAGAGTGGAGTTGCCCGACAGACTTAGTGGGGTACATGATGTATTCCATGTGTCACATTTGAGGAAGTGCCTACATGAGACTGCAGAGGTGGTAGAGCCAAGCTTGCTTAGGGAAGTGGAAGTAGAACGTGATGCAACGATTCGACGAGCTCCTACCCGCATCCTTGGGTCAGAGACTAGGAAATTGAGGAATCGAGAGGTTCAACTAGTCAAAGTACAATGGGGAGAAGACGAGAGCAACGCAACTTGGGAAACGGAAGCGAAGATGCGTTCGTTGTACCCGTTCCTTTTTGAGGGTATGTCTTTTAACTTCTCCTTTATCGTTTGTCTAGTACTCATCTTATCTTTAGTATGTACCTTTGACCTTTAGATAGGGTAAACCTATGGTTGAAACATGTGTTTGAGACATGTTATGTTTGATGGATGCATGTGGATGCAAGTGGTTGCTAGTGGTTGCTCGTGGATGCATATACACACACTCTAGGCACTAGATCGGCTCAATCACTTCATATTGCATATTGCATAAAAATTGTGTGTAGGAAGCTGTATTTATGGATGTGTAATGATTGTGTTATCATATGGATGATGCATTTTGGTGAATGATTGTGCACTCATGTAGATATTGTATGTGTCGATAGGGTTCTCTCGCATACATAATGGATGCATGGCACTATCATGGTTTGCATATGTTCATACATTAGATAGGGAACATATACACACACTCTTTGCATATGCTCATACATCATTAGAAATGGTTTTAAGGACAATGGATGCCCATGTTTGACGGATTGAGTAGATGGTTGTTTGGATGGTAGGATATGCATTCTCCTTAGCTTAGAGATTTCGGGGACGAAATCCTTTAAGGAGGAGAGAATGTAACACCCCGTATTTCAGTTAATGCTAAGATTCACTAATTGCAGAATAAATAATCTCAAATGTGAGAATTGGAGGAAACGGGCTACGTCATTGCGTTCGTCTCGGAAAAATACGCGAAATAGATTCCGAAATTTTGTAAATCGGAGTCCGTATGGCCCAGTTATGGCCCAATGAAGTTTGTAGAAAAATTCAAAGCTAAAAACAGGTTTAAAAATTCAAATTCAGATTTTAAAATAGAACCAGTGGGGCCAGGCGGGAAAGTTCCCGCCCTAGCCATGTCGACAGGGCTGTCGACAGGCCTGTCGACTGGGGGGTCGACTTGCCTGTCGACACGGCGTGTCGAGCCAGAGGGCCTGGGTGCACCAGGTCTGGTTTTCTGGCTAGGGCTGGGCTGGGTTCTAGAGATTTCCTAAATCTAACGGACCAAATCTAACCTAGGGTTAATCCTATGGTCTAAAACACACCCTAATCCTATAAATACACCCTAATGCAAGCCTAATCCATACTAAAAATAGAAATGATGGCCTCATGCCGCCAAAATCAAACTTAGGAGGAGCCTCCACTAGTTTATGAAGGAAGTTGCAAGCTAATCAACCTCTAATCATCATCTTCTTCATATTTAGCAACTAGTTCTACTTCATAAGTTTGCTAATCTTGGTTTTGGTGAGTTCCTATGCCTTTAGCAAGTAATTGCTAAACTAATTAGGATAGGATATTAGGAGGCTATGGATGTAAATGTGGATTATGCAAGTTGTGGTTGTCATATGTTATAAGTTCATATGTAAACTTGCCTCTTTTTATGATATGATGTGTTATGTAAGATCATATGCAAGTTTTATGCAAGTTTATATGCAAGTTTTATGCAAGTTCATATGCAAGTTTTATGCAAGTTCATATGCAAGTTCATATGCAAGTTATGTGTATGATGTTATGTAAGTTAATTATGTGTAGGTTGTTATGCAAGTTCATATGCAAGTTATGTATATGCTTAAATGCAAGTTTAACATGATATGCAAGTTATGCATGCTTATTCAAGTATGTGAATGCTTATGCAAGAATGTGAATGCTTATGCAAGTTATGTGTATGCTTAAATGCATGTTTAACATGTTATGCAAGTTATGAGAATGCTTATATGCAAGTTCAACATGTTATGCAAGATATGTGTATGATAATATGCAAGTTCATATGCAACATGTTATGCAAGTCATATGTATGATAATATGCAAGTTCATATGCAACATGTTATGCAAGTCATTTGTATGATAATATGCAAGTTTGGGTTAAATGTAATTGGGTTAATATATGCTCATATATGCAAGTTGACATCCTCTTAACCCATGACAAAGTTATATGCTAAGATTTGGTTAAACCCATGATATTTGTGATGGATCTTCCCTTTATTATGCCATGAAATGACAACGATTTACGTGGGGAACGATGGGGTTAATAAATATGTTAATAAAAGTATGATTGGGTATGATTAAGCATACCATAAAAATAAATTAACATAAGTGGGAATTTACCTATTGAGTTAGGTCTACCCCATGGGAATTTACCTATTGAGTTAGGTCTACCCATGTTATGAAAAACTTGATATTAATTAGGGATAATTAATATGGGGGTGGTTAATTAGGTGTAATTAATCGACTAAGACACGAGGTTGGACTCATTTGTAGTGTAAGACTGCCCGGACCCTACCGGCTTAACCAGTTGCTACAAATGTCAGCCCAATGTGAGAGGTCTTAGCCATAAATTAAATACGTGATTAAAGTAAAGACACGAGGTTAGACTCTGTTATGACGTAAGACTGCCCGGACCCTACCGGCTTAACCAGGCGGTCATAACAGCCAGTCTAATGTGAGAGGTCTTTATGGGAGATCACGGTCTTAATTAATTAAGAAACACTTAACCATATTAACATGTAGTGGGACATGAGGGGTTAAGTGGGTGCCTTGGGTGGCATGTGGAAATTTAGTGGTTGCCTTGTGTGGCAATAGAAAATACGATTAGAATACTTAACCAAGTGGAAACATGTAATTAAACATGATTAAAGGGTTAAGTGGGATGCACTAGAAAAAAAAAGGGACAAGCTTAGGTGGGTAGCTTGTGGGGGCCCATTTCAACCAGTAACCCATATGTATCTTATTGGGCTTGACCCATGTCGAGGACGGGACACGCGTACTGGGCTTGAC
Source organism: Allium sativum (assembly GCA_030737875.1). NCBI lineage: Eukaryota > Viridiplantae > Streptophyta > Magnoliopsida > Asparagales > Amaryllidaceae > Allium > Allium sativum. The sequence goes on along the minus strand of CM060916.1, from coordinate 341,320,143 downwards.
TATAAGAGGCCAAAACGGGTTAGCGGTGGCAACGCAAGTCCAACGGGTTTCATATGCGTGTGTGGACCCGGGCTGGTAGGTAAGACGTTGTGGCATCGTGTAGATATAAGCCATGCACCGTTAATTATATCGGGTTGCCACTTTGGGGCGTGATACACCCCACTGTGGGGCCGGCACGGGTATCTACGGTAGGGAGCCGATCGCTTGGGAGTAGTGGGTACACCTAGTGGAGATAGGGGCAGACGGCACCTATGTAGTCAGCTAGGGGTATACGAAACTACTGGGTAAATTTTCAAAGTCCTTGGGAGGGATCAACCTTTAAGTAGGAATGACTGGTGTGGTGCAGTGTAGTAATTATCCTTGGGAGGGTAAATGCGTCTTTATCGTTATCTTAGTTCACTCTAAGTCTGATTGGCTACTGAGTGTAGTCATTTATCCCCAGTCACACCGTACCAAGTTATATCATATCCTTATTACTTTAATGATTACACTGTTAAAGTTATAGGACTCGCTCAGACTTATGTCTGACCCCGTTGTTTTTATCTTTTTCCCAACCCTCAGGTTCTCAGAGTGGGCCCAGCACGAGTGGGCTTTGATCAGGCTGCTTTTATTACTCTCTTGGAGCTTGGACCTTAGATGTAGAGCTCAGCTTACCCCTTTTCTTTTATGGCTATCAGTTCATGTATTGGGATTATGTATTTTTTATTTATCATGATGGATATTTGTACTTGACTCCTATTATGGTTTTGTGATGTAACCAGACATGTTCTATTTTCCGCTGCAAGTTGAAATGATGTTTTAAATTTTCAAGTATTACTTATATCTGTCTTGCTGTAATTACTCTGTTCTATATTCACTCAAAATACTCCACCGATGTTATGGCATTCCCTTAGAGAGTGACCATAGCGGGCATGGTGTGTTACAGTCTACGATCACACAGGCAACTATATATAGCCCACCATATCACACTATGAAACCCTAACCATTCTCTATCCATGTCTCCATGTTTCCTCTCAGCCATTACTAAATTCCAGAGAAAATAAAAGAAAAGGGTAAGGATTTATTCTATTCCTACAATCCTATTCTTAACCTCTCTCTATTATAATTCATATAGGTTTAGTATTCTAGAATTTGGTGTATATATATGTGTATATAAGATTCTGGTACATGTCTCTTATATATATATATATATATATATATATATATATATATAATTCGAAGGATTATTGGAGCACGTTCGACACAAAGATTAAAGCATAGATCTAGATCTACTAAAGATTTCTCTTTGTTCTGTCTAAATATGTGAGTGGAATATCGTTTACTTAGGCATATTCATATTTTTATTAGATTATCATGTTGATAGACATGCCAAGGTGGATTTGGAAATTTATAATATAAATACCAAAACCCCCTAAACATTTATTTTATATTTACATATGAATTTTCATGATTATTTGGGTTTTGTGGACTTTTGATTTTATTATTAGATTAAATATGAAAATGGGTGTTGTTATGATCATTTCTATTTTGTATAGTTCAACGTTATCAAACATTTGACTGTAACCTGAAAGGGGTTTAAATTTGGGTATTCCATGATTTAATTAGGTTTGGGTTCTAATTTGAATCCATACATATTCATACTTGAAATAGGTCAAATGTAAACTTTCTTATGTGCATAACACCAAAAAGAGGTGAATTAGAAAAAGTGAAAATTATAAACGTACATGTATAAATGTATGTAATACTCTATTTTTAATCCAGTACTGAGATCATTCCAACAAGCCTAGGATGCAAGTTGAAATTTGTATGTATGTATATTTTGCATTCACTACTATTTGTTATATTGTTATTATGCCATCATGCCTATGTTGAAGCGGTAGAAGTATGGAAAAATTAACTTATTTGACTTGGGAAAATTGACAATTGCCACGTGGAAAGAACGTTTCCTCATTCATATGAATATTTAACGTTGTTATGCGTTGTTGTTGTTGTTATTATTATTATTATTATTATTATTATTATTTTAATATAGGGTAATCAACGCAATTAACATAATATTAACGTAATTAATGCGAGTAGGATAAGATTCAAATTTGAAATGTCTCCATATATAAATATATTGATTGCTTGTGTGTGCGTATATAGAATGACTTTATATATAGTAATAGTGACAAATAGACACGAGGTTAGCTGCCATTTGCGAAAAAATCCTGACTAGAAACGACCGGCAAATCTAGCAACCACAAGTAGGCCCAACTAATGTGATATGTCTAGGTGCCATGGGCCATTCAAAAACTTAGTACATTGGACACGAGGTTAAACCAACCTGTAGTAAAAGCCTGGCCAGAACCGTCTAGCATATCCAACATCTACAGGTATACGGTTTAATGTGAGAGGCCTAGTATGTATATATATAACTATATATATATATAAGTCTATTGCATGTGAAAATAGGTAGGTTTACTACATCTTGAGAAGGTCTTAAGTGGCTGACTCTCTTTTTATCTAGTTTGGGTCTTAAGTGGTTAGGACTAGGATCCCTCCGAAGGTTTATTCCTTGGAGAGGAACCAAAGTTATAAGACCTACCCTTATTAGATTTAAAGTAAGTTTTTGGGTCCTACTTCTCTAAAAGTGGTTAGGCATAAAAAGTAACGGAGTAGGGTAATTCACGGGGATGTCCACTTCCTTTAGAGGCATGTAAGGGAATAACTAGGGAATGATTGGTATATGAAAGATATCTGGCCATTGCATCTCACCAACTATCTAAGGGAAGTCTTAAGCGGCATAGGTGTCCCACCGTAATATTAGTTAAGTAGTAGTGTTCGTAGTACTACTTCTCATATTACAATTGAGAGTATAGAATTAAGAATGTTAATGTATTAGGATGAGGTCTTAAAGGGATAGGGTCCGCATCATGGTTATAAGAGATCATAAGTATCCACCTTTAATAGGGCCATAAATGACCAAGAATGTTCACTTTGTTAGGACTTTACCCAAAAAATATTAATGAGCGCTTGACTTGGATACCCATCTCATTAGTTAGATACTTGGTGTTTGTATAAATGTTGTGTGCTATGTAGACATACCTTGACATATGTAAGCAGCTAAAAATATAGGGTATGGACATTAAGTAACACCATATTTCAGTCACACAAAACTTTATGTTCTGACACCTCTCCTTAACATATCCAATTATTCAGTAGATGGGGAAAGTTATGGACGAAGTTATGATGGGAGCTGAAGACGAAGACGAAGTCATTATGCTATTATTAGTAGTTATTTCTTTACTTCTTTTGGAAACTTGTGAGAATGAACTATTTGATGTACCCATTGAACAAATGTAACTTTGACTGTTGTATTTCTGTGGTTTTTAAAAAAGTTTGATACATCTTATTTCAGTATTATATTTCCTCTTTCCACTGTGTGAGATTTCCATTCGAAATATCTGTGTATATATTTTGTGCAAATGTAATCCTTACAGGAACCAACGACCCGTTTATAATGGCTCTAAGTTTCGATGGGCCTTTTCAAGGTCGAAATTTAGGACTATTCCGGGCGGGTTGTTGCAGGATTGGTTGACGAAATTTGAGGCCTAGGTTAGATGCTCCAACAGAGTTGTTATAGTTAAAACAAAACTTGGTTATGTTATTATTGTACCATGCGAAGGCTCATTTTCAGATAGAAAAGAATTTTGGCCTGCTCTTGAAGTTTCTCCTACTTCTATTGAGAATATTCCCATTTTAGAGATTATGAGGATATATTTGAGGAAGTCGATTGCCTACCTCTGCGAAGAGAAATTGATTTCAGAAACGATGTAGTTCCGAATGAGAGGCCAGTTGTGCATGCAATTTAAAGAATGATGTTGGAAGAAAAAGAAGAGTTGAGTGATCAAACTTGATAATTGCTATGGAAAGGTCTGATTTGGCCTAGTTTCTCGAGTTGGGGAGCAACCGTGGTTTTGGTTCCTAATTCAGAAGGTACTCTCAGATTGTGCGTAGATTATCGAGATCTCAATAAGCAAATATTGAAGAATTAATATCCATTACTGCGCATTGATGATTTAATAGATTACTTGAATGGAGCTCAAGTGTTTTCAAAGATGGACCTAGCTACAGGTTTCCATCAATTGCGGATTGCCAAAGAATGTGTTCCTTTGACAGCTTTCAGAGTTCTAGACTTATTTATGAATGGTTAGTAATGTCGTTCGGGTTTTGTAACTCTCCTGCTTATTTTGTTGATTTGAATTGAGTGTTTCGCAGGGTGTTGAATAAGTTTGTGCTGGTTATCATTGATGATATTTTAATCTTCTCTAAGTCAGCCAGCGAGCGTGCGAAGCATTTGGAATAGGTTTTGGAAATTCTAAGAAAGAACGTATTAAAAGCCAAATTTTCTAAATTCATATTCTGGAAGGAAGAAGTGAAGTTCCTTAGTCATGTCGTATCAAAGGAAGGAATTTAAGTAGATCCAGGCAAAATTATAACCATTCGAAATTGGAAGCAACCTAGCACTCCCACGGAAGTCAGAAGTTTTCTGGGATGGGCAGGTTGTTATCAGAAATTCGTTAAAGATTTTCTGAAGTTATCTGGTCCATTGACGAAGCTTACAAAGAAGCATGCAAAGTTTAATTGGACAACAGAATGTGAGGCAGCTTTCCATGAGCTAAAAGAAAGGTTGACTATTGCTCCAATGATGATTATTATAGATGATAATCAGGATTTGATTATCTATACAGATGCTTCGCATGAAGGAGTAGGTGAGGTATTAATGCAAAGAAGCCAAGTTATTGCTTATGCCAGCCGTTAGTTGAAGCCGCATGAGAAGAGGTATGTTACTCACGATCTAGAGTTGTTAGCCATGGTGTGTTTGCTTAGAAGATATGGATGCATTATCTTTTGGGTGAGAAGTTCGAGTTGTATACAAATCATTAATCATTGAAATATCTATTCACCCAGAAAGATTTGAATTTGAGACAGCAACATTTGTTAGAATTTCTTGCGGCATATGATCTTGATATTTTGTACGCTCCAGGAAAAGCCAATGTGGTAGCGGATGCACTTAGTAGGAAGAATGAAATCGTCGCTAATCTTATTATTACGTCTTCATTGATTGACAAGATCTCTTCTCTTAAGAAAGATGATAATTTCATTTAGAAGATTTGTAAGAGAATTTGGAAAGGCAAAGTCTCAAGTTTCCAGATTGATAGCAAAGGAGTTGGGAGATTATTAGGCCTAATCTATTTCCGAATAATCCTAAGCTCAGAAGAGAAGTGATGGATGAATGTCACAAATCCGAACTTAGTATTCATCAAGGGGTAAGTAAGATGTATCACGATCTTAAGCGCACTTTCTGGTGGAGATCTATGAAGTACGACATTTCTATATATGTTAAAAGGTGTCCTACTTGCCAACAAATTAAGAATGATCAGAAGAAGATCATTGGTTTGTTTCAACCATTAGAGGTTCCTGAATGGAAGTGGGATCAGATTTCCATGGATTTCATTAATGATTTGCCTAAAACCAAGAAAGGCAATGATAGTTTTTGGTTTATCATTGATAGTTTTACAAAGAGTGCCCATTTTACTCTAGCGAAATCGACTAGAACCACTCAGAGTCTTGCTTAGATTTATGTGAGAGGGATTGTCAGGTTACATGGGATTCCTAGCAGAATTGTGAGTGATCGGGATCCGTCTTTGTTAGTAAGTTCTAGGAAGTATTCCGGTCTGAATTCGGAACGAATATTAACCTTAGCACTGCATATCATCCTCGGACATATGGCCAGACTGAGTGGGTGAATCGTATAATAGAATATTTGTTATGAGCTTGTATTCTCGATTTTGGAGGATCTTGGGAAGATCATATACATTTGGTTGAGTTCTTGTATAATAATAGCTATCAAGCCAGTTTGAAATTATCCTATTTGTAGCGCTGTATGGTAGACCATGTAGATCTCCTGCATGTTGGATAGAGCCTGGTAATCAATTAGTATTGGGTCTGGATATGATCCAAGAAGCTTCAGATAAAGTGGATTTCGTTAATAAGGGACTGCAAGTGGCATAGAGCTGACAGAAGAGTTATACAGGTTCTATAAGAAGAGATTTATCATTTTATGTTGGTGATCGCGTATATTTGAGAGTTTCTTCGATGAGAGAAGTGATTCGATTCGGGAAGAGGGGGAAGTTGGCACCTAGATATAGTTGAAATTTGCCACAAGGGTTCCTTAATGGACACAGCTTTCAAATAATTAATTTGTAGGACAAAAACGTTCGCTCCTCCCCTTCTACTATAAACCAGCCAAAAACCCTTCGTCCCAATCGAGAAAAAATGGTGTTCACTTCAATCCCTCTCCAAATCGCCCCTCCCCAGTTCCTTTCCTACTTCAACCTAGAAACAAATCACCACCTACCTTATTGTTGTCGCCACGGCAATTCCTCCAACAACCCGAAGTCTCACGCCAAATCGAAGACCGGGGAACATCCACTTGGCTTCTCCTCGATATAGGAAAAATCGGCTATTTCAGGTGAGTATTTCTCACGACTAGACTTTGTTCAAGTTTTGTGACATTAATCTTAAACTGTAATTAAATAGTAGTTTTTATTATTATTATTTAAACAGAATATCATAGTGATTGTCTTTGCCTACTGTTGCTGTGTTATTTTTTATGGCCCTGCCCTGCACTGGTGACCATCAGCTTGCTGCCTTTTACTCACTGTCATGTCTTGAGTAAAAGTTGTTTTTTCCTAAAAATGATAAAAGTATTTTTGTTTGACTGCATGTTCAACTCTACTAGAGTCTGGTCCGTCTATTCGTGAGACCTCCCTTGCTATAAGTTTCTGCAGTGTTACTAATTTTACTTTTATTGTAGTACACAGTACGAAAAGAAAGTTCAAGTATGCCAGTACGATTTAGATCATTACTGCAAGTTGTTATTTCTTTTTTTGAAAAGATAAAAGTATTTATGGTCCATCGTATATCCATGTTAGTATATTTCTTTTTTAAAATAGCAATCATTAGTATAGAACAATGACTAATACCAAGTAGATTAAAAATAAAATGCAAACTAATGACCCAGTAAGCAATAATGTTTCCCGCACAACTAAGCTCCTTCAATTTTCTTACATCAACACAATTCATAGCTGTTATTACATTTGCATGATCAATTAATTTGAAGCAAAAAGGAAATGATTGAACAAAACAATACAAGTTTTTTGAAACGTAAATTACTTAAAAATATAAATGTACTTATCTTTTGGTCTACTTAAATGCCTAGATGATTTATAGTAAACAATTTATGTGATAGTTTTGAGTTTTTCTGATTAAGGTGAGGATTGGCTTCGTCCTGTTGTATATGTAACAACGAAAATGAAGATAAAACTGTGTTTTGCGAAAAATCTAAATGCGTGTATCTTTTTCGATTCAGTTATATAGTATTTCTATCTTTGTTTTGATTATTTTGCGGTATATGATTAATTGGTGGATTTTGTTGGTGTATATGATTAATTGATATCAGCATTTTTCATTTTAGTTATAAGTTCATTAATGTTTTGTCAAAGTTCTTTTATGGTTTTGAAAAAAGATAGATTCCTTTATCATTTTCAAATATTTTTAAGAAAATTTATATTTTAACGAAGCATTTTTATGTTTTACTGTATTTATTTTATACATTCTTCTAATTTTGTCTTATAGTTCAGATATATCACAATACTTCAATTGTTTGACATAAATAATTCTTATATAACATATATACTTGGACAACATAAATCTATGACATTCAGTACATAAAACAAACTTAAAATATTGCCCTTACACGAAAAGATAAATGCAATTATCTTTTAAAATCTTTGCTGTCGAAAAAACCAAATAATCAAATAATCATTCAACAAAACATAGCATATAATTCACAAAGCCAAATAACCAAAAAATCATTTAACACAAGAACAAGTTGCAAAATATAAATTAAAAAGATAAAAATGATTATCTTTTCATCATCTGAAGCACAATATATAATAATACATACTTAGATGATTCAGAAATACATAATTTATTATTCAAATGGTAACTTTTTTCTCAATTATTTTTTCTATAATTTTCTGTTTTAAAGTTCAATTCATAATGTTATTAAAATTAAATGTGCATGTCAGCAAGTTGAATTATGTTTAAAAGCTGAAACAAATTTTAGAATAAGAGAAAATTGTAGTTGTTTGTATATGTAAACTAATGCTTTTATCAGTCTATAGAGAAGGTTAAAATCTTTTATCTTCTTAGTAAAATGATTTTTTTAAAGATTATTTGAATAAAAATTTAAATGCTTTTTATTTTTATCTTTAGGCAATAGATTCTTTTATCTTTTTTAAAGAAAAAGGAAAGATAGGTGGCCTATATGTCACTCCTGAAGTCATTGCGGCTAAAATTTGGAAGATAAATATATTTATCCTTTATATAAATATTAATATGCATATCTTCTATTTAAAATAGAAAATTAATTATGTTTATCATCTTTTAAATAAATATTAACATGTTTAACATTTTTTTAATGATAAAATTATATTATTAGTTATGGTGACTGAGCATGAATTCCTCAACCTAAATTGTAACAAATTTTAGTGATGCAACTAAATTTTAGCTTAAATTCCGAAAAAGATATACGATTATATCTTCTTTTGAAAAGTGGGTAAAAAAGGATCTATTATGTACTATTTTATGTAATTTGTTGCAAATTAAGATTATAATTGTAAAAAAAATTTATAAACACATTTATTTGTTTACATCTTTAATTGTAGATGTGATTCATCTGTAATGGTTGTGTTATTTGTTGAAATGGTTGTTAATAGAGCAGTAGCTACTCATTTTTTTATGCTTAAATGCCTATTAATTAATTTTAAAGGGATTAGATTATAATAAATGACTGCATACATTCTCTTATGACAATTTTAGATGGATCCAAAAACAAATCTATGCAACACGATATTGTTCTTAATGCACATTTTGTTTTAAGGATATCAGAAGAATTTATGGATGTTGAGACTAGCACTAACCCACTAGATCGTGTCCTTATTAGCAACACCGTCATATGAAAAATATAAATGAACTAATTTTTTCAATGAAAAGTCAAAATAATTTATCTTTTTTGCTCAAAAGGTAAAATAAGTTTTAAAATTAATCTTTTAAAGAAACCTTATGCATTACATGTCATATCACTATGAATAATATCACAACCGTCTTCAAAAGCTTCCATACTTCATTCTTTTAGGATAAACATATAAGGATGTTTAATGTAACGATATGAACATAATGCAAGAAATGAACCATTCTATAATGAAGTTTGCTATAGTTTTAGTTTAGGTGATTTTATTTACCATATATATATATATATATATATATATATATATATATATATATATATTCTTTCTTGCCATTTTGATAAAAAAATAATCGGTTTAACTTTTTAAGGAATAGATAGATTTTTCTAGCTTATTAGCAATATTTTTAAAGAAAAGATAAGGCCTTTTATCTTTTTGAAAACAAAAATGCTATTTTATTAGGAAGCCATCTTCTTTTATCTTTGTTTATGCATTTTAAAGTGCACTTTTATATAGTGTGTGTATTGGCTTGTGCGTGGATGCATGTATATGCACATTTAATAGGTGGATTCAAAGTTTTTGATGTATATTTATGGTGTCAGGTCGGTGTGATTGGAGGATTAAAGGATTCACAATTGGTTGGTGGTTGTAGAAGAAGTTGCAGGTTGATAGTGATGCAGTCATTTTGGATGTTGATATACCAGTTCAAGTTGATTTAGTGCTTTGAGATGGGTTAGCGAGGAAGCAATAGGTTAGTATGAGTTGCAATGCAGGTGGTTGCCAGGACCGGACCTGGCCTAGTGCGAGCCGTGCGACCGCACAGGGCCCATTAGGTCAGGGGGCCCCAAAAAAAAATTGTATTACCTTTACTAGAGCTACTTTTTCTTTTCAGGTTGCGTGTACTTGATAGTAATTTATCTATGCAAAAGTAGATATGATTGTATGCTTTGTTGACATTAATCAATATATTAAAATGGAGATGTGGCTTGTGTGGACCTCTAGTTGACAGATTGAAAATATTGGTAAAAACTTTATGAATTTGCTGAAACGTGCAATTTTCTCAATGGAGATGAACAGTAGAAAAAGCACATTTTCACTTAAGTTCAATTTCACAAAAAATAAATTAAGGATCCCAAATTTTGGGCCTGCACTAGGCCCATAAATACTCAGGACCGGCCCTGGTGGTTGCTAGATGAAGGAGTTGAATGTTGTAAGGGAGATAGTGTGAGTTAGGGTAGCGGCAGTGACAACTTCAGGTGGGTTGTGGCAGTTGTAGGTGGAGGATTTGCAGGTGAAGTTTGAAGAGATAGGATGTTGAGTATGAAGGCATAGAGTATTGTTGTTAAGGTTGTGTATCTACTAGCAATTTTTTATTTTGAAGGCCGGATAAATTCATTTTCATTTTCATTTTCATTCTATATGAAAAGATAAAAGAACTTATCTTTTATACAAAATAACACTTGAAGTTGTCATCGCAAATTGTGTCTTTTGACTATAAGCGTAGACTCATACTAAGCTGTATATATTGGCACTTTATGGTGTAGACTTATAGTCATTCTATATGACTATAAGTTTCAGTTTTATGTATATGGATTGATTCAAGTCCCATGGAGGCTAAGTTGGGGTGTTTTTAATAGTGTTTATGGTGTATGAACTTGATTTTTAGATGGCAGATGATGATACTACTGTTATGTACTTACTTCGATATTAATTTGTAGATATTTTGGATTAATGTTAGTTGTGTAATGGTTTAAAATCAATGTTTCTGCATTCATAAATAGTTATAATGTTCACATAGTTGGTTCATGTACTTCTTTTTATACTTTCAGAAAAAGATAAATACTTTTATCTTTTTCAGAGAAGGAAGAACAGCCTGTAGTAATGATACAATGGGAATACTAATTGCTTTATGTGATTTAACTGTGAAACTGCCTGTTCATGTATATATTTTTGACACAATGGAATACCAGCTTTAAGTGTCTGTCATGTATATATTTTTTAACTTTTTAAAATAAAGATAAATACTTTTATCTTTTTTAGAAAAGGAAGATAAGTTATATGTAAACAAACAATTTTTAATTTCAAAATAATTGATAAAAGGAAGATAAGTTTTATGTAAACAAACAATTTAGAAAAGGAAGATAAATACTTTTAAATGATTATCTGTTATTGTCGTAAACAATTTTTAAATGAATGCACGAGATAAGTTATATGTAAACTCAAAACAGGAAGTACATAATACCAAAATGGAACTACAAAAGAACAGCCAACTGCGTAACTTTCGACTATTCTTACCAGCTCCTTTATACATAAATTTTCAGAGCTCATCTATGGTTTTAACTCCGCAACAAAGAACAATTAACAAAAAAAATCCATACTAGAACAAAAAAACATGACTTTGCAAGTTTATATCCATTCTTTTTAAAAGCACAACATAAAACAATATGACTGCGACTATCATGGTAGATCAGTCTCCATATCGCTGCACCCACTAAATAACGCATGTTGACCCTCGAATTCCTATAAAGTAAGCTCAAATATGGGTCAGCAAGGATGAAATTAGAAAGAAGGAAAAATAATTGATAAAATGACAACATATTTTGGATTTAGTTATCCTACCATGAGCTTGGAGTTATATGCACTAGTGTTGTCAGCAGGCATAGTGGATTTGGGTGAATCTTCAGGATTGTGTAAGAGTACATAACCTATTGTGTGATCTAGTGGATTAGTGCTAGTCTCAGTATCCATGAATTATTCTGATCTGCTTAAGACAAAATGTGCATTAAGATCAATACAGTGTTGCATAGCTTTGTTTTTGGATCCATCAAAAATTGTCATAAGAAAATGTATGCTTTCATGTATTAGAATCTAATCCCATTAAAATTAATTGATAGGCATTTAAGCATAAAAAAGAAGTACCAGTTTTATGACATTTGGAAGCTGTTGAATATAAGAAATAATCTTATAACTATTATGAACAACTGAATTTTGCAAGCCTGCATCATCCATTTTGGCATATCTTTTGATATTCATAAACAACTAAGCATTTTGTTATAATTTATTATGTAATTAAGTTGTTTGTACAAAAACATAAATGCTTTTATCTTTTCTAATTGGCCTGAAATCAAGTTCATATGGTATATAATAATTGTCAATAATGAGTAAAACATCAAAGTTGTTTAACATGTATCATTTATTATGAAACATAAGTAAATCTAAACATTTAATTATCTTTTTTAAATCTGAAGTTCAGTTTTGAAAAGATAGATGCAACTATCTTTTTTAAATCGGAAATATAATAAGATATTCTACTAAATATTTAAAATTTGTTAATTATGAAAATGCAATTTTGTAATCAAAAGTTCAGTTTTGTCATTAGCATTGCATAATTGCAACTAACAATTAACACATGACATATATATTCAACTATCTTTTTTAAATCTAAGTTCAATTTTGAAAAGATAGATGCAACTATCTTTTTTAAATCTGAAATAAAATAAGATACTCTACTAAACATTTAAAAATTGTTAATTACAAAATTGCAATTTGTAATCAGAAGTTCAGTTTTTTCATTAACATTGCATATTTGCAACTAACAATTAACACATGACATATATTCAATTATCAAGTTCAGTTTTAATTATATATGTTGAATGTCAAATAATTATTGTATCTATATTTTTATATTTACATATAAGATAGTTGCATCTATATTTTTAGAAAAATTAACTTTTGTGTTTGTCAAAATTATCTTTTGTGTTGTGAATTATATTACACTAGATGTAAAATTATTCAGTACATACTCCAGAACTCAATGTAATCATAAACAGTATTTTTATCTTTTGTGTAAAAATATAATTCTATTCAAAAAGATGAACTTGTTTATCTTTTCAAACTACTTCAATTATAGCTTTAAAAATATCAACAGCATATTCTATGTAAAAGATAGATGTAATTATCTATTAGTAAAAGATAGTTGCAATTATAATTTAGTAAAAGATAGATGCAATTATCTATTTTAAATCGGAAATAAAATAAGATATTCTATGTAAAAAATAAACATATTAATATTTATCATTTAGTAAAAGATAAAGTAAGATAGTCTATGTAACTTATCTTTTATCATTCAGTAGAATTACATTATGAGTCTAAATTCATTTATGCAATAATTTCTGCAATCTTTTGTGTTGTGAATTATATTACACTAGATGTAAAATTATTCGGTACATACTCCAGAACTCAATGTAATCATAAACAAAAAAAAAATCTTTTGTGTAAAAAATATAACATCTCTTCAAAAATATAAACTTGCTTATCTTTTTAAACTACTTCAATTATAGCTACAAAAAATAAATAATTTATAAAGATAATTGTGCTAAATATTTATTCCTTAAAAATTTAAGGATTCTTTTTATATAAAAAACTAACTTGTATATATGACTGTGTAAAGACCACAATTATTTTAAAGGATAATTTTATTTATCCTTTTCTTATTTGTCAATATAAATTAATTAAAATGATAAATTGATTTACTATAAAATTTACTATAATTTGTGATTAAAGAAGTGCTAATTGTCTACAATCTCAGTTTTCAAACAATAAAGAGCAGTAAACGAAAATCATTAAGGTTGTGCACAAGAACTATTGCGGTAGAGCAAAACAACAAACGATTAAAAGTAGCTTATATATTAAAAAAAGGGGGGAATGTAGGATTTATACCTATGGTAGTGTTAAAAACATTTAATTACTTGTTGTGTAAGAACTTAAATCATATGCAGTAGTAAGCATGAAGATACTTCTAGCCTATATCTTGTATTTAAATCATGTATTTAAAAACTTAAATGCTTTTATCATGATAAATCCAAATCATAAAAAAACAGCAAATATGTTAATCATGTATCAATAATTATCAAATATTACTAAGGTTTAATACATAATTAAATCATTCAAATTAAAAGATAAACACCTTTATCTTTTTAAGCTGTCAAACAACATAACATCTACCACTAAATACATACGTATGACTAACCAAACAGTTTCATATTATGTTATATCATCACAAAACAACAAACACAACACATGCATCAATAGCAAAGTTGGAATAAAATTGAACTTACTTCTTACTTATTCAAGGACAAACACAAATAATCGATGAACAACAAACAACAAAGATGAACAAGTACTTACTTGTTCAGCAACTATTGAACAAAAATTACCAAATATTATAAAGATGAAAACCTAGATTCATACCTGTCCAGTCTTTATTTTGAGAATATCGACTTGTTTTAGAAAATTAATTTTTTTGAGAAGATCGACTTAGGGATTTTGGGTTTAGGAAGTTATGAATCGGCTTAGGTTTTAGGGATTGAAATCGATCAGAGAGGGCGGAAATGAAATCGATCGTAACTGAATTTAGATGAAACCGAATGGAAATCAATTGATTTTTGATAAAACTTAGGTTTGATTGAGAAATGGCAGAAAGAAGAAACAAAAGAACAGATTGAAGAAAGAGGCATCTTGTGTTTTTTGTCCTAGAAAATAATTAACATAAAGTCGTGTCCTTTAAACTTATTGTTTAAATAAAGGAGGCACTTAATGTAAAATGCCCCTAGATATATTGGTCCATTCCCAATATTGGAAAGAATAGGAACACTAGCGTACAAGGTTCAGCTGCCAGATTGGTTGCTCGAGGTACATGATGTGTTTCACATTTCTCAACTTCAAAAGCTTGTACATGATCCGGACTTAATCATGGAAGAGGCGTCGCAACTGATATTAGATATTACTCCAAGTTTAGCTATGCATAAAGAGCCGATGAAGATTATTGGCAGAGAAACTAGGGTTCTAAGGAACAAGAAGGTACATTTAGTCAAAGTGCAATGGAGCGGAGATCCTAGAGACTATACATGAGAGATAGAAGATAGCATTAAACAGGCTTATCCTAGGTGCAGAGTGGATATCTCTGATCAGCTCTTCTATGAGGTACACTTATGATATGTTACTATTTTATTTCCTACTTTAATGTTGTTTTCTTTTCGGGGACGAAAATTTTTTAGTATGGGAGATTGCAACAACAGGAATTTTGCAACCAATTTAAAAAATTATTTTTAACATAATTTATATGAAAATACGTTAGAATTTAAAATTTCGATTTTTAAAGCATCACATAGCCCTTAAAAGTGAGATTTTGCTAGCGACCTCAGAATCCGATGAGAAATATTTTATTGGATTCAGAATAATAAATCATTTCTAGATTTCAAATTCCACGCCAAACGGAATTAGTATGTGGCTGTGTGAGATGAAACAGTTCGAGGCAATATTGACGATCAGTTTACAAAGGAACGTTATTGAGATGAACTCGGAATTCAACTATATTTTTATTGAATCCGTGTCCTTAAATAATAGTAGAATCTAAAGTTTCAACTTTTTTTGGAGTTACCGTGTGGGCATGCAAGAAGAAAATGTATGCTAAAATTGCATTTTTGAAACTAATTTGAACTTAATCGAAAAATAAAATGGAAGGTCAAACAAACTCGGAATTCGACGAAACTTGATTCGTTGGATTTGTAATTATGTATATTACCATGATCCAAAATTTCGTAGCAAACAGAACTAAGTCACGATCGAGCAATCCGAGAGAGAGAGAGAGAAAGAAGTTTGCATATAAATCCATTTCCTTTCTTACTTCCTCACTTTTCCTCCTTCCTTCTTTTCTTCCTCTTCTCTTCAAAAATGGTGGCCTCCCTCCTCCCCGTGAACTGCCTCCCCTCCTCCTCCCACTAGCCCCGCCGCACACCTCCCCTTACCTCACCACGACCGATGCACCCCCTCCCTTGGCCACGGCCGATGACGCATCGCCTTCCCTCTCTGAGCTCCAAAATTTCACCTTTCCACACTCGTAGCTTCATACACCTCCCTAACACTTCTACATCGGCTAATCTCCTTTCTAAACCCCCGGAAACCCTCTCCATTCGCCGTACAAAGCCCAGACAACGGAACCCTAAGCAAGTCCGTTCGTGTCCGTTTCCACCTCCAATTAGCTTGATTCTCTCGGAACTACTAGTATTTGAGCATTCGAGAGGGTTGGAGCGAAGCTTGAGGACTATGGACCTTTGGGAAGCCACATAAAAGCTCGGCAAGGTCGCATTCCTCTGCATTAAAGATTTGATGGAGTGGAACTCTCAGTGAAAAATCTAAACTCATAATACAAAGGGGTAGAATAGAGAATGAATCATTTGAAATTTGGTTGTTAAGTTTATTGTCAAGTTAAAACAATTAGTGTAAGTTAACAAATAAAATTTATTAAGTGATGAAATAATTTTTAGTTAGTTAAAAATATGATTTTTAACTATTATATGCTATGGAGATTGGATACATGATATGTATAAATAAAGATGTATCGATATCTTGGAATTGTATCTTGAATTGTTTAAATAAAATTAACGATTTAGGCGTTAATCGGTTGCAACTAAAAATAAAATTAACTGCGAAGTAATATGATGAACATGTAATAATAGTAATAATTTATTATGATGTGAGGAGTGATTGGCGATGTAAAAATATTATTTTTAATCATTATGCAAGTGAACATTTAAGTTTGCGCAAAATTAGAATTTGCGTAGTAGTGTGGTGAATTTATTTTGACTATCGGTTGTTGATTAGAAATATTTGATCATGTTTATTGATACTCATCACTGCTTAAGTAAGAATGTTGATGTTTTACACATTGTATAGTTCACCAAAACAAAATGATTTTTGATAATTGTTAGAAGCATCGTGTGGATATGCAACACTCGCATTTCATAGCATGTGGATGGACACTTTGTAACACCCCGTAAAATTCATGAGTATTAATAATAATTAAATAATTAAAAATAATCAGTTAAATGATATGGATGGAAAATGAAATTTTCAGGAATTTGGCTAAGAAATTTTTTTATTTGGATTCGTGGAAAAATTCTACATCGTTTTCATATATAATATGCTGAAAATGGTCAATGTATGAAGAAGTTATGAACAAATGAATTTGGGCAGTGAACGTAGAAAAATAATTATATATAATTATGTGAATATTATATATATTATCAAAATTAAAAATTTGTGAATTAGAAATAAGATCTAGGGGACAATGTATATTGCATATATGGAATAAGATAAAGAGATTAAGTAACGTATTAAATAAAATAAACAGCTCAACATCATAGCCTTATTGGGCGTTCCATCCCCGAAGGGGTCGACCGCTCCCCCTTAAGAGGTGTCGATCACCAATCGACCGCTAGGGGTCGATCGCTCGGCGATTGGATAGCCCAATAAAGCTTGCTGGTTAGGGTTTTTCTTAGAGGATATATATAAATCTTTTGGATTAAATCTAATTAATCCAACGGTATATGCTCACACGGGCAACTATATATACCCCTCCTATCAATCTCTGAAAACGTTAATCATTCTCCATCTCTGCCTCCATGCTACTTATCTGCCATTGTTAAATACTAGAGAAAAATAAAAGAATAGGTTAAGGTTTCTTCTAATTCTCTAGCTCTATTCTAATTCTCCACCTATGTTAATTTACATAAGTTTAGAATTTTGGAATTTAGCATAAACATATATTTATAAGATTGTAATGTATATCTCTTATATGTATATTATTAGGAGGATTATTGGTGCTCGCTTGAACGTAAAGATTGTTGCAGATCTTGTAATTCTACTACAAATTTCTCTCTATTCTGCATAGATATGTGAGTGGAATATGATTTACTTAAGGCATATTCATGTTTTCAATAGTTTGTCATGTGAATAGATATGCCTAGGGGGATTTGGATATTCGATAATGTAAACGTAAAAAACCCCAAATCCTCTATCTTGTAATTGCGTATGAATTGTCATGAATAAATTGGGTTTTGTGGGTTTTTGGTTTTAGTATTGGATTAAAAATTAATATGGGTGTTGCTGCTATTATTCCTATTTTATGTAATTCACTTTTATTTACCATTGAGTGTAACCTAAAAAGGTTTAGATTTGATTATTTCATGATTTGGATTGGATTTGGATCCTATTTTGAATCCAAACACATTCAAAATTGAAATAGGTCAAATGTAAGCATTTTTATATGCATAACGCCAAAAAGGGTGAATGGGGAGAAATAGGGATTATAAACATACAAACGTAAGTGTACGTAATATCCTATATTTAATCTAATGCTGAAATCATTCCAACAAGCCTAAGATGCAAGTTGAAGTTGTTATGTATGTATATTTTCTATTCACTGTTATTTGTTATATTGTCATTATGCCATTATGCCTATGTTGTAGCGGTAAAAGTATGGAAAATCTAACTTGTATAACTTGAATTGGAAAAATTGACAAGTTCTACCTCTTTAGAACGTTTCCTCGTTTACATGAATTTTTACATTAATTAAGCACTATTATTATATTATTTGTATGAATGTAATCAACATATTTGATGATGTAATTAGCATAATAAATATGATTTGGTTATAATTCGAATTTGAATTGTCCCCTTAACAAATATATACACTACTATAAAAGTAGGCATATTCGACACTAATTTGTGTGCGTTGCATGAAAAGTGTGGCGAAAGCTATGCTTTCTTTGATCTTCTGCAACAAGATTCATATGTTGTTGCATTATACGTGAATGCACTGTTGCGGTGGGAGTTCTAGTGTTTTGACGTGCAACACTAATTAAAAGCGTAGCATTATGTATATACAATCCAGCTCAGCGATCCGCGTTATCAACATATAAAAACCCCAACCGTAGATGCAAGATTAATCCAACGGTATAAACCATCTATTTTTCTGATGATTCTAAACGTTAGCCATCATCCAATTAATGATAGCCACGTCATTGCATTCTTTTGACGAAATTTTGGCGCGATCTTCTCCCTTCACGAAATAATGTAAAAACAATCTAGTCACAAATCGTTCTTCTTCTCTATCATCTAATTGTTCTTTCCCCCTTTTTACTATTAACAAAAATTTAAACCTAAATTCACATTTGTATCGCTCCTCTCCTCGACAGCAAATTTTATTCCGGAAAGGTTGAAGCTTTGAAACGCTTTCTAGCTTTGATTGCTCAGGGCGTTGACATCGCCGGTTTTTTCCCTCAGGTTCAATTTGTATAGCACTGTGAATTAGTTACGCTTATTATAGATTGGATTATGAGTAATTAGTTCATTTGTTACATTTTGGAAATCCCATTCGCTTATGAGTAATTAGTTGCTTGGACATCCCAAACTTAGGAAAACCTATTCGCTTATGAGTGATTAGTCAGTGAAAGATTAGATTATGAGTAATTAGTTGCGCTTTGACCATTGATTTGGGATTTGGGATTATGCTGAGGTTTATTCGAAAATTATACCCAGCAATAAACCAAAAAAAGAGATGGTGCCGATGGATTTGCCACCAGGATTTAGGTTTCACCCAACTGAGTGGTACCTTTTTGGGCCATGAGAACCGGGCTATTGGCATGAAAAAGACATTGGTTTATTATAGAGGTCGAGCTAGTTAAGTAATGAGGACTTTACTGTCAAAATTGATTTGCACTTTACGTTCATTTACATTAACATATAATCGTATCCTTGAGGTTTTGCGATACAGATACATGTGTAGCACTGCGGTGTGTTTGCACTGCGACGTGTTTGTGTAAAGGCTTTGGAAACTACCAATTTCCCGATTCGGATGAGTCGTTCACCCATATCTAATTTGCTATATGCACAAGTATTTTCCATTTGATTTTGGAAACTACCAATTTCAATGTTTTGATTTTGGAAATGTATGCTCAGTTTTGCATCCATATTATGCCTTACTACGTACCGTAAAGCAGTCATACAAAAAAGTATCATAAGGCAGCATTAGTTCATACCATACACATCCAAAAAAATGACATACAATTGTATGCTTGAGGTTTTATGATATAGATACATATGTAGCACTGCGGTGTGTTTGTGTAGAGGCTTTGGAAACTACCAATTTCTTTATCCGGACGAGTCATTCACCCGTATGTAATCTGCTACACGCACAGGTATTTTCCATTTGATTTTGGAAACTACCAATTTCAATGTTTCGATTTTGGAAACGTATGCTCAGTTTTACATCCATATTATGCCTTACTATGTGTCATAAAGCAGTCATACAAAGAAGTATCATAATGCAGCAAAAGTATCATAAGGCAGCATCAGTTCATACCATACACATCCAAAAAATGACATCCACATCCACAAGTATCATAAAATTAACTTAATACATACACATCCAAAAAATGACATTATAGTAGCATCGGTTCATACTAGATCAGGGCTTTGCGGGGATGTGGAACTTCCAACAGATTCGTTAGGGCTTTGCGGCTGTGGGAGATCCAGTCCGAAGTGAGCAGCCGCATGTGATGGACCCGCAGCATAAGTAAAGGGGTGAGGTAGTTTGGCCAATCATAGTCCTGATCAACTTCCAAATCTACCCACTGATCATTCCTATGGTTCATTGGGGCTTGGTTATCAACATGTATGCTATGGGTGGCTTCAGGAAATAAGCTTGGCAATGGGGTAGCACAGCATCTTCTTGTATCATTACGTCAAAACTTTCATCTAAATCCATTTTCCATTCCCAATCATAATGACGCAAATATGGAAAAACATGTTCCTACCTATTTCTCACAAAAAGAAGTTCAGGCCTTGTTCTAGGATGAGCATAGGTACAGCGCTGAACCTTAGTGAGGTAAACCTTGTTATTGAATATAGCAGCAAAAGTATTGATATTGCCAATGCATTCATAAAATTGCATTTTCAGGTAAAAAGATGTATGGTCATACTGATACTAGTTACAGTCGTCAATTGCAAGCACACGTCCCATTAGCTTCAGTATTTCTTCAACAACAAGAACATTACTCTTTAGGAACTCGGGAAATCCATCAACATTAGCCCATGATTCCACTTCTAACGCTAGTTCAGGCTCAAATTCTTCATCAGACCATGCTTGCAGGTAAATAGCACCACCAGGTTTTGTAAAAACTTTCAACATTAGCGCATGATCACGCTTACTGTAAGATGGGCATGATACTAGAAAAGAGTTACTGGGTATTACTAGTATAGGCCATGAATTATGATTGAGAGTCACCTTAAGAACGTCATGCACAACTTCAAAATTCCAGTGTCCCTTAAGAACAGTGGCAGTGATGTATAGAGACGAGTCATCCGTTGAATTTTTTTGAACTTTCGAAGATTGGGGTTTAGGGGATATGAAGATGATGATATTTTGAAACTTCAAAGGATGTGCGAGGGACCCAATATATGGTGTCAGGTAAATATATGAACTGGAAATGCTTGCTTAGAAGACGAAGCATACTCAATTCTGAGGTGGCACGAGTGACCAATGGTAAATGGTCAACTATTATAATTGTATGCGTAAGATTCATAAGTTAATTAGATGGCCAAATGCATAGATGCATACAGTACATATGCACTTATCAAAGAACTTGTAATTCCAAATTGCAGGATCTGAAATGACGAGGAGAGATATAGTGTAACACCCCACCTCCGTTAAGGTCACTCACAAAGGGAATGCCTTAACTTTGGTGGAGCATTTTAGTAAACAGAACAGAAACTTACAAGACAGATAAAACAGTACTTGAAAATTTTTAACTTTATTACAGCGGAAACAGAAATCAATATGGTTACATCCTTTCAAATCTCAGAATTCAAGTACAAAATATCAGTCTTGTACAAAAGCCTTCAAAATGCATGGTTTAAAATCATAATCCCCATAGAACGGAAGCTATACAGAGCCAAGCCATACTTTAAGCACTTCAAGCAAAGCGAAATCCGGATCAAGCTAAAGTATTCCCTCCTTGGATAACCTGGGGGGACGGAAGAAAGGAGGCGAAACAACAAGGGTCAGACAAAAAGTCTGGCAAGTCCAGTGACTTTCAGCATATGAACAGATAATAATAATATGACATGAACATAAAACTGGATGAGAGATAACTATAACAGGTGTAGCAGATATAACAGAAGAACAGAATGACATACTATTGCTTTACACTTCTCTGCACTAATGCTAGTATAACAGAATTAGGTGTCACCCTAATGTCTAAACTGAAACAGAAACGGGTACAGAATAATTTAACAGAAACAGAATGCTAATAATGGGCCTTTACTACCCGATCAGAAACAGATAGAAGAAGAAACAGATTAATCCCTACGGAAACAGAATGTAGAATTAGGTGTACACTAGTAATGGGCCTTTACCACCCGAACAGACGGTACCACGCAGAGACAGACAGGTGTTACCACCCAACAGAAACAGACGGTACCAACAGAAACAGACAGAACTAAGTGTACCCTAGAACCCTACCCCAAGCGATCGGCTCCCTAATACATAAATATCCTGTGTCGGCCCCACAGTAGGGTGTATCACTCCCTAAAGTGACAACCAATTGGCACAGACCTATTTACAGATGTCACGGTGTCTTACATCCTCAGAGGAAGACCGGGATCCATGCACGCACATGACCCGGTTGGAACGCACCATCAACACTCCTCGCCATTATAAGAATGAACCGCTTATAATTAGTTCAGTAAGCGTGCCCGGACCCTACCTACTGTTGGGTCAAAGTTTTGATACCAGAAAGGGTTACTGACTAATATGGGTCCCAAACAACAGATGACACAAGTAATTCCCCTCCTAACCTTGTGTCCCCAGACTAACAGATTTCGGATTAACTTGTTTAGAAGTTCAGACATACAGAGTTTAGATCAACTAGTTCATAGATCAGACAAACAAGTTAACCGGTTTTCAGACTAACGGATCAGATGTTCGGATTAACAGGCTTACAGATTAGCTGGTTACAAACTTACGGATTAACCGGTTACAGATTATCTAACTTTGTATTGGGCCTACGGATTCACGAAACGGGTTTATCAGATTCATTGGTCCAATTGGTTTAACCTTACCCACCCAACACGTTTTAGACATCATATTTATCTCAGATTTTCATTAATTAAATATTAATGCCCAAAACCTCTCACATTAGACTGACAGTTTGCGGCTACTGGCTAGGCCGGTTGGTTCCGGGCAGGTTTCTGTCGCAAACTGAGTCTAACCTCGGGTTTTCAAGCACGTTATGACTAACTTCTCACATTAGAACCTATTGTTTGCGACCACTGGAATATGCCGGGCGGTTCCGGGCAGAATTACGCCGCAAACTCATTCTAACCTCGAGTTAGCCATGTTTATCTTTGCGGCCAATTAATTAATGATTTCCCATTTATACCCATGCCTAATATACATGTCAATTATTCATAACTATAGCCAATTCAGGTTATGTCGATAGCGGACTAATTATATCAACTCAACAGATATAGCAGATAACAGATTTCTCAGACTAGACGACTTAGCAGATTAAGCAAACTAGCAGATTTAGCATTTTCAACAGACTTAGCAGATGACAGATTTGGCAGATGAACAAATCTAGCAGACTAGGTAGTAGAGCAGAACTAGCAGATTAAGCAATATAATAGAACTAGTAGATTAGGCAATGTAACAAAACTAACAAATTAGGCAAATACAACAGATTTACTCATTTCTTAAAATTTCACCAATATATCTTGCCTAATTATAAATTTTGCCTAAGTTCACATGCATGAATAATAGTCGTGATGCACAATATAATCATATACCCCATGTTTGCATTACATTTACATAGCATAGATTATGGTCATAATTTACCATATATCATATGTTTCGATTTTTATTAAACTTGCATAGTACAGAAGATCCATATATAAATTATACCAAATATAGTTATCGACTACTATGCATGTCATATATTCCAAAGATCCCTTACTTAGTTGTTTATTTACATTACTAGATACACTACTTTCATGTAAATCTTTATACCTAAGTCATATTCTTTTTATCACAAATCATATGTTCAATACCCATTTATGTTATAAATACAACATGTCCAGTCATATGTCTCAAATTTATGTTCTAACTACAATCCATGTTCTTTCCTCGAATCAGTTACCTGTTGGTCATGCCCAATTTATGCATCATTCATTTTACTGTCCCAAACAATTTAGAGTATGTTAATCTCTTATGAGATTGGCTCAGGCTCGTGGTAGCCTGGCTATAAAACAGAAAGAGGAAAGAGATACAAAATAAGATAGATCCAAACAGAACAGAACAGATATAACCTCAGATTCAGATTTATAATTCATGTCACAATCAGAATTAACGTTTATAGCGGAGAATAACTGTACTTGCCTTGGTTGGATTAAAGAAAGAACTTTAGTTGTTGCAGAATTGTTGCAGAAGCTTTAATCTCTAATTTGAATTGAGTTGCTTAGGTTTATGTTGATTAGCTTCTAGTTTTGATTCCAGCAGAGTAGCGACGCCATTTTTATTTTTATTTAGAACAGAGGCAGAGAAGAAGCAGAATAGAATTGTGTGTAGAGGAGGCTAGGTCTTAGGATGTATTTATAGGTGTAGTTAGTTGTTTTAGGCCTTTAGATAAACCCTAAAACAGATCAGAACCGTCAGAATTCATCACAGGCTCCCAAAAACCCATCCAGATGCACCCAGGCCGACCTGGCTCGACCAGGGAGGTCGACCCTAGGGTCGACACCCATGTCGACCTGGTCCCCTCCAGGTCGACCCCCAGGTTGACCTGGTCTGGGCGGGAATTTTCCCGCCTGGCTCATTTTCTGCATTTTTGAAATCTGTTTCGTTTTTCTGATTTTTCGTGAAACTTCTGAAGGCCATATCTCGGTCATACTGATTCCGATTTACAAAATTCGAACTCTATTTCGCGTATTTTTCCGAGACGAACGCAACTGCGAAATCCGTTTCCCTTAATTCTCACATCTGTAATTAGTTATTCTTTAATTTGTGGCTATTAATATTAACAGAATTACGGGGTGTTACATTCTCCCCTCCTTAAAGGATTTCGTCCCCGAAATCTTCAAGTCAAGAAGAATGTATATCTTAATCATACAAACAACCATCTACTCAACCATCAAACACAGGCATCCATTGTCCTTATAGACTTCTAATGCTTCCATGTTTAAATGCACAGTGTGTGTATATGTCCCTATCTAATGCAAAATCAGGCGGTCCACTGATTCAGTTGACCTCCTTTAATGCAAACCATGATAGTGCCATGCGTCCATTATGTATGCAATTTTCCTACTCGATACATATTATTTCTATATGAGTGCACGACCATTCAGTCATATGCAACATCCATGTGCTGAGTCAATCATTTTGCATCCACAAAAATTGAAAATGCTCACACATCCATATGCAGTATGAGAGTGTTTTCGAGCCGATCTAGTGCCTAGTGTGTGTATATGCATCCACGGGCAACCACTAGCAACCACTTGCATCCACTTGCAACCATTAAACATAACATGTCTCAAACACATGTTTACACCCATTAGTTTCTACCTAAAGCTCGAAGATTCGATCGATAGGATACAGTCGAATGATGGAAGCGAGTACAGATAAGGCAAAGACTTGGTTCCCATTAGACATTGGTAGAGAAAATAATTCCCCTAAGTATCAACCCCGAAGACCGAAATCAACATCAGATTGACACCCAGAGGATTACCTCCTTTAGCCAATGTCAAAACTGGAAAGCAGAATTATTCAAATATTTACAGACTACTGGTACAGATCAGGTTCCCTAATGATTCTTAGGAAGCTAAGCATGATAAAATCATATCCCACGAAAACTCAGAATGTAAGCGTCATACTTAACGCCTAACACAGATATCCCTCAAACCCCAATCCCAAACAGATGAGCCATAACCCTTATGGGTCTGAGTCTACAGCGGAATTCAGAAATAATACTAGTATTAAAGTGCAGAGTATCGATTACAAAATCAAAATACCAGAATCAGAAAAAATCTTAACTCCATAATCAGATAAAGAAATTAAACCTACTATAGAAATTTTCCTACTCCTATCCAAGCCACTAGCCTCAAGAGTGTTCGCATGCCCTCCTTGTCCTCGTCTCTTCGGGTTGTCCCTAGTGAAGTGTCCCATCTCCCCACAGTTGAAGCAAGCGCCCTTCCTTTTTCTGCAATCCTTGTTCAGATGAGTCGAGCTTCCACAAGTAAAGCACTTTTTCCCCTTCTTATCTTCAGTCTTCTCATCCTTCTTTTGTGTTTCCTTTTTGGGCCCCGCTTTCTTATTCTGTGGTTCTTCCTTCTTTGTCTCTTTCGGGCCCTTGTCTTCCTCGTGCAGTAGTGCCATGTCCACCAATTTCTCGTAAGTCGCTCCCATGGGTACGTGGGTCATGGCTAGGCTGTGCAGTGGCTCATTCAATCCTTTAACAAAGCGGAGGGCCTTTTTATGCTGAGTGTTGACTAAATCCAATCCGAACCTAGCTAGTTGGTTGAACTGGTTGACGTATTCCTTGACCGTCATACTTCCTTGCTTAAGAGATAAGAACTTTTCCAATTGTAAACTTCGTTCAGCTTGCGAGAGGGACTTTGTCTCAAACCTTGTTCTGAAATCTATCCATGTCTCAACCAGCCTCTCGGTGTTAGTGACTTCCCACCAGTAGGAAGCTTCGTCTTTGAGCAGCCATACCGCCAACTGTACCTTCTGCCTATCGTCCACCTCGAAGATAACGAATAGATCCTCAGTTTCTTTGAGCCAATTCCTCGCTTCTACGAATGATTCAGTTCCTTTGAAATCCTTCCCACCCATGGCCCTAAAATCTCTACAGATCTTTGAGAAAGCAATTGCACGAGGAGGGGGTGGAGGAGGGGGATCATTTGCTGACCTGCAGCGGCGGTCCTAGCCTCAAGATATTGACGAAACCAACCGGGTACTTGAACACCCTCTGGTATCTCAGATGCTTCAGACATGCTGAAACGAAAAAAGGAAAGGTTCAATACAAAAAGGACTGAAAGAAAGATATATGGCTCTTGGGGATTATGTTTTTCAAAATAAGCTTTATTTTTGAAAATACTTCCTTTTAAAACCTTTTTGAAAATAGTTTTCAAAACTTTTTATAAAATCTGGTAACCTTCAGCTCTGATACCAAGTGTAACACCCCACCACCGTTAAGGTCACTCACAAAGGGAATGCCTTAACTTTGGTGGAGCATTTTAGTAAACAGAACAGAAACTTACAAGACAGATAAAACAGTACTTGAAATTTTTTGACTTTATTACAGCGGAAACAGAAATCAATATGGTTACATCCTTTCAAATCTCAGAATTCAAGTACAAAATATCAGTCTTGTACAAAAGCCTTCAAAATGCATGGTTTAAAATCATAATCCCCATAGAACGGAAGCTATACAGAGCCAAGCCATACTTTAAGCACTTCAAGCAAAGCGAAATCCGGATCAAGCTAAAGTATTCCCTCCTTGGATAACCTGGAGGGGAACGGAAGAAAGGAGGCGAAACAACAAGGGTCAGACAAAAAGTCTGGCAAGTCCAGTGACTTTCAGCATATGAACAGATAATAATAATATGACATGAACATAAAACTGGATGAGAGATAACTGTAACAGGTGTAGCAGATATAACAGAAGAACAGAATGACATACTATTGCTTTACACTTCTCTGCACTAATATTAGTATAACAGAATTAGGTGTCACCCTAATGTCTAAACTGAAACAGAAACGGGTACAGAATAATTTAACAGAAACAGGATGCTAATAATGGGCCTTTACTACCCGATCAGAAACAGACAGAAGAAGAAACAGATTAATCCCTACGGAAACAGAATGTAGAATTAGGTGTACGCTAGTAATGGGCCTTTACCACCCGAACAGACGGTACCACGCAGAGACAGACAGGTGTTACCACCCAACAGAAACAGACGGTACCAACAGAAACAGACAGAACTAAGTGTACCCTAGAACCCTACCCCAAGCGATCGGCTCCCTAATACATAAATATCATGTGTCGGCCTCACAGTAGGGTGTATGACTCCCTAAAGTGACAACCAATTGGCACAGACCTATTTACAGATGTCACGGTGTCTTACATCCTCAGAGGCAGACCGGGATCCATGCACGCACATGACCCGGTTGGAACGCACCATCAACACCCCTCGCCATTATCAGAATGAACCGCTTATAATTAGTTCAGTAAGCGTGCCCGGACCCTACCTACTGTTGGGTCAAAGTTTTGATACCAGAAAGGGTTACTGACTAATATGGGTCCCAAACAACAGATGACACAAGTAATTCCCCTCCTAACCTTGTGTCCCCAGACTAACAGATTTCGGATTAACTTGTTTAGAAGTTCAGACATACAGAGTTTAGATCAACTAGTTCATAGATCAGACAAACAAGTTAACCGGTTTTCAGACTAACGGATCAGATGTTCGGATTAACAGGCTTACAGATTAACTGGTTACAGACTTACGGATTAACCGGTTACAGATTATCTAACTTTGTATTGGGCCTACGGATTCACGAAACGGGTTTATCAGATTCATTGGTCTAATTGGTTTAACCTTACCCACCCAACACGTTTTAGACATCATATTTATCTCAGATTTTCATTAATTAAATATTAATGCCCAAAACCTCTCACATTAGACTGACAGTTTGTGGCTACTGGTTAGGCCGGTTGGTTCTGGGCAGGTTTCTGTCGCAAACTGAGTCTAACCTCGGGTTTTCAAGCACGTTATGACTAACTTCTCACATTAGAACCTATTGTTTGCGACCACTGGAATATGCCGGGCGGTTCCGGGCAGAATTACGCCGCAAACTCATTCTAACCTCAAGTTAGCCATGTTTATCTTTGCGGCCAATTAATTAATGATTTCCCATTTACACCCATGCCTAATATACATGTCAATTATTCATAACTATAGCCAATTCAGGTTATGTCGATAGAGGAATAATTATATCAACTCAACAGATATAGCAGATAACAGATTTCTCAGACTAGGCGACTTAGCAGATTAAGCAAACTAGCAGATTTAGCATTTTCAACAGACTTAGCAGATGACAGATTTGGCAGATGAACAAATCTAGCAGACTAGGTA
The DNA here is from genome assembly GCA_030737875.1 of Allium sativum. Classification (NCBI taxonomy): domain Eukaryota; kingdom Viridiplantae; phylum Streptophyta; class Magnoliopsida; order Asparagales; family Amaryllidaceae; genus Allium; species Allium sativum. Next base: position 341,291,032 of record CM060916.1, on the reverse strand, counting down.
GTAGAGCAGAACTAGCAGATTAAGCAATATAACAGAACTAGTAGATTAGGCAATGTAACAAAACTAACAAATTAGGCAAATACAACAGATTTACTCATTTCTTAAAGTTTCACCAATATATCTTGCCTAATTATAAATTTTGCCTAAGTGCTCATGCATGAATAATAGTCGTGATGCACAATATAATCATATACCCCATGTTTGCATTACATTTACATAGCATAGATTATGGTCATAATTTACCATATATCATATGTTTCAATTTTTATTAAACTTGCATAGTACAGAATATCCATATATAAATTATACCAAATATAGTTATCGACTACTATGCATGTCATATATTCCAAAGATCCCTTACTTAGTTGTTTATTTACATTAATAGATACCCTACTTTCATGTAAATCTTTATACCTAAGCCATATTCTTTTTATCACAAATCATATGTTCAATACCCATTTATGTTATAAATACAACATGTCCAGTCATATGTCTCAAATTTATGTTCTAACTACAATCCATGTTCTTTCCTCGAATCAGTTACCTGTTGGTCATGCCCAATTTATGCATCATTCATTTTACTATCCCAAACAATTTAGTGTATGTTAATCTCTTATGAGATTGGCTCAAGCTCGTGGTAGCCTGGCTATAAAACAGAAAGAGGAAAGAGATACAAAATAAGATAGATCCAAACAGAACAGAACAGATATAACCTCAGATTCAGATTTATAATTCATGTCACAATCAGAATTAACGTTTATAGCGGAGAATAACTGTACTTGCCTTGGTTGGATTAAAGAAAGAACTTTAGTTGTTGCAGAATTGTTGCAGAAGCTTTAATCTCTAATTTGAATTGAGTTGCTTAGGTTGATGTTGATTAGCTTCTAGTTTTGATTCCAGCAGAGTAGCGACGCCATTTTTATTTTTATTTAGAACAGAGGCAGAGAAGAAGCAGAATAGAATTGTGTGTAGAGGAGGCTAGGTCTTAGGATGTATTTATAGGTGTAGTTAGTTGTTTTAGGCCTTAAGATAAACCCTAAAACAGATCAGAACCGTTAGAATTCGTCATAGGCTCCCAAAAACCCATCCAGATGCACCCAGGCCGACCTGGCTCGACCAGGGAGGTCGACCCTAGGGTCGACACCCATGTCGACCTGGTCCCCTCCAGGTCGACCCCCAGGTCGACCTGGTCTGGGCGGGAATTTTCCCGCCTGGCTCGTTTTCTGCATTTTTGAAATCTGTTTCGTTTTTCTGATTTTTCGTGAAACTTTTGAAGGCCATATCTCGGTCATACTGACTCCGATTTACGAAATTTCGAACTCTATTTCGCGTATTTTTCCGAGACGAACGCAACCGCGAAACCCGTTTCCCTTATTTCTCACATCTGTAATTAGTTATTCTTTAATTTGTGGCTATTAATATTAATAGAATTACGGGGTGTTACATATAGCCGACAAGTGAAGGACCTGAAATGACATGGACAGATACAGTTTTTGGTTCATGGCATTGCTACTCTTTAGAATGCACATTGATCATATTTGTTGGCACTTATATTGAATATGGTATGTGTTAGCACTTGTGCTACTTTTAAATTATGTATTTGATCGTATGTGTTATATTTGAAGAATTGGTATTGCATGTGATGATGAATGTTTTGGAAGGTTTGAATGTGATGATGAATGTAACAGGTGTGTTTCTTCTATGTACAAAACAGATATTGCAAAATTTATAATTAAAGCGTTGTATTTGCCTTCTTTTACTATTGCATTTGCTTTTTTCTTAATGTTGTATTTCAGGATAATGGTGTTGCATTCCATAATACAGTGGTGTTGCATTACATAAAATAGTAGTAATTCCACATGGCATGTAGACGCCACAGCTGACGTGGCATGTGACACGTGTGTAGCTGACGTGGAGAGCTGACGTGTCGTGTGACACGTAGGCAGCGGACATGCTGACGTGACCCTACTATCATGACCTGGTAGTCAGGATCTAACTAATTTTCAAGCAACGCTGAGTATTGTTGTATTACGTGCAAATAGTGCTGCAGTACGTCTATAATGCAACACTTTCTTTCTATGGCAGTAGATGTGCTAAAGCGTTGCCTTAGAGGGCTAGGCAATGGCCACGGATGTCACGCCCTTCCGGTGTTGCCTATTTGAAAAAAAGGAAAATGCAACACTTTTTTCGATCTAAGGCCACATAAAACTTGTGTCAAATATGCCCACTTTTGTAGTAGTGATACATTTGTTTACTTGTGTGTGTATATATAATGGCTTAAGTATATATAAATACGTCAAACATGGACACGAGATTAGTTGCCATTTATGGTAGACGCCTGCCCGGAACCGACCGGCAAATCCAGAAACCACAAGTAGGCCTAACTAATGTGAGATGTCTAGGTGTCATTCATAAATTTATTGCACTAGACACGAGGTTAAACCAACCTGTAGTAGAAATCTACCCGGAACTAGCCGGCATATCCAACATCTACAGATGTACGGTTTAATGTTAGAGGTCTAGTGTGTGTGTATATATATATATATAACTATATATATAAGTCTATTGCATGTGAAAATAAGTAGTTTACTATGCCTTGAGAAGGTCTTAAGTAGCCGACTCTCTTTTTATATAGTTTGGGTCTTAAGTGGTTAGGACTAGGATCTCTCCGAAGATTTATTCCTTGGAGAGGAACCAAAGTCATGGGACCCATCCTTACTAGATTCGAAGTAGGTCTTTAGGTCCTCCATCTCTAAAAGTGATAAAACGGTAATGAAGTAGGGTAGTTCACAGATATGTCCACATCCTCTAGAAGCTTGTAAGGGCTCAACTAGGGACAAATTGGTAATTGATGGATATGTGGCCATTGCATGCTCACTAATTGTCTAAGGGAAGTCTTAAGCGACGTAGGTGTCAAGTAGTAACGTTCGCAATACTAGTTCTCATATTACAAATAACAGAATAGATTTAAGAACGTTAACGTACTAAGGATGGGGTTTGAAAGGGATAGGGGTCCCTCTTGGGGTTATAAGAGATCATAAGAATCCATCTTTAATAGGGCCATAAGTGACCAAGAATGCCACCTCGTTGGGTCTTTACCCTAAAAAGACTAATGGGCGATTGACTTGGATATCCACCCTATTGGTTAGATACCTTTGTTTGTGTGAATATTGTGTGCTGCGTAGACATATATTGACAAATGTAACCTGCTAAAAATATAGGGTATGGACATTAAGTAACACTATATTTCAGTCACACAGAACTTTATGTTCTGACCCCTCTTCTTAATATCCATCAGGTCGGTAGATTGGACGAAAGCCATAGATGAAGTCATGATTAAAGTTGATGAAGAAGACGAAGTTGTTTTATTATTATTAGCATTTATTGTTTTACTTCTTTTGGAGCCTTATGAGAACGAACTGTTTGATGTACCTATTGAGCAGATGTAACTGTGATGTTGTACTTCTGATATTTTGAAATAATGGTACATCTTATTTTTAGAATTATATTTTCTCATTCCATTGTGCGAGATTTCCATTCGAAGTATATGTTATAATTATCTGTGCAAATGTAATCATTGAAGGAACCAACGACCCATTTAGAATGGCTTTAAGTTTCGATGGGCCTTTTCTAGGTCAAAATTTAGGCCCATTCTGGGCGGGTTATTACATTTGGTATTAGAGTGAAGGTTACCCGATTATAAGGGAAATATACGTATGGGAGGCGTATTTGTATATTGAAAAGGATTTTTCAAACTATACATATAATATAATTACCCCCAATAAGCATACATATTTATACTAGGCACCTTTATCGTTTCCTTCCTTTTTCATCTTAAATACTATCTCAAGAGTATCCATTAAAGGATTCTTCCTTTTCTTTTCAGATAGTAAAATAGCTGAAAATCCTAATGAGTAGGGCAACCAGGAAAGACCCTGCTATTTGCCAGAATGGTTCCAACAGTACCTTTGTACTATGGAACAGGTCAGTGCCGCTAATCCTGCCCCCAACGGATCCAACAGCTCCTCTCACTGAAGTGGCCTTTGATTTTTCTTGCTATTGTAAGACCTTTACAAATCTTGGAGGGAAGTCGTTTTCTAGAAAGGAAGGCTTTGCTAGTGCTCAATCTTGAGTTATGGACTGTGAAAGAATCATTAAGGTACTACCTGGCTGACGAAGTAAAGAGGAGGACAGGGGCCTGGCATTTAAGGGATGAAGCCCTTGAATGGTGGAACTTAATATCAATGGAGAACGAGGGTTGGATCTTTACATGGGCCGAAATCAAGACCTATTTTGAAGCGAAATTTTTGCCAAGTGCAGAAATGACTATTCAGCTAGAGAAATTCATCCACCTCAAGCAAGGAAGCTTGAGCCTATAAAAATATATATCCAAATTCACTGAGTTATGCAAGTTTGGGAGAGGGTTGGTAGACATCCCTATGAACAAAGCCCTTAGTTTTGTTAAATGTTGTACTCCATGCTGAAGGAGGCCCTATTAGCCCAAGTAATGTTTGGGGCAACCTTTGAGACTCTAGTTGAGACAGATACCATGTGCGCGGCTGAAATCTCTAAGGAGGAAAAACAAGAAGAAGAATAAATTCAAAAAGGACGATAAGACTTGTATGAGTTGCAACCGCAAAGGCCATGAGGCCAAGGATTGTAGGACCTCGCTAGCTAAAAAGGAGTTCAAGAGAAAATGTTACAACTACCTTGAAGAAGGACACATGTCCAAAGACCGCCCAAAGCCCAAAGATGTTAAGAGTGGTCAGAACTATGCAATAGAAGCAACACCATTTCAAATCCGACCCCCAAGAGACCAAGGGAAATCCGCACTCGAAGGTACAACCTCAGTTTTATGAAATTCAGTATATACCTTGTTTGATTCTAGAGCGATCTATTCTTTTATTACCAAGTGATTAGTAAATATGTTGAACCATCCCATATCAATCTCGGATAGTCCGATAGAGGTGGCCAGCCCTATCAGAGGATTTAAGTATCTTGAGCTACTGCGTAAAGACTTAGTATTGGAGATCGACAATGTCGAGTTCCATTGCGAAGCATATGCATTGGATTTTATGGGGTATGACATTATCCTAGGAATGGACTGGCTATCGTTTTATGGAGTCGTCCTAGATTGCGACAAGAGACTTATTCGTCTTTGGAGCTGAGGAAGACATAACCTAAATATTCCTTGTAATATTCCTAAATATTCCCTATAGTTTGTGAGTTCTTGGATGTTTTGAGGAAGTCACGGGACTTCCGCTCCATAAAGAAATCTCCTTTTGTACTGACCTAGGGAAGGACGCTAGACCTGTAGCACGGCTCTTGAGGCATAGGGCGACCAAGGAAAGAAGGGAGTTAGATAAAAGGATTCTTGAGTTGTTGGAAAAAGGTTGTATTCGTCAAAGTACCTCAGAATGGGGTGCACCAGTTGTATTTGCCATCAAAGTAGACGGATCTTTGAGACTTTGTGTCGACTATAGTGGACTTAATAAATTAACCAAGAAGAATAGGTACCCTTTACCAAGAATCTATATACTTTATGACCACTTAGGAGGAGCCCGAGTATTTTCTCAGCTAGACCTTGCTTGCTGGATTTCACCAGTTAAGAATTGCCGAGGATAGCAAGGACAAAACCGTGTTTAGGATGCCAGACGGATTGTTCCAATGGGAAGTTATGCCCTTCAGACTAACAAATGCACCCGCTTTCTTTGTTGAACTCATGAGTAGAGTGCTTATGGGAATTCTAAATAAAATTGTTGTAGTCTTCGTAGATGATATCCTTATATTTTTTTCAAAAGATCGTAAAGAGCATGAAAAAACTTAAAACGAGTGTTAGGGATATTAAGAAAGAGCCAACTGAAAGAAAAAAATTCGAAGCGCCATTTCTGGAGGAAAGAAGTAAGATTTTTAGGATATATTGTGTCGAGCGAAGGCTTGGCCGTAGACCCGGCGAATATCGAGGCAATCAAGGAATGTAGAACACCTCGAAATGCTATAGAAGTAAGAAGTTTCCTTGGATTGGCTGGATATTATAGGAAATTCATTAAAGACTTCGCAAAGATTGCTACTCCATTAACACAATTAACTAGTGCACCGGTCCTAATTATACTCGATGGTTCAAAATTGTTCACCATTTACACGGACGCATAGGGGACCAGTTTAGTAGCAGTCCTTATGCAAGAAGGAAGAGTAGTTGCTTATGCTAGTAGACAACTCGAGGATCCAGAGAAAAGATATCCAGTGCATGGCCTTGAGTTAGCCGTAGTAGTGTTTGCCCTTAAGATGTAGAGGCATTACCTTTTATGGGAGAAATTTGAACTCTTTACTAACCATAAATCCCTTAAGTATTTATTTTCTCAATATGACTTAAACTTAAGACAACGAAGATGGATGGAATGTATTTCCTGATTTGACTTTTCGATTCAGTATACCTCGGGCAAGAGGAATGTTGTGGCGGATGCTTTAAGTAGGAAACATGTGACTTTAAATGCAATCCTAAAATTGAAGCAATTAGAGTTCCTCGCTAGTTTTAATCTACAACCTTCACCAACCACTTATAATGGCTTCCTTGGGGCTATGATAATCAGACCTACCCTAAGGGAAAGGATCCAAAGCGCACAAGACTTAGACGAGGAATAAAGAAACGTAAAGGAAAAAGTGGGAAGGAAAGAAACCATTCCTCATTCGGTTTGGTATTCGATCAACAACGATGGGAGTTTACTTTGGGATGGACGACTTTACGTTCCTAAGGATGAAGGGTTAAGGAAAGAAATTATAGAGGAGTGCTATAGGTTAAAACTAACCATACACCCCGGTGGGGATAAAATGCACAAGGATATGAAGAGGAATCTCAATTGGGAAGGAATAAAGAGAGACGTAATCGGGTTCATGTCCAAAAACTTGACGTGCCAAAAAGTCGAAGCGAAGCAAGGGGAGCCCGAAGGACTGTTACTACCTTTAGAGGTCCCCACGTGAAAGTAGGAACATATTTCCATGTACTTTGTCGATGGACTTGCTAGAAACCAAAAGGGTAATGAGGCCATTTAAGTTATGGTAGATCATTTAACCAAAAGCGCCCATTTTATACCAGTCAAGAAGACAAGGACTGCAGCCTCATTAGCCCAATTTTATGTCAAAGAGATAGTTAGACTTCATGGTATTCAATCGAGCATCATAAGTGATAGGGACCCCTTGTTTACAAGCGAATTTGGGAGAAGCCTACAAGTAGCATTGGGGACGACCCTTAACTTCAGCACGACTTATCAACCGCAGACCGACGGACGGACGGAGAGAGTAAACAAAATCTTAGAAGACTTTCTCAGAGCTTAAATCATCGACTTCGGGGGAGTTTGGGAGTAGCACCTAGTGCTTACAGAGTTCACGTATAATAATATTTTTCAAGCGACGATTGGTACGACCCCTTTTTAAGCGCTTTACAGAAGGCCATGCAAATCGCCAACTTGTTAGTGGGAAACTACTGACAGGGTTATACTCGGACCAAACTTCGTTCGTGAATCCATGGAGAAGATATCTTTAATTAGGCAGAGAATGAAAGTAGCCCAAGACCGTCAGAAATCGTATGCCGATAAGCGAAGGAGGGAACTTAAGTTGAATGTTGGAGACTTGGTGTTCATAAAAGTATCCCCTCTTAAGAAAACTATTCGGTTTGAGAAGACTGGAAAGTTGGCTCCCAGATTTATTGGTCATTTTGTATCATCGAGAAGCTAGCATCCTTGGTTTATTGAGTGGATCTCCTAGAGCGTCTATCGGGAATCCATAATGTTTTTCATATATCTCATCTAAGGAAATGCCTTCATGATTCTGCTATCAGACTCGAGCTTGATGAGATTGGGTACATAGAAAAAACTCGAGTTGGAGTCCAGGGTGCCCCATGCAACTTTAAGGATCCTTGAGTACAGAATAAAGAGGCTCCACAACAAAACCTTTCGATATGTCCAAGTACAATAGGGAAATGACCCTACGAAAAGCACAAGGGAGACTGAGGATAAGATGAGACAGACTCACCCAGAACTTTTCATGGGTAATTTTTCCTCAATATAGCGTTTATGATTGCATCGTGATTGCTAGATTGGATGTTAGGAAATCAATGCAACACCATTGCACTGAGCACTTATATAGAAATATATGCATATTTAGTTTTTTGCATAGTGTTGCATCACTTATTCCACCTACATGCAAGGATAGAGCTCATTTAAGTGAGTCTGCAGTTCATAATCATTGCGATTCATGGATGCTTATGGATGAATTATAAATAACATGGGTGTAACACCCCGTAATTCTAAGAACACTAAAAATGATAAACTATACAATACTTAATTGAATATTTGGAATTAAGTAAAATGGACTGCACCATTGGGTTCGTTTTGAAATTCTGCTTAAGATAGACTTTGAGTTCGCTTAAAACGGACATCGTATGAAGAAGATATTAAGGTTTGAAGTTTATATAAATATTAGCCATTTATATATAAATAAAACTATTCGAGAAAATCAAAATTAGAGTGGGAAAAATGGGGGGAAATCGTCCCATTAGGGGTCGACTCCACACTAAGGGTATTGACCCATTGGTCGACACTAACACAGGAGTGTCGACACCCATGTCGCCCAATTCAAGACTTGGGCAGAATTCAGTTTCTAAACATGGACTTGTTTCTTGACTAGATTCGTTGATCCTAGGTTATATATTGGACCTCATTCTCATTGTTTTTATTTACCAAAAACATTGGAGACAATGAGGTGTTGCCCCCAACTCAGTTTGAACTAGCCTATTCTTCTTCAATAACAAGTTATATGTATTCAAGGATTTATTCTTCATCATCTATAATCAATCCGCTGTTCTTTAGATCCAATCACAGTGAGTTTATGTTGCTTTTAGATATAAACACCTAAAATGTAATCTTGACATGTATATAAGTTTGGATCTAAGTCTATGCCTGTTAATAACCTGAATCATAACATATCTTCCATTACTTGTATACCAAATTTACTGCTTAGACCTCATATCCCTGTTCATGATATCCATATTCTGTTAGTTTTCTTAATCATGTCACTATATGCTTATTCTGTTAGTATGACCAATTCGATCATCATATGCCAGTTTTATTTACTATTCTTATTCTTGTTCTCTTCTCCTCCTCTTTCCCTTTTTGTTTTTATAGCCAGGGTACCTTCGAGCCTATGCCTATCACTGGAATACGCAAACGCACGAAATTGGGAATAATTGGGAATGATTAATTTGGGGCATAATTCATATTGTAAAACATGATTGGGAATTTTAGGCATAATTTGTACCTTAAGCCAATACTTGGGATTTAGGTGCATAATTTATATCTTCATCTAAACCTTAATCCGGGGCATAATTTTTATCGTGGATTAGACGGGGTTTGAGGTATAATAAACATGAAAATTGGTTAGTAACGAAAATGCCTAGATTTACAGTAATTAGAAACTGTAACCGCGCTTAGACACGGGGTTAGATTCCACTTGTGGTAGAAGCCTTCCAGGAACCGCTCGGTATATCCAGCGTCCACAAGTGGAAAATCTAATGTGTGGGGTCTAAGTGCATAAACACGTAACGGTGCTAAGACACGAGGTTAAGTCCGACTTGGGGAAGAAGTCTACCCAGACCCAACTGGCATATCCATCATCCACAAGTGGTAGACTTAATGTGGGAGGTCTAGCACATTAATAACCATAAATGAATGAATGGTGATAAATTTTTAATACTTAACCTGTTTGAATCCATATGATTACATGAACCTGTTAACTTGATAGGGGTTAAGTAAACTTGCTTGAATCAGTGGGAAGGTTAAGTTAATCTTGTTAAATATGTGGGGATGGGTTATATATGTAGACTCGACAAACCTAACTCGTTTTACATGTGGGAGTTATGCAACCTTGTTAAACTGTTAGGCATAACCTGTTAAAAACCTAGTAGTGAGGATGCAAGCCTAGGAGGGAAGCTTGTATCATCTATTGTGCGGAACCCGTTTCAGTCAGTAACCCATCTTGGTATCAAATGGGCACTCCAAACTAGGTCAGGGTCAGGACACGCTTACTGAGCTGATTATAAGAGATCACTTATGTGAGGGTGTTGATGGTGCATTCCAACGGACTCATGTGCGTGCATGGATCCGCTTGCTAGGGAAAAAGATGTTATAGCGTCCGTAGATATGGTTGTGCATCTTGAAAATAGCGGGGTTGCCACGTTTGGAAGTGATACATCCTATGTGGGACTAGCACACGATATCTACGAGTTAGCCAGCCGATCAATTGGGGGCAGTAATTAGGATATATCTAGTCTTGCTTGTTTAGGAGCATGTTATTGTCGTTGGGAGTTAACACCTGTCAGTCTATTTTGGCTACCTATTATTGTATGGGGTAAAACCTCTCACTACAAGTACACCTAAGTCTACCATCTTGTACTTGCCGGGATCATCTTGTTCTTGTTATACTAGTATTGGTGCAGAGAAAAGTATTAAGAAGCGCAATGCATGTTCTGTTCTGTTTAGCTTATTTACCTTGTTATACCTGCCTTATGACACTATTATCTCTCTCCAACTTATATGCTGTCATGATGCTTTTACTTATTTATATGCTAAAAGTAACTAGACTTGCCAGACTTTATGTCTAACCCATTTTATTTCCTCTTCTTTCTCTTCTGTTCCCCCTTAGGTTCTCAGCGTGGAAAAACTCAAGCTTGATCTGGATTCTTCTTTCCTTCTGCTTGGAGCTGCTTAGATGTATTACTCGATTTCGTATATGTTCAACTATGGCTATATTTTGGGGGCTATGCTCTTTTTATGTATTATTGTACCTCTAATGACGATTTTTGCATAAGGCAGAAGTTTTATGATTTCAGTATTCCAGACTTATTATGTAATTAGGTCTGAACCATAAAGCATTTCTGTTTATTAAAGTTTTAATTTCGCTGTTATTTTATATACGTCTTGAAATATTTATGTTTCTATTTACCTTTAACGCTTCACGAAACTTAATGCATTCTGATAAAGAGTGACATTAACGGACGTAGGGTGTCACAATGGGTGTACAACATGGATGTTTCAAGCGAGTTGTATTTTTTGCACCCTAAAACGATTTCGGGTCGAAATATATTTTAAGGGGGGAAGAATGTCACACCCTATAAAATTCAGAAGTATTAATAATAATTAAATAGTTAAAAATAAGCAAATAAATGATATAGCTAGAAAAATGAAATTTTATGGCTTTAGGAATTTGGCTACGAAATTCTTTTATTTAGATTCGTGGCAAAATTCTACATCATTTTCATATATGATACGTTGAAAACGGTCAATGTATGAAGAAGTTATGAACAAATGAATTTGGATAGTGAACGGAGAAGATATATATATATATATATATATATATATATATGAATATTATATATGTTGTCCAAATTATACATTAAAAATAAAAGGGGGAAATTCAAATTCTGAATTAGAGATAAGATCTAGGGGACAACGTATATTGCATATATGGAATTAGATAAAGAGATTAAGGAACGTATTAAATAAAATAAACAACTCAGCAACATGGCTTTATTGGCGTTCCAGCCCCGAAGGAGTCGATCACTCCTCTTTAAGGGGTGTCGACCGCCGGTCGACCACTAGGGGTCGACCACTCGGTGGTTGGACAACCCAATAAAGCTAGCTGATTAGGGTTTTTCTTGGAGGATATATACAAATCAAATGTTTGATTAATTATAATTAATTCAATGATCTATGCTCACACAGGGAACTATATACACCCCTCCTATCACTCTATGGAAACCTTAATCATTCTCCATCTCTGCCTCCATGATGCTTCTCCACAATTGTTAAATTCCAAAGAAAAATACAAGAATAGGTTAAGGTTTCTTCTAATTCTCTAACTATGTTCAAATTCTCTACCTAATCTAATTTACATAAATTTGGAACTATGGAATTTATCATAAACATATATGTATAAGATTTTAATGTATGTCTCTTATATGTATATTGTTAGGAGGATTATTGGAGCACGCTTGAATGTAAAGATTGTTGCATACCTTGTAATTCTACCATTGATGCCTTGGATATGGGTAGCTCCCTTGAAAGGTTTATAGTGGTAGTTGTCTGGACGTACTTGTTGATTGTATGAATATGCGTGGACCTCTCTCTTTTATTGGACATGTAGGATGAGGAATAAGGTGCCTTCGGTTTCGTTTAGACCCAGAACAGACTTGTAAATGGATTGTGTGTCTGACGTTGAAATTTGTAACATACAAATTGATTTCTATTAAATATATATGTGCTTGGTGGAGGAGAATTTATTTTCTTGCTTAACACCCTTCTCCAACACGTACAAGCTTAGAGGTTATATATTGCCAGACATCAGTTGTATGGTACGGGTTTTCAATGTGGCATGCTAAGATGCAATGATCAAGGCTTTTGTTGAAAAGCAGAGCTTTGCGCTTGATGATCAAAGAACAACTTTAATATAGCATAGTTTTGTGTATAGTTGTAACGACCTGCCTTTTTGCCTGATTCTCGCCGTTAATTAACCAACTTAAATCGTTCATAAAGACAGATAGTTATGGGTACAAACATATTTTAACAACACTTTTTATTTCACTACAAAACATTTACATCAGAGTTACAATAAAATCAGAGTATACCATAAGCTCAACGGAAACAAAATTCTCTTAGTGGAAGAAGTAAACCAAAATAGAACTCTAGCTCCAAACTGAATCCAGCGGTGAAACTAAACCTGTAAACTAAACTACTAGCTGCCCGTGCAAAATATGGGCACCCGGAGTTTAGATATGGGAACAATAAACTCCAGTTTAGTCGTGGAATTGGTGTGAGAACTCAAAACAGTTATTATTTCAGGTTTAATTTAAAGTTAGGAATTTCACCGGACCACACCGCTAACAAGAACGGGTTTACTCCATATGAATTCCCATGCATAGAAAATCACAATGACTTTGAAAAAAAAAATGATGCTATCATAAGCTCATCCCATATCACACAATGCAAGCGCACACCAGATGGGCGAGTTTTGTCTTATGTTAACCAATAATGCTTTTATACGTGAAAATCCTCTTTTAATACTATAATCATTGCATAGTGTTGAAAATTGTTTCACAAATAAATATAATATCTTAGCAAGCATAGTAGTTATGCCCACATACATAGTTTACAAACAAATCGAATGGCTTGTATTGGTTATTGTGTTTCCAACGTGATGGTTCCTGGCACGAAAGATCATTGGAGGACACAAAGCTAAGTATTCCCGGTTAATATCCAGACAACGGACACCAAATACATAGCGCGAAAGTATATATCCCGCATCTAGACATCGGACACTGTATATACTTTATTCGCTCAGGTTTCGAGGTAGATCTACCGCCGCAGCTTTCGATTTTCACAAGAGATTATGTATACAACCTAATCGTAAGTTTACCATCAATCCGGGGTGTGAAGTTCGTCGAGGTCATGATATACACAAAGCTACGCTTCGATAAGCCATGATTTGATCATCACTAGTTCGTTTCATAACTCGAGTATGCCACATTGACAATTCACGACATTTCACTGATTTCCACCTATACATAACCTCTAAGTCTGCATGTCTTGGAGATGAGAATAATTTATTGCCACAAATCCAATATATATTAATAGAAATTAGTACAACACAGTTAATTTCAATGTCAGACGCACAACCCATACAAGTCCGTTCTGGGTCTGAATGGAACGACAATCCGAAAATATTCAAATATATTCAGATCTCGAGCCACTTATAACCTCGTATCGGGTGATCGGCCCAAATAAGACATCAGCAATCGATCCAAACAATTCGAAGATTCTCCATCTTCACTTATTGATTTCCAAGTCTTCAACTTCTTTATAACATCGTATTATTACTTGGAATAGTTTTCGAACATGTACTCGATCCCGGTCTTTCCAAGCAATAAGCGCATTCTTAAAACAATAGCTATGGATTATACACAGTTTCGATTAAAATCTCCTTCCAAATCATTGTCGATTTATTTACAAACAAATTTGGACTCATTTAAATTTCATAATACCCCGTTATCGCTTTAACCATTCCTTGAAATTCAGTATTCATTTTCAAATCTTATATTTCAAAACATGGTTCTTTTATTCATGGATATTCTTTTCATAAGTTCTCAAAATTGCCAAACCTTAATTTGGTTTAAATTTCATTTATGCCAATTCAAACAATTTATATTTCAAATAGAGTGAAATTGACCTATTATTTGATAGTACTGCACCCATCCAAGAAGACATTCGATTACCCTAATCATTTATATTTTCCTTCTCATGTTAAATATTCGACAACTCCAACCAAACTTATCTCCTTTGTATTTCCAACTTCCAGTAGCTCACTTAGAATCAGTAATATTAACTAGTTTCATACAACTTAAATTTTGGCTCTTTAAAATCTTCCAAAATATTCAGCAAACTATTTCCATAGTTTAACAATAATCCATGGTTTGAAATTTCTAAACCAAGTCATTCCAAATAATAACGTTAAAACGTTGCTGAAAGTGCCGAAATGAATATTTAGATCAAATAGATTCAAAATTTTCCCAAATTTCAAATATTTCCACTTACATTCCCTTTTTAAAATAATTAAATATGATTTATCATAATTTTCCCAAATTTTAATATTTATATAAGTCCGTTTTTTTCGATTTCCCATTACGGTCACCGAACTGCACGTATAGCGACCTTTACAATTTTATTTTTAACATATTTTTAAAACCATACATTAAAATATAAAAGTTACCTTTTCTATTCAAAAACTAAAATTAATAAAATTTTGACGTTCCTTGTTTTCGCATCAATCTAATTTCAATCGCTCAAGTTATAGTCATTTGAAAATTAAAATCGATATTTACGAACTATCGTTATGCGATGCGTTCAGTTCGAGTTAAATAACAATTTAAATTATAAATCATCCTAATCTTATCTAAATAAGATCATTTGTTTCGAAATATGAAACATAAGTTGCATGTTGAAAGTTGAAATTATATTGAATTGGTTTTCCAATTATCTTGGATATGACGAATAGTTTATAAAGGTAGTTTATAAACAAAAAGAAATTTCGACGACTTGAATCCCGATATTTGAAATGTTTGAAAGACAAAGATACTATGATTGAAAGTAATTGCGAATTATTGGTGTGAAATGATCTACAGCTTCGGGATATAAATGATTTGATGTGTACCATGGATTTGGGTAACCCGTGACTAAAGAAAGGGTGTGTGATTTAGGATTTGAAGAGTCCTTAGTGATGGTCTACTCTAGGGGTTGGGAGAGACATCATTTATATATACTATTTCGTATGATACGTCGTCCCTAGTGACCTTGTCATAGGGGGAAAACTTCTTGAGGAAATGGAACATATTTGTTGATATGATTTTTTCATAGTAGTATGTTTGAAGTTTTGAAAAGCGATTTTGGTTTTAAAATCCTGGGGCAAAATATTATTCTCTATTTGAAAGAAATATGTAATATTTTAATGGTTTGAAATGAAAATGGGATTCTAAGTTCGGAGAAATCATTTCGACGCTTTCAAATGTTTTGCAATGTATGATTTTGAAATATAGCAAATTCCTTTATTCAGTTTTATACAATGATTTAAGTTTTGCTTAAATAAATTACCATTTTAAACATTTATGTTTAAAACTCTTATGAATTATTTGATACATTTTCATGCTTATTTGAAGTGATAAGTATTTGGTTTCAATAGATTTATGAGTGAAGATTTGTTCTAATTTAGTATAAAACTGTACAACTCTCCTTTTCGAGGATGAAAAGTTTTAAGTAGGGGAGGCCATAATGATCTAGAAATTTTGACGTTAAAAATATAAATTAAATTAAGATTTAACGTTTAAAACAAATATTTAGATTTGGTTTTCGACTTAGAAATAGGATTTTTATTTGTTTCAAACATAGTATTTACTTTCACAATGAAGATGCTTTGTAAATATAATCTCAATTTAATGTTCACCAAAATTAATTTTTATTACAATTTGTGTTTAGAACGTTATTAACATAATTCAGCTGATCTAAGTAGATTGGTGTATTCAAAAATTTAACTTTGAATCCTTAAAGTGTAATTTAAATAAGTTATAATTTATCGTCAGCAAATTGGAGTTTTAAAGTACAAGTTAAAGTTCTAATTTAAGTAGTTGATCAAATTTTGAATAAATCACTAAGTTAAATTCATTTTTAAAGCGGCGTTGACCTCCGCGACTCCATAAACCATTTCATCACTGACGCTATGGCTTCACCCTCACCTCTCTTTCTCCTGGCAAATCTGTAACCTGAGGACACCATGAACCGACGAGGCGACTGCAGCTAGCATGCATTCCAGCAAGCCGAACAGCAGTACTCGGACTTGACATTGCTTTGCCACTCGAAATCCGAATCAGTACACTGTCTGTTGTTTCCGGCTCTTCCGTCGTCGAATGTAAGTATATCTTACGATTAGATTTATCACAAGTGTTCTACTTCGTGCTTTCACTGAATATAATGGGTTTGGGTTGTCTAGTTGCTTGTTCCATTCCCGCTTGTTTTTCTTATTTGGGTTTTGTGATTATTTTGCTGCCGTAACATATGAACTTGAAATTTTAGGCATTGCACTATGTGCTGTTGTTTCCGTCTTAACTTAAGTCATGTTCTAGACTACATATGTGGACACGTGCTCCGCTTTTGTATCCTAATCTGTTTCCTTGCTCTTGGCACCATGCGTTGACCGGACTTCACTCTTTTATGGAGTACATGATGGCCTCTTACTGTTTGATCCCTTTGTGTATTGCGTGTTCTGTTGCACACATGGAAATATGTCACCTAAATAAATTCTATGTTAGGTATGAACTCAACTCTCACACACCATATTTTATACTGAAGCCTCTTCCCACTTACTAACATAATGCATGCATTACTTTAGAAACGGTACATATGCTATGTGATTTAGGCTCTAGGTCCACCACATTCATGTTGCATTTAGCCTTCCTAAAAGTTCTTGAAATTTTTACAGCATATTTTATTCGTTGCTTCCAAAAGATTCATGCATGCATAGGGTTCTACTTGTAACTAAACTATATTTGCAAGATATAATTTGTTAGCTGTCAAGGCCACCTTGGTTTGCATGCTAGGGTATGTTACCTATTTTGTGCTGAAGCTACTCTGGCTTACATTTATTTTGAAAGTCTCCTCAAAAGTTAAACTATGCTAGGGAATTGCTGCTTGATAAGAGGCACCATTATTTTTCAACAAACCTGCTTTAGTTATTTTGGCCAAACTGAAATACCCCTTACTTTTTCTTGGTATGATAAGATAGGTGTATTACATGTAATCACACATTGAGCATTTACTGTTTTGACATTGGAAGAGAACATACATTAATATCAAATTGCTAATCCTTGCTCCCAGCAGGAACCCCGTTGTCTGTTTACTTGCCTGGGCTAACTATTGCATGCATGTTTCAATTAGTTTAAAAAGTCTGAGATTGTTGTGCATGTTAAACCTTTTTATTTTGTTCTGCAGTGATTTTTGTTAGCACTGTATAAAATAAACATACAATTACTTTGAAACCGAGTCCATGCATGCTCCATTTTGGCATTCTTTTTCTCGGCAGCTCATGGGTAATATGCTCGAATAATTTAATAAAGTGTAGGGATTTAAATAATTATATTTATGTGATTATCAAAGTGTGATTACTTGAAATAAGTTTAATCCTGACTCTGGTATTTTGTGTATTTTGCATGGGACACTCGGGTCAGGCCCTAAGTGTTCCAGGTTATAGATATCAGCTCGCAAACTGGAGAGGACGTGAAGACGTGGAGGCGCAAGCGCGCTAAGCTCGACAAAAGAAAAGTAATTTTTATTTAAAAGAAATTATGTATACATTTATAATTCTTCCGCTACACAATTTTTTTGCGTAAACTCTGATATTTCTGTAAAATTTTATTCCGCTGCAAATTATTGTACTATGTGATTCTGCATTTATTCTGTTTAAACCATGTATGCCAATAACAATATGATGTTTTGGACATTTTTGAGTTGGTTTAAATACCGATTTGGAACGGGCAAAATGACAGGTCGTTACAATAGCGTTGATTCGCGAGCCTCACACCCTAGTATGAGTCTAAAACGGGATTAGGGATAACATGAGTGCATGCATTTCTTTCTAGCTATGGGTGATTTCATAGTATGAAGTCCAGACATTTTTACTTATGCGGATAATAGATTACGAGGCATCTCAGATATGATTGGTCGACATACTGACCAGGTGACAGGTCAGATAACACCGGAAAACGTATTGTTTAGGAATAACTAATCCACAAACGTTAGGTGTGGATAGGCCCTGCAAGATCCAAGGGTTTCCCACAGGTGTGATCCTGGATTATCTTGCTAGAGGTGATCCAAATTCAGTAAGGAGACATCCCTTAACTTGAATCATGATGTGAATCCAATTTCCAATATGATATCGTACGATTTTAGCTGTAAATCTATGTGGCGACATAATATATGGTACCTATGATGTCTTGATACATTTATATTGAAATTGTTTTTCAAACATCGAGACACTTATGATAATACCAAATGATTTTTTTGTTTTCTACGTATCAAGCATATTTTGTCTTTATAAGGTAAAACTCAATCCTCTGGCTTGCTTTGCATTCTGTGATCGGACATGAGTCTTATAACGGCTTCATCTTTCTAAATGTTTAAGGATTTACTTTATTTCATGCACTGGCAATCCAATGGAGTAAACGGTTCCGTGTTATACAGCTTAGTCCGGTGATTCACCTTATTTTTAAATATGTTAAGTGATAGTAGGATTTCTCATACCTGTCCCATGACTGAGTCGTAGTTTGTTTTTCCCTTGCAAACTCGGGTGCCCGTATTTTTACACCGGCAACCAAGTGAACAGGTGATTGGCTTTCTTTTGGATATGCAACATAACATTGGGTGCACTTTTGGCTGAAGATGAAGAATTATCTTTTATCATTTCTTCTGAACCCTTAAACATTATCTTATATATGTTTATATTTGATTCCGTTGTAGACTTTTTATCAATTTGGTGAAACTATGTTTTTACTAAGTAGGATCTTGTATCTGTGTAACTTTGATGATGATTATGATTCCACTGTTATGATATGATGTAAGTTATTCTCTAATTTTATGTATTATGCTATATTCTGTGACTTTATGATGTGATTAATGTGTTATATTCCAAAGACAGACTTTGCCACCGTGGAGCGGGGGTTTGGGTTCGTGTCATGTACGGTGTTTGTTTCTATGCTTATGTGGTTGAAAACGCTCATCAAAGAGAACTAGAGGTAGGAATCATGAAACTAAATTTTGGTGAATGTTATCGAGGATGTTAAGGGTCATATTGATGCATACTAAAGGCACACAGTTCCAGTTCGAAGAACGAAATGTAATAGTGAAATTTGGTGCGAAATTGAAGTTAAGAATAATTGAAACATTTTTAATCAATTCTCAAAGGCAGTTAGGTCTCAAGAGGGTGCTTGTTATGATATTCTTAAACAAAATAAATTGATTTTGTGCTTGGAGGCAACTTGGGGTCTATGGAGGTTTACTTTTGTTAGTAGCCAAGCAAGAAAACGGCTCGGTGCTTGGAAGAGACTTGCTATATGGTGATGGTCTGCTTGATTTCTTCAAATGGGTGATTTGGATTGGGTCGACCAAGATTTTTTGTTTGGCTCTTAGTGTTTGAGGATTGTTTACGAGGTATTTTTATTGGGATTATCTTGTTTGGGCTTAGCAAGGTTTTATCTTTTTATGTGGTATCTGGTTATGTCTCCTACGTGTTTTTATGGGATAAATTGGTCATTATTCAGTAAAATTTTGTTATTAAGTGCTTTTGGAGTTGACTAGTGTCAAAGGAGAGCTCCTTTGTGTTTTTCATAGTTTCTTCAAGTTCGGCCTTGGGTTTAACCGAACAAAAACATGAAATTTAGGAATTTAGTTTATAGCTTAGAAAAAAATTAGGATTTTTTTGGGCCTGTTCCAAGGTTTCAATATTTGACTTAAAGTGCAACAGATGTGAATATAATTTGCATTTGTGTTTTAATGTAGAGTTAACCATGATGGAATGATAAGTGGCTTCCACTATGTAGTCACGTGGAAAATAATCATTGATAACTCGAAGGCTACTATGTGCTCATAAAAAGGGGCATGTTGGGGAGTCTACCTAGGATTGTGATCGCACCCTGATCCTACGATAGTGTGTTACCTCGGGCTTCTACTATTTTAAGCCTGATTTCCAACCTTTTGAAATGGCATGGATTCAAGACCCAATAGAATGAGGATATCTATTAATCCCTGTTATGTGATTGTGTCATACAATACATAGTACATCCAATGCATATGAATGAGATTAAGAATTATTTATTGGACATTGCGTTTGCCATGGTTGTTTATCACTATACAGTATCACACATTGTAAGTGTTTCCGACTGCATACTTGGACACTAGAAATTGTACTCCAGTTTCAATACACTTATATGATTATGATAGTATAGTAATATATATCAATTATTATGTTCAAACTCTTTGGATGTAGCATTATATTTGGTATGGTTCTTGTAACGACCCGGATTTTCAGCTGTCGAATTCTAAATATTTAAATTTGTTTAAATATTTTATTTGAATTATATATAGGAATTTATTAATAAAATGATATTTAAAAGTATAATTTATAATATAATTTAAAATGAGCTCGAAATAGTCACGGTAGTTCGTAATTTACGATTTAAACTTTAACTGAGTACACAAGATTCGTTATAAGTCGAATTTCTGTGAAACAAGAAACGTGTGAATCTATTGAATTGTATCTTTCTAATGGAAGAGAAAATTTGAGTTTTCATATTATAGATTTTGTTTTATATCCAAATCAAATATTTAAATAGTTGCTGTAGAATCATTGATGGACCATAATGGTTTAGTTAATATAACTAGAGATTGGTTACGAATTTGGACAAGATTCCTTTGAGGCGTAGTTATAATATAATTTTTAGAATTTTACTGTAATTTTTAATTAATTAAATACGCAACTTTTTACTTGGAGTACTTTGCACCCTATATCAATATTTTGGGGTTTCATAATATAAGTTAAACTACCAATATTATTATATTTTTGGGATCGTGGTACCTCGCTGGACACGACCGTATTCTTACTTCTGTCTGTAGCAGCTTGAAAGTAAACGAAATCTTTATCCTTCATGTTCGCTTAAATGAATAAATAACGTAGGAACCCCATTCGGTCCCTGTTTAAAAAGGATTCAATTCCTATCCAACTTGGTTCTATTTTCTAAGTTCAGGATTTTCATTTCTGTTTTACTGTAGATACTTTGCACCGCAACAATATGCATTATTTTTATGAATGGATGTATTGGTCTGCATAAACATTTAAGATGATTATAAATGTGGTTGTTGCACAATTGAGCAACCAACCGGGAACTGCAAACGTTATAAGGTAGCATTTGCATCACTGATTTTTCTAACGTAATTTTTTTTTTCTTTTTATATGGTGCGTGTACATAAGTAAATCCTCCTTAACCCAAAAAGGATTTGATTCTGAAAATCAATCTAAGGCGTAATGCGGTTTTTCATAGCTAAATATCGCATAAGAAAACAAACGCAGACCTATAATTTTAAAATGCAAATCGTTAGTTGGTACTGTTTCCAGGCAAATGAAATAATGTTGCTACTCTACCAGGCAGAAAGGGTTACAAAAGCACATGCTTTTCTCCTTGATGCTGCAGATATCCTCTGTCCAAAATATATTTTTGCACATGCTTAAGTCTCTTTCATATGGTACATGCTAAGACTGAACATTTAATGCTCTGTTCAGGGAAAGATAAATAAATCAAAAGAGGCACAAGTGATGTATTAACCAAACAGTAGTCTATGTTGAAAATAAATACACCTATTCTACTATACAACGTTGAGGCCAAGTTGCCGAACCTTATATATACTAGCGTGCTATATCCCAATCTACAAGCTTCCTCCTAGTATGCTGAGATTCGAAACTTATAAAAAATTTAAGAAAGTAGGGGAGGATCAGGGTGGTGCCCTGTTGCTAGTAGTAGTGGTATTGACCGAGGAATCGTTGTAGGGACAGTGTGTGGGCGAAGTGAGGTTTCAGGTGGCCTAGGCGGTAAGAAGTGGTGGAGAACGAAATCAAAAGGTGGAGTTCGAGTTTCACGAGGTGGGATGGTGCATGAACGTGAAGGAGATGGGGATGATTATGAAGTGGAGGGTGTGGTTCCATGCGGGTTAGCTGTTAGTTGAAGGAGGGATAAGGACGAGGACTTGAGAAATATGAAGGGGGAGGTACTATATTGTGTTAGATAAAGGAGTTGCGTAATATCCATTTGCTTGGAGAAGAAAGAGTCGCGGTGAGAAGAATTAACGGTGTGATTAGAAGTAGGTTAATCATGTTAATAACGTTATTTGTTATAACCAATTGATTAGTTTCATTAATTATTTAATAATTAATTAATAGTTAAATTAAAAATGTATGAACTAAAACGTGGTTCAAAGCTTGGCCATGAGTTTTTGAGCTTCATCAGGTGTGAATGAATACTGTGAGGAAGCAGGTTTACAAATGCCTGGTGAAAGAAGGGTTAAACGCGGAATTTAAGAATGATTAGGGTAGTGATATGGTTAATATTTAATTATTTAATAGTCATTAATTTGCTACCGATGTTAAATTCAATGTATAACTTGTAATGAACGTAATTAATCCATTCGTGAACAGAATTTGACGCGACCAGACCCATTGGAATTGTAATGATGGAATCTACGTTATAGCACTAACATGATTGAGGATGGAGTTACAAAAATTTCATGAAAAAAATCAAACACTTGTTTGATTTTTGAAAAAACAAAAGCAGAATCATCAACTGCAAAACAAGGTGAGTAAACTCACTAACTCTGCCTCATTTATATTTTTATATAAATGAGTTTTTTTAAATTTATTTATACTGTGTGATGGTTGATTGGTTGAAATGGTTGATAAGATTGGTTGAAATAGTTGATATAGATATATCGTTGATCGATTATCAGTTTTGTTTACTATGATATCTCACATTGATGTGATTAGCATCTGTGGATGCAGGGAAACGGGTTGGAGGGGCCCAACTGGGTTCCTCAACATTTATATATTATTGTTTTCATATATTTCCATTATATAATGTGATATTTATTCTATGATTTATTTTGTTGCCACTGGCCCTATAAATTTTAGTATTTAAATACTATAAAATATCTTCGAATATGAGAAAAGGAGTTTGGAATTTAAAAAGAAATTTTATTTCCAAAAATAGAAATTTACTTTCAAATTGAAAGTAGAAATACGTTTAAATGAATAAAACATGAAGTTGTTTTTAAATGAGTTTGTAACTCAAGCGAATTATTTATCATTGGATAAATTGAAAGATAAATTCAAATTTTAATTATATGGAAAGTGGAAATCGGTTTTTAAATAAATATTGGAAATGAGATTTAAACTTAGTAGATTATAAAGGAAATTAATTCCAAAATAGAAATTAGATTTCAAATGGAATGGAAATAGAAACCTGTTTAAGGGAATCAAAACAAGAAGTTGTTTATAATGATGTTTATAAATTAAGTAAAATATATATCATAGAATAAAGTAAAATATAAATTCAAGTTGAATTTATATAAGCAAAGTGGTAATCGGTGTCAATATCGATATTTGAAGTGAGATTTGAATGTTATAGTTGTAAAAGAAATTTGAGTGGGAAAATTGGTTTCGAAAGAAACGATGGGTTATATTCCAAAGATTGGAAAATAAAAATTAATTGAGATAAATTTGGTGAAATTTTAAATAGGAATTCGGCGATGTCGAATTTTACAAATGATTTATTTCTCGGAAGAATATTTAAATTTTATTTAACATGAACCTATGAATTAATTTAAATACATTATAAGGTCAATATTCAATTAATTCTAAAGTTTGCAATAATATATCTAAAAAGGGATTTATAGAAATCAGATTGAGTTAATTTCAGAAGTTAAAGAACACATAGCTTGTAAATACATTTAAAGGAGAACTTGGATTGATTAAAATAAACAGAGTTTTTAAATGAACAACGGAGGCATGTGCTTCACACACGGTACTTTATTTAAAACAACGGTTATAGATCTATTGTTATGATATTTGTTTTGTAAATCTAAACAGCAATTATAGCGCTGTTGTTATAATATATGTTTTTTGTAAATCTAAACAGCGATTATAATGCTACTGTTATCACAAATGTTTAACAGCGATTTTAATGTTGCCATTATAATAAAAGCTAAACAAAGATGTAACGCTGTTGTTAAAAGTAATGTTTTATAAATCAAATATTTGGAAACAGCGATTATAACGCTACCGTCATAATCAATATTTTTCTATAAAAGAAATGTGTTCTTAGATTGAATCCAAAAGTCGCGTAAGCGATGAAGGTGTGAGTTTTGACTATTTTGAAGTTGAGAATGTTGTTCAATTAAGGTCTGAGAGGTAATTATACCCCAACTTGATTGACTTCATGATTGATGGAGAAATGGTTAAGGTTCGATAGTGAAGATTGGTTAACATTCTGGTTAGTTAATAATTGGTTAAATGTTAAGTTATAATAAAGATGTCTATAACATCGCATTAATTTAAAAGAATTTGAAATGTTTTTCCCAGTAAAATGAGAGATATTTTCTACATATAGAAAATGAAATGAATTGGTCAATGAGGAATTAAGAAAGAGAATTTGGAAATATTTTCCAATATTAATGCGGCATATTTTCTGAATATAGAAAATAAGGATTCGCTAATATATATATATATATATATAGAATGTTTTTTTCTAAATGGGGAAAAGAGATATTTTCTCGAATAAAGAAATTACTTATTGGAAATGTTTTTCAAAGAATCGAGAGGGAAATCGAGCTTCAAAAAGGATACGAAAGATAGGGAAACAGGAATTTGAAATAATAATATAATCAGGAATTGATTTAAAGGGGCCCAGTGTTGTTTGATGCTTGATCGGTAGAATTTCCAATTGGAAATAGGATTGTTGATTGTATGGATGTTTCTTTGATAGTTAAATCACCGACTATCAAAGTTTTAATTTATTTTATACCTTCATGTCAATATGGAGAGACCGGGATCAGATTTAATATCCGAAAGCCACTCCGTATTGGCATAAGCATTACAAATCAACTTATGTTGAAGAGATTATGAAGACAGAGAAAAATGCAAGGGTTGTTCTGTTAATTCAAACCTCAAGCCTCACAACCGGGGATTGACAAAAATCGGGCAAGCAGCATGGCTATGTGGGTCGCTCCCATTAGGACGTATAATCATCTATATAGAGAAATTCCATTAACTTCTTTAATCTATCGATGCTGTCCCTTTCGGGAAACAGTTGTTGATCCCAACCGTTGGTGATATACATTCGATACAATCAAGCGAAATGAGTGGTCGGTCATATGTGGGCCGGATTGCAAGAAGTTCTTGTTGAACCCAGTGTATTCGCCTCTAGAGATACACTATCGGAAGGTGGTACCATTCCTTGTCATGTTGGAAATCCAATCTCCAATAAACACCCTACGGTATTTTTTGATTTTATATATGGAGCATGAGATGCAAGCGTTCCGCTAGATTCTATTTATTTGATTTAGACACTATTATAATATCACCAGATTTTGATAGAAAATGTTTTGGGTTATCGTAAGGTAAAAGCCATCCGCGTTTATGTGTGGATCAGTCTTAGATTATCATTTCTTTCGGAAGGGATTTTCAAAGTTAAACAAATGGTTGGAGTTTACTCACACCAGTCCCATGACTGACCAAAAGTTTATTTGTTTGTTTTCCCTAAACTCTTGGGTGCCCAAATTTGTACGGGAAGTCAAGTAGTTGGGATTTTACAGATTCACTTTGGAGGAGCTTGAAGCAGGAGGCTTCATGTATTAGCTATAGACTATCACATTTTCCGCTATGTTCTATGTTGTATCTAGAAATAGGTGTTTATAACTGTTCCAGGGATAAATATTGTGCTCTGATAATGGTATGTATATAAAGTTATTGATTTGTATTTCAAAATTTATGTTATCTAATATATTTTATTCGTTCTGCTGTGAGTTTATGATCTTCGTTTTCTTCTATTCTAATATTTCTTTCTTTCTATTTCTCATCCTCTAACTTCTTTCTAATAATGATTCGTATTTCTGTGCAATTTGGGTTGGGCGTGTGGTGTTATTAGTTGACTCAAAGTGTACGAATTTGCGGGTCGTTACAGTTGGTATCAAGTTGAAGGTTGAGTAGTTACCTTGGCTCTATGGCGTGACTCAATAGAGATAGGGTTTGTAGTACCCTAGATTGAGTTTGAGTGTATATATATGAGCTTGTATTTGTAGATTTGCTATGAAAACTATTTTATATTGTGTTGGCTGGTTTGTTGAGTGGTTTATGAATTCTGCTCGATACAGGATGTACAACTATGTCGATTGGTGTTTCTAAACTCTCGAACAAAAATTCGATATAGTATTATTTTAAAGTGGGTAAATGATATAATTTTGCCCAAAAATTAATTTGATATAAAAGGAATAATTTCTGAATTATTATATATAAATGTGTTGATTATTATTACAATTAAACAGAATTAAATATTGAAATGGTTATGTAGAACCAAAATGAATTTGTATAAGAATGGAATATACAAATAAGATGAACTGAAATTAAATTCAAACCAGAATTTGGAATTTAAATCCCGGGTGGTTAAAAAATATTTTCTAAAGTATTTTTAAAATAATATGAAATTACTTTTAAGGATTTTTGTTAAAAATGGTTTTAAATGGATTTTGAAAAGTGATTAAGCACTGAACTCACTTCAGTCGCTGGAAAATAATTCCGATGATGATCCGGACATCATCGGTGTTCATTTTCGAGTTTCTGAGTGACGCGTTGCTACCATAGTTGATTTATTAATGGAAATTGTTTGAGAAAAATAAAGTTGTTTTATAAATTCAAAAGTTTTGAATTGAGTTGATCATAAATATATGTATATAAATATATATGATTTCATACTAATTTGAAATAAAACCCGGGAATTTGAGTTCTAAAAATTAAAATTTAATTTGTATAAGTTGAATAAATTGAAATGGTGGAAGTAAATCAAACGAATTGAAATTTAACTTAAGTTAAAACAAAATTGGATTGGATCAGAAATAATTCCGAATGAAATTTAAATAAAGAGAAAATGTTGAGATTCGAATTATTAATATGAATTCGACCTATGTATAAACAAGTTAAATATATATTGGATGTTGTTGTTTGAAATTAAACTGTGATGGAATTGAACTCAAGCAGAATAAGAGGGTTAATATTTTTTTGAAAAAGAACTCACTTTGGATTAGTGAATAGAAGTGAACTAATCAGAAAGTTAAAGACCAAAGGTTGGATTGATTTGAAACCAACTGGAAATGG
Organism: Allium sativum; assembly: GCA_030737875.1. NCBI lineage: Eukaryota > Viridiplantae > Streptophyta > Magnoliopsida > Asparagales > Amaryllidaceae > Allium > Allium sativum. The sequence continues at coordinate 341,263,477 of CM060916.1, read as the reverse complement.
ATATATGTATGTTGAGTAAATATTGAACGGAAGCAAATGCAAGCAATAGAATTTATGCCCCACAAAAAAGTACATGTTTACAATATTACTTGGGTTTGATGGTCTTATGAGCCTATGGGGCAAACCTCTTGGCTTTTTGATTTTCTTTTGGATTGGAGAAGGCCTAGAAAGGCGAGTTGTGGTTGTACCAATTGAGCCGTGCAGTGGAGATGTAGCCGAAATTTTTCAGAATTTAAAGTGTTAGAAAATTTTCAGAATTTTTGAAAATTTTCGTTAGTAAGAATAAATTAATATTTTAATTGAAATAAATTGGCCCAGTTAAACTGAAGTTAAGAAGCAAACAAAAAGGATTTTTGGACCTAGTTAATAGGGTATATAGCATCTTTTCCTACCTTAGCAATTTCGAGGACGAAATTATTTTAAGGGGGAAGGAATGTGACGACCCGGATTTTCAGCCGTCAAATTCTAAATATTTAAATTTGTTTTAAAAAATTTATTTGAATTATATACAGGAATTTATCTAATAAAATGATATTTAAAAGTATAATTTATAATATAATTTAAAACGAGCTCGAAATAGTTGCGGTAGTTCGTAATTTACGATTTAAACTTTAACTGAGTATACAGGATTCGTTATAAGTCGGATTTCTGTGAAACAAGAAACGTGTGAATCTATTGAACTGTATCTTTCTAATGGAAGGGGAAAATCGATCGTATTATAGATTTTGTTTTATATCCAAATCAAATATTTAAATAGTCGTTCTAGAATCGTTGATGGACCATAACGGTTTAGTTAATATAACTAGAGATTGGTTATGAATTTGGACAAGATTCTTTTGAGGCGCAGTTATAATATAATTTTTAGAATTTTACTGTAATTTTTAATTAATTAAATACGCAACTTTTTACTTGGAATATTTTGCACCATATAGCAATATTTTGGGGTTTCATAATATAAGTTAAACTACCGATATTATTATATTTTTGGGATCGTGGTACCTCGCTGAACACGACGTATTCTTACTTCTATCTGTAGCGGCTTGAACGTAAACGAAATCTTTATCCTACATGTTCACTGAAATGAATAAATAACATAGGAACCCCATTCGGTCCTTGTTTAAAAAGGATTCAATTCCTATCCAACTTGGTTCCATTTTCTAAGTTCAGGACTTTCATTTCTGTTTTACTGTAGATACTTTGCACCGCAACAATATGCATTATTTTTATGAATGGATGTATTGGTCTACATAAATATTAAAGATGATTATAAATGTGGTTATTGCACAATTGAGCAACCAACCTGGAACTACAAACGTTATAAGGTAGCTTTTACATCACTAATTTTTCTAACATGATTTTTTTTTCTTTTTATTTGGTGCATGTACATAAGCAAATCCTCCTTAACTCAAAAAGGATTTGGTTTTGAAAATCAATCTACGGCGTAATGCGGTTTTTCATAGCTAAAGATCTCATAAGAAAACAAACGCAGACCTATAATTTTAAAATGCACATGGCTAGTTGGTACTTTTTCCAGGCAAATGAAATAAGGCTGCTGCTTTACCAGGCAGAAAGGGTTACTAATGCACATGCTTTTCTCCTTGATGCTGCAGATATCCTCTGTCCAAAATATATTTTTGCACATGCTTAAGTCTTTTTCATATGGTACATGCTAAGACTGAACATTTAATGCTTTGTTCAGGGAAAGATAAATAAATCAAAAGAGGCACATGCGATGTATTAATCAGAAAGTAGTCTACATTGAAAATAAGTACACCTATTCTATTGTACAACGTAAAGGCCAAGTTGTCGACCCTTATATATACTAGCGTTCTCTATCCCAATCTACAAGCTTCCTCCTAGTATGCTGAGATTCGAAACTTATAAAAAAATGAAAATTAAGAAAGTAAGGGAGGATCAGGGTGGCGCCTTGTTGCTAGTAGTAGTGGTATTGACCAAGGAATCGTTGTAGGGGCAGTGTGTGGGTGAAGTGAGGTTTCAGGTGGCCTGGGCAGTAAGAAGTGGTGGAGAACGGAATCAGAAGGTGGAGTTCGAGTTTCACGAGGTGGGATGGTGAGTGAACGTGAAGGAGATGGGGATGATTATGAAGTGGAGGGTGTGGTTCGATGCGAGTTAGCTGTTAGTTGAAGGAGGGATAAGGACGAGGACTTGAGAAATATGAAGGGGGAGGTATTGTATTAGAAAAAGGAGTTGCGGTGATATCCATTTTCCTAGAGAAGAAAGAGTCGCGGTGAGAGGAATTAACGGTGTGATTAGAAGGAGGTTAATCATGTTAATAATGGTATTTGTTATAACCAGTTGATTAGTTTCATTAATTATTTAATAATTAATTAATAGTTAAATTAAAAACGTATGAACTAAAACGTGGTTCAAAGCTTGTTCATGAGTTTTTGAGCTTCATCAGGTGTGAATGAATAATGTGAGGAAGCAGGTTTACAAATGCCTGGTGGAAGAATAAACGCGGAATTTAAGAATGATTAGGGTATAGGGTCAAGAATTAATTAATTATTAATCATTAATTTGCTATTGATGTTAAATTCATTGTATAACTTGTAATGACCGTAATTAATCCATTCGTGAACAGAATTTGACGCGGCCAGACCTGCTGGAATAGTAACGATGGAATCTACGTCATAGCACTAACATGATTGAGGATGGAGTTACAAGAATTTCATGAAAAAAATCAAAAACCTGATTGATTTTTAACAAAACAAAAGCAGAATCATCGACTGCAAAACAAGGTGAGTAAACTCACTAACTCTGCCTCATTTATATTTTTATATAAACGGTTTTTTTTAATTTATTTATACTGTGTGATGGTTGATTGGTTGAAATGGTTGATAAGATTGGTTGAAAATAGTTGATATAGATATATCGTTGATCGATTATCAGTTCTGTTTACTATGATATCTCACACTGATGTGATTAACATCTGTGGATGCAGGGAAACAGGTAGGAAGGGCCCAACTGGGTTCCTCAACATTTATATATTATTGTTTTCATATATTTTCGTTATATGATGTGATATGTATTCTATGATTGATTTTGTGTTCACTGGCCCTATAAATTTTAGTATTTAAATACTATAAAATATTTTCGTATATGAGAAAAGGAGTTTGGAATTTAAAAAGAAAAATTATTTCCAAAAATAGAAATTTACTTTCAAATTGAAAGTAGAAATACATTTAAATGAATAAAACATGATGTTGTTTTTAAATGAGTTTGTAACTTAAGTGAATTATTTATCATTGGATAAATTGAAAGATAAATTCAAATTTTAATTATATGGAAAGTGGAAATCGGTTTTTAAATAAATATTGGAAATGAGATTTAAACTTAGTAGATTATAAAGGAAATTAATTCCAAAATAGAAATTAGATTTCAAATGGAATGAAAATAGAAACCTGTTTAAGGGAATCAAAACAAGAAGTTGTTTATAATGATGTTTATAAATTAAGTAAAATATATATCATAGAATAAAGTAAAATATAAATTCAAGTTGAATTTATATAAGAAAAGTGGTAATCGGTGTTGATACCAATATTTGAAGTGGGATTTGAATACAATAGTTGTAAAAGAAATTTGAGTGGGAAAATTAGTTTCGAAAGAAACGATGGGTTATATTCCAAAGATTGGAAAATAAAAATTAATTGAGATAAATCTGATGAAATTTTAAATAGGAATTCGGCGCTGTCGAATTTTACAAATGATTTATTTCTCGAGAGAATATTTAAATTATATTTAACATGAACCTATGAATTAATTTAAATACATTATAAGGTCAATATTCAATTAATTCTATAGTTTGCAATAATATATCTAAAAGGGGATTTATAGAAATCAAATTGAGTTAATTTCAGAAGTTAAAGAACGTATAGCTTGTAAATATATTTAAAAGAGAATTTGAATTGTTTAAAATAAACAGTGTTTATAAATGAACAATGGAGGCGTGTGCGTTGCACATGGTACTTTATTTAAAACATCGGTTATAGTGCTATTGTTATGATATTTGTTTTGTAAATCTAAACAGCGATTATAGCGCTGCTGTTATAATATATGTATTTTGTAAATCTAAACAGCGATTATAATGCTACTGTTATCACAAATGTTTAACAGCGATTTTAATGTTGCCATTATAATAAAAGCTAAACAGCGATGTAACGTTGTTGTTAAAAGTAATGTTTTATAAATCAAATATTTGGAAACAGCGATTATAATGCTACCGTTATAATCAATATTTTTCTGTAAAAGAAGTGTGTTCTTAGATTGAATCCAAAAGTCGTGTAAGCGATGAAGGTGTGAGTTTTGACTATTTCGAAGTTGAGAATGTTGTTTAATTAAGGTCTGAGAGGTAACTATACCCCAACTTGATTGATTTCAAGATTGATGGAGAAATGGCTAAGGTTCGATAGTGAAGATTGGTTAACATTCTGGTTAGTTAATAATTGGTTAAATGTTAAGTTATAATAACGATGTTTATAACATCGCGTTAATTTAAAAGAATTTGAAATGTTTTTCCCAGTAAAATGAGAGATATTTTCTACGTATAGAAAATGAAACGAATTAGTCAGTGAGGAATTAAGAAAGAGAATTTGGAAATATTTTCCAATATTAATGCGGCATATTTTCTAAATATAAAAAATAAGGATTCGCTAATATATATATATAGAAATGTTTTTTTCTAAATGGGGAAAAGAGATATTTTCTCGAATAAAGAAATTACTTATTGGAAATGTTTTTTCAAAAAATCGAGAGGGAAATCGAGCTTCAAAAAGGATACGAAAGATTGGAAACAGGAACTTGAAATAATAATATAATCAGGAATTGAATTAAAGGGGCCCAGTGTTGTTTGATGCTTGATCGGTAGAATTTCCAATTGGAAATAGGACTGTTGATTGTATGGATGTTTCTTTGATAGTTAAATCACCGACCATCAAAGTTTTGATTTATTTTATACCCCCGTGTCAATATGGAGAGACCGGGGCCAGATTTAATATCTGAAAACCACTCTGTATTGGCATAAGCGTTACGAATCAACTTATGTTGAAGAGATTATGAAGACGAAGAAAAATGCAAGGGATGTTCTGTTAATTCAAACCTCAAGCCTCACAACCGGGGATTGACAAAAATCGGGCAGGCAGCATGGCTATGTGGGTCGCTCCAATTAGGATGTATAATCACCTATCTAGAGAAATTCCATTTACTTCTTTAATCTATCGATGCTGTCCCTTTCGGGAAACGGTTGCTGATCCCAACCGTTGGTGATATACATTCGATACACTCAAGCGAAATGAGTGGTCGGTCATGTGTGGGCCGGGTTGTAAGAAATTATTGTTGAACCCAGTGTATTCGCCTCTAGAGATACACTATCGGAAGGTGGTACCATTCCTTGTCATGTTGGAAATCCAATCTCCAATAAACACCCTGCGGTATTTTTTGATTTTATATATGGAGCGTGAGTTACAAGCGTTCCGCTAGATTCTATTTATTTGATTTAGACACTATTATAATATCACCAGATTTTGATAGAAAATGTTTAGGGTTATCGTAAGGTAAAAGCCATCCGCGTTTATGTGTGGATCGGTCTTAGATTATCATTTCTTTCGGAAGGGATTTTCAAAGTTAAACAAATGGTTGGAGTTTACTCACACCAGTCCCATGACTGACCAAAAGTTTATTTTGCTTGTTTTCCCTAAACTCTTGGTTGCCCAAATTTGTACGGGAAGTCAAGTAGTTGGGATTTTACAGATTCACTTTGGAGGAGCTTGAAGCGGGAGGCTTCATGTATTAGCTATAGACTATCACATTTTCCGCTGTGTACTATGTTGTATCTAGAAATAGGTGTTTATAACTGTTCCAGGGATAAACATTGTGCTCTGATAATGGTATGTATATAAAGTTATTGATTTGTATTTCAAAATTTATGTTATCTAATATATTTTATTCGTTCTGCTGTGAGTTTATGATCTTCGTTTTCTTCTATTCTAATATTTCTTTCTTTCTATTTCTCATCCTCTAACTTCTTTCTAATAATGATTCGTATTTCTGTGCAATTTGGGTTGGGCGTGTGGTGTTATTAGTTGACTCAAAGTGTACGGATTTGCAGGTCGTTACAGTTCTTCATGATAATGTTTGGGGTATGCCTTAGTGGCAGTTTTATAATTTGTTACATATATCTAACTCATTGATCAATCTTGTTCAACATAAAATGTTTTTTTATGCAATATACTTGATATATTATGTTAAATTAATCAATTTAGTTAAAAATATGTTTAACAGAAAATCCGTAAATGGTATATTTTTGTGATATTAGTTACAAATTGTTGCAACTGTGAGTAGTATATCATAATAAATATAAATTTGCCGGTTTAAATGTTCTTAATCAAGATACATTGAAACATGTGGTCAACGAGTCCGTTGAGACTAGAGTACATAATGACTTTCAAACGTTAGACAATATATTACTCATGACTACTGGAGCACCTAGAGGTTATGCGCCGATAGTTATTAGATAGATATGGATCGACTCACTCGATAGTTTTCTATTGGTTAATATGACTATGGTTAAACAGAAAATAACGTATGACTAATTTCCACATTTATCTCAACTTGAGAATTATATGAAACTTTAATATAGTAGCTCCGTTTAGACTATAACCAAATCAAGGTATGGTGTAGTACCTCATTCTCTAAGGCTTAATGTTAAGCACTACAGGTACTGTAGTCATATATAGTATCAACTTCCAACGATAGAAAACTGATTGTTAACGAAACATTAAAGAGCATGGGAATATGAAAAACTTTGAAATAACATTTATTAAAAAATATGGATTACATTCCCATTCAAAAACACTATTTAAATCAAAATGTACTTAATATAAAGTATAACTCCAAGAACAATATATGAATATACCCTATTGGTTGATCAGTCAAACTATGGGAAATAAACTACGGGTCAGTTTGTCTCAGGTCCCTGTTAAGTTTCAAAATTAGACTCACATCCAGTCAAAGGTTCCATATAAATTACATCCCTATTTTTCAAAAAATCATCAAAAAATGAGCAAACATATAAAAAAAAGCATGTAAATTCGTAATTAAATACAACAATTAATCATCATCGAATTCAGGTGTTAAAACAACCAAAAAAAGCATCAAATACCAAAATAACAAACAAACGCGAATCTGTAGTATTATGCATCAAAAGATGCACTTACTTGTAAATAGTTGCATACATTTTTGCATATATTTCAGTTATGCACGAAACTGCACTATTTATGCATACATATATGAAGTTAAACTACAATATATGCATGATGCATATATTCAATTCTAGCCTGTTTTTTAAATCAAAAGCCTTTTATGCATACATTTTTGCGTATATAGTCAATAAATGCATACATGTATGCTCATTTTCGTAAGCCTTCATCCTTTTTATCTTTGTTGCATATATGCATGTAATTATAATGAATATATGCATATGCAACTATTCGTAACACATGTAGCTTAGTTCAACTTTATATGCATACATGTATGCAACTACTAGCAATATATTCATATATTTATGCAAATATTGGTAATAGTTGCATACATTTTTGCAACCTTTTTCCAGGTTGCTTCTGGGAATATTTGCGATTTTTTTTTATTCTTTATATACCAGTGCATATTTTTCTTTGGAAAACACGTAAGTGGCCAAAATAGGGACTTTGCTTTACATTTGAAACATATGGAAGATGTCGATTATATTTCCAAAGTTTTTGAGGACGTGAGCCTTATTTTCACATAAAGTACTTCGCCTTTATACACTATCCAAAACAATAAAAACACATAATAGAAAAAGCACCTAAATATCTAAATACCTTATGCAGGTCTCTGAAAGCTTATTCGAATAAGATAGTGATAAAAGACCTTAACCCTTAACCTACTCAAATAAGTACCCGAGAGTTAAAGGGGGAAAAGCTATGAGTCAGTCAAATGACTGGCGTGAATAATAATCTTCCTACTTGAAACTAATGGATATCAAGTGGGACCACACTTGTAACAGCACGTAAAACGTACCCTCCTTGGATGTAGATAACTAAAATAATAATTAAATATTAAAAATATGGATATTTAATACATGATAATTTGTGCTATGAAAATAATGCTGGAGAATGGATTTTTAATGACAACAACCTTATTTCAATTATCATTATTAATTGATTATAAAATATATACTAACGTTTCTATCTAGAATGTATATACACACATACATGCAAGATTTGTATGTAGGACTTAAATATTGAAGATTGTACAGTTTTAGAGTTCAAGAGATTCAATACTCATAAGCAATCAAGTTATCAAGACATCAAGGTTTCAAAAGTTCAAGAAAAATATAGTAATAGAGTCAAGTTTATATGTAAGACTCTGAATAGCAATCTAGATTCAAATTCTGATTTTCAAATTTCAAATTCTGTTTTCAAAATTCAAATTCTGATTTTCAAAATTCAAATTTTGATTTCAAGTTATTTTATCTTACTTATGATTTCAAACAAATTTAGAGTTTAAAATATATATAAATTTATATATATAGTTTTATAATTTTATAGTTTTAAACCTTATAACTTTATAAATATGTTTATATAATATATTATTATGTTTTCATATGATATTACACTTAGAATGTTCATTTATGTCACTAAGATTTGATTAAAGAATTTCCAGAATAATATATACGATTAAGCACTTGAAAATTAGTTTTTAAAAATAGAAATTATATACATATGTCGACATACATAAATAACTATGTCGACATACAACTGATAGAAATTCAATTTTCAAAGGAAGTATATTTCCTCTATTTGTAACATTTCTAAAATTTTGCAACTATAAACGGGGGTTGATTTCGAATTTTTAAATCATTCTTCTTCTCCATCTTCACCGCTTTTCATACGACCATTAATATTTCATATTATATTGATTTCTACACTTATAATTTGCCGATTTCTAATCAAATTACCTCAAACTTCATCTTTTCTCAATCTCTATTCACTACTCTTTGAATTGAGGTGTTATTGAAGAGTTATAGGGTTGTTGTAATCATTCGAAAATGTTTGGGAAAAGGTGTGTTCCTTGTAGCCATGAAATTAAGGAAAGGGAGCAGTGTTAACCTTGTAGCCGTGAAATTAAGGGTGTATGGAGCGGTGTTAACCTTGTAGCCGTGAAATCAAGGGGTTGTACTTGGATATTGATAATAATAATGATAATACTATGCGCAATCCAGCAATGCTTGGGACTGGACGTAGGAGTATTCCAAATCAGTATAAAATCTAGTGTGTTCTTTCTTTTTCTGCATTTTATATTTATCTATTTCTGTGTTCATGTTTGATTCTGTGTCTGTGATCATCTCTGTTGTGTGTAATTTGTATAGTAGATCATATAAGTTTAGGATTTTCATAAATTCCTCGAAAACACTATTCACCCCCTCTAATGCTTGTTTTGCCTTAAGATCTGCATTCCTTAACAATTGGTATCAAAATACTGATTAATAAAGTGTCAGTTTGTAAATATTCTTATGAAATATGGAGAACATTACAAGTCATTCATGAAGGAACCAGTAAATTTAAACAGATTAAGAAATCAATGCTAATTAAACAGTTTGAGTTATTTAAAATGAATGAGAATGAATCTATCTCCGATATGTGTTGCAAATTACAGGAGATTATGCATTCATTAGTTGTATTGGGAAAAACTTATTCGGAAGAAGACCAAGTCAGAAAAATACTTAGTTCATTAACTCTAGAATGGGATCAGAAAACATTGGCAATAGAAGAAGCCAATAATGTTAATGAAATGAAGATTGAGGAGTTAATTGGGAATTTGATGTTGGTTGAAGTTCAATTATAGAAAAGAAAGGAAAATAAGCCTACAGAAAAGAAATCTATAGCATTCAAAGCGACAACAAATGGTTCTGACTCAAGCAGTGAAGACGATGAAGAAATTACTTTAATGACAAGAAATTTAAGAAAATTTGTAAGATATAAAAATAGTAATGAATGGTATTTATTTATGTCAAAACATTCTTTAATTTACTGTAAAACATATTAGAATTAAGTAAATCAAAATGATATAACAAGATTAACCAAAAAATGAAATTTTGATGTCTTGAGTGGCTTTTATTCTTCGACGGATAAGATCAATCTTCTCAAAAGTATCTCGAATCATATCTGGCCCAAGTAGAAGTCCGTCCATAGACTCCCACCAACAAGTCGGTAATCTACATGGTCGTCCATTTAATGCTTCAAAGGGTGTCATGCCTATGCTTGACTGGTAACTGTTGTTGTAGTCAAACTCCACTAAAGGGAGGTGCTCCTCCCAAGTCCCTCCAAATTCTAGGATGCACGGTCTTATAAGATCCTGAAGAATTTTATTCACCCTCTCAGTCTGTCCATCTGTCTAAGGGTGGTATGATGTGCTCAAACATAGCTGTGTACCTATCTCCTCTTGCAAGCTCTTCCAAAACTTTTTGGTAAAGATGGGGTCACAGTCACTAACTATATTGGAAGGTACCCCATGCAAACGTACTATCTCTCTGAGATAAACCGATGCCAGCCATAATGTCATCCTCTTGCTCTTTACAGGAATAAAATGAACGCTCTTTGTAAGCCTATCCACTATCACCCAAATGCTCGGATTTCCCTTCCTTGATTGGGTTAATCCATCGGTGAAGTCCGTAGACACACTTTCCTACTTTCATTGTGGGATATCCAAAGGCTGAAGCAATACGCCAGGTTTTTTTGCTTAGCCTTTACTCTTTGGAAAGTCATGCATCGAGCTACAAATTATGCCACATCCTTTTTCATTTCCCAAAAGAAAACCCTTTTCATGTCTCGATGCATTTTTTCACTGCCAGGACGGATAGTCGTCCGAGAATGATAAGCTTCCTCAAGTACCGCCTTAAGAAATTCTCCAATCTTAGGGACACATAGCCTTCCATTTCATCTTAGCCACCCTTTATCATCCACGGTATATCTAGCAAGGTGACTAGAAGTCACTCCTCTACCAAGCCTTCCCAACATGTTTGATATTTGTGGGCCCTCTTGTTGCATAGATCCAATTTGCGCCAACAGAGTAGGCTACACCTCTAAAGAGGCTTATAATCCAACTATGAAATCCGTAGAAGGCTTAAAATCAAAGGTCGAGATATACTCCAAGCTTCGCATTTCTACGAATAGAGGACTCAAAGTCATTCTCTGCCTACTCAGTGTGTCAGTCACTACATTACCCTTGTTAGGGGTATAAGATATCTCGAAGTCGTAGGACGCTAGTAATTCCATCCACTGTTGCTGCCTAAAGTTGAGATCCTTCTGTGAGAACAAGTACTTGAGTGACTTATGATCCATATATAACTCCAACTTTCCTCCAAGTAGATAGTGTCGCCAAGATTTCAATGCAAACACTATAGCAGCCAACTCTAGCGTGGGTTGGGTAGTTCTTTTCATGAACCCTCAACTGTCTGCTTCCATAACACACTACCCTTCCCTCTTGCATCAGACCGGCACCAAGCCGTGTGCCACAAGCATCAGTATAGACCGTAAACATCTTACTTCCATCTAGGAGAGTCAGAATGGGGGTTGTTGTTAGAGCCTTCTTTAACCTCTGAAAGGCATCCTCATAATCAATGCCCCATAAAGAAGCAAAGTTCTATTTCGTCAGTCGGGTAAGCAGGGTTGATACTCTTGCAAAACCTTTGATAAACTTCCTATAGTAGCCTACCAACCCTACGAAACTTCTCACCTCCATTGCATTCTTTGGAGCCCCCCAATCTTGAACTACAACAACTTTCATGGGATCCAATGCTATCCCGTCCTTGGAGACCACATGCCCTAGGAACCATACTTCCTATCGCCAAAAGTGATAATTAGAAAACTTTGCTTTGAATTGAGGTGACCTGAGGGTGCATTTAACCTCTTCTAAGTGTTGGGTATGCTCCTCCTCGTTCCTTGAGAAGATTAGGATGTCATCCACAAAGACCACCACAAACTTGTTTAGAAACTCCCTAAGCATCCTACTCATCAAGTCTACAAAATAGACGGGTGTATTGGTTAACCCAAAAGGCATAACCAACCATACGAAAAAGCCATCTGGAGTTCCGAATGTGGTCTTATCAATGCTGTCTTCCGCTACTCTTAATTGATGAAACCCCTTGGCCAGATCCATCTGCGAGAAAATGGATGTGCATACTTGTTGGTCGAACAGATCGTCAATTCTTGGTAGCGGGTGCCTATTCTTCTTAGTGAGTTTATTCAGCTTCGCATATTCCAAACATAGACAAAGTGAGCCATCTGCATTAGTTGCAAAAAACGACTAGAGCTCCTCATTCTGAAATGCTTCTCCTAATAAAACCTTTCTCGAATAGCTCCCTACTTGCTTACTGAGCTCCCTCCTTTCCGTAGGATCCGTGTGCCGCACTGGCAGAGCAACCGGCTTCGCGTTCTTTACCAAGTAAATCTAGAAGTCTATTTCATGCTAGAAGGTAGTCCCTTAACCTCCTCAAACACATCCAGGGAGTCTCTAACTATGGGCACAGATCGCAAGTCGTCAACAGAAGTACTGAGTGATTCTAGAAAACTGAGCATCACCAACCCCCGTGGGCCGCAGGAAATTTTTAGAGTCCTACCATGACAAGAAAGAAGTCTAACCACTCTCTTTTCTCAGTCAAGGACGGAACCATACATGGATAGCCAATCCATGCCTAGAATCAAACCATAGTCCATAAAGCCCAGTACACACGTCACATTCAAATTCGACACCCAAGATATAAATTTTCAAACCCCTACACATCATAGATAAATGAGCCGATCCTCCTATGGGGTTTGAGACTATTAATAGGTTCAGAGACTATACTAGTATTTAGGTGCAGACTATCTACTAAAGAACTAGATATAAATGAGTGTGGAGCACCAGAATCAAATAAGGTTCGAACATGATAGTTAAAATGGGAAATAAAACCTTCAACCGTGACTTTCCTACCTCGATCAGGTATACTTGCTTCTAAAGCATGCACTTGTCCAAAAGTTTTTGTTTCTTTCCCTTGCTTGCTAGGGCTTTTCTTTGTAAAGTGACTATTTATCCATAGTTAAAGCAAGCTCCCTTGGCCTTTCTACAGTATTTTACAAAGTGACCCATACCACCGCAACTATGACACTTTACCTCCTTTTTGATTTAGGCTTTGTTGGGTTTTCCACCTGTCTTTTGTTGCTTTTGTTTTCCTTTTCCAGGCCACCATTTATGCTTTTCACCCTTAGCTTGAGTTTCCTCAGCCTTAGTCTCTTTCTTTTCTCCCTTGCCAACTTCTTGCATAAGCGCCATATCAACTAGCCTTTCAAAAGTTGCCCCCATCGGTATGTAAGGCAAAGCAATTCCTTAGAGAGGTTCATTTAATCCTCTCGCAAATCTGAGTGCCTTCTTGTGGGGTGTATTCACCAACTCTAATCCAGACCTGGCTATTTGATTAAACTTATTCACATATTCCTTAATCGGCATGTCTCCTTGTTTTAAAGCCAAAAACCTTTCCATTTGCAGTCCCTCCACCGCATGGGATAATAATTTCATCTCGAACCTTTGCCTGACGTCATCCCAAGTCTCCACCAGTTGTCCAGCTTGTGTTACTTCCCACCAGTAGGAAGCCTCATCTTTAAGTTGCCATGCAGCCAGTTGTATTTTATTTTGGTCGTTGACCTCAAAAAGTCCAAATAAGTTATCCGTTTCTCATAGCCAATTACGTGCTTCAACAAATCTTTCGGTTCCACAGAACGGTTTTCCTCCCATAACGCCAAAGTCTTTGAATATCTTAGAGAAATTATCTACTTGTGGAGGTGGAGGAATGACGGCTGAAGCTGGGGGAGGGGAATTTACTTGACCATCGTCCAGTGCTGCAGCCTCGAGATATCTCCGGAACCATGCCGGTACCTAAACGCCCTTGGGAAGATTGGGTTCCCCAGGCATGCTGAAAAGAAAAAAAAAAGATTCAACGAGGGATCGAGGGAATTTTGACCATGACTTGTGGGGATATGTTTTTCGAAAATAGATTTGTATTTGAAAATACTTTGCTTTTGAAAATGGTTTTGAAATTTTTTTTCTGATCTTGTAACCTTAAACTCTGATACCAAATGTGACACCCCACATCCGTTAATGTCACTCATTATAGAATGCATTTAAGTTCTGTGAAGCGCAATATGCAATCATTATAGAGAATATACAAGACAGATAAAATAAGCAGCAAATTTTTTTTTTAACTTTATTATGAATGAAATAAAGCATAGTATCAGAAGTACATCAAGACTAGCTACAACTAGCAAACAAGCTCAAATCTGTCTTTCAAGCCATCTCAGAAAATAAAACACCAAAGTACATAAAGTTATATCCCATGTCACAAGCCAAATAGAGAGCAAGTCAAAACAATACATCACAAGAAGTCCAAGTCAAGTCCAAGCTACTACAGAAAATCCTAGTCACTATTGAGTGTTTGCATTCTAAGGACCTAAGGGGTAAAAGGAAGAAAGAAGTGAAAGAAAAGGGTCAAACATAAAGTCTAGTGAGTTCTAGTGACCAAGAAATATGCATAAAATAGGAATGCCAAGATAAGTAAATAAGATTGGATAAGAAAGGTACAGTGCCAGAACAGATAAACTGAACAGGCTAGTACAATGGACATGAATAACATGAATAAATCATGATCAAGTTGTGCTTCACATTTGTATCCTAAAAACGGGTAATTTATGAACATGTATATCTGCACTAATACTAGTATAACATGTTCTATGGTATTAAGTTCTTTGCCTAATTACATATCGGCAGGATTACAACAGGATTAATAACAGAAATGAATAGCAAGATGAACAACAGGATTAAATAGCAGGATTAGGTGATCCTAATTACATAGCAGGATTAGGTGTTAATATAATTACATAATCGCAGGATTAGGTGTACCCTAACTATTACCCAAGCGATCGGCTCCCTACCATGTAAATACCCTGTGTCAGCCCGACAGTTGGGTGTATCACTACCTAACCCAGCAACTATGTGACACGAACCTATTTACTGATGTTATATCATCTTATCTTCCCTAGTCAGACCCATGCATGCTCATGACACCGTCGGAACGCACTTGTAACTAATCCATGTGAACCTCTTACTATCAAGTTTAGTAAAGCGTGCCCTGGCTCATACCTAGTGCGGGATCCTCAGATAAGATACCTACAGGGATACTAACTGATATGGGTTCCTAACAACAGATTGATACAAGCCAAACCCCCTAAGCTTATGCCCCCAAGTAACTAGGATTTAAGAGTCCCTAAAACCTGATACAACAACAGATGGGGGACCTCTTTTCTTATTAATATTTACCAGTACGTATGGCACATCTGTTGGACGTGTGTAAATAAAAATGTAAATTAACTTCCTTTTGGTGCAAAATGTTATACATGAACATGCACAAAACTTGTATATTCATTTTATGTGAAAATTTGTCCGTTTTCACTAATTGGAAACGCTAATGCATAAACAGACATGTGAAACACAAATGTCCTTTAAACTAACATGACAGTATATAAATGGTAAGCGTTGTTTTCTCTCCTCCTTTTATCCAGTCATAAACTGGCATTAAGAACCAAAAGGATATGGATCAAAATGGTATCCTTTGGAGTATATGCCATAATATTATTATGCGATATTATTGTCATGTCAATATAGTATATCCACATAAGAAAATTTTAATATAAACCATCCATAAGTGAGAATAGCTTTTTATATTAAAATTTAAGGAGAAATATACGATTACTGAAAATAGGTAAAAACCAAGGGCAAAAAGCCCAGCTTGTAGGTAGCGCTTTTCAATTTTTTTGTTGGTGCGGTTTTTTGTCCTTCCATCTTTTCCTATATTGAAGACATATCAAAAATCGAGTTTTCTCTCCAAGCTCTGTCGTAAATTTATATTATATTTAGTTTAATGTACAAACATCAATCATCTCATTAATTAAAAAGAGATCCATGAGATGCAAGATGGTGCTTTATGAGAAGATGGCACCATATTAGTAGTATATTTTCTTGTTAGCATGCATAATTAATCCCAATATTCTATTCATATCCACCAAATCTATAATATTATTAAGAAAATTTCAAATTATGTAGAATTTTCAATTAAGTCTAATATTCGACATGATGTTTATGTAAAAATAGAAGCAAATAACTCATTTAAAAACTGAACAAAGACCATAATCATGCCATCCACAAATAGTAGCAAAAATGAATTCAAAAGAAAGCGTGAAGAAACAAAAAAAAGGTTCATATGCAAGCCAAGGAGCATAACCTTCAAATTTAAATTAAAAAACAAAGTGGAACGACCCGCAAAATCTGAACCAATAAAAAAAAATTAAATTGGCTATTTTAGTGGATATTAAATATTTAAAATTAATATTTTAAATAATAACGACGAAAATCAAGTTTGGATCGACATTTGAAAACGAATATAATTAATTCTAATTACAAACAAGGCCTGAAATGGCGCGGCAGTTTCAAATTTTCATTTCAAACTTTGACTGACTGTACTGGGTGCAAAACAAAACGGATTTGAGTGAAACCAAAAATATTTAAATCTGTTAGTGAATACCTTTCTAACGAATCTGAAAAATCGAAGTTTCATAGCAGGAAGAAAAAGTTATGGCCAAATGAATTTTCTGAAAGGTCGCTATGGAATTTATATAGCCCGTTAAAATGGCCATTTTGCAAACGACCTCGGAATTCGACGAAACCGCTTTTGTTGGATCCGGGATGTCAAACTATTGCTAGGTTTCAAATTTCATAATTTTTGAAGTTAATATGTGAGTGTGGCAAAAGAAAACGTGTTTTGGTCAATTATAGTTAAAGTGGATCGACCAAAAAAGGGCCATTTTACAAACGGTCTCAGAATTCGACGAAACTAGTTTTGTTGGGACCGTATCGTCAAAACATAGCCAGATTTATTTTTCTGTAATTTTTCGAATCAGTTTGTGGCCCTGGCAAATTGAAATGTACATTCAAATCGAATATTGAATGTTATATATTTTAAATTGAAGGAAAACTGACTGAAACATTCGAATGGGCCTACGAAACATATCCCATTATGTTCGGAAAGGGGGTAAAACGCGAGGGACGACAGTCGTTGGGTCTGAATTGGGGTTCGTGTGTGGAAGAGGGTATTTTTGAGATTTTAAAATTTATAAACAAATAAAAAAAATTCATTGGTCAGAAAACAAATTCTCTCTCCCCGATTAAGCCTAGGCGACGACGGAAGACCTTCATCCCCTTCTCTCTTCGATTACTCCTTCCACACTCCACGAAACCCAATGCCCCTTTGGAGAATTTTGTAGTGCTTCTCACGATCTTCAAATCCATACCAACCTTGGATTTTTTTGTGGCTTGTGGAGCTCGAATCGAGCTCGAGAACATCCGGTCTTTGGACCGCCGCTGTCAGCCGGAGCCACCGAGCTGGCCCCACCTCCTGGCACATGTGCACCACTCCTAGCTCTACGCTGTGGTGTTGGCTGATCGTTCTGAAGTTGCGCGGATTTCGAGAAAAGTGCAAACCTAGTTTTGAACGAACGTGTGAGGTAACGGCTGAAACTATTTAATAGCAGTTTAAAGCGCTACGGTTTTTGATTTCACTATAAAAATCATATCTTTTTCGTTTCTTGACAAAATTCAGTGAAACAAGAGACAGTGGACTCGTGTGGACGTCTTCTACATTTTAGAAGAGACCGCATATTTTTCTGAGCCTTCTGCTAATTTTGGTGGAGTGGAACCCAATGTGAGATTTCTAAATTATAAACGATATGGAAAACGACGATGTATAAATTATATAGTCGATGTTTGAGTTATATAAGCATTGTACACCTCATGTATAAGCGTTGTATAAGTTGTACGTTCGATATATAAGTTATATATGCATTGTAAAAATTATATATGTGTTGAAATAGAAGTGAAATGCTTATATATATATATATATATATATATACGCCCCTCGTCCACAAACCATGGACGATTTTTATTGGTTGTGATTGGTGTAAAAATTGGTTGATTACGAATGGTTGATTAGAATTGTTTGTGGTTGAAATTGATTGATTGTGGTTGAAAAATACCCGTTTGTGGTTGAGAATTATTTAGTTGAAACCACATAGGATTAGTTTGTGGAAATGAAAAAAATATATACATGCCGGCTGCGTGCGAACTAGATGCATGATTCCTCATTGTCAAAAGCTGTGAGGCTTTAAGGTAGAGCAAGGAGCTGTACTAGGGACAACCCCGGTTTTAACTACCCTGCCGTTATGCTGCCGAAATTTTGAATAATATTCATGTGTTAGAATTATTTTCATATATTGAATAACATTCATGTGTTGAATCGAAATTCATTCGTTGAATCTTATTCATGTGTTGAATGGTATTCGTGTTTTAAATAAATTGTTTTAACAATAAAAATCACATTTTTATTATATATATACAAACTATAGAAAACCTTCATGTGTTGAATAGAAATTCATGTGTTGAATGGTATTCGTGTTTTGAAATAAATTGTTTTATAATAAAAATCATATTTTTAACATCTATATGAACTATATAAATAATCGAGTTTTGAAATAAATTGTTTTGCAATAAAAATCACATTTTTACTATATATATACAAACTATAGAAAACCTTCATGTGTTGAATAGAAATTCATTCGTTGAATAGAAATTCATGTATTGAATGGTATTCGTGTTTTGAAATAAATTGTTTTATAATAAAAATCATATTTTTAACATCTATATGAACTATATAAAATAATCGTGTTTTGAAATGAATTGTTTTACAATAAAAATCACATTTTTACTATATACACGAATAGTTGAAAATAGCAAAGTGTTGAAATAATTGTCGGTTGGATAAAAATATTATTTTTATCAAATGTATGAAAAGAATATAGTTTTGAAATCGAAGAATTGATATATATATATATATATATATATAGAATTGAAATATATCGAATAACGAAGCTGCAGTTCGTGTTTTGAAACCGTGATTTCAAATGATTAGTGCAAGAGATCCGACCATCGGATTTTTCCGAAACCGAAACCATTGGGTTCGCTTTGGAAATATCTTTCCAACGACACCAACTTTGTAAAGATCCAACGGTTGGATTGTCTGGAATGTTTAATTCGAATCTGAAGAAAAACAGTGCCAGAATCGATTATATATATATATATATATATAATTATATTAAACCTAATAACGACGCTGCAGTTCGTATTTTGAAATCGAAACTTCGAACGATTATACCGGGAAATCCGACCGTCAGATTTTCCCAAAACTGGAACCGTTGGATTCGTTTTGAAAAGATATTTCTAATGATATAAAATTTGTGAAGATCCAACGGTTAGATTTTCAGATATGTGTAAATCAAATCTGAAGAAAAACAGCGCCACAGCCGCGTTATTGCCCGAAGCGTCGTTTGAATAAATTGGTTATTTTAAAATAAATTAAAAATAGTGATAAATCGTTATAAAATATTATAAACGAAATGGATGTGAAATTTAGAAACTAACTGAAGGTTGGCTAAGTCGAAAGGTTTCCTGGGTT
Source organism: Allium sativum (assembly GCA_030737875.1). Classification (NCBI taxonomy): domain Eukaryota; kingdom Viridiplantae; phylum Streptophyta; class Magnoliopsida; order Asparagales; family Amaryllidaceae; genus Allium; species Allium sativum. The sequence goes on along the minus strand of CM060916.1, from coordinate 341,243,832 downwards.
TTGATCTGATGTTGGTTTCGGCCTTCGGGGTTAATATTTGGGAAATCATTCTCTTACCGATTTACGGTTAGTGACTAATGAAATGAAATGATGTGTATGTTGTGTTTGTATAGCGCTTATTTATTATATACGCGAGTTGCTCAGAAAGATCGGGTTTATCCCATTCTGAATAACTGAATCGACGATAGGAAATCGAAGATGAAGACGGTGGTCGAAGACCGGAGTTCTTTACCTCGTTTGGATGGTAACTGATGTCCTAATTGGGAGGCATCCCGAAATATGGATAATGAGTGGTGATCGTCCAGATGTACGTGGAGATTGATGGGTTTGCGAGGTATATAGTGCTCTGATTTCGTTCAGACCCAGAACGGACTTGCAAATGGACGGTGTGTTTGACATTGGAATTTATTCTGTGTGATTGATAGCCATCAGTTGCATTGTGTGAATTGCCTGTGTGGCATGATAAGATGCAGTGATCAAGGCTTCTGTTGAAAAGCAAAGTCTTGTGGTGATGATCAAAGCACCGCCTGTGTGGCGTAGCTTTGTGTATAACATGAATTCGCGAGCCTCACACCCCGGTATGGACCAGAAATGGGAGAGGACCTCGTGGGGACATGCGTTTCTTTCTAGCTAGAAGTGGCGTCAGTGGTTTTACACGCCGTGACGAGTTTGACATATGTTGTTGTTACTATTGCGAGGCGCCTCAGTTAGATCGGACGATCCGGGTCCGATGGAGTCATTCGTTGGCTCATTTACGCCCCAAAGGGCGGGGAAACGTAGTGTTCAGGCATTATAATCCACTCCGTGTGGACCGGCCCAAAGCATCCAAGGTACGGTTGCGGCTGTGCCTGAGACTCAGGCTAGACAGTCTCGAATTCGGTAAGGGCTATCTTTTTCCTTGGTTCATGACGGAAATCCAATTTCCAAATATGTGACTGTGCGGTTTTGATTGTATACCTATATATGGCGACATGATATATGGTACCCATGTCGTCTATGATTGATAGTTATGATTGAAATTGTTTTCGAAACCTATAAACACTATTAATAATATCAAATGCTTTTGTTTTATTCGTATCAAGCATATTTTGGCCATTATAAAGTAAAACTCTATCCTCCAGTTTGCGTTGCATTATGTGATGGGAACTGAGTCTTATAATAGCTTCATTTTTATAAAAAGCATTACGATGTTTAAAAGAATGATTTGTTTTAAAGCACTGGCAATCCAATGGAGTAAACCCGTTCCGCAAAAGCGGCGTGGTCCTGTGATTAGCCAAATTATATATGTGTTAAGTAGATTTCTCATATCAGTCCCATGACTGACTCGTAGTTTGTTTCACTTTCAAACTCGGGTGCCCCTTTTCCTACACGGGCAGCCTTGTGTTCAGGTCTTATCTGGCTTTTTCTGGATAGCTAGAGCTGAAGATGGATTCTATCATTTATCTCTTTTTATGATGTTCAGCTCCTATTGTACATATTATGTTTGTTTCCGCTGTGGACATTTATGTATAGCTGAACTGTGTTTGTACTAAGTATGATCCTGTATACTGTGTAACTCTGATGATGTCGTTTATCAAGTGTATTATTTGTTCATATCTGGTGTATTTATTTATTTCTGTTCTGCTATTATCTGTTTTTGTGTTATATTCCAAAGATTACCCTTGTCACCGTCAGTACGGGAATTGGGGTCGTCACAACGTGGTATCAGAGCTTCGATTAAGCTTAGTGCTGGAATATAACAAATTAACGAACTTGTTAGAAATAGGACCAGTAGGGTTCTAGGACGGGTAGCTCAATACAGATAGGATCAGTAATATCCTAGTATGAGTAAAGCAGAATGAAATACACCCCACTAGACACATTTACATTTGAAGTATATGTTTTTATGTTTTGAAATATCTTTTCTGTGACCTGACACTTGATCTGCTATTTGCAGAAGTACTAGAAAAATGAGTGTCAGAAACAGGAGAAATGCAGAACCCGATCTAGAGGCTCTATTAAAGAGATATCGAAATCTGGGCGGAGCACAATTCACGGGTAATGAATCTATAATTCAAACTCAAGCTTGGATGAGTTCTGTCGAAAGAATTTTGAACGTATCCAGTTGAGAGATGATCAGAAAAGATTAGTAGCATCTTGGGCGCTCAAAGAAGAAGCCTTAATCTGGTGGGAAACAATCATCAAAGATAATCCAGAAGGTGATATCACCTGAGATAGATTCAAAGAGATTTTCCTAGAAAGATTTACTCCTCCTGAAGCGACTGAGCGATTATGTGATGAATTCTCTTATCTGATACAAGGAGATATAACCATTCCAGAATATCATAAGAAATTCAACGAACTTTCTCACTTTGCTCCTCATCTGATTCAAGATCCAAAGAGGAATAATCTGAGATTTATTCATGGCCTACAAAGAAAATATCAGAATAGTGTGATGAGGAATGTGAAGCTTCCTTTTTCTGAAATGATATACATGGCTTATCAGTATGAAGATCTCCATAAGAAAGGTATGTTGCGGGACGAAGAGGAAGTCAGTTCTAGTAACAAAGTGGAGTATGTGATTGATAGTCCGGAGGTAAGTAAGAAACCCGGAGCCAAAAGAAAAAGGGCTAAATCTGAGAAGGAACCAGTAACAACTGCCACATGCTCTAACTGTAATGAACAGGGGCATCTGACCAGGAATTGTAAATCCTCGAAGAAACGAAAGAATGATGGGTTTAAATCCGGCAAAAAGCTCCAGGAAAGTAAAAGATGCAATCAATGCCATCGGCTTGGTCATGTAAAACAAGATTGTCGGCTGTTAAAAACGACCAAAGAAGCTCAGGTAAATGAAGTGGCAGAAACTTCTGAGCCCTCAGCTAGTCAGGAAAGGCCGGATGTTTTAGAAGGCACGTTAACTGTCAAAGATATTCCAGTTAAAGTACTGTTTGACACAGGCACTTCGCGAAGCTTTGTTGCAAAGAATGCGGTTAAGAAACTGGATTTGAATTTGAAGAAGCTCAAAGAACCAATGACTGTCCATAATCCGGTTGGGGGTTCCCTCGATCTCAGTTGGGTGTGTGGAGTGCCGGTTTCTTTTTCTCGTTATCGGTTCCCTACCATCGCGGTCGTCATGAATTTACAGAATTTGATCTTATCCTGGGGTTAGACTGGTTGACCAAATATGAAGCTAAGGTTAAATGCGCCGACAGAGTCGTAAAGGCGAAGATTAAATCAGGTGATTATATAACCATTCCCTGTGAACGTCAGAATTCGAATAGAAAAGACTTCTAGGCAGCTTTGGATGTTCTCCTACTCAAATAGAAAATATCCCTGAAATCACAGAGAATATTCCCGACCTCGTAAAAGATATTCCTGTCGTTAAGAATTATGCGGATGTGTTTGAAGAAGTTGTTCGCTTACCTCCGCAGAGAGAAATAGATTTCAAGATCGCTTTGATTCCGAATGCGAGGCCGGTAGTTCACGCTATTTGAAGAATGTCCTTGAAAGAGAAAGAGGAATTAGACAATCAAACAAGACAGCATGTATGGAAGGGTCTAATCAGGCCTAGTTTCTCTGATTGGGGAGCAGCAATGGTGTTTGTCCCAAAGTCTGACGGTACTCTACGGCTATGTATGGTTATCGTGATCTGAACAAACAGACAATAAAGAATAAATTTCCAAACCCCTCCCCGTACAAAGGAGGTTATGGCGAAATTTTTCGAAAATTACGGGTGTTAGCCAAATTTTTTGAAGAATTTGAAAATTCCCAGAAACTGAAAAGTTGGAGAATGGAAGCCAGATTGAACGTAGAGGAGATTAATCAAACCACTTTCGACTTTGTTCCTTTTCGGGGACGAAAAGTTTTAAGTGGGGGACATTGTAACGACCCGCAAAATCTGAACCAATTTAAAAATTTTAAATTGGCTATTTTAGTGGATTTTAAATATTTAAAATTAATATTTTAAATAATAACGATGAAAAGTAAGTTTGGATCGACATTTGAAAACGAATATAATTAATTCTAATTATAAATAAGGCCTGAAATGGCGCGACAGTTTCAAATTTTCATTTCAAACTTTGACTGACTATACCGGGTGCAAAACAAAACAGATTTGAGTGAAACCAAAAATATTTAAATCTGTTAGTGAATACCTTCCTAACGAATCTAAAAAATCAAAGTTTCATAGCAGGAAGCAAAAGTTATGGCCAAATGAATTTTCTGAAAGGTCGCTATGGAATTTATATAGCCCATGAAAATGGCCATTTTGCAAACGACCTCGAAATTCGACGAAACCACTTTTGTTGGATCCGGGATGTCAAACTATTGCTAGGTTTCAAATTTCATAATTTTTGAAGTTAATATGTGAGCGTGACGTGTTTTGGTCAATTACAGTTAAAGTGGATCGACCAGAAAAGGGCCATTTTACAAACGGTCTCAGAATTCAACGAAACTAGTTTTGTTGGGACCGTATCGTCAAAACATAGCCAGATTTATTTTTCTAGAATTTTTCGAATCAGTTTGTGGCCCTGGCAAATTGAAATGTACGTTCAAATCGAATATTGAATGATATATATTTTAAATTGAAGGAAAACTGACTGAAACATTCGAATGGGCCTACGAAACATATCCCATTGTGTTCGGAAAGGGGGTAAAATGCTAGGGACGATAGTCGTTGGGTTTGGATTGGGGTTCGTGTGTGGAAGAGGATATTTTTGAGATTTTAAAATTTATAAATAAAAAAAAATCATTGGTCAGAAAACAAATTCTCTCTCCTCGATTAAGCCCAGGCGACGACGGAAGACCTTCATCCCCTTCTCTCTTCGATTTCTCCTTCCACACTCCATGAAACCCAATGCCCCTTTGGAGAATTTTGTAGTGCTCTTCACGATCTTCAAATCCACACCAACCTTGGATTTTTTTTGTGGCCTGTGGAGCTCGAATCGAGCTCGAGAACATCCGGTCTTTGGACCGCCGCCGCTGTTAGCCGAAGCCACCGAACTGGCCCCACCTCCTGGCGCACGTACGCCTCTCCTAGCTCTACGCTGTGGCGTTGGCCGATCGTTCTGAAGTTGCGCGGATTTCGAGAAAAGTGCAAACCTAGTTTTGAACGAACGTGTGAGGTAACGGCTGAAACTATTTAATAGCAGTTTAAAGCGCTACGGTTTTTTATTTCACTATAAAAATCATATCTTTTTCGTTTCTTGACGAAATTCAGTGAAACAAGAGACAGTGGACTCGTGTGGACGTCTTCTACATTTTAGAAGAGACTGCATATTTTTCTGAGCCTTCTGCTATTTTTGGTGGAGTGGAACCCAATGTGAGATTTCTAAATTATAAACGATATGGAAAACGACGATGTATAAATTATATAGTCTATGTATGAGTTATATAAGCATTGTACACCTCATGTATAAGCGTTATATAAGTTCTATGTTCGATATGTAAGTTATATATGCATTGTAAAAATTATATATGTGTTGAAATAGAAGTGAAATGCTTATATATAAATATATATATATATATACACGCCCCTCGTCCACAAACCATGGACGATATTTATTGGTTGTGATTGGTGTGAAAATTGGTTGATTACGAATGGTTGATTAGAATTGTTTGTGGTTGAAATTGATTGATTATGGTTGAAAAATACCCGTTTGTGGTTGAGAATTATTTGGTTGAAACCACATAGGATTAGTTTGTGAAAATGAAAAAAAATATACATGCCGCCTGCGCGCCAACTAGATGCATGATTCCCCATTGTCAAAAGCTGCGAGGCTTTAAGGTAGAGCGAGGAGCGGTACTAGGGACGGCCCCGGTTTTAACTACCCTGCCGTTATGCTGCCGAAATTTTGAATAATATTCATGTGTTAGAATTATTTTCATATATTGAATAACATTCATGTGTTGAATCGAAATTCATTCGTTGAATCATATTCATGTGTTGAATGGTATTCGTGTTTTAAATAAATTGTTTTAACAATAAAAATCACATTTTTATTATATATATACAAACTATAGAAAACCTTCATGTGTTGAATAGAAATTCATTCATTGAATAGAAATTCATGTGTTGAATGGTATTCGTGTTTTGAAATAAATTGTTTTATAGTAAAAATCATATTTTTAACATCTATATGAACTATATAAAATAATCGTGTTTTGAAATAAATTGTTTTGCAATAAAAATCACATTTTTACTATATATATACAAACTATAGAAAACCTTCATGTGTTGAATAGAAATTCATTCGTTGAATAGAAATTCATGTGTTGAATGGTATTCGTGTTTTGAAATAAATTGTTTTATAATAAAAATCATATTTTTACCATCTATATGAACTATATAAAATAATCGTGTTTTGAAATGAATTGTTTTACAATAAAAATCACATTTTTACTATATACACGAATAGATGAAAATAGCGAAGTGTTGAAATAATTGTCGGTTGGATAAAAATATTATTTTTATCAAATGTATGAAAAGAATATAGTTTTGAAATCGAAGAATCGATATATATATATATATAAATAGAATTGAAATATATCAAATAACGAAGCTGCAGTTCGTGTTTTGAAACCGTGATTTCAAATGATTAGTTCGGGAGATCCGACCATCGAATTTTTCCGAAACCGAAACCGTTGGGTTCGCTTTGGAAATATCTTTCCAACGACGCCAACTTTGTAAAGATCCAACGGTTGGATTGTCTGGAATGTTTAATTCAAATCTGATGAAAAACAGCGCCAGAATCGATTATATTTATATATATATATAATTATATTAAACCGAATAACGACGCTGCAGTTCGTATTTTGAAATCGAAACTTCGAACGATTATACCGGGAAATCCGACCGTCGGATTTTCCCAAAACTGGAACCGTTGGATTCGTTTTGAAAAGATCTTTCTAATGATATAAAATTTGCGAAGATCCAACGGTTAGATTTTCAGATATGTGTAAATCAAATCTGAAGAAAAACAGCGCCACGACCACGTTATTGCCCGAAGCGTCGTTTGAATAAATTGGCTATTTTAAAATAAATTAAAAATAGTGATAAATCGTTATAAAATATTATAAACGATATGGATGTGAAATTTAGAAACTAACTGAAGGTTGGCTAAATCGAAAGGTTTCCTGGGTTTTGATCTGATGTTGGTTTCGGCCTTCGGGGTTAATATTTGGGAAATCATTCTCTTACTGATTTACGGTTAGTGACTAATGAAATGAAATGATGCGTATGTTGTGTTTGTGTTGCACTAGTTTATTATATACGCGAGTTGCTCAGAAAGACCGGGTTTATCCCGTTCTGAATAACTGAATCGATGATAGGAAATCGAAGATGAAGACGGTGGTCGAAGACCGGAGTTCTTCACCTCGTTTGGATGGTAACTGATGTCCTGATTGGGAGGCATCCCGAAATATGGATAATGAGTGGTGATCGTCCAGACGTACGTGGAGATCGATGGGTTTGCGAGGTATATAGTGCCTCCGGTTTCGTTCAGACCCAAAATGGACTTGCAAATGGACGGTGTGTCTGACATTGGAATTTATTCTGTGTGATTGATAGCCATTAGTGTCATGGTGTGAATTGCCTGTGTGGCATGATAAGATGCAGTGATCAAGGCTTCTGTTGAAAAGCAAAGTCTTGTGGTGATGATCAAAGCACCACCTGTGTGGCGTAGCTTTATGTATAACGTGAATTCACGAGCCTTACACCCCGGTATGAACCAGAAACGGGAGAGGACCTCAGAGGGGACATGCGTTTCTTTCTAGCTAGAAGTGGCGTCAGTGGTTTTACACACCCTGACGAGTTTGACTTATGTGGTTGTTATTGTTGCGTGGCGCCTCGGTTAGATCGGACGATCCGGGTCCGATGGAGTCATTCGTTGACACATTTACGCCCCAAAGGGTAGGGAAACATAGTGTTCAGGCATTATAATCCACTCTGTGTGGACCGGCCCTGACGATCCAAGGTACGGTTGCGGCTGTGCCTGAGACTCGGGCTAGACAGTCTCGAATTCGGTAAGGACTATCTTCTGCCTTGGTTCATGACGGAAATCCAATTTCCAAATATGTGACAGTGCGGTTTTGATTGTATACCTATATATGGAGACATGATATATGGTACCCATGCCGTCTATGATTGATAGTTATGATTGAAATTGTTTTCGAATCCTATAAACACTAGTAATAATATCAAATGCTTTTGATTTATTCGTATCAAGCATATTTTGGCCATTATAAGGTAAAACTCTATCCTCCAGTTTGCGTTGCATTATGTGATGGGAACTGAGTCTTATAATAGCTTCATTTTTATGAAAGCATTGCGATGTTTAAAAGAATGATTTGCTTTAAAGCACTGGCAATCCAATGGAGTAAACCCGTTCCGCAAAAGCGGCGTGGTCCTGTGATTAGCCAATTTATATAAGTGTTAAGTAGATTTCTCATACCAGTCACATGACTGACTCGTAGTTTGTTTCACTTTCAAACTCGGGTGCCCCTTTTCCTACACGGGCAGCCTTGTATTCAGGTCTTATCTGGCTCTTTCTGGATTGCTGGAGTTGAAGATGGATTCTATCATTTATCTTTTTTATGCTGTTCAGCTCCTATTGTACATATTATGTTTGTTTCCGCTGAAGACATTTATGTATAGCTGAACTGTGTTTGTACTAAGTATGATCCTGTATACTGTGTAACTCTGATGATGTCGTTTATCATGTGTATTATTTGTTCATATCTGGTGTATTTATTTATTTCTGCTCTGCTATTATCTATTTTTGTGTTATATTCCAAAGATTACCCTTGTCACCGTCAGTACGGGAATTGGGGTCGTCACACAAAGAGTCAGCACCAAAGCTTTTATATTGAAATTTAAGGAGAAATCTACAATTATAAAGATCACTGATAAATGAGAACATTATTTATAATGAAATTCAATGAGAACATCGTTAGTGTTTGCTTTACATAAATATTTGAACGAAAGCTTACTTGTGTAAATATCAAACTAACAGTCACACGTGCATTTGTTGATTTGCAATATTAAAGATATTAAATTGGAAGAAAAATATTTGATTTAGTTAAATGATACGAAATTAATTATGTTGTCAATTCTAATTGAGTGCAATAAAAAAAGCTAAAAATATTGATTCAAGTAAATTGAATACCCAATCAACCCTAATCGAGCACAATGTCACCGGAAAATTACAGCTTCTCAAAAATATAGGATCAAATTTCGTCGTGATATCACTACAATGGTAGGGTAACACTGATATGAACATCATCATAAATGGAAAATAAACAGAAAAGATAGTAGAAATATTAAGTTGGATTGCATGATAATGTGGATCAAACAGTAACCATTGAAAGACGTGATTTATTTTATTTACAAAGACAAAATGATCACTTGCTTTTTTGTAATTGTGAAAGCTTCAAATCATAGTACATGTCCTGTGGGACATGTTAGCGAATGCAATTAAAATAAATGCTGCAAAGTGCAAAGGACGTAGCACATACATGTTGCAAAAGCGTTTATGACAATGGCAAGCTTTAACCATGTAATTGATAATATATTGTAAATATATTGTAAATGGTACTATTTTGTACAATCACCACGCAGTACACAGTACTAGAACTGAAACTAACATGTAAAGAAATACATGAGAAAACTTGTATTGATATTTTTTTTCATAAAAAAATATATACGCAAAATAACATGCAGTTAAGATAAAACAAATGGTGCAGATATCAAATACAAATATTCTTACAAAGTTGCAGAACATAACATATTATAACTTAGTACAGCTCCGCGATTAATAAAAATTAGTACCCCAAAGAAGAAGAAAATAGTTATAGCATAAGGGAAACATTTTGCTCCAAATCTCTTAGAGATAACGTGATAAATTTAGTATATTGTAGGAAATAAAATATTTGAAAATAAGGGATCGTGAAGTATAATCCAATAAAGAGCTTATATCATATAACATAAGTATCACATCACTCACGATCTCCACCGTATATTTCTCCATTTTGCATTTCCTCCTTCCACTCATAAGAACAAACTGTACCCAAAAATATAAAATTGTGAATATATTCTTCCATATCTTCTGATGTGCAACTAATACCATCTGTTTCCTTTCCTGTAGTAACCTGTTATATACATCATAGTAGTTGATTACAACAACTACATATTCATCAAGTTATGTAACACCCCACACCCGCTAAGGTCACTCACTAAGGGAATGCCTTAGCTTCGGTGGAGTATTTAAGTGAATATAGAACTGAAAAATTACAACAAGACAGATATAAGTAATACTTGAAATTTAAAACATCATTTCATTACAGCAGAAGGTAAACATGTTTGGTTACATATCAAAAACCAACAAGAGTCAAGTACAAAATATCCATCTCGTTAAAACATAAGTACATAATCCCACTACATACTAATAGCCATAATAGAAAAGATAACTGAGCTTTTCTTCAAGAGTCCAAGCTCCAAAAGATAGATAAAGCAATCTGATCAAAGCCCACTAGTGCTAGGCCCACTCTGGGAACCTGAGGGTTGGGGAAAAAGATAAAAACAACGGGGTCAGACATAAGTCTGAGTGAGCCCTATAACCTTAACAATACAATCATTAAAGTAATTAGGGTATGATATAAACCTGGTACGGTATGCCTGGGGATAAATGACTACACTAAGCAGCCAACTAGACTTAGGATAAACTAAGATAACGGTAAAGACGCGCCTATCCACCTAAGGATAAATACTACACTGCACCACCCCAGATCTACCCACCCAAGGGTAATTCCTACACTGCACCACACCAGTTCTACCCACCCAAGGGTAATTCCTACTTAAAGGTTGATCCCACTAAGTGTACATAGTAATTTTTAATAGTAGTTTCGTGTACCCCTAGCTGACTACATAGGTGTCGTCTGCCCCTATCTCCACTAGGTGTACCCACAACTTAGTAATTTTTATAGTAGTCTCGTGTACCCCTAGCTGACTACATAGGTGCCGTCTGCCCCTATCTCCACTAGGTGTACCCACTACTCCCCTTCGATCGGCTCCCTAACGTAGATACCCGCGCTGGCCCCACAGTGGGGTGTATCACTCCCCAAAGTGGCAACCTGATAATCAATGGTGCACGGCTTATACCTACACGATGCAACAACGTCTTACCTACCAGCCCGGGTCCACACACGCATATGAAACCCGTTGGACTTGCGTTGCCACCGCTAACCCGTTTTGGCCTCTTATAATCAAGCCCAGTACGCGTGTCCCGTCCTCGACATGGGTTGAGCCCAAAAAGATACATATGGGTTACTGGTTGAAATGGGCCCCCACAAGCTACCACCTAAGCTTGTCATTTTTTTCTAGTGCATCCCACTTAACCCTTTTTAATAATCATGTCCACTTACATGTTCAAAGTTTGGTTAAGTCATCTACTCATATTTCAATTGCCACTCAAGGCACCCACTAGATTTCCCCATGCCACCCAAGGCACTTACTTGATTTCCACATGCCACCCAAGGCACTTACTTAACCCTTTAATCATGTTTAATTACATGTTCCACTTTGGTTAAGTATTTTAATATTATCTTCCATTGCCACCCAAGGCAACCACTAGATTTTCCCCATGCCACCCAAGGCACTTACTTAACCCTTTAATCATGTTTAATTACATGTTCCACTTTGGTTAAGTATTCTAATCGTATTTTCTATTGCCACCCAAGGCAATCACTAGATTTTTCCACATGCCACCCAAGGCACCCACTTAACCCCTCATGTCCCTCTACATGCTAATATGGTTAAGTGTTTCTTAATTGATTAAGAACGTAACCGTTATAAAGACCTCTCACATTAGACTATCTTTTATGGCAGCTGGATTTGTCGGTCGGGTCCGGGCAGCCTTACGCCATAACCGAGTCTAACCTCGTGTCTATACACTTGTAACGTATTAAGTTTGTGCCTAAGACCTCTCACATTGGGCCAATCATTTGTAGCCGCTGGATTTGCCGGTCGGTTCCGGGCAGTCTTATGCTATAAAAGGGTCCAACCTCGTGTCTTAGTCGATTAATTACACCTAATTAATCACCCCCATATTTCGAATTAATTTTCCCTAATTAATTACAATTTTAATGATCTACATAATTGACTCAATTATGTCCATCCACTTTATGGTATGCATAATCATACCAACTTCACACAATTTCATTAACATGTATATTAACCCCATCGTTCCCCACGTAATTCGCCAACATGACATAAAAGGGAAGATTCATCACAAATACAATGGGTTCAACTTGCATAACATTAGCATCAACAAGGGTTTAAAGGTGTCAACATGCATATAGCATCAACCCAACTAGCATAAATAATCAACCCAAACTTGCATGAATCACATATGTCATAAAGAGGTTAACTTGCATAAGTTACTTATGTCATACAAAGGGGTGAACTTGCATATGTATGTATGACATACAAAGGGGTTAACTTGCATATGTATGCATATCACACTAAGGTGTAAACTTGCACATGTTACTTGCATATCATCAAACACCAAACTTGCATAACATGCCATATATGAACATGCATATAATCAAACACCAAACTCGCATAACATATCATATATGAACTTGCATATAATCATACACCAAACTTGCATAACATGTCATATATGAACTTGCATATAACCATACACCAAACTCGCATAACATATCATATATGAACTTGCGTATAATCATACACCAAACTTGCATAACATGTCATATATGAACTTGCATATAACCATACACCAAACTTGCATATCATGGTGTCACAATGGATCAATGTTTCTCATATGACTTGCATAACTTGCATAACATCATAAACACATAGCATATGACTCGCATAACTTGCATAACATCACAAACACATAGCATATGGCTTGCATAACTTGCATAACATCATGAACATGTAGCATATGACTTGCATAACTTGCATAACATCATGAACATGTAGCATATGACTTGCATAACTTGCATAACATCATGAACATGTAGCATATGACTTGCATAACTTGCATAACATCATGAACATATAGCACATAACTTGCATAACATGCATAACACATAGCATATAACTTGCATAACATGCATAACATCATTAACACATAGCATATAACTTGCATAACATGCATAACATCATTAACACATAGCATATAACTTGCATAACATGCTTTGATCCACATTCATAGCCATAACCTCATTATATCCTATCATAATCATTTCAACAATTGCACATTAAGGCTATAGAAAACTCACAACTTCTTGATTAGCACTCCTAAGAAGAAGATTAAGTTGCTAGAGTTGATTAGAGATTGATTTGAGAAGCTATCTTCCTCTTTAGATTGATGGAGGCTCCTTCAAGTTGCATTTTGATGGCATAACGGTGTTGTAGCTATTTTTAGTATGAATTAGGGTAGTCTTAGTGTGTATTTATAGATTAGTTAGGTGTTTTAGGCCCTTAGATTAACCCTAAATCAGATTAGAGCCGTCAGATCACGTCCTAGCCACCAAAACACAGCCCAAAAGCCAAACTGATGCACCCAGGTCACCTGGGCTCGACCAGGGAGGTCGACCCCCAGGTCGACACTTGGGTCGACTCCCCAGTCGACCTGGTGGGCAGGTCGACTCCCCAGTCGACCCCCAGGTCGACTCCCTGGGTCTGGCGGGAATTTTCCCGCCACTTCTGAAATTTGAAATTTCTGTTTTTAAATCTGTTTTTAAATTTTCTGAAACTTCTTCGGGCCATATCTGGGTCATACGGACTCCGATTTTCGAAAACTCGGACTCTATTTCGCGTATTTTTCCGAGACGAACGCAATGGCATAGCCCGTTTCCCCTGATTCGGATTTTTAAATTTAATTCTGCCCTGTTTTATATTATAGCAAGTTATTCAACATACGGGGTGTTACATTCTCCCCTACTTAAAGGATTTCGTCCCCGAAATCTCTAAGACAAGAAGAACGTATCCTACCAACCAAACAACCATCTACTCAAACCATCAAACACTGGAATCCATTGTCCTTAGAGTTTCTAATGCTGTATGAACATATGCAAAGAGTGTGTGTATATGTTCCCTGTCTAATGCAAAATTAGGCGGTCCACTTATTTAGTTGACCTCCTTAATGCAAACCATGATAGTGCCATGCATCCAATATGTATGAAAAAGAACCCTATCGACACACACTATCTCTACATGAGTGCACAATCATTCACCAAAATGCATCATCCATGTGATAACACAACCATTATACATCCATTAATATAGCTACCTACACACAATTATATGCAATATGCAATATGAAGTGACTGAGCCGATCTAGTGCTTAGAGTGTGTGTATATGCATCCACGAGCAACCACTTGCATCCACACGCATCCATCAAACATAACATGTCTCAAACACATGTTTCAACCATAGGTTTACCATATCTAAAGGTCAAAGGTACTAATGAGAGGACATACTAAAGATAAGATAAGTACTAGACAAACGATAAAGGAGAAGTTCAAAGACATACCCTCAAAAAGGAATGGGTACAATGAACGCATCTTCGCTTCTGTCTCCCCAGTAGCATTGCTCTCATCTTCTCCCCTTTGCACTTTGACTAGTCGAACCTCTCTGTTTCTCAACTTCCTAATCTCTGACCCAAGGATGCGGGTAGGAGCTCGTCGAATAATCGCATCACGCTCTACCTCTACTTCTCTAAGCAAGCTCGGCTCTACCACATCTCTGCGGTCTCATGTAGGTACTTCCTTAAATGTGACACATGGAATACGTCCTGTTCCCTATGCAACTGAATTATCTCTCGAAGATAAACCGAAGCTAGACATGGAGCAGTCCTCTTGCTCTTCACGGGTATGAAATGGGCGCTCTTAGTAAGTCTATCTACCACAACCCAAATTCCCGTATTACCCTTCCTCGATCTCGGTAACCCATCAATAAAATCCATCGAGAAGCTATCCCACTTCTATTGCGGAACTTCCAATGGGTGAAGCAACCCACCCGGTTTCTTTTGCTCCGTTTTCACTTGTTGGCACACCAAGCGTCTAGCGACATACTCGGCCACATCTTTCTTCATACCGGCCCAAAAGAAAACTCGCTTCATGTCTTGGTACATCTTGTCCCCACCGGGATGAATGGTCATTCTAGAATGGTGTGCATCATCAAGAATAGCCTTCCTCAAACCCTCGTCTTGCGGTACACAATGTCTACCGTCTCTACGCAAGCAACCCCCTATCGTCTAGGGTGTACCTACTCAAATGGCTGGACGACTCCCCCTTATGAGCCTCTCTACTAACTCAACCAACTGCGGATCGTCCCGTTGTGCCTCGCCAATCCGTCCCAAAAGAGTAGGTCTGACCTCCAAGGATGCTAGCAAACCGGGTATATAGTCAACGGAAGGTCTGAAATCAAACATCGAGATAAATTCCAAGCTTCATCGTTCCACGAACAATGGACTCAAGGACAACCTTTTTCCGCTCAAGGCGTCCGCCACCACGTTACCCTTGCCAGGGGTATACGCTATCTCGAAATCATAGGATGCTAAGAACTCCATCCACCTTTGCTGTCTCAAGACTATGCGCTCGAAGAGTCTTCAACACTTCCCTAAGATGTAGGGTATGCTTTTATCCACTTCTGGAGAAAACCAGGATATTCTCCCATACAAAATCGTCACAACTATCCATCTCTCACGCAGACCATCCTAGTCGAACTCGACATCCCCCAAGTGCAAGCCCCAAAGGCCTAAACCAATATCAGACAAACACCCAAGGGACACCTCCTTCTAATTCAGACGACCAACATGAGATGATACTAGTAAAAACGGCTAAATAATTAAGCCTTTGTCCAACTTTGGATGTCCTTGCCAGTCTCACTCTAGAACCACCGTTGATCAAATAACTGGCTTTGCTTAACCTATTAAGCACATACGAAAACTTATTTCGCTCTTAGAAAAGACCAAGATGTCATCCACAAAGACCCCTACGAAGCTATTTAGGTACTCCCTGAACACCTTACTTATCAAATCAACAAAGTATGCGGGGGCGTTCGTCAAACCAAATGGCACCACCAGCCACTCATAGAAATCATCCGGAGCCCTAAAGGCGGTCTTCTCTATACTATCCTCAGTCACTCCCAACTGATGAAACTCCGTGGCCAAGTCCCACTGCGAAAACATTGAGGCGCCAACCAACTGATCAAAGAGATCATCAATCCTCGGCAATGGGTATCTATTCTTCTTTGTGAGCTTGTTGAGTTCTCTATAGTCTACACAAAGTCTGAGGGACCCATCCGCCTTCGTGGCAAAAACTACGGGAGCACCCCACTCCGATATACTTCGTCTTATGAACCCCTTCTCAAGCAACTCCCCTACTTGCTTATGGAGTTCCCACCTCTCACGAGGAGCCATGCGGCGCACTGACAAAGATACTGGTTTAGCATCGTCTACCAGATATATTCGGAGGTCTATCTCCCGCTTCGGAGGTAAGCCATTCACCTCCTCAAACACATCCGAATATTCCCGGACTACTCTAACAGATCGCAAACTCTCGACCGAAGCGTCAGGCGATTCAAGATAACTTAGCATAACAGAATCTATGGGATTACAAGAGATCTCGAGAGTGTTACCCAAGCGGGTCATGAGCCAAACAACTCTCCTTCCGCAATCAAGAACGGCACCATTACTGGATAACCAGTCCATGCCCAAAATCAACCCATGGCCCGTGAAGCCCAAACAAAAGCATCACCCCTAAACTCAACGCTAAGTATGAGGATCTTCAAACCCAAACATATCATGGACAAATAAGTGGATCCCCCAATTGGGTTTGAAACAACCACGGGATCATCTACTAAACTGGTGTCTAGGTGCAGTGACTCAACTAATGATGATGAGATAAACGAATGTGGTGCACTAGAGTCGAATAAAGTTCGAACAGGAAAATCGAGAGAACCAAATTTCAACTTAGACGGTCCTACCCCCATCAGGTATACCCGTCGTGAGGGAATACATCTACCCTCTAGAAGATCCTGTACTTCGTCCTTACCTCTTTGGACAACCCCAAGGTGTCCTATTTCTCCAAAACAACTAGCCTTCCCCTTCACATTCTCCTTTCGTGGCCTTCTTACCACGATAAGGTTTCGTCCTTTATTTACCTAATAGCTATTTGAACCTTCCTCTCTCGTCCATCTTAAAGGTACCCATAAGCCCTCCACCTCCTTGGACTAACTTCTTAGCCCGGCAAACGTCTTAGTCCCTTGAAGTGGTTCTTCCGTCCTTCATACGGAAGTCCTTATTTATCTTAAAAAGACTTCTATACGCGGAGGGGAAATTCAAAAAGAGAAAGAGGAAGAGATTCAAAACGGAGAATCCGAAGGATAAAGATATGGATATTTGGGGATTATGCTTTTCTTTCAAAAACTTTTCTCTTAAAAGACATGTTTTTGAAAATACTTCTTCCGAAAATGTTTTTTTTAGAAAAATAGTTTTCTAAAAATTTTATCTGTTCTGGTAACCTTAAGCTCTGATACCACGTGTAACACCCCACACCCGCTAAGGTCACTCACTAAGGGAATGCCTTAGCTTCGGTGGAGTATTTAAGTGAATATAGAACTGAAAAATTACAACAAGACAGATATAAGTAATACTTGAAATTTAAAACATCATTTCATTGCAGCAGAAGGTAAACATGTTTGGTTACATATCAAAAACCAACAAGAGTCAAGTACAAAATATCCATCTTGTTAAAACATAAGTACATAATCCCACTGCATACTAATAGCCATAATAGAAAAGATAACCAAGCTTTTCTTCAAGAGTCCAAGCTCCAAAAGATAGATAAAGCAATCTGATCAAAGCCCACTAGTGCTAGGCCCACTCTGAGAACCTGAGGGTTGGGGAAAAGGATAAAAACAACGGGGTCAGACATAAGTCTGAGTGAGCCCTATAACCTTAACAATACAATCATTAAAGTAATTAGGGTATGATATAAACCTGGTACGGTACGCCTGGGGATAAATGACTACACTAAGCAGCCAACTAGACTTAGGATAAACTAAGATAACGGTAAAGACGCGCCTATTCACCTAAGGATAAATACTACACTGCACCACCCCAGATCTACCCACCCAAGGGTAATTCCTACACTCCACCACACCAGTTCTACCCACCCAAGGGTAATTCCTACTTAAAGGTTGATCCCACTAAGTGTACTTAGTAATTTTTAATAGTAGTTTCGTGTACCCCTAGCTGACTACATGGGTGTCGTCTGCCCCTATCTCCACTAGGTGTACCCACAACTTAGTAATTTTTAGAGTAGTCTCGTGTACCCCTAGCCGACTACATAGGTGTCGTCTGCCCCTATCTCCACTAGGTGTACCCACTACTCCCCTTCGATCGGCTCCCTAACGTAGATACCCGTGCTGGCCCCACAGTGGGGTGTATCACTCCCCAAAGTGGCAACCCGATAATCAATGGTGCACGGCTTATACCTACACGATGCAACAACGTCTTACCTACCAGCCCGGGTCCACACACGCATATGAAACCCGTTGGACTTGCGTTGCCACCACTAACCCGTTTTGGCCTCTTATAATCAAGCCCAGTACGCGTGTCCCGTCCTCGACATGGGTCGAGCCCAAAAAGATACATATGGGTTACTGGTTGAAATGGGCCCCCACAAGCTACCACCTAAGCTTGTCATTTTTTTCTAGTGCATCCCACTTAACCCTTTTTAATAATCATGTCCACTTAAATGTTCAAAGTTTGGTTAAGTCATCTACTCATATTTCAATTGCCACTCAAGGCACCCACTAGATTTCCCCATGCCACCCAAGGCACTTACTTGATTTCCACATGCCACCCAAGGCACTTACTTAACCCTTTAATCATGTTTAATTACATGTTCCACTTTGGTTAAGTATTTTAATATTATCTTCCATTGCCACCCAAGGCAACCACTAGATTTTCCCCATGCCACCCAAGGCACTTACTTAACCCTTTAATCATGTTTAATTACATGTTCCACTTTGGTTAAGTATTCTAATCGTATTTTCTATTGCCACCCAAGGCAATCACTAGATTTTTCCACATGCCACCCAAGGCACCCACTTAACCCCTCATGTCCCTCTACATGCTAATATGGTTAAGTGTTTCTTAATTGATTAAGAACGTAACCGTTGTAAAGACCTCTCACATTAGACTATCTTTTATGGCAGCTGGATTTGCCGGTCGGGTCCGGGCAGCCTTACGCCATAACCGAGTCTAACCTCGTGTCTATACACTTGTCATGTATTAAGTTTGTGCCTAAGACCTCTCACATTGGGCCAATCATTTGTAGCCGCTGGATTTGCTGGTCGGTTCCGGGCAGTCTTATGCTACAAAAGGGTCCAACCTCGTGTCTTAGTCGATTAATTACACATAATTAATCACCCCCATATTTCGAATTAATTTTCCCTAATTAATTCCAATTTTAATGATGTACATAATTGACTCAATTATGTCCATCCACTTTATGGTATGCATAATCATACCAACTTCACACAATTTCATTAACATGTATATTAACCCCATCGTTCCCCACGTAATTCGCCAACATGACATAAAAAGGAAGACTCATTACAAATACAATGGGTTCAACTTGCATCACATTAGCATCAACAAGGGTTTAAAGGTGTCAACATGCATATAGCATCAACCCAACTAGCATAAATAATCAACCCAAACTTGCATGAATCACATATGTCATAAAGAGGTTAACTTGCATAAGTTACTTATGTCATACAAAGGGGTGAACTTGCATATGTATGTATGACATACAAAGGGGTTAACTTGCATATGTATGCATATCACACTAAGGTGTAAACTTGCACATGTTACTTGCATATCATCAAACACCAAACTTGCATAACATGCCATATATGAACATGCATATAATCAAACACCAAACTCGCATAACATATCATATATGAACTTGCATATAATCATACACCAAACTTGCATAACATGTCATATATGAACTTGCATATAACCATACACCAAACTCGCATAACATATCATATATGAACTTGCGTATAATCATACACCAAAGTTGCATAACATGTCATATATGAACTTGCATATAACCATACACCAAACTTGCATATCATGGTGTCACAATGGATCAATGTTTCTCATATGACTTGCATAACTTGCATAACATCATAAACACATAGCATATGACTCGCATAACTTGCATACCATCACAAACACATAGCATATGACTTGCATAACTTGCATAACATCATGAACATGTAGCATATGACTTGCATAACTTGCATAACATCATGAACATGTAGCATATGACTTGCATAACTTGCATAACATCATGAACATGTAGCATATGACTTGCATAACATCATGAACATATAGCACATAACTTGCATAACATGCATAACATCATTAACACATAGCATATGACTTGCATAACATGCATAACATCATTAACACATAGCATATAACTTGCATAACATGCATTGATCCACATTCATAGCCATAACCTCATTATATCCTATCATAATCATTTCAACAATTGGTCATTAAGGCTATAGAAGACTCACAACTTGTTGATTAGCACTCCTAAGAAGAAGATTAAGTTGCTATCTTCCTCTTTAGATTGATGGAGGCTCCTTCAAGTTGCATTTTGATGGCATAACGGTGTTGTAGCTATTTTTAGTATGAATTAGGGTAGTCTTAGGGTGTATTTATAGATTAGTTAGGTGTTTTAGGCCCTTAGATTAACCCTAAATCAGATTAGAGCCGTCAGATCACGTCCTAGCCACCAAAACACAGCCCTAAAGCCAAACTGATGCACCCAGGTCACCTGGGCTCGACCAGGGAGGTTGACACCCAGGTCGACACTAGGGTCGACTCCCCAGTCGACCTGGTGGGCAGGTCGACTCCCCAGTCGACCCCCAGGTCGACTCCCTGGGTCTGGCGGGAATTTTCCCGCCACTTCTGAAATTTGAAATTTCTGTTTTTAAATCTGTTTTTAAATTTTCTGAAACTTCTTCGGGCCATATCTGGGTCATACGGACTCCGATTTTCGAAAACTCGAACTCTATTTCGCGTATTTTTCCGAGACGAACGCAATGGCATAGCCCGTTTCCCCTGATTCAGATTTTATATTTAATTCTGCCCTGTTTTATATTATAGCAAGTTATTCAACATACGGGGTGTTACAAGTTATAAACACACAAAAATAGACAGTAAGAATCTAAAGAATTAGCTGCATCTAACCACGCAACAACTATGATAAGGAGTATTCCTCCAATATATGGAGTCAGTTTACTAGAGACCCAAATGACATAATCATGAATTGTTGTATTAATGCACCATCCGATTTTCCTAATGGGTTGCATACTACATCGATTGCTGCCTTTCCTTTCACACACACACACTCTTACGCACGCACACACGCGCACATACACACATGGGGTATCGGTGTACAGTATACCTTAACTTTCTAGTATATGGCAATAACTGATGAATTAATTAAAGTGTTAACTAACAACTATGTATGTACCTTCACCGCAAATCACAAACCGTTACCAGGCTTCACCACCCCTAGCTCACCTATCACAATCGCTTATCTCTGGAACATTATAGATCTCACCTCCAAGGTACCACCAATTACAACTCACATGCTCATCCTACAAAAACTTCAGTGTCATGTGATATACCTTCTTGCATCGCATTCTCACCTTCACAACATCTTCATCTTCTACCCACTTATCTCCTCTATTGTTCTTTTCACTTGTACATATTTTCATCTGTTGTAAATAATCTGTTAACCTACTCATCAAATTGATCCACTCAACCCAAACATCCCCGAAGCCAAAAATATTTTCTGGTTGAATCCTTTTTTAAAAACTGAGCCTTATTTTCTTCTTTATTTGATCATAGTGAGATTTTTATCGTTTTGATCTTCCATTTTTCTAGAAGAGAAATTAACCTGGGAATGTATGTTAGTTTCAGCTACAAATGTAAGAGATTATGACAAAAACTTTATGATCAAAGTACCTCATACACTTAAATAAGAGCAAAAGGAAGCTACTGACTTTTCTAAAATAGTCATGACCCTAGTGGTTTTTGAGCTGGTGAACAATTCCTGTATGAAATTGAAGAACATACCTACTAAATTATCACCACTTATATTTTTTTTCACACATTTAATAATACAAATAAAGAACAAATGCACATTTTAACTAAAAAACGAATAATGGATGATTACTTGAATTATGCGCCATATTTGTAGGTATAACTCATGCATCATATTTAATGCAATGAAAATTAATTTTAATTTTGTGTCATGCGTTGTATGTGGAAGAAAAAATATATCTTTTCTTGAAATGTAATAAGTTGCACTTATATCAAATTCAGTAAAGTAAAATGATGCATATGATAGAAGAATTTGTATTTTTAAAATACTTAAGCCTGATAATGTTATATATCTATACTGTCCAAATAATTTAAATTTTAGTCCATGTTTAGTAGGTTAATTTTTTACAAATAGTTTGCTAAGAAGACCCCAAACTTAAGTATATAGATGGTTGTTAATCATTTTGATACCTTAGCCATGTTTGTGCTTAATCCTCTTCCACCACGTCTTCTTGCCATCATTCAGTGTGAGTCATGCTCTCTGTACATTTAAATGTCAATGTATGGTAAATTTTAGTTGAACTAACTTGAACCGTATATGTACATTAATCATATATGCATATAATTGGCAATGAAATAAACGAATGCAAACTTCTCATTCTTATTAAATCTATATTCAAACATCATATGGACGTGCGCATAAAATAGGAGCCGAAGTTACAAACATGAACATAAAGGATTTTATGCTATATTTTTCAATTTTATTAAAATAAATCTTCTATCAAATACCGACTGGGCATCCAATTGCAATAATTCCAAAAGCAAGGACAATGCAAAAAAATTAAAGTTAATCTATTAAGAAAAGTTATAGTATTAAGTAAAATCAACTGGAAGCGATAATACATGGACATGGGAAAGTTGAAGCAATAGTATGTGTCCAATTATATGTATTTTGGTCAAACACACTTGAAACTTTCCTTGTATCATTTGAACAAATTTTCAATGCACAATTGCTTGCATAATATCAAACATTGATATACGTGCACATCAGATAATTGGATAGAAGGCAGTCAAACTAATACAAATATCTTGATACCTATTTTATTCTTGTAGATCGAAATAAGTTCGTAACTTTTCATACCTGCAAGGACAATAATTAACCAACATCATATTCAAATATATATTTTTACTCTAGAAGATAGCCCTCAGTATTCATTTTTTGGGCACCTGCAAATGCAATAGTTCACGAAGTGGTAAACTTTTGGCCAGTGGAAAAGCATTTATGCTTTGAATGATACAAACTACTTTAGTTGAATGAAAGGAAAAAAATATGCTAATAAGAGTAAACAAAGTATTAAAAGATTTTGAGATATCCAACATGTTAACTTTTGCTTTTTTGTATATCATTTATCTAAGAATTAAAGCACACAACATATGCCTCACATTTTAGTGGATTGACCAATGTTTCTCCATAATTTACAAAACAACATTGCAAAAGACAAAAGGCATGGCTAAAATTGTTACCTTCTGTCCATGCCACATGTCCTCTATCATAAACCCAATTTGCTTGTCTATAATCAAATCAACAATGGGAAAACAATATCCTAACCATTATTACACTCAAACATGAGAAATTTATCATATCGGATTAATTTAAACGATTCTTTCCATACCATTCAATCGTAGTTCACTTTACTTGTCGGATGCTATTGATCTTAGAATGTTGCTACATAATCTTCAAACATCAGCCAAGACTGAAAATATCTAAACATGATTCGTTTAATAATCAGGCATTTGATATAAAAACTACTCAGTTTTTCAAATGAACCCGAATTAAAGATGAGATGGGCTAAGAAGCGGTGGAAAGAGGTGGGATTGAGGTGAAAAGATCCACTAATGAATGTTCAAAACTTGAATACACATAACATTCTGGACTTTGGCCGAAAGAATAAATAGACAAATGAGAATTAGGTATCATGTTGTAGGACTACCATATATCTGAAATTACAAAATACAAAAAAGCTTCAGTTTGACACTCGACTAAAAGCCATGCATAGCTTATAAAAACAGTAAAAGTGAATCTTTTTCGAAAACACCAAATTTTGGACATAATTAAGCACAGAAAGTTCATATATTTAAAAGATCTAAACCACTCATTAAGACAAAATTATTCATGATATCATAGTGTTATTTCATACTACTTTTTTAGTTATTTTGTACCAATGAACTCTAACAGCACCGAATTATTGAATACACCAATAAAACCATTAAGCATGCAAATGTATAAGTAACAAACTGTTAAGTTCAAACTGAATAATTAAGAGATAAAAGGATTAAACCTGTGAGTTGTTGAAGATTCAGAAGGTAACAAACTGTCAGTTGATGTAGAAGGGCAGTCCGCTACCGCTCAAAGATCCAGGGGCTTCATCGTAGCTGTGGGGGCCTTATGCTAGTGTTTAACCATGCTTAACATCTAACTGTCAATTACGCAAAGAATGATATGGTAAACCAAAGAAGGCTGTGAATAATCGAAACCTTCTATTAATATTCAACATAATTAAGTATTGAAAACCATCAATCACAGCTGCAAACCTTATCAAATGAATAATAGTTATCTGCCTATAAAGGTGAGGGTTGATAATTATTAGATTTACTGTAATAGTCTAATCAAGTAGCCTACAAAAAGCATCAAAACACAAATCAAATTAAAGAAAGATAAAGTGAAAATGATGAAGATCGAATCAAAGCGAGGCAAAAATAGCAAGCATCTAAGGCATGATTTTTCATCAACACGACCACAATTGATTTCTAGTGCAAATAAAAAAGTAATGAATTTTTTTGAAAATATATAAAGAAATAATACCTATTTACCGTCTTTCGATTCTTCACTTAACTTATTAGGCCGTCTGTTTTCCAACCCATCATTATCGCTCACCTCAGCTTGTTCAACATATGATTACTGGAGTTCACCGAAAACTTAATCGGCGCCCTTGAATTTTGTCTAAATTCTATAAAAGAAATAATTTATGATTTCACATAAGTGAAATTAGGAATTGAACAATGTTTAATTGATAAATTAGGGTGTACCATTAGAGGCGAGGGAAAGATGATAAATTAGGGTGTACCTGTAGAAAGCGTAGATAAAAGGCCATACTCTCCTGGTTGTGGACCATCTTTTCCCGTTTGTTCTACAATTGATTAAGGCATACGGAAAGACGATGATCAGGGGTGGCAAACTATAATTAGAAAGAAAAAGTAAATGGAAAAGAACGTGCTTTGAAATGTGTGGAGAACGTGATGGAGAAGATGACGTGGGATGAATACAGGAGACAGATGGGTACGAGGAGAGAGGAAAAATGACGGAACCGCCCCATGAACACAACCTAAACGTAGAAGGATGTTTCAGACATTTCAAAAGCTTCATTTCAAGGTATTCTCATTATAATATAGATATTTATCCTAACAGGTTCAGGTTTATTAATAAGCATGGTTGTATTGTCATTATGTGTACACAATCCTATTCTTAACATGTCGTCTACTTAATGTTCGTTTAAGTCAAAGTTAACATGTCTAGTCCATATGCATATTATTTATCAACTACATTCCCAAATTACAGGTTTATGCATAATATTCGTATACAGCAAGTGTCTACAGCAAGTCTAAACAGTTATATCTATCCTTTTTCCCAAAATATAATCAATTTAGTCCAAGTAAATAACATGCCTAAATTCCATTTTCATATTATTTATTACTGTCCCAAAGGTACGCCCATTTTAACTGGGTATAGCCTAGGCTTCCAAGAGCCTAGGCATGGCGTAAAATAAAAAGGAAAACAGAGGGGGAGGAATTGAATCAAATTATGTATGTATATAAGCAAGACTGGAAATAAACATTGAAAAATGGGAAAAGGGAGATAGATACATTTAACTTGTTATTTATCCAATATTACAAGCATGTGTATAACTTTTTCAATTAACAACATCACAGGCATATGTATAACAGGTTTATAATGATATCATAGGCATATGTATAACAGGTTTATAATGACATCACAGGCATATGTATAACGGGTTTACAATGACATCACATGCATATGTATTACAGGTTTATAACGACATCATATGCATATGTATAACATCACATGTACAGGTACAGCTTGGCATAACATCACAGCTATAGGTATAACTTGGATAACATCGTAGGTATTAATAGTGAAAACATGTATATTTGTTTTACTAACATTATAGATCCTAACCAGTTTTATTTAACTGTCATGTTCAAGGCCTAAGAAATCAAATCTGCAAATAACTGTAACTCACAGTGAGTCTTGTTGAAAATAAATATGTATAACACTACGCCACAGAAAAGTCCATGTCCATTCCAGGTGTACGTATGCAAGACTTGATTGATGTTTCTTCTGTTTGATCCAATCTTTAGAAGTATTCCCCCATTATATGTTTATGTTTTTCAGAATAATTTAGAGGCAGAGTAAGATGTGAAGAATTTGTGTGAATTTCAGAATGAGGGAAGCCATCTATTTATAGAGTTACAGAGCCAACATTAATTATTAGATCTAGGTTTTGAATCTGAACAGTACAAGTCAAGTTTAGTCAGCATGAATACAAACACAAAACAGGCCAAGTTCAGTAGAAGGAATCCAGATGGATCAGGGGTGGGTCGACCCACCTACCCATGGGTCGACCCAAGCTAGATTGGGTCGTCCCTTAACGAGACGATTTCCCGCTTGCTTTCCCCCTTTTTTCGTTCGAAATTCTGGAAATTTTATATTTAATTTATATATACATAAGCCTCTTATATTTATACAAACTTCTAGAGCCTATAACATTTTCATACGTTATTCATTTAACACAAACTTAGGGTCTATCTAGACTAAAATTCCGAAACGAACGCAAGGGTAATGCCAGTTTCAGTTAATTTTGAATATTTATTATGGTTATAGTTTATTAAAGTTTGGGCTATTACATATTCTATATGAGTGCATTGTGCAACGGTGTTGCATCCCTTTCCGAACATCCAATCTAGTAATCACGATGAATCCATAAACGTTAATTTGAGGAAAATTTACCCGAGAAAAGCTCTGGGTGAGTTTACCTCATCTTATCCTCAGCCTCTCATGTGCTTTCCAAATGATCATTTCCCCATTGTACTCGGATGAGGCAAACGGTTTTGTTGTGGACTCTCTTGATTCTGTGCTCTATAAACCTTGTAGTGGCACGGGGCACCCTGGACTCCAACTCGAGTTTTTCTATGTCCCCAATTTTGTCAAGCTCAAGTCCGATAGCAAGATCATGAAGGCGTTTCTTTAGATAGGATGCATGAAGAACATTATGGATTCCCAATAGACGCTCTAGGAGATCCACTCGATAAGCGAAAGATCCTATCTTCTTGATGGCACAAAAAGGCCTAATAAATCTGGGAGTCAACTTCCCAGTCTTCCCAAACCGAACAGTCTTCTTAAGAGGGGATAAATTTATGAATATAAGTCTCCAATATTAAACTCAAGTTCTCAACTTTGCTTATCCGCATACGATTTCTGACAGTCTTGGGCTATCTTCAGCCTCTTCCTAATCAAGGATATCTTCTTCGTTGATTCATGGATAAAGTCTGGTCCAAGTATAACCTTGGTGGTAGTTTCCCACCAACAAGTTGGCGATTTGCATGGCCTCCCATAAAGCGCTTCAAAAGGAGTTATACCAATCGTCGTTTGAAAACTATTATTTTACGTGAACTCTACAAGTGATAGGTGCTGCTCCCAAACTCCTTCAAAGTCGATGATGCAAGTTCTGAGCAAGTCTTCCAAGATTCTGTTTACTCTTTTTGTCTGCCCGTTGGTTTGCGGATGATAGGTTACGCTCAGATTGAGGGTCGTTTTCAATGCCGCTTGTAGGCTTCTCCAAAATTCGCTTGTGAACAAGGGATCTCTATCACTTACAATACGCGATGGAATACCATGTAATCTGACTATCTCGTTGACATATAATTAGGCTAATGAGGCAGCAGCCTTGTCTTCTTGACTGGTATAAAATGGGCACTCTCGGTTAAACGATCTACCATAACCCAAATGGCCTCATCCCCCCTTTGGCTTCTAGGAAGTCCATTTACAAAGTCCATGGAAATATGTTTCCAC
The DNA here is from genome assembly GCA_030737875.1 of Allium sativum. NCBI lineage: Eukaryota > Viridiplantae > Streptophyta > Magnoliopsida > Asparagales > Amaryllidaceae > Allium > Allium sativum. Next base: position 341,215,532 of record CM060916.1, on the reverse strand, counting down.
TTCCACTTGGGGATCTCTAAAGGTGACAAAAATCCTCAAGGCTTCCCTTGCTTCATTTTACTTTTTGGCACGTTAAGCATTTAGCCATAAATTCGGCTACATCTCTCTTCATTGCTTCCCAATAGATATTCCTCTTCATATCCTTTTACAATTTATCCCCACCGGGGTATATGGTCAATTTCGACTTATGACGCTCCTCTAGAATTTCTTTCCTCAACCCTTCATTCTTAGGATGTAAAGTCGTTTATCCCATAGTAAAATTACATCATCGCCGATTGAATACCTAACCGAATGGGGAAAGGTCTCCTTCTTTCCTACTTTTTCCTTTATGCTTCTTAATTCCTCATCAAGGCTTATGCGCCTTGGATCCTTTCTCTTATGGTAGGTCTAATTATCATATCCCAAGAAAACCATTAGAGGTTGTTGGCGAGGGTTGTAAATTAAAATTAGAGATAAACTCTAATTGCTTCCATTCTATCATCGCATTCAAGGTCGCATGTTTCCTACTTAAAGCATCTGCCACAACATTCCCCTTTCCTAGGGTATACTGGATCATGAAACCAAATGAGGCAATATATTCCATCAATCGTTGTTGTATCAAGTTTAAGTCACGTTGAAAAAATAAATACTTTAGGGATTTATGTTCAGTAAAGATTTCAAATTTCTTCCATAAAAGATAATGCCTTCACATTTAAAGGTCGAACAGTACTGTGGCTAACTCAAGGTTATGAACAGGGTATATCTTCTGTGGGGTCCTTGAGTTGTCTACTAGTGTAAACAACTACTCTTCCTTCTTGCATAAGGACCACTCTTAAACCGGTCCCACATGCATAGATGTAAACAGTAACAAATTTAAACCGTCGGGTATAATTAGGATTGGTGCGCTATTTAATACTTCCTTTAATTTCTTAAAGTGTATATCACATTTATTACTCCAAGAAAACACCAAATTTTCTTCGTTAATTGGGTTAAAGGAATAACAATCTTTGCAAAGTCTTTTATGAGTTTCCTATAATATCCGGCCAATCCAAAGAAGCTTCCCACTTCTGTAGCATTTCGAGGTATCCTCCATTCTTTGATTGCCTCGATCTTTGCATGGTCAACGACCAAGCCTTCGCTCAACACAATATGCCCTAAAAAAAATCTTACTTCTTCCCCCCAGAAATGGGACTTTGAGAATTTTTCTTTCAATTGGTTCTTTCTTATTATCCCTAACACTTGTCTCAAGTGTTCTTCATGCTCTTTATAGTGTTTTGACAATATTAGGATATTATCTATGAAGACTACCACAATTTTATTTAGAATGCCCCTAAATACCCTACTTGAGCAAAGAAAGAGGTTGCATTCGTTAGTCCGAAGGGCATAACTTCCCATTGGAACAATCCATCTGGCATCCTAAACATAGTTTTATCCTTTCTGTCCTCCGCAATTCTCAACTGGTGAAATCCAGTAGCAAGGTCTAGTAAGGAAAATACTCTGGCTCCTCCCAAGTCATCAAAAAGGTCATCGATTCTAGGTAAAGGGTGCCTATTCTTCTTGGTCAATTTATTAAGTTCCCTATAGTCCACAAAAAGTCTTAATGATCTGTCTGCTTTGGTGGAAAACACAATAGGTGCACCCCAATCTGAGGTAATTCGACAAATGAAACCCTTTTGCAATAATTCTGAAATATGCTTATCTAACTCCCTTCTTTCCTTAGGTGCCATATGCCTCTAAGGTAGTGCTACGGGTCTAGCGTCTTTCTATAGGTTGATACGAAAAGAGATTCCTCTATGGGGTGGAAGTCACGTGACTTCCTCAAAAACATCCAAGAACACACAACTATAGGAACTGAAGATGGTCCTTCAGAACTAGGAGATAAGGAATATAACAAGGTTTTATCCGTGTTCCTAACATTACAAGGAATGTTTAAACTACGTCTTGCTCGGCTCCTACGACAAACGATTCTCTTATCGTAATCTAGGACGGCCCCATAAAACGATAGCAAGTCCATACCTAGTATAAGATCATACCCCAAAAAATCCAATGCATACGCTTCGCAAAGAAACTCGACATTGTCGACCTCCAATACTAGGACTTTACACGACAGCTCAAGATACTTAGATCCTCCGATAGGGTTGGCCACCTCTATCGGACTATCAGAAATAGACATGGGAAGATTCAACATATTTATAAGCCTTTTAGAGATAAAAGAATGGGTCGCTTTGGAATCGAACAAGGTGTATACATAATTTCCTATAATAGAAGTTATACCTTCCGGTGCGGGTTTCCCTTGGTCTTTTGGGGGTCGGGTTTGAATTGGTGTTGCCTCTATTGCATAGTTCTTCCCATTTTTGATGACTTTAGGCTTTGATAAGTCCTTAGAAATGTATCCTTCTCCATGGTAGTTGTAACACTTTCCTTTGAATTTCTTCTTTGCTAACGAGATCCTACAATCTTTTACATCATGGCCCTTGCGGTTGCATCCCGTACAAGTCTTTGCTTCCTTTTTGAATTTGTTCTTCTTCTTGTTTTTCCACCATTCCTTTTTCTTATTTTTGTTGGAACTTCCTTCTCCCTTTTCGCCTTCTTGGATCCTTTAGTCGTGTAAAGGATGGATGTCTCTACTAGGGTTTCAAAAGTTGCCCCAAAAGTTACTTGGGATAATAAAGTTTCCTTCAACGGAGAGTTCAGTCCTTTAACAAATCTCAGGGTTTGTTCATGGGGGTGTCTACCAATCCTCTTCCAAACTTACAGGCCCAAGTTTCCTTGCTTGAGGTGGATGAATTTCTCAAACCGGATAGTCATTTCTGCCCTTGGAAAAAAAATGCTTTGAAACTTGTTTTGAATTCAGCCCATGTAAATATCCGGCCCTCGTTTTCCACCGATACTAAGTTCCACCATTCAAGGGCCTCATCCTTCAAATGCTAGGCTGCAATTCTCCTCTTCACCTCATCAGGCCAGCCAATAGCTTTGAAAATTCTTTCACATCCATTAGCCAAGACTGGGTATTAGTAAAACTTTCTTTCCAAAAAACGATTTCCCTCCAAGATTCGTAAAGGTCTTACAGAAGCTAGAAAAGTCAAAGGCAACCTTAACGGTTGGAGATGCAGGCGTCGTTGGGGCAGGATTAGCAATAGGGACTATCCCATAGCACGGAGGTACTATTGGAAACACCCTGGAAAGTATTGGGGTCTTGCCTGTTTACCCTGCTCAGTAGGATTTTCAGTCATTCTACTATCTTAAAAGAAAAGGAAGAAACCTTTAGTGGATACTCCTGAGATAGTATTTAAGCTAAAAAAGGAAGAAAACAATAAAGATGCCTAGTATAAATGTGTCTTCTTATTGGGTAAATATATATTATATATATAGTTTGAAAAACCATTTTCAAATTACAAATATGCCTCTCATATGTATAATTACCTTAGAATCGGGTAACTTATGCTATGATACAAAATGTAACAACCCTCCCGGAATGGGCCTAAATTTTGACCTGGAAAAGGCTCATCGAAACTTAGTGCCATTCTAAATGGGTCGTTGGTTCTTATAAGGATTACATTTGCACAGATAATAATAACATATACTTTGAATGGAATTCTCACACAGCAAAAAGAGAAAATATAATACTGAAATAAGATGTACCACTTATTTAAAAATCACTGAAATACACCAGTCACAATTACTTCTGTTCAATGGGTACATCAAATAGTTCATTCTCACAAGTTTCCAAAAGAATTAAAGCAATAACTACTAATAATAGCAAAATAACTTTGTCTTCTTCTCCAGCTCCAATCATGACTTCGTACATGGCTTTTACCCCATCTACTGGTCTGTTGGATATGTTAAGGAGAGGGATCAGAACATAAAATTCTGTGTGACTGAAATATGGTGTTACTTGATGTCCATACCCTATATTTTTAGTAGGTTACATATGTCAAGGTATGTCTATGTAGCACATAAGATTCACACAAGCACCGACTATCTAACCAATGGGGTGGATATCCTAGCCAATCGCCCATTAGTGTTTTTAGGGTAAATACCCAATAAGGTGGGCATTCTCGGTCACTTATGGCCCTATTAAAGGTAGATTCTTATGATCTCTTATAGCCTGGAGGTGGACCCCTAACCCTTTAAGTCCCCATCCTAATACTTTAACGTTCTTAAGTCTATACTCTCACTTGTAATATGATAATAAATATTGAGAACGTTACTATTCAACTGATATTACGATAGGACACCTATGTCGCTTAAGAATTCCCTTAGACAGTTGATTAGCATGTAATGACCACATATCTTTTATTTACCAAGTCTGTCACTAGTTGAGCCCTTACAAGATTTTAAAGGAAGTGGACATCCACCGTGAACTACCCTACTCCGTTACGTTTATGCCTAACCACTTTTAGAGAAGTAAGACCCAAAGACTTACTTCGAATCTAATAAGGGTGGGTCCCATGACTTTGGTTCCTCTCCAAGGAGTAAACCTTCGGAGGGATCCTAGTCCTAACCAGTTAAGACCCAAATTAGATTTAAAAAAAACCAGTCACTTAAGACCTTCTCATGGTGTAGTAAACTGACCTATTTTCACATGCAATAAACTTATATATATATATGTATGTATATAGTTATATATACACACTAGACCTCTCACATTAAACTGTATACCTATAGGTGTTGGATATGTCGGTCAGCTCCGAGCAGACTTCTACTACAAGTTGGTTTAACCTCATGTCTAATGTACTAAGTTTGAATGGTTCATGTCACCCAAACCTCTCACGTTAGTTATATAACCTCGTGTCTAGTGTTGGATATGCCAGTCTAGTTCATGGCACCCGGACTTCTACTACAGGTTGGTTTAACCTCGTGTCTAGTGCTGGATATGTTGGTTGGCTCCGGGCAGACTTATACCACAATTGGCAACAGACCTCGTGTTTGTGTGTCATTATATATATATATATGTATGTATGTATGTGTATATGTGTATATGTATATGTATATATATGTGTTAAAACCAAAAATCGATTTCAACACCGGGTGTTATGTAAACACTACACCAAATGGTTAGATTAGAATATGGAACTGCGTAATCATAAAATAAAGAGCATAGAATGAAGGCAAGGAAATTTTTATAGTGGTTTGATCTTATGAAAGATCTACGTCCACTTTGAAGTGTTCTTCATTATCATGAAGGAATTCACATAGAGCGTCATTTCATATATCTCACTGATTATACTTGATCACAATTTTTACAATGATTCACCATTTTCGTTCTCTTTTAGCTTTAGATTTCACTTGAATTTGTAGAGGAATGGATTAAACCTCGTAGATTGTGAAGGTTATCTTGTAGATCTTCAATCACTTGTGTGTTTGATGCTTCTCCTTGGTTCCAAAATGAAGTTCAAGTTAGATCCGGGCTTTTAGAGAAGATCAATGGCGGTTAGAGATCACTAGAACTGAGTTATAGCGGTTTTCCATGGCATATGAAGGTGATTAGAGAAGCTTTGATCTTCATGTTGTTGGACGAAGAAGGAGCATGCTCAGGAGGCCATCAATGGAGCTTTAAGAAGCTTTAGAATGGTTGAGGAATGATTTGAGCAGCCCTCTAGGGTTGAGGAATCGGTCCATTAAAGTGTGGTGAAAGGGTGTGTTTATAGGTGTAATTTTATGGTATGCAGGATTTGGGTTGGCCATATACTTATTTACGAAAATGCTACTGGGCAATTTCACGACCGACCCACTTTACAGCTGTCATATGAAGCATATTTACGGTTCTGCCATTGTAAACTAATACTAACCAACCATCTTTTTGCTTTGATACTGACCCAAATAATATGCTTCCGCCCTTTTACACTGACCAGCTTCCTTTTCTTTAGGACAACCCACATTATTTACCAATATGCCACCGCCTTTTTGAGGACCGACCCGTTTTATTCATTGCTGCCTTTCTTTGTTGAACACTGCAGACTAATCCACGTGGCAAATATATGACTGGCCTGTGCTTTAATATAGCAACCGACCCACTTTTATTGATAGCGGTCGCTCCACATTTTGATTTATATGGCTGTACTTGTGACCGGCCAGGAGTGATTAGCATGGCCCACCTATTAATCTACATACAGCACTATATTTATATACTTTCAATCCATTGAATGGTCCATATATGAATTGTTACTACCCAATTTGTTGGTCACGTCATCCTAACTTTCATGAACGACATGCACCGTTCCATGCTTTGAAACTGGTTTGATCCTTAGTGTTACATTCTGGTGATCCAATGTGGAATTGTACAAGACCCATGTGGTTTGTTTATAACATACCAATGTTTTGGTACAGGAGCTTCACTTGGATTTTGTGCACTTACACGTGTTTCATCATGCAAATACTACACTGACCTATGTTAACCCGACTATGATTAATTAGTATGTGGTTGGAACAAAGCATTATTCATGTCCCATGCAAATAGGTTAACACATATATATAATGTGAATAGCCGTCTACAGGATGACGCTGCCATCTCACATACTTCAAGCTCAACGTGTCATTCATCAGAACAGTTGGCAAATAGGATGACATTCAGTCATATTTTTGTGAGTAGCAACACATGTAATGACGCCATTTAATTACAGAATGGTGTCGACCCATTTCTTCTGGCAAATATGCCGACCCACTTAGTGTCTACCCACTTAGTGCCGACCCGGTTAGTGCCGACCCAGTTAGTGATGACTCGGTGTTTTTAACAACGTTAACATTTGCCCCTCGAAGCTTGTATTTCTTTCTTGCGAGAAATGCGGGCTTCGAAATGATCATTATTTGTGTTGAGATCCAGTTATAGCCTTTTGTTTGCTATGGCAGATCATACATTGAATTTATATGCTTCATGTCACCTGTTCTGTAATCAAAATAAGCACTTGCATGATTTTGTACTTATACTTCATCATCAACCATCCATATAGATAGTGGATTTGTTAATCATTAAAAAATGAAATAAAGCGAATTCAGTTTTTAATTGAATAGAGGTGTTTGTGCTGAACTTGTTTTATTCAACGGTTTAAAACTCACTGAAAATTATTTGCACAAACATGATATTCTAATTCGAATTCGCATTTGACGATTAAAATCAACTAATCGACTAAAGTTGACTAAGGATTTCAAACGCTATTGTTTTAATGACTTATATGATGGTGGACAACATTTCATATTTTTGGAAATAAACACTCATGATTTATTCCTTTCTTCCTTTTGGAGAAGAGTGGGAAATTTTCCCCCCGGTTTTGGGAGATCGTTATCAGCCTTCCTCTAGGGAAGTACTTTGGATTTGTTGCCATTGCTTGGGCTAAAATCTAATACTTGTCATGTCTGAGATTTTTAGGCACAACACATATTTATTGGTTAAATTCGAACTCTATCCACAATCCGTCTTGGTTAATTCAGATATTGGAGACTTTCGTCACTCAATTATATTGATTAATCCAAGCGTCGGTAGATTCAAAAGGAGTGTCCCCAGAAAGGACTTCGATTAAAACCCCAATATTTGTTGTTATCGCATCAGGTGCTTCCTGATTCTGACAATCAATTGGGTGCCCCCGGAGAGGACTTTGGTTAGAACCCCAATGTTTGTCGTTATCGCATCAGGTGCTTCCTGATTCTGACGATCAATTGGGTGCCCTCGAAGAGGACTTTTGTTAGAACACCAATGTTTGTCGTCATCGCATCAGGTGCTTCCTGATTCTAATAATCAATTGGGTGCCCCCGGAGAGGACTTTGGTTTGTGCTGGTCCTACCAGCTTGTTTGTCGGTTCTTCCGGCCTGATGTTGGCACTTCCAATCACCAGGTTTGTCAGTCCTTCTGACACCGTGATGGTCCTTCTTGCTCAAGGTTGCCATCAATTCCTTTGTCGGATGCTCGACTAGGCAGGCTATCTAAGATTAGGAAATGAAGCTTTGAAACTCCCACTTAGGGGAGTGCCCCTTCAGTGAGGGTTACAACACTTTTATTTGTTTGTTGTGGCGCTTGTTCATTGCTTGAATCTTTGCGACTCCTCTCATTCACTTCTCAGCGCAATGCTTTTCTATTTTTGCATTTGGTCACGTTGATATATACAACCTTTGGCACTTGAGTTAGTGTTGTCGGGGTTGTTATGCTTTGTCAAATTCTGAAGGAACAAGCGCTCGACAGATAACCTGCAATATGAAATCATATTTTAAGCAAGTTTTGATTTGACACATAATTTTGCAAGCCAGAAATTCAATCAAACAGATATGCTCTTAATTGAGGAGCTAATGTTCAGTGCATCACTTGCAGATTATTATAGACTGTTTACAAGAAGTTTCGAATATAACAGAAAGTAAAACATGAAATAAAGCATGAACTAAAGCAGGAAATAGAGCATGAAGTAAAGCAGTGGCGATGTTGATCGCTTATTCTGAGCCACTGAAACTGGAGCACAACCAATGGTTTTTTGTTGATGATCAGCCTTGGCATGGTTTGAACAAGAGCTTTGTTGCTTGTTGCCCCCGGCCCTAGGGAATCGAAACAGCGTTTGAGGATTGTGAATTTTTCACATATTGCTGCAGACGATTCTTCCTAATTAGCTCTTCGATCAGTGACCTTAGATGCCTACACTCATTGGTATTATAGCCTGATTGATTATGGAACCGGAAGAACTTTCCAGAGTTCGCTTGCTTGCCACTTAGTTAATGAGGTTCTGGAATTGGATAATCTTTAGTGTCTTTTGTTGCAGCGAAGATGTTCTCTGGAGTATCATTTAAAGGTGTTAGCTCGATGGGTTGGAAAAGCGAGGCTTCTTGTTGTCTCGATTGTCTTTCCCTTCGCTTCCTCTTTTCTGGCCCCCGACATTTTTCTGATTGTACTGAGTAGTAGCGTTTTTGGGAGCTTCATGAGGTTGCTTTGAATTGGCAATCTATAGAGGCGCAGGATTATTTTATAATCTCATGTACTCCTCTGCCTTCTTATAGAATTTGTCAAGCGTACTTGGCTCCTTCATTTTGGTTCATTTGCCAAATTTTCTATTCTCATCTATGGAGCCGATTAGAGACATTAAAATCAAGCGGGGCTTGGGATTTCCTACTTCGGATACAGCAGCATCGAATCTTTTGAGGAAAGCTTTGACAGATTCTCTTGGTTTTTGTTTCATTGATGTAAGAGAAATAACGTCCTTTGCCTTTATAGCTTGCAGCTTGAGCTGCTCTTTGAATTTCATAATCAAATCATCAAATTGGTTGATGGATTTGGGCGGGAGCCATATGAACCATAACGATGCAACACCTTCTAGATAGAGAGGGAAGCACAGGCATTTGATCTCGTCTGTTGCTTTAGCTCCATTCCTATTTGTGTAGGAAGTGATTCAGATCAGAAGTCCCGTTGTATGGAGGTAGAGTAGGAAGAGTGAACTTCTTGGGAAATCCAGCCTTGCAGATCCTCTTTGTGAATGGATTTTTGCCGAGAGAGAAATCCCATTCCCTTTCACTATCCTTGCGAGGCATGTTGACTTTCATGATTTGCTTTACCACATCCACGATATATTCCTTTGAGTTGTGTCATTCCAGGGAGGGAACTTCGATCTCTTTTCTAGATCCTCCTCATGGTGAGTGATCACGTTTAGAGGATCTAGGTCTTTTACTTCTGCAATGGGAAGGAGCCCCCTTGATGGGACTTGCAACTCGTCGGTTATTTCGATCGGAATGGTTTACATCATTCAACTTTGAGTCTTCAACCTTGGCATTGTCTTTGGCAACAAATCCTTCTAAGTTTTCATTATGAGGATCGGAGGACGATGAATTTGCATTCTCTTCAAGGTTGATATGGATTTTCGGAGGAGGAGCGGGATTTGCTTGAGTGTTTAGGAGAGACTCATTTTATCCATTAAAGCTTGATTAGCATCCATGAGAGTTTTATTAGCATCGATTAGGGCTTTGTTGGAGGCTTCCATGCGTTGACTCAAGTTATCGACAATGACATCTAATTTAGCTTTAGTCACTCCAACTCCAAACATTGAATTTTCTCCAACTTCAAAGCAATTGGCAAATGAAGTAGTTTCATTGTTGATAACATTGTCATTTTCTTCACCGGCTTTGCTAGCGATCTTCTTAGATTTCGCCATTATTTCGGATAAGGCTTTGAATTTGGAAGATAGTTCGTCGATTGGCCTAGATCTTAGATTTGCGGAATCTATGGTAGAAGTAGGCTTAGGACTTCAATGTGAAGGAAGGAGATGCAAACACAGCCCCACGGTAGGTGCCAAATGTTAAAACCAAAAATTGATTTCAACACCAAGGGTGTTATGTAAACACTTCACCAAATGGTTAGATTAGAATATGAAACTGCATGATCACAAAATAAAGAGCATAAAATGAAGACAAGGGAATTTTTATAGTGGTTCGATCTTAGGAAAGATCTACATCCACTTTGAAGTGTTCTTCATTATCATGAAGGAATATACATAGAGCGTCATTTCATATATCTCATTCATTACACTTGATAACTCTTTTTACAATGATTCACCATTTTCGTTCTCTTTTAACTTTAGATCTCACTTGAATTCATAGAGTAATTGATTAAATCTCGCGGATTGTGAAGGTTATCTTGTACATTCTTCAATCACTTGTGCGTTTAGATGCTTCTCCTTGGTCCCAAAATGAAGTTCAAGTTAGATCTCGGCTTTTAGAGAAGATCAATGGCGGTTAGAGATCACTAGAATTGAGTTATAGCGATTTTCCATGGTATATGAAGGTGATTAGAGAAGCTTTGATCTTCATGTTGTTGGAGGAAGAAGGAGCATGCTTAGGAGGCCATTAACGGAGCTTTAAGAAGCTTTAGAATGGTTGAGGACCGATTCCTCTACCCCAGAGGGCTGCTCAAATCATTCCTCAACCATTCTAAAGCTTCTTAAAGCTCCATTGACGGCCTCCTAAGCATGCTCCTTCTTCCTCCTACAACACGAAGATCAAAGCTTCTCTAATCACCTTCATATGCCATGGAAAATCGCTATAACTCAATTCCAGTGATCTCTAACCGCCATTGATCTTCTCTAAAAGCCCGGATCTAACTTGAACTTCATTTTGGAACCAAGGAGAAGCATCTAAAAGCACAAGCGATTGAAGATCTACAAGATAACCTTTACAATCTGTGAGATTTAATCCAATCCTCTACGAATTCAAATGAGATCTAAAGCTAAAAGAGAACGAAAATGGTGAATCATTGTAAAAAGAGTGATCAAGTATAATGAATTAGATATATGAAATGACGCTCTATGTAAATTCCTTCATGATAATGAAGAACACTTCAAAGTGGATGTAATCGAACCACTATAAAAATTCCCTTGTCTTCGTTTTATGCTCTTTATTTTGTGATTACGCGGTTCCATATGCTAATCTAACCATTTGGTGAAGTGTTTACATAACACCCTTGGTGTTGAAATCGATTTTCGGTTTTAATAATATATATAACCATTATATACGTACACACATGCAATCAATATATATTTACATACATGGGAACAATTCAAATTCAAATTCTATCCTAATCGCATTTATTATGCAAATAAAGCATTAATTACGTTGATTATGTTTATATAAGTAAAACAATTAAAGCGCCTAAATAACGTAAATATTTGTATGAACGAGGAAATGTTCTAACGAGATGGTAATTGTCAAATTTGTCTAATCCAAGGTATGCAAGTCAGTTTTTCCATACTTTTACCATTACAACTTAGGCATGATAACATAATTACAATATAATAAATAGCAGTGTGGTAAATATACATACATACAAATTTCAGTTTGCATCCTAGGCTTGTTGGAATGATTCGAGTACTAGATTAAAAATAGAGTATTACATACACTTATACGCGTATGTTTATAATTTCCACTTTATCTAGTTCACCCCATTTTGGTGTTATGCAGATAAAAATGTTTATATTTGTCATATTTCAAGTATGAATATGTTTGGATTCAAAATAGAATCCAAACCTAATCAAATCATGAAATACCCAAATCTAAACCCTTTTAGGTTATAATCAAATGTTTAATAAAAGTGAATTACACAAAATAGAAACAATAGTAGCAACACCCCCTTTTCATTTTAACCTAAGATTAACATCAACGATCCATAAAACCCAAATAATCATGACAAATCATATGCAAATATAAAATAGTGGATTTGGGGGTTTTGGTATTTTTGTTATCGATTTCCAAATCCTCCTAGGCATATCTATCAACCTGGTAATCTAATAAAAGTATGAATATGCCTAACTAAACGATATTCCACACACAAATCTAGGGAAGAACAAAGAGAATTATGAGGTAGATCTAGATCTTTTCTTAATCTATGCGTCGAACATGCTCCAATAATTCTCCTAATATATATACAAGAAACATGTATTAGAATTATATATAGGGGTATTTAAGCACAAGGACAAAATTAAAGAAAAATTTATCCATAAGGACAAGAGACTAAAATTTTATCCACAAGGACATTTTTTAGTGTAAAGGGAGAAATTCAGGGGTCCACTATCACTGCATACTTTACACTAAAAAATGTCCCTCTGGATAAATTTTTTGCCTCTTGTCCTTGAGGTTAAATTTTTCTTTAATTTTGTCCTTCACGTTATTTTCCTGTTATATATATATATATATATATATATATATATATATATATACACACACCAAATTCCAAAGTTCATTCTAAAAACCTATATGAATTAGAATTGAATGGTGATAAGAATTAAGGTTGGAGAAGCAGAAGAAATCATTAACCTTTATTTTCATGGAATTTAGTAATGGAAGAGAGACAGCATGGAGGAAGGGATAAAAAATGGTTAGGGTTTCATAGTGTGATACGACAGGCTATATATAGTTTCCCATGTGAGCATAGACCGTTGGATTAGTTTGATATAATCCAGGCCTTTTATTTATATACATCCTCTCAAAAAAAAAACCAACCACATAGATTTATTGGGCTGTCCAGCCGTCAGGCGGTTGACGACGGTCGATACCCCTCTAAAGGGGGCGATCAACCCCTAAGGGGCTGGAACGCCCAATAAACGTGCGTTTGTTGATGTGTTTATTTTAATTAATACGCTCCTTAATCTCTTAATCTTATTCCTTATATACAATATCCTTTGTCCCCATGATTTTATCCTTATTTCAAAATTCAAATTCTCCCTCTTCATTTTAAATTTATTTTGGACACATATCTATATTATACATTTAATTATATATATAAATATATATATATATATATTCTGCGTTTTACGGTCCAAATTCATTTGTTCATAACTTCTTCATACGTTGACCATTTTCAGCATATTATATATGAAAATGACTCAGAATTTTGTCATGAATCCAAATAAAAGAGTTTCTTAGCCAAATTCCTAAAGCTGCAAAATCTCATTTTCCAGCCTTACTATTTAATTACTTATTTTTAATTATTTATTTATTATTAATACTTATGTATTTTATGGTGTGTTACATATCCTCTCTAAGCTCTCCAACCACTACTGAGTGCCAATAATGCCCCTCAATCCTGTGAACTTAGTACCTCCATGGTGAGTGTACTCCTTGCGAAGATGAGTAAATCAAATGGATTGAACTAAAGCAAGTTCAATCAGGGCATTACCTCAACCCCTTCCTTGAGCATTTCCTTTGGCAGCCATCTGAAAGATTCAGAAATAAATTTTAGAACAAAGATGAGATCGAGTCAGATTGAAAGAGAAGTACATGAAAAGGAATTCTAACTAAGACAAAGGTTAGATTTCTAACTAAGAAGATCGGTTCAAAGGAAAGATAGGTTTTGGAAAGGATTAAATCTTTAAAACATGTTCCATGTTAAACCTTCTAAATCACATAAATACTTAAAATCCTTTATAAAACCATTTAAAACATTGAAAATTTCTTTATACACTATAAAATAGTTCTCTCATGAAAAGGATTTCGAGACTGATTTTTACTCATTCTAGGGTATTGCTACCCTATCTCTAATGAGTTTTTTATCCCATAGGCTAAAGTTTGCCTAAAATCTGATTAGGATACCAACTGTAGCGACCCACTATTTTGAACCATTCAAATCGACAGTAAACCACACATGCCAAATTTGAATTCAAAACAATAGATTGTTAATATATTTGGGATAAAATAAAGTGAAACTTTGTGCTACATCCTCATTTTAAACTTACTGTATAGCGGCTCCTTGTCTAAAGTTTAATGTAAAGCGGGTCCTTGTTTTGCCGTAGCAACGTGTTTTAATATATTTTTGCGCTACTGAATAAAAAAAATTCAACAAATTGCAAATATTCTAGAAAAAAATCTGAAATATCAGCAATTTTAGTGAATAAATGTTGATATTTCAGCAATTATTCACCCATATTTTAGTTGAAAGCAAATGAATAATTGCTGATATATCAGCAATTATACATATATAATTGTTGATAATCATCAACTTTTTAACATTTAGTTGAAAGGAGGGTGAATAATTGCTAATATATCAGCAATTATACAAATATAGTTGCTGATATATCAGCAACTTTTTAACAGTATATGCAAATAAATTAAATAGCTGTTGAAACATCAGCAATTTTAGTGAATTATTGCTGATATTTCTGCAATTATTTACAGAATATATACTTGAACGGTGGATGATTAATTGCTGAAATATCCGTAAATATGCGAAATTTGCATAAAAAATCTGCAGCGTACGTTTTTTTGGTTTTGAATCAATTCTTTTGTATTTTTAATGCATGAGTACGATGATGATTATGTGTTAAATTTAATTTTGAAGTTTGGTAAATTTTTACATTTCTTTTTTTGCTGTTGTTGATTTTCGAAAAGCAGGGACCTAATTTATAAAGTTTTTAGGTAAGAGTTTTTTTGTATTTTGAAACTTAATAGGGACCCGAGCTAAACATACCCTAAAATAAACCAAATAACAATACAGATTATAAAATAGCTCAAGTAGAATATCATAGTAGTTCATGAAGCTACTACATAAACATAGTCTCGAAGAAAATACATAAATACCACAGACAGAAACATATACATTAAAATCCTTAATATGTAGATAGTCCACTAGTACATAAGCAAGTGATAGAAGCAAATAACTAGAAATGGAAATAACTGGAATTAAATAGCAGGTAAATGACCAAAGCTACAATAGATCTCTAGGTTCAAGGTATGTGTCACTCAAGTTGACTAGAGCAAAATGCAAAAAATGCCACAACACTTGGATTATGACTAACATTCTCATAAAAGCAATTTAACTCAAGTGAAACATTGATATGAAATACTCAAGTAACTTAAAGGATGTTTGGGATTTCCATCCCCTAAGGATCCGATAAGTTATATATCATATAATATAATATGCTATTATAATAGTGTATACGGTAAATATATTATTGAAAATAGCGTAAGTAGGATTACATTTTTACCCTTACACCATTTACAAACATTGTAACCTATACAGTACTGTAAACTCCACCAAATCGATGGGCTATCAGGGAGCACCCCGTAGGTACAACATAAATTAAATTCGTAGTGGGCGCGATTAGGATAATATGATAGGGCACACGAGGCGACACCCACGGTAGGATTCTATCGGATTGCGGGACCGTGCTGGTGGTAACGCATTGCAGCTACTACCGCCCACCTCAAACAACACTTTCATAATCAAGGGTGGATCCACCAATCAAATTACAAAAGTAATAGACATGGTTCGTAGAAGAATGTTCGATAGGTGGAGCAATCTCACTTGTCTCGGCCATGGCACCTGTTTTAGTCATTTCAATTATGACCCGAAAGTCAAGGCTATCCATCATCGTTCTCTTACTTGACTCCAGTACCGTTCATCAAATTCATCCTACTTCATTCAGGATTCTCAACAACATGCACAATTATTAAAGTGGTATAGGTATAGACAGAGAGTATATTAATACCGACTCCGGTCTCCTAAACAACAAATCGCTTATTTTACGCTATGGTCATTTAAAAACATATTTAATATTAATATCACAAATATCATTTTAAAATAAAGTTCAAATATTAATTATAATATAATTTAAAATTATTTGACTAAAAATTCAATTCATTTATATTAACAAAATTCAATCATTAAGATTTATTAATAAAATCAGATTATTATATTTCTAATATCTTATCTTAAACTCAATTTAATAATAAAACTTAACTAAACTTATCTTTTAAATTAAAATATAATAGAACTATAAAATAGATTCTTATATCAAAAGGAAAGAACTTAAAGTAAATTTATATACTTTTAAACCATTTTAAAATTTAATTCTTGAATTCTTATGTTAATTATAATTCATTAGTCTTAAAGTATATAAAATAAAACTTCTATAAAACCTTATCTTTTAAACTTTAGTTCTTTAAAAATCAAATTATATATCTAAACTTTTAAAATCGACCATGGTGTCCGTAATAGTTTTTTACACTAGGCCAAGTGATATAAATATATATCATTTCAATCCGAGTTAATTCAAATTTCGAGTATATGTCATTTCAACCCGTGACCCAAATATTTCAAATCCATTAAAAAACGTTCAGATCTATCATTTCAATTTATAACGATTTTTCCCTATTCTATTGTCTGTTTGGGTATATATCATTTCTACTCATAGTGATTTTCCTAAAACTAAGGCAACTTGTTCCATGCTACAAGGAGAAGCAAAGAATTTTTATATATACACATGGGCTCAAACGCATGGAAAAGCAAAATGGACAAAATTAAACATGCATGGAAAGGCAAATTATAATAACGTGTGGAGAAAAGTTAAAAAGGGATGAACTATCTTGCATGGGACAACATGCATCTAACGCATGTTTGTTCATTTTTTATGTAAGGGACCAGCATGCACAACATGCTTGAAGTAATTTACAGGGAATGACCACAAGTTTAACAATGCATTCAGTTTACCCTCTATTTTTTTTTGCATGAAATGGTGTGAAATATGTTGCATGGAACAAATTTGAGCATGCATGTACATAATCTAGCAACGCATGCTATTTTTTTAAAAAGTTTATATAATAGGAATAGAAAATACCATGTAAAAAGGTAGAAGCTTGACACTGGATACGTCAGACCTTGTTTTAGATAGAAGCTGGACGAGCTGTGGATGATGATTGTTGTGTTAAGAGGCGAGCTTTTGTACGTGAATTGAAAGAAAGAACGAGAAGACTGAAGTTGGTTTGTTTTACTTTTTTCAGCAAGGAGAACGAATGACAAGCCCTTGATACATATATATACATACATACATACATATATATATATATACATACATATATATATATATATATATATCTTTATTAATAATTCTCTTGAAAACACATATTTTTGGTCCGACCGTGAAGTGCTCAAATTGCCCTCTATATATATTCAATTTTCTCTAAAAACTCTACTGCTTTTTCCTTAAAATAGCATCCTCTATAATTACGTGATTTTTTTTCTTACAGAACTCACGACAAACAAGAAATAATTCATGTTTTGAATAATTCAATATAGCACTTTAACGCATATTGTTTTACCAGGGTATTTTAAAAATGCGGCTTGACATATTCCTCCCTAAAACTTTGCACCTTTGCAGCATATTTATGACTTTCCTGTCTATGAATGTGCTTTCGAGCTTCAGGCATGCTAGCTTCCCATGCTCTGATGAATACTACCAACATGAACACCAAAGAAAGGTGAGAAACAGTAGTCATTATTTTATGTTTATGTTCCTCTTTCACACCACAATGTAGAACAGGAAGGATTATGGTACTGGGAGATTTGTAGTTTGTAGTACGATCAACATTCATGAATTTGTATAGGTGAAATACAATTTTATTAATTAGGAAGATTCCATTCGTTAAATTTGACCATACTGTAGGGACTTATATTTTGTATTAAAATAAAATTTGTAATGCGGCTTGACCTATTCCTCCCTAAAACTTTGCAGCATATTACTACCAGGTTCTAAACAAAGTTAAATATAGGCGCATATATATTTTTAAGGGGTACTTGAGAAATAAATACTACCTTTTCTTCGGCCTTGGACCTTTTCAATCCTTCGTACAGTATTATCCCACTTAACTAGGCTTCTAGAAACCACGCCACTGCCCTATAAATACAACTCCATATCCACAACAATTCATATATCTCCCCTACAGATTCTTTCCCACCACTCTCTCATACTATCTACATATCTTTCTACATCACTATTTCCAGAAACTGTGTAAATTGCAGAAGACGTTGGAACCAGTTCATACAAATAGAGGACTTCTGTATGGTAATTTACGCAATAGCACAGGTATCAGGTATATGCAGTTTTGATTTTTGAATTTTTTTCCCTTTTTTTTCCTTTTTGATACATCTTTTTGATGAAAATTCACGTTTTTTTTTCATGCGTAACATCCAATATTATCAGCAAGCAAACATGCTAATAGAATTTGCATACCTTCAAGGCAGCTAATCTTCACACCTTTAATCAATATGATAGTTGCTTTTGCAATTTATTTTGTACAGCAACATACATGGATAGGGAAATCTTGGTAACTTTAGAATTTGCATAACATCATCCATTACGCAAGTAATCAAAATTTAATCCATCCTAATGTAGTATAATTCTCATATGTAAGCCCAGGTGCATTAGCTTTCTAGCTTTCTTAAAATGTTAATTTTGTAAGTTTAGTAGCTTATTATGTTTTTTTCTGTATTGATATATACAGTTTATAAACTTTGTGAACTATATTATCAGTATAGTTTAGTTATGAACGGAGAATACTATACATAAATTGTGAAGTGAATTCCACTTTAATCTTCTAATTTTTTTTCTGCTTACTTTCTATTATTCATCATTAATTATTCATTTTCTATATGCTGAACATTTCGGTGCTTCAAAATAGTTTATGAATTTCGGGAATTTTCTCTGTCTGATTAATGTTATAACGTCCATATGTTACCACTATTATCTGCCTAACCTAAAGATTTGTATGTTTGAACATTTGCGCTAAACAAAAAAAATGATACTATTTTGAGTAGTCTGGCGCTGTTTTGGGGTTCCAAACTTGAAAGTATGACCTGTCTGATCAACATATTTTATTTTTGTTCTATTTTGTTCTTTTCTATGGTTTAGCTTTTTTCCTTTTGTATGTAAAATTGATCTTTTAATTATTCAAAAATATGTAGACACTGTGCGATTAATGCATGCTTGGCTCAACAATATTCGATTGAGTGTATGCATGTAATTAAAGTGGAGGGCCTTGGGGTTTATAAACTATATTATTAGTACAGTTTATCAAGTACCGTTAATTAGTTTGATATTCAAGTTTATATGCTAATCCAAAAAAAAAAAGACAGAAATTATAAATATAGATACTTAAATAGTCTGATATTAAAACGCGGTTTATATTTACCTCTTTTCAACATGTATATAAACACGAGGCAATTATGTTTCCAGCATTTTTTGTTTTCTTTTCTAAACCAATGTTCGGAATATTACCTTTAGCGGGATATATTGAGTTAAAAGGCAGTGGAAATTATGAAACTGATGTAGACCCTTCTTCTCATATGTTTTAGCACATAAATTAAATTAATATTAATATTTAGACATTCCCTAATGATAGTATAATTGTCGCCGTTCAATCAAGTATAGCAAACAACATAAGGTATCGATCAACAATGGATAGTGAACCTTACGACAAGCAAAGATCCACTCAACAAGATGATATATCCCAAAATCCACCGGCAATGAAGGATAGTGTAGAAGTCTGCAAAACGGAAAACGATGATCAAAAATCTCTCTCAAATGATGATTTTATTTGGAACGCTGAATTTACGGCAGCAGTGGTAAGTGATATATCAAGTATAAAATTTAGCTAAATTTTATATTTAAATTTTCTTATCTTATGAGGTTTTTTCTCTTATTTTTGCAGGTGGATTTTATGGAGAAAAATGGATGGTGAAGAATATGGCAACAAAATTCACTATATACAAATAAACCATAACCATTTGTTATTTGTAATAAAAAAATAATTAACGTTAATTAGTGCTTTTTTTCATTTATGTCTTTATTTCTAATAACGGAATTCGTTGTTATATAGTCTTTATTGTTATTTTTTCGATATTTAAAATAAATTTTAATTTATATTTCCGTTTGTAGATTATATTATTACTCTGTCATTTATGCGGCATTGGTATACAGTTTCGTTCTGTTTTGTCATTATAATTATCACTAGCTTAACAACTACCACTAACTGCTATGTGCAATTATGTTGTTCATTGTTCCAAAATAAATGACTCAACAATATTCATTTTTCAAACAGTAATACACCAAAGATGAATAATCGAAGAAGGCAAAATAGAGGTTCTAGCAGTTTAACTGATGAATAAAGAGAAATGCGTCGTATGAGGGATAGAGAACGAAGAAGGGCTATGAGTCAAGAACAACGAGAAAATTATCTAGCTCGCCGTCGTGAAATGTATCGACAAAGAAGAGATAGATCCCAAAATGCATCTTTAAAAGCGCAAACAAATGTTATAGCCGATGAATCTCTTGCTTACCAACAACAAACGAACCCAAGAATAAAGATTGAACGAACCGAAACTACATCTGTTGAGGAAAGACAACATATTTTAAATGATAGTTCGCAGTTAGCCCAAGGACATATACACTCATCACAAGTTAATAATCAACTACAGGGGCTTCAAACTACACGAAGAAATGTTAGAACTCATAATGTTGCAAAAAATTTCGTAGACTGCATTGAATTTCAGAAATATCTATTAAAACAACCAACATTTTGTCAGCATTGTTCGGCAAAATTATTTCAGCATGAAAGTGGATCATTGTGTTGTTTAAATGGAAGAACTAAACTTCCTCCAGTGCATTCACCTAATGAACTCTTGGAGCTGAACTTATGCGATTAGCCGCTGTTCTTATTTGGGATGAAGCAACAATGACCCACAGATATGCTTTTGAAGCACTGGACAGAACTTTAAAAGACATATTAGGAAATGACATGCCATTTGGAGGTAAAATTGTAATTATTGGTGGGGATTTCAGGCAAGTTTTACCTGTTGTACAAAAGGGTACAATATCGGAAACAATTGATGCATGCATAGTTAGATCATCATTATGGAGACATGTAGAAGTGATCCATCTCACTCAAAATATGAGAGCAAAAGAAGACCCTTTTTATGCAGATTTCCTTCTACGGGTTGGTGATGGAGATGAGCCACATTTATTTGAGGACAAGATAAGAATCCCAGACGAAATGATAATACCATGGGAAGATGAAAATTCAATAACCACTCTCATAGATTCAATTTTTCCAGCCTTAAACGTGAATGCATTTGATACAAATTATATGATTACCAGAGCTATAATAACCCCACCTAATGAAAACGTGGACGTGCTCAATGACCAAATTATTAAAAAAAATCCTGGATGTCATCATGTCTACTATTCTTTTGATTCTGTGGAAGATGATGCAAGAAATTTGTACCAACTTGAATATTTGAATTCACTTAATTTAAGTGGTTTACCCCCACATAAATTGGTATTGAAGAAAGATGCACCAATAATGTTGTTAAGAAACCTTGATCCAAAAAATGGATTATGCAACGGTACACGACTTATATGTCGTGAACTTCATAGAAACATCATAGATGCAGAGATTGCTGTTGGTCACTTTGCTGGAACCCGGGTTTTCTTACCACGAATACCTATGAAGCCCTCTGAAGATATCCGTTTACCATTTACTTTGTTGCGTAAACAGTTCCCTATAAGATTAAGTTTTGCTTTAACTATAAACAAAGCTCAAGGGCAAACAATTCCGAATGTGAGAATTTACTTACCGCAAGAAGTATTCAGCTATGGTCAACTTTATGTAGCATTGTCTAGAGGAGTTTCAATGAAAAACACCAAAGTTCTGATAAAAAATGGCGCAGTTCAAGGGAAAACTGGAACCTATAGTAGAAATGTTGTGTACAAGGATGTGTTGTTATCTTCAAAAGGAGAGATTTGATAATTTTTTGGTTAATTGTTTCTTCCTGTAATGTTTGAAACATAGTTTAAACAATATTTATTTTCAGTTCCATTCTTTTAATGCATGCTTATAAAATAGCAATCACTAGCATTGAAATAAATCTTAATCCTACTGATTGTTTTATATTTAAAATTTCGCTTTCATGCCTGTCATTCATATGTCAATTTACTATTTGGTATTTCTATTTCTTTCTCTTGAGTTTATAAATTATGCAATATTTCTTAAATTCATATGCGAACATATATAAAAACACAATAATTCATAAACAACAATTCAATCGCAAAGCGCGTGTCATCATCACGCGCGAAGCGCGTGCCTCGACCACGCGCGAAGCGCGTGCCGTTACGCTCGTATATATAGTGTGTGTGTGTGTAACCGAGGAGAGCGTGAAAGTTGGCTCTACGAATGACTGAGTATCAACAAGGCTTTACCAATTTGAAAAATAATTGGAATAGGAGAGTGTGTGTGTGTGTGTAACCGAGGAGAGCGTGAAAGTTGGCTCTACGAATGACTGAGTATCAGCAAGGCTTTACCAATTTGAAAAATAATTGGAATAGGAAATAAATTAGAACAGACAAGTTCAACTTAGAGGACACGGACATTACTTCCCATCATAAAATAATTTAACAATTTTGACGCACGATAAATAAATTTAGAAATTATTATAAGTTAACCGAAAAAATATTACGCGGTTGCAGCTTACGCGTTATGCGTTGAAAACCGCGATTTTCAAGAGAACGAAAAAGTTCGTTTTCAATGAATCGAAAAGTGGAAAACACTAAATAATAATGCACGTAAAAATAATAAAAACTACATTTTTTTTTAAATTAACGAAGAATTTATATTGTTAGAGTTTGTGCCCTAAAGGCAATCCATTTAATGTGATTAATAACATCGTTGATGTTATGTATTATTTTGAATAAAAGATTTGATTATGTTATATTTTACTGCATAATATAAATATTAACATAATATGAGTTCTTAGAATAATAATACAAAATTATATGGTTTCAAGTAAGTAACTTGAACATGAGATTATATAATATAATAAGTATTATAATTCTTAAAAGTCTCTAGTCAAGTTTTGTTGTAAATAGGACAACAATGAAACATGTATGTTAATTGACTGATAATCATATACGTCATACTCATAACAAATAAATTTCTGATTTGCGTTCCCGCTTTAATTCAAACCAATTATATGCAATTATAGAATCAAAATTCAATTTAAAATTTTCAATTTTTTTTTCTAGTTTGAACTTGTCGCATTCAACCATAACTAACATCAATTTCTCGGATCATTAAAGTCGACCCCTATGTCGACCTATGGATCGAACCACTTATGGGTTGGGTCGAAAAACATAGTTGTTGGAGCAGAATTTGCGTCTAGATACATATCGAGCACGAGACATGTAATTCAGGCAGACGTGGTTGGTTCCTATTGGTTATTTTTGAAATTAAAGAGCTGTAATTGGTTGGGAGACATGGTTGGCCAAGATTTATTTTAGAAATCCAAAGGTCAGGGAACCCTATAGGTTACACTATAAATAAATCTCAAGACCTAGTTAATTTCTCACAACATAATCTTTCCCTTCTGGGTTCTCCTTTTTTGAGACGGACCTAACCTAATCTTTTCTAAGGAATGGGCTTATAAAATACTCATACATTCCTATTAGAGTCGATCTGCAGCATCCATGGAAAAAGAGCTTAGGACCATGGGGGCGTGTAATTATTCAGACTTTTGACAAATTAGGAAAATAGGGTTTATAATAGTTGTAGATTTTTTTTTAAGTTTTTCTTATAGTTATTCTTATAGTTTTATTTTTATTCAAGTTCTATAAGATAGTCTTTCAGTCATCTTCCCTTTTTGCCTATTTATATCTGTCAGTTATTTTACAATGTCTGCATTTATTTTTGGTTTATGCTCAAAACATGCCAAGATCTATAAATGTTAGTCTATTGACAACTGAACTAATCCTTTTTTTTCTCACAGAAAATAGAATTAAAGTAATAATCAAATGAACATTGACTAAATTTACAGAAAAAGTGCACATAAAGTATAGATCTATAATTAAAAAGGAAATAGAATGAAATAGGCAAATTAATGTGGATTTGCAATAAAATTGTAACATGGGTTGTAATTGGAAAAAAGTCAGAGCATGAGAATAATATTATGATAACTGTACGGATACATAAATAAATCATAATAAATAGATTAGACATATATGCAAATAGAATTATAACATGAGGGTTATAATTAAAAGAAATAATGAAAATATTATTATAATTATAAACTTAGATTAAGTTTTATAAGCATATAACAGTTGTGGTCTGTTCCAGCAGTAATGAGATGATTAGGAAAAATAAATGACAAATAAATAAGACCTAGTTCAAGGGGGGCTGGGTAGAGACTTAAATTATTATATTTGTTTGTTTGACGGTATCTACAACCCCTTTTAGGATTATCACTGATTTCTCATAATAGGTGATGGTGGAGGCTAGACACACTTATACTGACTGGGGTAAATAAGGGGTCAATAGAGTAGGAGAGTGCAAGGTTCGTTCCTACTGTGTCCAAGCGTGTAGTGATATCGACGAGGCAAAATAAGTCACTACGAGTCCAAAAGCTATTAGTATGCCTTTACCATTGAATTATTAGGTTAGATAAAGCCTTAGATCCGTAGTGACATATTTACCATGCGAGATGGTAGATCAGTAGGAAAAAGCCGTTCAATCGGTAGCATTAGAAAATTATCCTAATCATATTTATTACGCTCAAGTATATTTCGTTGTACATCTTTCCATTATGTTTACCTTCCATAGTTGTGCACAGACACTTACTCTATCTAACACTATAACTGTTATTGAGTCTATTTCCCTATATTACTCAATCATGCTAGTAATTACATCATTCACCAGATATTATGTATGACCCACTCCTCTTTCTTCCTTTTTCTTTCCATCATTAGGCTCACAAATCAAAGATTGGCTGATACTAACAGCTTGGAAGATTTAATGTTGGAGACCTCATTTTCTTTTTATTCGATGTACTTAATTCTATTTTATGAAATCTTATTTTTCATGGTTCGGGTTGTACTTGAGAGGGGAAATGTTTTATTATATACTATGATTTGAGCTGGGATTATGTAAGACATATATTTTGTATTAAATCTTATTTTGTGTAAAGTATCGTTATGACAAAATAAATTATTAAAAAATAAATATTTCCATTATTTTTGTTTTATGTCTTGTAAATTTTAGTCTCTTTGATTAGTTTCTTTATACCAACAATGCTCCATGTTCCTTAGTATGACCTGTTTAGGGAATACTAAGGGATGTGGGTGTAACATTTGGTATCAAAGTCTAAGGTTACAGGATTCCTAAATTGTTTTTTAAAGTAAAGTATTTTTCTAAAGGAAAATAGATTTTCAAAAAAAAAAGTATCTTTAAAAATATATTTTTTACAAAAATCCTCAAGTCCTTCTCCTTTCCTTGTCATATTACCTCCTTTTTCGTTGAGTTATCTATAGGACAACCTATCTAAGCTTACCTACATATATTAAGACCTTAAATCTTTATAGATTGGGGTTTTGATTTGTGGATAAACCCGCTTAGTTTGTTTTTGATGAGTTATGGATTCACAATTAGAAGATAAACTTCCTACTTGACAAATATTAAGTAGGGCCTAATATAAAAAAGGCAACCCTATAGTCCAAGGATTTCAGGTTGACTTAGAAGTACTACCGTAAGGATTCATGAAGATATTATTAGATTTTAAAAGGAAATAGTTAATGTGGGCACTACGTCGAGAGTGTTATAAGAAATATATTGATCAAAATGATCAACTAATGGAAATGGAAAAAGGTTGGTGTAAGTAGGGGTGGGCATAAATCGAACCGCAATGCGGAAACCGTGCAAACCGAACCACAAAAACGGTGTGGAAAACTGCACTAGATTCTCTCTCTAAAGCAAACAGTTCAAACTGACCCGACTCGCAATGACATTGTGATAACCGCCCACAACCCCTGCACTAAATAATAGTAAAAGTGCACTGAAAGGTGTGCTAGACAGTTTTGGACAATCATCAAGGTATGATAACACAAGCGGAATATGTCGTAAATCTCACAGTGCAAGGATAAAATATAATAGAATATATACAACAGGTAATATTAGTGAACCATATTTGAGCAAAAATCTCAAATTTCCAAAACACCTAGGAAGTATATCCATACACCAGAATTGCAACATATGTCTGTACATATTTCCCTCACCACAGCACCCAGAGTAGAACAACCAACAGTGGAAACCCAAATACTATATAGTAAGAGAGATAGTACGCTAGCCTCCTGCTCGCCTCTGAACTGTTACATCGTCTTTACTAAGTCATCACCTACCACCTGCCACCTAGTCTGCCCATCCAAAATCGGATGTACAGCCCAAGGTAATAAGTGGGAAACATAAAACTTTGAGTCAGACAACAGCCTTAGTGACCGATAAAACAGCTAACAAACTTCATCAATAAAGCATAAGAGAATGGATAGATAAACATACTAATCTACTCACAACACCAAAGAAGAACTCAACCCTATCTTTCCCACATCGGACAATGATAGCCTTTATAATCCATAACACCCAAGGTAATAACAATTCATCCATGGTAATCAGAACAACCATCGATAACACTCATAGCATCCAAATTACTTAAGTCTCACGTAGACAATCCTAATTGAGTTTAACATCCCTCAAGCACTCTCCCCAGAGGCCTAAACATATATCAGTCAAGCACTCAAGGAATATCTCCCTCGACTTTGGATAATCCACATGAGATGGTACAAACAGAACAAACAATCATCCATGACTGACTCTGGCTATCACCGCCAATCCTGTCGTAATATTATGACTAGCCCATACTGCCATCCGTCAAGGGCTAATGCAACCCCGGCTCTAGCAAAACCCCGTACGCATTTGCATCGATACGTACCTAGGCCTTTTCAACGATACCCAGGGTATTTGACCTACATCCGATCTTTTAGGTGCCCCTATTATACCTCTGCTTTGAGCCAGTTAGTACCTACGACAACATTAATTCCTTGGCCTTCAGTATCTCTAGTCATCTTCACTTGCGACTATCAATAAACTCAGAAACTTAAGAGCAACCATTACTTCAAACGAGCTCAATACATCTTTGAGTCGTTATTTCACATGAACGCAATACATCCTTGAGTCATTTCCACATTCATTGTATACAACAAACAACGAATAAATCACATCACTTCGAACATCCTCATCTGGACTCTCGTCGAATCCATCATCTCAAAACCCTTGAGCATTGCACGACTAGAATAGAAGCAATGTGCGAACAGAATCACTGTAGCAGTGTACGCTCGACCAAAAACACTGTAGCAGACGTTCGACCCAAAATCACTGTAGCAGGACGTTCGACCCAAATCATTGTAGCAGGACGTTGGACCCATAATCACTATAGCATGACGTTTGACCCACAAACACTGTAGCAGTACGTTCGACCCATAATCACTGTAGCACGACGTTCGACCCACAATCAATGTAGCAGGACGTTCGACCCACAACAGTACCGTAGCACGTTCGACCCACAGTACCGTAGCACGTTCGACCCAGAACACTGTAGCGCTTGACCCAGAATACTGTAGCGCTCGACCCAAAACCTGCACATGCCCAATCCAAGCCCAATTTTGACCAAAACTTCGCCAATCAATGACATCGATGAAATTAACTCATCTGATTCATCCAATACAACCACAAGCATGCTTTGAAATCAATAACAACATGAATATGATGATTATCACCAAAATTATGCAAATTTCGCCAAAATCATGATAAGTGAACATATGAACTAAATTATGGATCCAACTTGCATATGCATATGGAATAGCATAGAAATTACCTATCTAAACTTGCTAAATTAGACCATATGGTGATTTATATAAAAATGGACTTAGCAATGCGTAGATCTATGGAGAAACACTTGCATAAGATAAAAAAATATATGCACAAGTACTCATACATTTCATTGAATCTATGTGAGAGATGCATATCACTCACCAATTCTCCAAAACAAGCTAAAATCAATGAAATAAGAATCCAAACAGCAAGCACCTCGCACCAAACACCCTGATCCGATGAATCCTTGTCTCAATTGATGTAGATATAGCCTCCAATGGTGTAGATCTATGATTTCCCTCCTTGGATTATGATTTCTAATGGTGGAAAGGTGTTAAAGGAAGGAGGAGCACAAGGCACCAAATGGGAGAATGAGAAACTAAACTATTTCCCATATCTCTCAACCCCTATTTATTAGGGCTGTCAATGGGTCATGTCGGGTCGGGTCAAGTCGGGTTCGGGTTGATTTATAAACGGATCAGGTCAACCCGTTTATTAAACGGGTCATATTTTCCCAACCCTAACCCGACCCGTTTATAAACGGGTTGACCCGACCCGACCCGCGTAACCCATTTAACTAAATGGGTCGTGTCGGGTTGGGTCGGGTTTACCCGTTTGACCCATTGGTTGATATTGCCTACTAATATAAGCAACAATAGAGTCAAATCACCAACATGCAAGAAGTTGCAAAGTCACCAATAGACAACACATATATAAAGCATGAAATCACCGCATCCAAAAACCATTTTCTATACATAAGTATATATTCCCATACTGTATAAATTAAAGACTACCAGTATGTAAGAGATACAGTTGTTATAAATAAAATATAACAAACAACATACAAGAATAAATTAGTAAAATATACCAGCTTACAAATACGAGCATACTGATTACTGCATACTTAAAAGATTAACACTAACAGTATACATAAAAGACAAACAATATAGAAGAGATACAACATATAATCGGGTTTGGCGAGTTAAAATCGAGTTAGCGGGTCAACCATAAACCCACCCGTTTATAAACGGGTCAAATTCGGGTTGACCCGAAAATGAACCGCTAACTAAACGGGTCGGGTTAACCTGCTAATATCCGTGCGGGTTTCGGGTCGGGTCAAGGGTCGTGTAGGAAATTGACAGCCCTACTATTTATACCCTTCCATCAGCCCACTAATGGGCCTTCCCCAAATCAGCCCATTAGGCTCCAAAAACCTGGACAGCTAACCGAAAAATCTTAAAATAGTGATTTCTCCCAAATCGCTGAGCCAAATCTTTAATGTAACCACTCTACGAAAAGGCAATCATCAATTCCTTTCCAATGGCACAGGACTCACCCTCTGATTTGACCTGAGTCAAAAATTATGCCTTGTACAAGACTGACAGGGGCAAAATGGCCTCAGACAAAATTAATAAAAATTATGGACATGTTTCACATCCCCATAAAAAACATACAAAAAGATGAGAATGATCCAACCCTCAGAGAATAAAATAAAAATATTTTATGATCTTCCAATACGTAAAATGCGGGCTGTTACAGATATGGTTCGGTTGGTTTGAACTGTTACCAAACCATATTGAACCTAACCGAACCGCATAGCTACTCCGGTAATGTTATGATAAAAAAATTAACAAATTCCTATCTAACTTTTCATTTTAACGATATATATTCTATTTTCAGTGTATGTTGTAGCTATATCAATTCAAGATAACGCTATGTGTTTTTAATCTTCAGGTGACACAATGTCAGACAATCGTAAATTGATTGTTGATGGAAGTAATTCCCTTATTTCATATTTAATACGGGTTCAAACCAGACAGAACAAAAACCGGACCGTATTACATCGAAACCGAACGAGAACCAAACTGTCTGAATGGTTAGCACAATGGTTTGTATTTTTGAAAAACCGTTTGATGCGATGCGGAAGCGGTTTGAGCTCCAAACCGCACCGAACCAAACCGCGCCCACCTTTAGGTGAAAGAGGTGTTATCTATCTCTAGTTCTTTATAGTTTTCTACTTTTTTATCTAATTCAGGAGCATTCCATTGCTTTATCTTTGGTCCACTAGTTGGGCGTGGCTGTGTGGGGCTGTAGCCACGTTGATATGAGATGGACCATGTAGCTCATTTGTATTGTAGGCGTAACGAAGATGTCCTTTATAGATGCAGTAAATCCTCATTTCATATAGAGTGTGCATTAGGGGAACTAGTTGATTGTTTATGCTTAGACTCTTTTCTAGGCCCAGTAGTAGTTTCTTAAGGAGGATTGACATCGTTATTTATGATGAATCGGGGTCTGAGAATAGAGATTCTGAATATGTGAGATGGTTGTGAAATTTCTGGGGCATGGTTAGTTTTTAGTCTAGATAGATTAGCCATATAATTAGTTATCTCAGATTTTAACATTGTTAATAGAATTTTACTAGGATGCTTATGTTTTGGAATTTTCAGATATGAACGTTTGAAGAGGGATTAATTAGCTAGGTTCATGGATATTTTGATTGCAAGAGGAGAGTTGTCAGGCTAGGATATGTAGCAGACAAACTCCTGAGATTACTTGCGATCCGAGGGTGTCAGTCATATTGAATTTCCTATCATCCTTAGTGCATATCTAGGTGATATCGATTCAGTTTCTGTATGCTGGATTTTCAAAATATTGGAAGAGGTTAAAAGGATATCTCCTAGAAGAGATATTTATTTTCGAATTCATATGTATGATAATGCTAAACTTATAGCATTATCAATAAGGCACGTAGTTATAAGGGAAAGAAGAGAGCTGGGTTTCATATATATGACTAGAAGCTTTTCTAGATATAAAGTGATGCTTATAGCATCACTAGGTGTGGGTTGATTTGGGGTTCAGACGGGTTAGTTATATGATGAGCCATCTCAGATGTTGAGAGGAGGATAATTACTTCGAGGTGTACTTAGTAGCTGCACCTTAGGATTGTCCTATGAAGATTCTATTGAAAATAGGTTAGTCCCCGTGCAGTGCACAACTGAAAAAATATACTTTAGATTAACACTTTTAGAAATACACATATAAATAATATATTAATTTTAAAATAACTATTTCGATAATGATTTAAATTAATTTATTTTATATTTAAATTAGGTTACACGTGCAATTCAAAGGTGGATCGATAATAACTATTTGAATGGATAAAGATTGCGTAGATACTCTCGGTGTTAAAGGTAACACTGTACACTAAAATAAAAAGGCTAAGATATAATAATATTGATTTAAAAATGTTTTCAAAGGTTAAAGCAGTGAATGGTTCTAATATAAGTAGACACCGCAAATACATGAAAAACAAAGTGATACATGGTTCATCAATTAAGTTACAAGGTCCCACAAAGCAAACAAATACTTCTAACAATTAAAAATAAAGGCAACAAAATCAATGAAAAAACAATTCACAATCCGATGCCAAGAACAATCTAAGTTAGACATAGTACTCTCAGTTGCATTGTTGTTTCCGTCGTGGACCTCCTTATCGTTTTTTAGATGTTATTGGCAATCCGACTCCTTCAATTCCGCCATAGTTTCAAACCTCCACACTAATGTCAACATTTTCTCTTTGCTCCTTAATTCCACATCACTGCTCAATTGCACCTCCTCCTTGGCCAAAACTGCACTTTTAATAGTAATAGTAGCAAGCGCCACCTGCTTTGCACATGTTCTTCAGTCTCTGGCTTTCCCTGTATCTTTACTACAAAAAAATGTATTTATAAGTAGTTTAAAATATACATAAAAAGAATAGAGCCTTATGGAACAATTCAGTTATAAAGACAGTATATTGCTTGATCATCACATATACATCTCTAGTGTAAGTTCTGTATGTATTCAACATATATGACTTAGGAATCAATTGGGCACAAAAAACATTAATATTTGAAGGACTCAAACAACCCGTCTTGGTGGCTGTAGGCCAGTGCAATGTGTATTGCACGAAACAGGGGATACTGTACAATCCAAGATTAAGGAGAATCTCTTTTTTTTCATAAATCTAAATGATACTTCAACTGACATGAAATGGAAATACTAATCTTAAGGATGGGTTGAATTTCGATTCAAAAAAAATAGGATAATAGCGTTGAAGTTGAAATGCATCATCTTACGTTTTTAGTTTCAATGTTCCCAAAGGCCAGTCTATTAATTGAATATCAATGTAATACCATGCCAAATAACTGGTACATTGCAAATTGTTGTTTATTAACCAAATAAACAATAACGTGACATAATTCCTATAATCAAATTCATAAGATATTGGTAACAGGAAGAGCTGCAAAAAGAATAAATTTGCACGACTGAAAAAATTATGAAGACTGTGCCCGGTCTGTGAAACCCACTCGGACTCGAACGAACATAATTGGGCTCGAACATAATAGCTATTTAACTGTTTAATTTACTACAATTTGTAGCTACTTGACCAAGATACTAGATAGGATAACTACCCTCTAGATTTTACAATTTTCAAATTTGTACGTGCATTCTCCCTTGCGTGTTAATACATACATACATACACACATACATACATACATACATATATATATATATATATATATCAATAATACTTCCCCAGATCAAGTGCAAAAACTAAAGGTAATATGCCAATTTTATAAAATGATACAAACTTTTTTTTGGATACACTAAATACATTAAATTTGCAGTAATACTATATAGCACTATGATCGTTAAATGCGAGATTTCAATACATATCAAGGAAGAGAAGAATTTGTATACATAAATGCTTGCTCATCCCCATAGCTACAAAATCTTGCTGAAGTTATCATACTACAAAAATTATCTTGCAAAAGTCACTCTCTTTGATCCAACAAACCATATAGGCCTCTCTTTATGTTTCAAACACAACTCCAGCTGACCTTCCTCATAAAAGCATGTTCATCATCTCCTTAATCACTTATTTCTGCCACCATTATTCACTTCGCGCTCAACAGCATCCACAACTAACTCATCAACTCTAGCACCTCCCTGCTGTTCCTCACTCTACCAACTTACATAACCCAAAATCGTTCCCAATACGCGCAAAGCTTCACATATAAAAGTGGCATCATATGTCCATAACTATTATAATTCTTCAAGACACGATACCTGAAAACAGTAGTGATGGCCGTGAGCCTTGGAAAAATAAACCAGTAATAATTAGGTTAGACAGCTTTTTTAGTATCGGTGTTTTTTTTTATTATTCCGGATGTGAGTGTGAGGAGGGAATGAGAGGGAATTTATTATTATTATTATTTACTTAGTGGTGTTGTGGAGGGAAAAGGGTCAGTTTTGGAGGAAAAGTTGGTACGGGATGCCTTTAATGAAATATCCAACAAATACTATACCAAATAAAGTGCACGCCAAATATTGCTTTAGTTTAGATTAAACCAACCAAATTAATTGTTACGCTAACAATAAAGTCCATTAATATTGTTTTCTTACTAATTGTTTGTTATTATGTCCTTCGTCACAATATATTGTTATATTATTATCAAATTAATTTAATGTTCATTAAAGCATTAGGTTGGATTTTTTTTTCGTTTTAAAAAAAGCTAAACTATCCAGCACTTTGTATTTCCTTTTATATATGTAAGTTTATCGATGTTTACAACAAAAAGTAATTTTATTGTCATAGGCCTGACACCATGAACTAAAGGTCTGCAAGAATGGTCAATGAAATTGTACCGGACAGATAAAATCCACAACAAATTGGGCCATCATTGGTATATGCATAACTGCCGTTGACGAACTTCAAACCTACAAAGGTATAAGTTGTTAACCATTTAGTACCATGCCAAATAACTGGCATATTGCACACTGCTTTTTAGCCTAATAAACAATAACATGGCATAAATCATAGAATCAAACTCATACGATATTGCTAAAATGGAGCTGCACGTAAAAAAGGAAAAAGAAGAAAAAGATAGGAAAAAAAATAACTGTTAAATGCTTTTCACATTACATATACCTACTTTAATACGATTTAAGCTAATCAAAATTGCTATATATTGAAAGTTGCAAATACAGTGTTATACAGATGATTGTACATATAAATTTTAACTGGAAACAAACTGGACTCAAACACAGTTTCAATCAAATAAGTCATATGACTACATAAACATTAGACATCATTGTTTCCAAAATATTACCGATGTCTTACTAATGCAACATTTTGAGGCTTGCTGAAAATTTACCAGTTGACTCTGTCAGATTGATTTTCATCTTTTGTTGCAAAATGAGCGATGACTTCTTCAATTCTACATTATCTCAATCTGTCATTGCACCCTCAACCAACCTAGCTGCACACGACAAATACATAATAATTGTATTGGCTAGGGAGAAAGAAGATTACAAAATAATTAGTTAACAATGAGTGATAACAAAAATCCACAAAAACTAAACCTAAGAGACCTAATTAATTCTACCACTTATTTATTCACACAGCTTCTTCCGCATGTATCCCTTGCATTTACAGGTGAAACTGCCCAAGTTCGAGGGAATCTTGCAACCGAAAACGAGAATTTATATGTTGTCCTGAATTTACAATACTTAAACACACTTAGATGTTATAACTTGCATTACGTAGGTAATAGTGCACCTTAAAATTTAGTGAAATTAATCCATGTGTAACCTAAAACTGATTGTGCGTAATACCAAGTAGAATCTCACTCAACCATTGGAACTATCCCAATATACTCCCTGATTAATTTCCTACTCAAGAATACACTTACTTTGGTACTGAATACCTTTGTCTACTATTGGCCTGTTATCCTCCATAAACTCAAAAATTAACACTATCAAGTATTCTTACACACACAAAATCTCCAAAAGAGAAACGTTTTTATTAAGTATATTGTGATGAAGAATATTTTAGAATCCCAAGCTGATTAGGATTGCCAATAGATTTACACATAGAAATGTATGCTCGTATTATTTCCACTTAACTATTATAAGTACTGCATCAATTAGACCAAATTTAACTTATTAAAAATGCCCAAAAAAATGTCTTTTCATATAAAAAAGGACAGCTAAACAGCTAATTATGTTTGTAGTTGATGAAAAAAGAGAAGGTAAACTACTTATTATGTTATTCACTTCGAATTATATAAACAATACAACCAAGCAAATTTGTGAAAAGAACAACTGTACGAACATTTTTTTTTCAAATGATTTATAATAGGCCTAAATGGAGTTCGATTACTTAAGAGTTTGTTAGATCCAAAACCATACAATCAAAGATAACATTGTTGAATCTATTCTTTTATGAAGAAAATAAGAATCACCATCCATATGTTAAAGAGCATGCTGATGCATTCAGAGTGCGTGAAAATAATTTATAATATGACAACATAGCAAACTAAGGTAGAATCAAAATCTTTTTAAATAACCTGATAGATTTGCTAATATGAAGAAATTGCAATTGCAGGAAACTTTGTCCAAAATACAATTGAAACCATATTATTAAAAATTACTGTATGATCAAAAAGCTAAAAGAATTTATTTCAGCGTTTATTTTAAAATGTGAAATGAAACATGGTAGTTAGACATGGGATTTATAGTCTAATAGATACGATTTAAAAGAAAAAATAATGGTGGAAAATACTTTCTTTTAAATATAAAATTTAAATATATTGTAATTGAACGTAGGAAAAATGAATGTTACCCAAACCATTGTACTTCTTGTTAACATTATTTTTTCGATTAACCTGTAACAGTTAATGGCTGGAAAAGTCATCAAGAGGAGATTGCCAAGAAAAAATAACAGACATTTTCAGAATCAAATTAGGAATTTAAATGCCTATAACATTCTAAAGTTTTCAAATCAATGGGTAAAATGCAGAACTTAAACCCTATACAGGTAAATTGAATAGAGTTAACGATGGGAAACAATTAAGTCGAAATACAACCTAGGAAAAATTAACAAAATTGATTCCAAGAAGTACATGTTTCGATTCAATTTCTAATTTATTACTGAACAATTAAAATAAATACAATATTGTGCTGTTTTAATAACACAAAAAATACAGATTTATATAAAAGACATAAATTAGGAAATGATGTGTTCATTTTGTGCATGTAATATGTCCAATATCTTAATTAGCTACAATTATGTCGTTCCAAATAAAAGATCTAAGAAATTTACTGAAAATGGAGAAGAAAGCACCTCTAAAAAAATTAATGGTTGTTTACGATCACGACATTTCAATAGGTGCAAGAAATGCATGGGGAAACATGTCTTCTAGAGCTTAATCATGTAGTTTTAACAAATGAAAGCACATGCAATGTATAATTTTCATAGAATGATAGTAACCAAATCTGAATCAATAAAGGGTAAGCAGTAATACGATATCAAACCAAAAGGCAAAAATAAAGTAGAAACTGCCATAATTTGTAAACTATTTGAGAAGTGTTCACGGTCAAACTATTTAAGTCAGACAACAGTCTTAGTGAACGATAAAATAGCTAACAAACTTCAATAGTAAAGTATAAGAGAATGGACAGATAAACATACTAATCTACCCACAATACCAAAGAAGAACTCAACCCTATCTTTCCCACATCGGACAATGATAGCCTTTATAATCCATAACACCCAAGGTAACAACAATTCATCCATGGCAATTAGAACAACCATCGATAACACTCATAGCATCCAGATTACTTAGGTCTCACATAGACAATCCTAATCGAGTTTAACATCCCTCAAGTACTCTCCCCAGAGACCTAAACCAATATGAGTCAAGCACTCAAGGAATATCTCCCTCGATTTTGGATAATCCACGTGAGATGGTAGAAACAGAACAACCAATCATCCATGACTGACTCTGGCTATCACCGCCAATCCTGCTTTAAAACCATCGTAATCGTATGACTGGCCTATACTGCCATCCGTCAAGGGCTAATGGCAACCCTGGTTCTAGCAAAACCACGGATGCATTTGCATCGATACGTATCTAGGCCTTTTCAACGATACCCAGGGTATTTGACCTACATCTGGTCTTTTAGGTGCCCCTATTATACTTCTGCTTTGAGCCCGCTAGAACCTATGACAACGATAACTCCTCGGCCTTCAGTATCTCTAGTCATCTTCACTTGCGACTATCAATAAACTCAGAAACTTTAGAGCAACCATTACTTCACACAAGCTCAATACATCCTTGAGTCATTCTTTCACATGAACGCAATACATCCTTGAATCATTTCCACATTCGTTGTATACAACAAACAACGAACAAATCACATCATCCTCGTCTGGACTCTCGTCGAAGCCATCATCTCAACACCCTTGAGCATTGCACGACCATAATTGTAGCAATGCGCGACCAGAATCATTGTAGCAGTGTATGCTCAACCAAAAACACTGTAGCAGACGTTCGACCCAAAATCACTGGAGTAGGACGTTCGACCCACAATCACTGTAGCAGGACGTTCGACCCACAAACACTGTAGCAGGATATTCGAACCACAATCACTGTAGCAGGACGTTCGACCCACAATCATTGTAGTAGGACGTTCGACCCACAATCACGTTCGACCCACAATCACATTCGACCCACAATACTGTAGCACGTTCGACCCACAGTACCGTAGCATGTTCGACCCAGAACACTGTAGCGGTCGACCCAAAACCTGCACATGCCCAATCCAAGCCCAATTTTGACCAAAACTACGCCAATCAATGACATCGATGAAACTAACTCATCTGATTCATCCAATACAACCACAAGCATGTTTTGAAATCAATAATAACATGAATATGATGATTATCACCAAAATTATGCAAATTTCGCCAAAATCATGATAAGTGAACATATGAACTAAATTATGGATCTAACTTGCATATGCATATGGAATATCATAGAAATTATCTATCTAAATTTGCTAAATCAGATCATAGAGTGATTTATATAAAAATGGACTTACCAATGCGTAGATCTATGGAAAAACACTTGCATAAGATAAAAAACATGCACAAATACTCATACACTTCATTGAATCCATGTGAGAGATGCATATCACTCACCGATTCTCCAAAACAAGCTAAAATCAGTAAAATAAGAATCCAGACAACAAGCACCTCGCACCAAACACCTTGATCCGATGAATCCTTGCCTCAATTGATGTAGATCTAGCCTCCAATGGTGTAGATCTATGATTTCCCTCCTTGGATTATGATTTCTAATGGTGGAAAGGTGTTAAAGGAAGGAGGAGCACAAGGAACCAAATGAGAGAATGAGAAACTAAACTATTTCCCATATCCCTCACCCCCTATTTATACCCTTCCATCAGCCCACTAATGGGCCTTCCCCAAATCAGCCCACTAGACTCCAAAAACCTGGGCAGCAAACTGAAAAACCTTAAAACAATGATTTCTCCCAAATCGCTAAGCCAAATCTTCAATGTAACCACTCATCAATTCCTTTCCAATGGCGCAGGTCTCACCCTCTGATTCGGCCTGAGTCAAAAGTTATGCCCTGTACAAGACTAATAGGGGCAAAATGGTCTTAGACAAAATTGGTAAAAATTATGGACATGTTTCACATCCCCATAAGCAACAACCAAAAGATGAGAATGGTCCAACCCTCATAGAATAAAATAAAAATATTTTACGATCTTCCGATACGTAAAATACGGGCTGTTACAGATATGGTTCGGTTGGTTTGAATTGTTACCAAACCATATTAAATCTAACCGAACCGCATAGCTACTCCGGTAATGTTATGATAAAAAAGTTAAAAAATTCCTATCTAACTTTTCATTTTAACGATATATATTCTATTTTCAATGTATGTTGTAGCTATATCAATTCAAGATAATGCTATGTGTTTTTAATCTTCAGGTGACACAATGCTAAACAATTGTTAATTGATTATTGATGGAAGTATTTCCCTTATTTCATATTTAATACGGGTTCAAATCGGACCGAACAAAAACTAGACCATATTGCATCGAAACCGAACGAGAACCGACTCGTTCGAACGGTTAGCACAATGGTTTGTATTTTTGAAAAACCGTTTGATGCGATGCGGAAGCGGTTTGAGCTTCAAACCGCACCAAACCAAACCGCGCCCACCTCTAGGTGAAAGAGGTGTTATCTATCTCTAGTTCTTTATAGTTTTCTATTTTTATCTAATTCAGGAGCATTCCATTGCTTTACCTTTGGTCCACAAGTTTTGGGTGGCTGTGTGGGGGCTATAGCCACGTTGATATGAGACGGACCATGTAGGGCATTGGTATTGTAGGTGTAACGAAGATGTCCTTTATAGATGTAGTAAATCCTCATTTTATATAGAGTGTGCATTAGGGGAACTAGTTGATTGTTTGTGCTTAGACTCTTTTCTAGGCCCAGTAGTAGTTTCTTAAGGAGGATTGACATCGTTATTTATGATGAATCGGGGTCTGAGAATAGAGATTCTGAATATGTGAGATGCTTGTGAAATTTCTGGGACATGGTTAGTTTTTTGTTTAGATAGATTAGCCATATAATTAGTTATCTCATATTTTAACATTGTTAATAGTGTTTTACTAGGATGCTTATGTTTTGGAATTTTCAGATAGGAACGTTTGAAAAGGGATTAATTAGCTAGGTACATGGATATTTTGATTGCATGAGGAGAGTTGTCAGGCTAGGATATGAAGCAGACAAACTCCTGAGATTACTTGCGATCCGAGGGTGTCAGACGTATTGAGTTTCCTATCGTCCTTAGTGCATATCTAGGTGATATCGATTCAGTTTCTATATGTTGGATTTTCAAAATATTGGAAGAGATTAAAAGGCTATCTCCTAGAAGAGATATTGATTTTCGAATTCATATGTATGATAATGCTAAACCTATAGCATTATCAATAAGGCATATAGTTATAAGGGAAAGAAGAAAGTTGGGTTTCATATCTGTGACTAGAAGATTTTCTAGATATAAAGTGATGCTTATAGCATCACTAGGTGTGGGTTGATTTGGGGTTCAGACGGGTTAGTTATACGATGAGCCATCTCAGATGTTGAGAGGAGGATAATTACTTCGAGGTGTACTTAGTAGCCGCACCTTAGGATTGTCCTATGAAGAATCTATTGAAATGGATTATTTTACTCCTTTGACCTATCTTTTGGTAAATCGAGTTCAGTTAATATGATAGGAGCTTTCCACATGTATTTTGAGGAAGTCATTGGGTTTTAACCGCATTGGAAGGATTTTTGGAAAAAAAAATTAAGGAAATTTTAAAAAATATTAGTAAGAGTAAGCATTTTTTTTATAAGAGGTATCACTGGTCTTTGCTATAAATATGGATAGTTCCTTTAGCATGTAGTAATCATACGTAGATTGTCTTAAAGGAACTATTACTCTTCGCCTCATATAGATGGTCTTTTTGATTTAGAGGGAGACAAATTTTCCCGTAGTAAGATTTTCTTGCTAGTGATTTCTACCAGTTTTGAGGAGTAGAAAGGATTAGAGAAGGAGTTGTTCGTAGAACATCCAATGGGTTTTAAGAGCAATTGCCATACCTTTTGGAGTAGCTTGTACTTAAACCTAGTTATTGACTTGTGTGGTAGGGTATTTGGTGAGATTTTGAAGCAAGTTGGTAGGGGTTTGTGTAGATGACATGTTAGTCTAACTAAGGATAACAAGGGATAAATTTGGTATTTGATTAAGGAACTCAGTACCTTATAAGAGCATGGACCCAAAATCAAATTCTCTAAGGATCACTTTTGGAAGGTAAGGAATTATCTAAGATTAGTGGGTTACTATAGAAAAGATACCGAATTTTTTTCCAAGGCACAGTTTCTCTTGACCTACCTCATCGAGCAGAGCTTAGCTTTTATGGACATAAATTGAGAAGCTATTTTAAAGTGTTCTAATTAATACCTTAGTATAATCTCTTCCTAGTAGCATTAGTAAAAGGGCCCACGATAGTAGTTACCTTGGAATAACTACCATCAGTTTTTCAGTTAGATGGGGGGACGTTACCTGTTATGAGAAAGGTTTGAAATTTGGATGACCATAGATTGTTTATCTATTGCCCCGTAGAAGAAATGGGAACTTAAGATAATAAAAATTAATTAAGTCCGAGTGCCTGATGATTGTTGGTTTTCTTGTGCTCCGTGTAAAATTAAAGATGTAGTTAGTGTTAGATTCTTGGTTTTTGGTATAAGAATTCTTGGAGCAGAAGCATTGGAATATATGTAGCTTCTATGGAAATACCTTGTAGTATGATGTGATATGATCTCTAAGAACAAGGAAGAACCAAGATTAAGTCTAAGCATAACTGTTAAAACTTCAAAAGATTTAACTTGGAAGTATACCTTGATATTATGATAAGATATGAGGATAAATTTCATCACTGGTTATCTTCAATGATTGAAAGTTTGGTGTTCATCAAAGTTATGTCATTTGTGCATTTGACTAGGATCCTAGAAATTCAATTTAAGGGAAAATAGGGATAAGCTGATACCTTATCGTAGAAATCAGATTGATTGAATAAATTCTTATATAACCATCGAATAAAAGTATGCAATAAGTTTGGCTAGTAAATAAATGGAAGAATGTTTATATGTTTTGAACAATATGTATATAAAGATATAAAATAGATTAATAACAAGCTGAATAATCATGTTTTAAGAAAAGAAATTTGAAATAGGGAAATGTACTAGAAAAATAAATAAATTTGTAGGCCTACTTTGAGTCTAAATCCTATATACACATATTTATGTATGCTTTCAGAAATAGAAATTTTAAAGGGCAATTATGTTTTTTTTATGAAATTCGCATTTTTGAGGATTTCATGAAATTAGCTATATATATATATTTATTTAAAAAAGAATTCTTTTTGTAACCTATGAATAATAAATTATCGCACTAGGATTTCTCAAAT
Organism: Allium sativum; assembly: GCA_030737875.1. Lineage (NCBI taxonomy): Eukaryota > Viridiplantae > Streptophyta > Magnoliopsida > Asparagales > Amaryllidaceae > Allium > Allium sativum. The sequence goes on along the minus strand of CM060916.1, from coordinate 341,173,703 downwards.
AAGGATTTGAAAAAAAAAGGAGTTTTGAAAAAAAATTATAAGTAGTGAATCCAAAAAGAAGTGCATCCTTATGGGATTAGATAATATAAGTGGAACAACTAAAGGAATGCAAGATAGTAAAGGTAAAGACATAAGATTTTTAAAGGGAAAATTGGTCAACTTTCTTGAAAGATTTCTTCCTAAATTATTTAGAGTGGGTAAGATGGTAAAGCTCTCCGGTGGATTTGGTTAGAATGACTCAGTAGTTATAAGAGAAACCATTCAGGTTGGTAGTTTGAAAAAAAAAAGTATGAGTCACTGGTGAGTCATCATGCGATGAGGCATTAATAAATTCAGCCATAAGATCTTTCATCTCATAATAAGAACTTTCAGATATAGCAACTTGAGTGCCTTAGGAGGATTTAAGTTTCTCACCCGCGTTCTTTTAACAGACATTTCTCAGATATTCTTTCACTAGCTTTTTTCCGTTGAATAAGATCTTTCTTATTTTAGTATCCTTGGGGAGGGTAGAAATCAGGATTGAGCCTATGGATGGTAGGATTTGTTGTAAACATGTTGATAACAAAACTTATGTATGATGGATGCAAATGGTTGCAACTGCTAGCTAATGGATGCATATACACATATTAAGCACAATTAGTGATCGACAAACTAGGATACCAAGCATATGCATAGGATGCATGTGCATTTTTATTTTACTTTATTTTATTTCCATTATTGTTATAAATGGATGATTATCTTCTAATTTTTGCAAATGAATGATGATTATACCATACATATAGAATTATTTGTTATCGTTAGAATATTTGCATACATTTGGATGCATGACACAAGAAAAATTGCATAAAAGGAGGTCGAAAATTGAATCATTAGACCGTTTAATCTTTTGCATTAGTTAGATAAATATACACTACACTATTGCATAATAGCGTAAATTGTATTAGAAAACTTAAGGACAATGGATGCAGTGGTTGGTGATTGAGTGAATGGATGTATTTTTGGTTGTAATTACACATTTCAATCTATCCTTGGAGATTTCGGGGACGAAATACTCTAAAGAGGGGAAAATGTAACAACCTGAAATTTAAGTACAATTAATTAAGAAATTTGAATATTTAAAAGTTAATGTTATGGAAATATAACATTATTAGGTAATAAAAATAAATAATGGAAATATTTACGGTAACATTATAAAAGAGTAAATGGAGGAATTAAAGATTAACGTTATAATCATAACATTAAAAACTAATAGAAGAATTAATTCTTAAATGTTAGCATGGACGTTTGAATTTCAAAGAGTGATGTGCATATTAAACCTGAAATTAAGTAACGTATTTATGGAATTTATTGGAAGTACAATAATATTAATAAAAGGGAAAGAGATATAAATGAATTAATTATAAATATAGAAAGAGGTTATTATATATATATATATCCAAATTTGGCTTTGTGGCTTTTTCCATTGTGTCCGTAGCAATTTTTGGGTCAATTTTCATATATATCTTATCGAAATCCGAGCTAGTATGAAGAAGTTATTAAAGAAAGAAGTTGGATGAATAAATCAGAATTGAAAAGAAAAAAGAAAATAAATAAATATAAAGTATAGGGTTGTTCCTTATGTCGACCCATAGGTCGACCCACTTATGGGTTGGGTCAACCCATATATTTTCCTGGCGTAATTTGTGTCTAGATACGTACCAAGAACGAGACTATCTTTGAATTTATTTGAGAAATTCAGGACAAGCATGTCACTCAACCTATTGACTGTCCTGAAAGTAAAGAGTTTTGATTGGTTGAGTGACATAACTGGCATGAATTTATTTGAGAAATCAAACGATATGAGATCCCTAGGTTACACTATAAATATACCCCCCCCCCCCAGACTTAGCTAATTCTAGATAACATAATCTTTTCCCTTTTGAGTTCTCACAATTTGAGACGGAGCTGACCTAAATTTTCTAAAGAAATATTCTATAGAATAAAATATTTATACAATCCTATTAGAGGCGGGATCTGCAGAAGCCATGGAGAAAGAGCTTGAGACCACATGTGAGTGCATAATTATTCAAATTTTTGATAATTTAGGAAAACTGGGTAAGATAGTCTTTCAATCTTCTTCCCTTTATCAGTAGTATTTATGTTTGTCAGTTATTTTGCATTTCTACAGTTATTTTTGGTTTATGCCCGAAACATGCCTAGATTTGTAAATGTTAGTTTATTGATGAATGATTTAATCCTTTTATTTTACGGGTGGAAAATAGAATTACAGTAATATTTGTGCAAACACATACTAATAGAAAAAACTAAATTTACATAAAAATGTGCAAAAAGGATAAATCTGTAATTAAAAAGAATTAGACTGAAATAGGCAAACTAGTGTGGATTTGCAATAAAATTATAACATGGGTTGCATTTGAAAAAGAACAAAAAATGAGAATAATATTATGATAATTGTACGAATACATAAATAAATCATAATAAACAAATTGGACATATTTGCAAATAGAATTATAGCATAAGGATTATAATTGATAGGAATAATGAAAAGGCTTATTATAATTATAAACTTATATCTGGGATTAAATTTAATATGCATGTAATAGTTGTGGTTCATTCCAACAACAAAGTGTCGATTAAGGAAAATATGTGACAGGTAAATAAAACTCAAATCAGGGAGGACTGGTTAGGGATGCAAAATAGAATATTACCTTGTTAGGACACGTACCTACAACATTCTTCTTTCATTTTTAACATTGATGGTCCCACAATAGGTGGTGGTGGAGGTTGGACACGCTTATGTTGATTGGGTTAAATAATAAGTCAACATAACAGAGACATGTTTGGGTGCATTCCGACAGTTCAAATGTTTGGTGATATTGACGAAGGAAAATAAACTATTACTACATCCAAAAGCGATTAATTATGTCTTTATTGATGGATTATTGTGTAAGATAAAGCCACAGATCCACAGTGAGATATTTACCATACGAGATAATAGACCAGCAGGAAAAAGCAGATCAATGAGTAGTATTAGAAAATTATCCTAATCATTTATTAAGCTCGAGTATATTTTCTTGTATATCTTTCTAGTACGTTTGCTTTTCGTAGTCGTCCTTAGACACTTACCCTATATAACGTTAGAACCGTTACTGAATCAATTTCCCGATATTATTCAATTATGGTAGTAGTTACAAAATTCACTAGACTTTACGTTTGACACACTCCTCTTTCTTTCTTTTTCTTCCACAAATAGGCTCACAAGTGAGAGATTGGTTGATACTAGTAGATTGGGAGAGTTAATTTCAAAGATCTTATTTTCTTTCTATTTATGTACTTAATACTATTTTACGACATCTTATTTGTCATGGTTTGAATTTGTAATTGAGGGAGGATGTAACAACCCAAAAATCTGGGCCAGTTTAAAATTTTTATTTTGGCAATTTTAGCGAATTTTGATTATTTAAAATGAATTATTTTAAATAACGATGACGAGAAATTTATTTTGAATAGAATTCGAACGTATATATTATATACGTCGTCGTTAGAAAATAAATAATTATATATAATTATAAATAGAATTGAAAATGGCGTGGTAGTTCGACAATTCGATTTCAAACTTCAATTGAATGTACTGGGTGCAAAACAAACCGGATTTTAGTGAAACCAAAAACGATAGGATCTAATTGGGAATATCTTTCCAACGAATCCGGAAAATCAAAATTTCATAGCGGGAATCAAAAGATATGTCCAGTTGAAAATTCTGAATAGTCACTATGGAATTCAGGCCCTTAAAAATGGAAATTTTGCAAACGACCTCGGATTTCGATGAAACCACTTTTGTTGGATCCGCAGTGTTAAGTTATTTCTAGATTCCAAATTTCATAATTTTCCGAATCAATATGTGAGCGTGGCAAAGGAAAACGCGTTTGACCAGTTTCAGTTGATTTTAATCGACTGGAAAATGACCATTTTTCAAACGATCTCAGAATTTGACGAAATTAGTTTTGTTAGGACCGTATCGTCAATACGAAGCTAGGAATAATTTTTCTGGAATTTTTAGGATCCGCATGTGGCCCCAGTAAATTGAAATGTACGTTTAAAATTCAATATAGTGATTTAAATGTTAATTTAAATGAAAACTGATCGAAATGATGGAAATGGCTTACGATACATATCCCATTGTGTTCGAAATGGGGGTAATTAGCTGGGGGCGACAGTCGTTGAGCCTCGTTTGGAGTTCGTATACGAAGTCGACTTTAGATGGAAAAATAATAATTAAATATTATATAAAGGCCCCTCCCCTTTATTCTCCCTCCTCTCTCTCCTCATTAGTCAACGGGCAGAAAAGAAATTGAAAAAAAAAACCGATAATGTCGATCTCGTTCAGCAAACCGCCGGAGTTCGTCGACGCCTCCCCCTCCGACGTTCACCGTCGATTCTCCTCCCCCCCCCCCAGCATCCCTCGCGCCACCTTCGGCGAAACCCGGAAGCCCTAGCCCCTTTTCAGCAACTGCCGACACTTTGGGGCCCGCTTCGAATCAATAACCAAGCCACCGTCGATGAAGTCGCCTCCACCGCCGATGATGCTGCCATGCCGCCAGTGCTGACCACCGTCGGCCCTCCCCAATTGCCATCCGCCCCTCCTTCTCAACGATGAACGCGACCCCACCTGGACCTCACCCCCCCTGCTGCGGCCATCCCGACCTCCAGCGCCGAACTGAGCTCGCCCTCCGACCACCGACGCTCAGACCATCCCACCTACCTCCTTCGACCACCCGGAACTCGATAATCAATGTAAGTTCGCTGATTTTCACTTTTAGATTAGAAAAATATGATCTTTGAGATTGTAAAAATATGATTTTTAAGTTGGAAAAAGCTATGATTTTTAATATAGGAAAAAAATTAGATTTTTATTTAAGAAAAGGTAGGATTTTTATTGTTTGAAAAGTTTGTTTTGTATATGAAGTTATAATTTTATTTATAAGATATGAAACTTACTTATGAAAAGATAAGAAATTTATTTATATAAAGCAAGATTTGGATTTTTATATATTGAATAGCGAAGTAAAAATTCGATTTTTATATATTGAATAGCGAAGTAAAATTTTGATTTTTATATATTGAATAGCGAAGTAAAAATTCGATTTTTATATATTGAATAGCAAAGTAAAAAATTCGATTTTTATATATTGAATAGCGAAGTAAAAATTCGATTTTAACATATGTAGAGAATACGGGCAACGAAGATGACAAAAAGGCGAGGACGATGAAGATTTCTCTAAATGAAGAGTCGTGGTATTGGATAGCTATTGGTGAGAACTTCTCACTCTTCAAATTCTTTTTCTAGTTATATATATATACTAGGATGCAGACGGTGTTTAGTAGCACCCGACACAATCGTCCACAGACCATGGACTTGTTTGTTTGGTTGTGTAGTTGGTTAGATTATTTGGTTTGAATTGAGTTGTTTGGTGAAATGGAATGGATTTGATTGATGTGTGAATGGCGTGGGCCTTCACTAGACCGGGGATAAGGCTAGGCCTCGTCCCGTTTCTAGTATCGTGCCGTTATGCCGCCGAAATTTTCTAAAATAAGTTTGAAAAATAAAGAAATCATTTTATTTAATAAATGAACTGAATAGAATATTTTCATAGGTTGAATAAAATGTTTTATCGTTAAAAATATAATTTTTAACGTGAAAGTGAATAAATAAATATTTATGAACAAATCGGCTGATTTGTTTATATACACTGATTTGACTGATATTGATTGGGTCGATAAATTTTACACATCGCCCAACTGCACAACTAAAATCTGTGTTTGATTGTTTGAAACCCCACACGGGTGTTGGGATGAAATTTGAAGTTCACTCATCCTGATTGATTAAATATGTCGATCGATTGATTGACAGGCTGTTATAAGCGTTAGATATCTATATTTGATGCTTATACAGTGTAGTGCACTTTGGTTGATGGTTGATTATTTTTCAATGCTATTATATACGTGTGATGTATGAAAATCCATATAATTAACATTATATGGTGATTGATTGGGCCTCCTTCCAATTTAGAAAATAAAGAATAATATAAAATAAAGGTTCTTGTGTTGACAATACTCATCCGTTGAGATTAGTCATGTGTTGAACGAAATATTTTAATAATAAAATTTACATCTTTATCAATATAAAATAAAGGTTCATGTGTTGACAGTACTCATCCGTTGAGATTAGTCATGTGTTGAACGAAATATTTTAATAATAGAAATATTTGAAATAGAAATATTTGAAAAGGAAATATTTGAAAAAGAAATATTTGAAATAGAATATTTGAAAATAGAAATATATGAAGCTGTGTTGATTAGATTGACGCCATTTTGACGTGAACGATATTTATATCGATTTTATTCATTTTAAAATGAATATTGAAAAGTGATTTCGAAATCGAATATTTTGAAATGAAATTTGAATTAAATTGAATAGAAAACGAATTCGAATTGAATATATAACGAATTTGATTTCAATTGAATATATAACGAATTTGATTTCAATTAAATATATAACGAATTTGATTTGATTAGAAAATGAATTGAATAGAAAATGAATTGAATTTGATTTGAATAGAAAATGAATTGAATTTGATTTGAATAGAAAATGAATTGAATTTGATTTGAATAGAAAATGAATTGAATTTGATTTGAATAGAAAATGAATTGAATTAGATTTGATTAGAAAATGAATTGAATTTGATTTGAATAGAAAATGAATTGAATTTGATTTGAATAGAAAATGAATTGAATTTGATTTGAATAGAAAATGAATTGAATTTGATTTGAATAGAAAATGAATTGAATTTGATTTGAATAGAAAATGAATTGAATTAGATTTGATTAGAAAATGAACTGAATTTGATTTGAATAGAAAATGAATTGAATTTGATTTGAATAGAAAATGAATTGAATTTGATTTGATTAGAAAATGAATTGAATTTGATTTGATTAGAAAATGAATTGAATTTGATTTGAATAGAAAATGAATTGAATTTGATTTGATTAGAAAATGAATTGAATTTGATTTGATTAGAAAATGAATTGAATTTGATCTGAATAGAAATTGAATTGAATTTGATTTGATTAGAAAATGAATTGAATTTGATTTGATTAGAAAATGAATTGAGTTTGATTTGAATAGAAAATGAATTGAATTTGATTTGATTAGAAAATGAATTGAATTTGATTTGATTAGAAAATGAATTGAATTTGATTTGAATAGAAAATGAATTGAATTTGAATTGAATAGAGAATGAATTGAATTTGAATTGAATAGAGAATGAATTGAATTTGAATTGAATAGGAAAACGAATTCGAATTGAATTGAAAAGAAAACGAGTTTGAATTGAATTGAAAAGAAAATGAATTCGAATTGAATTAAAATCAAATAGAAATGAAAGTAAAAAGGATTTATAATAGAAAATTCAATTTCGATTTGAATTTGAAATAAAGGTTGAAATTGTTTTTGAAACGAATTCAAAACTATTTATAAAATTCGTTTTAAATAGTAATAGACGAAATATATATTATATATATTATATATATAATATAATGGCCTGAATAGAACGCGCCGCGCCGCGGCAGTTCGCGAATTTCGACCATTAACTTCGAACGGGTATTACGGGAGATCCGACCGTCGGATTCGCCTAAAACCGGAACCGTTGGGTTCGTATCGAAAAGAGCTTTCTAACGAATATTAGAAATTTGAAATCTAACGGTTGGATTTGGAGATACGTCCAAATCAAATTTGGAAAAGGTCGCTGTAAGTGCAGTTCGATGGCCGTTGATGGAAATCGACTGTACGGGCCTTGATAAAATTATTAAAAATATCAATAATTAGTGTAAAATCATAAGAAATGATTTGGGAAAAATTGGGATGAAAACTCCATATTTGAAAAGATAAAAATAGATTTTTATCGAAATGAACTAGTTTTGAACTTAAATTAAAACCCATTTATTTTTAAATAAATAAATTGGATTTGAAATGGGTTTAAATAGAATTGATTCATGGGTTTATCATGAACTGTGTTTTAAATAACACTAGTTCTTTAACCCGATGATAAATAGAATGTGATTTGGGTTTATCGTGAACTGTGTTTTAAATGACACTAGTTCTTTAACCCAGTAAAAAGAGTTTTAATGGATCTTCAATTAAATTGAAATGTGGATTGATAATTTAAATTATCAACTTTAGAAAATGAGCGAGAATGGAGTATCACCAGTTTAGCTCCAAAGCGATAGTTAAATCTTTAATTAGATTTGAACGTGATATGGTAATTAATTTTACCGATAACACCATGGTATTAGATATGGAGTATTACTAGTTTTGCTTCAGAGGATGAATAGGTTGGGATTGGGAAATAAAATAAATAATTACTTCGGTGTGGTTCGCTAATCTCGACTAGTTTGGAAAACCATAATTTGGTTTGAAATGACATTCAAAGGAAGATTAAAGGATAAATTTTAAAGAATTTATCTTGGATAAAATTAATGGGAACCTTTCCCTAAGAATTGAAATTTAGAAACTAGCTGTAGGTTAGCTAAGAAGAATGGTTTCCTGGGTATTGATCTGATGTTGGTTTCGGCCTTCGGGGTTAATATTTGGGAAATTGTTCTCTTGTTGATTTACGGTTAGTAGCTACTGAATTGGAATGAGGCGTATGTTGTGTTTGTGTAACATTCGTTTTTAATATACGCAGGTTGTTCAGAAAGGCCGGGTTTATACCCATTCTGAATAACCGATTCGACGATATGTCGAAGATGAAGACGGTGGTCGAAGACCGGAAGTCTTCACATCGTTTGGGTGATTACTGATGATCTTGATTGGGCTGTACACCCAAGATGAGGGAATCAGTTGGTGGTCGTCCAGACGTACTTGGAGATGGATGGATATGCGAGGAAAGTGCCTCCGGTTTCGTTCAGACCTAGAACGGACTTGTAAATGGATGGTGTGTCTGACATTGTATTCCTTTATATTGTATTTGTTGATCTCTGCTAAATATATATCTGTTTGGCGGTGGAGAATTTATTCTCTTGCTTAACGCCCTTCTCTGAGACATACGAGCTCAGAGGTTATATATTGGTAGAAATCAGTGGTACGATATGGATTGATAGTGTGGCATGCTGAGATGCAGTGATCCAGACTTTTGTTGAAAAGCAAAGTTTGGTGGTTGATGATCAAAGCGCAGCTGATATAGCATGGCTTTGTGTATAGCGTTGATTCGCGAGCCTCACATCCCGGTATGGTGGTAAACTGATGGTTTGATCAGTATGCTTTTTAGTGGATGGGCACCTTAGTGGTGTCGTGGATTCGGTCGACCGAGATGAGCTTAGTGCTCAGGGATATATAGAGTAGGCGGTGTTTTCTCTCGCTGGGACGTAAGCCGCGGTGATACTCTGGTCCCAAATGTGCAGATGTGCAGACGGTGTTTTCTCTTGTTGGGACGTAAGCCGTGGTGAATTGCATTACGCGATCGATCTTTCGAATCAGGAGCCACCATGATGGAAATCCAATTTCCAATACGTGTATTTCGGTTTTATTTGTAGAGCCTAGTATGGCGACATAGTGGGATGGGGCACTTATGCCGTCTATGATTGATACTTATGATTTGAAGATATTTTATACAATATGCACTTATAATAGTATCAAATGATTTGATTTTTAAAACGTACCAAGCATGTTTGGCTATTATAAGGGAAAACCCTATCCTCCGGCTGCGTTGCATTGTGTGATGGGACCTGGGTCTTATAATAGCTTCATTTTTCTTTATTTAGCATTGCGCTGTTGTTTTATGCACTGGTATTCTTGGGAGGAAACCCGTTCCGTGTTTTACGGCGTGGTCCCTTGATTTACCCAACTTTAAAATAAAGATTTACAACTGTTTTAGTTCTCACACCAGTCCCATGACTGACCTGGAGTTTATTGTTTTAACCTAAACTCTGGGTGCACCTATTTTCCACCCGGGCAGCTAGTAGTTTTGGTTTTGCAGATTTATATTCACAGGATCCTGGTTTACAGCTGGAATGATATCCGGAAAGCTTTGTATCCGTATGTCTCTTCTAGTTGTGTATTGTATTATTTTCCGCTGCGATGTATTTACATGTAATTTAAATCTCTAATATTTCTATGTAATATTTATTCATTTATACTCTGTATATTCTTGTAATTTGATGCATTGTTGTAATATACAATGAAATGTTCTTCCGTTTGCGTTCTGTTGTGGCTTGTTCTCGAACTATCCGCGCTTTCCTCACCGGGGAAGTTACGGGTTTTCACAGTTGGTATCAGAGCTTTGGTTTACAAAGCTCAGAGAACATGACACATTAGTACCATACGAAAGAATTCATCAGAGATTGGATTAGTAATATCCAACGAGAATGACTCGTTAGAGATGGGATCGGTAGTATCCTAGAACGAGTGTGAAGAGTATATTTTTGAAAATGAAAACAAATCTTGTTTTGAAATATAAATCAATTATTCGTATTTGGTTATTTATTTATATTGATGTGGACAATCCAGTATATATAGATTTTGCGTATACGTCTGATCCGCGTGTATTCGAAATTTTAATATACTGGATAGATATAGAATTACACTCTAATCGCCCGGGATGATTTTGATGATGGAGCTCCATCATTAGAATTTATGTTCGAGTGACGAAAGTGGGCTTTCTATATATTTCCTATTGACTGGTGTGAGAACCAAAATTAGATAGGGCTTATTGTTGTGATTTGGCATCAAAAATGTGATTTTTGACTATATAGCAAAATTATGTGTTTGAAATGCTAGTCAACTAATTGATTGATGGTTGTGTTGTCTGATTACTGTTTTGATTAGTTGAAATTTTAACCATATAACCAATTTGATCAAATAGTCAGTTGTATTGGAAATTTGGTCGCATTTGCTTGCATATACAGGTACTTACATTGAACAGGTCATAGCAAGGAGGCAAGAGCAGAGAATAAAATTTGTTTGCCCGACAAATAGGTACATGTTTATCATAATTTACTGTTTTGTTTGGGTGATGATGATTTTATGAGCCGATTGGCTAGCCGCTTGGCTTTTTCTTTTTCTTTTTGAGATCAGAAGGCCTATATGGCAGTTTCGGGATTTTCCCATGGCTCCCGATGCAGGGGAGGTTATGGCGAAATTTTTCGAAAATTCCGGGTGTTAGCCGAATTTTTGAAAATTCCCAGAAACTGAAAAGTTGGAGAATGGAAGCTAGATCGAACGTAGAGTTGATTGATCAAACCACTTTCGACTTTATTCCTTTTCGGGGACGAAAAGTTTTAAGTGGGGGAGATTGTAACAACCCGAAAATCTGGGCCAGTTTAAATTTTTTATTTTGGCAATTTTAGCGAATTTTGATTATTTAGAATGAATTATTTTAAATAATGACGACGAGAAATTTATTTTGAATAGAATTCGAACGTATATATTATATACGTCGTCGTTAGAAAATAAATAATTATATATAATTATAAATAGAATTGAAAATGGCGCGGTAGTTCGATAATTCGATTTCAAACTTCAATTGAATGTACCGAGTGCAAAACAAACCGGATTTTAGTGAAACCAAAAACGATAGGATCTAATTGGGAATATCTTTCCAACGAATCCGGAAAATCAAAATTTCATAGCGGGAATCAAAAGATATGTCCAGTTGAAAATTCTGAATAGTCGCTATGGAATTCAGGCCCTTAAAATGGAAATTTTGCAAACGACCTCGGATTTCGACGAAACCACTTTTGTTGGATTCGCAGTGTTAAGTTATTGCTAAATTCCAAATTTCATAATTTTCCGAATCAATATGTGAGCGTGGCAAAGGAAAACGCGTTTGACCAGTTTCAGTTGATTTTAATCGACTGGAAAATGACCATTTTTCAAACGATCTCAGAATTTGACGAAATTAGTTTTGTTAGGACCGTATCGTCAATACGAAGCTAGGAATAATTTTTCTGGAATTTTTAGGATCCGCATGTGGCCCCAGTAAATTGATATGTACGTTTAAAATTCAATATAGTGATTTAAATGTTAATTTAAATGAAAACTGATCGAAATGATGGAATTGGCTTACGATACATATCCCATTGTGTTCGGAATGGGGGTAATTAGCTAGGGGCGACAGTCGTTGGGCCTCGTTTGAAGTTCGTATACGAAGTCGACTTTGGATGGAAAAATAATAATTAAATATTATATAAAGGCCCCTCCCCTTTATTCTCCCTCCTCTCTCTCCTCATTAGTCAACGGGCAGAAAAGAAATTGAAAAAAAAACTGATAATGTCGATCTCGTTCAGCAAACCGCCGGAGTTCGTTGACGCCTCCCCTTCCGACGTTCACCGTCGATTCTCCCCCCAACATCCCTCGTGCCACCTTCGGCGAAACCCCGAAGCCCTAGCCCCTTTTCAGCAACTGCCGACACTATGGGGCCCGCTCCGAATCAATAACCAAGCCACCGTCGATGAAGTCGCCTCCACCGCCGATGATGCTGCCGTGTCGCCAGTGCTGACCACCGTCGGCCCTCCCCAATTGCCCTCTGCCCCTCCTCAACGATGAACGCGACCCCACCTGGACCTCGCCCCCCCTGCTGCGGCCATCCCGACCTCCAGTGTAACGACCCGGATTTTCGGCGACTTTGGTTATCGACGTAAGCACGACGTCGATAACCAAAACATCGAAAAATCCTGGTAATTATTGAAAGAAATTAGAAGGTGAGAATAGATAAGATAGAAACTTAGAATAGAAGAAGAAGAAGAAGAAGAACACAATATCAGAGTAACACGAACCTCACAGTGGAACGAATAACATATAATAGATAACATAACTTTGAAATATAACAGTTATGTATACAATAGCACTTATCAGAGTACAGCACTTACAACACAGCGGAAATAAACTATAGCTATATGATCCTGAAGCCTCCTGCTCCAACTCTTCAATGTATCTGCAAATCCCGACTACTTGACTGCCCGTACAAATTTAGGCACCCAAGAGTTTAGGGAAAACAACAAAGTAAACTCCGGGTCGGTCATGGGACTGGTGTGAGTAAAACAGTTTAAACAGGTATATGAACAAGTAAACGATTTCTCATAAGACCACGCCGCAGAACGGAACGGGTTTTTCCCTTATGAGAATCCAAAATATCTTTATATCAAAAACCTTTTGATATTATAATAATGTCTATGTACAAATAGATATCAACTAGCAGAAACGCTTTCATCTCACGTTCTACATATATAGCATACAATCAAAATCGCAAGCACGTATTGGGTAATGGATTTCCAACTATGACAAGGTATGGAACCACCTTCCGATCAGTGTACTCTAGGAACGATACACTGGAGTTCAACAAGAACATCTTGTAACTCAGCCACACATGACCGACCACTCATTTCGCTTGAGTGTATCGAATGTACATCACCAACGGTTGGGATCAGCAACCGTTCCCGTATATATATGGGACAGCATTGATAGATTTAAGAAACAAATGAATATTCACTAGATAGGTGATTATACACCCTACTTCGGTGCGACCGACTTAGCCATGCTGCCTGCCCGATTTCTGTCATTTACTGGTTGATGAGGCTAGAAGCTACGCTTTATCATCACATCAGATTTACTTCGAATGCCACATTGTCAGATCCATCGAAAATCACTAATTGACGTCTACAACAGTACATTACGTGTTAGCTACAGAAGTTTCCCTCTCCGCTTCCACTATTGGTATAGTTGAAGAAATCAATGTACGTGACCGTCTGGAAATACTATGTCAGACATCCATCTTCATTCACTTAGAAATGTCACATCGACATACCCGCCAAATCACAAATTGACTTATCCAAAAATAACACGGGTATACAGCTAAGAGAAACGAATTCCTCCGCCACCAAACGTGAATACGTTTGAACAGATCAACTTACGCGATCCATTGGATATACTCTGTCAGACCTTCGTCCATACAAGTTTTCCTGGGACTGGACAAACCGAAGGCACTATTCCGTATATCCATCTTAGTCACTGTTATCTAAGACTTATACAACAGCCCTTGCATTTTACTCCGTCTTCAATTATCTTTGGCATATACGATTCGCGACGCTTATGCCAATACAGAGTGGTTCTATGGATAATAATCCAACCGGTCTCTCCATATTAACAACGTTAAAATGGTCAAAACTTCGATAGTCTGTGAGTTAACTATCAAAGAAAAACAAGTGTGCAACCAACGATATTATTTCCAGATGGAAATTATATCAAACAAACATCATTTAACATTTATCTCTTTAGTTCATTTATCTACTTATCTCCTGTTTTCCCTATATTCTAAATTCTTATTTTCTTTTATCAGAAAACATTTCTGATTCTCGTTTGGAAAACATTTCCAAAACTCCTTTACGATCAAACCTTACCATTTCTTAGTTAAGAAGGAAGTCACTCAAGTTGGGGTATAATTACCTCTCAGACCTTAACTGAACAACGTTATAACTTCGAAATGGTCAGAGTTTATCTTTTAATCTTTAACAACTTCTTTACGCCTTTCTCGGATTCAATTTTACTAGTCCACTTCTATATTTAAAACATTGGTTATAACGATAACGTTATAATCCCTACTTTCGAATTATCTAACTTTAATTATAACTTCTATTCTTATTAGTGAATAATTAACCTAACACTTATTTATTTAAAAATAAATAAATCTCTATTTAAACACTGGAAAGTATAAGTACTTTCCCGAATTCGATATAATCGAATTTTCCGATTAACTCTCTTCGAGAAATCTCTATTTGATTAACTCTTCTTCGAATAACCTATATTCGATTAACTTCTTCCTTTTCAAATATCTCATATTTGAAAATCTTACTTTCGAATAGACTATATTCGAAAATCTCCTTTCGAATAACTCTTATTCGATAACTCTTCCTTTTCAAATATCTCATATTTAAAAATCTCACTTCGATTAAATTATAATCGATAACTCCCTTCGATGAAACTAACATCGAAACTCCTTTCGATGAAACTAACATCGATTAATTTAACTCGACGAACTTAACTCGACTAACTTAACTTGACTCGACTAACTCGACTTACTTGGTTCGACCAATTCGATTCGATTAACTAGGCTCGACTAACTTGACTAACTTAACTCGACTTACTTGGTTCGACCAATTCGATTCGATTAACTAGGCTCGACTAACTTGACTAACTTAACTCGACTTACTTGGTTCGACCAATTCGATTCGATTAACTAGGCTCGACTAACTTGACTAACTTAACTCGACTTACTTGGTTCGACCAATTCGATTCGATTAACTAGGCTCGACTAACTTGACTAACTTAACTCGACTTACTTGGTTCGACCAATTCGATTTGATTACTAGGCTCGACTAACTTGACTAACTCTGTCTCAAATAACTATATTTGATTAACTCTAGTTCGTTTTAACTCTAACCGATTAACTCTAACTAATTAACTCCAACTGGTTAACTCTATTTGATTTACTCTAACTGGTTAACTCTAACTGATTAACTCTAACTGGTTAACTCTAACTGATTAACTCTAACTAATTAACTCCAACTGGTTAACTCTATTTGATTTACTCTAACTGGTTAACTCTAACTGATTAACTCTAACTGGTTAACTCTAACTGATTAACTCTAACCGATTAACTCTATTTGATTAACTCTAACTGGTTAACTCTAACTGATTAACTCTATTTGGTTAACTCTATTGATTTACTCTATTTGACTAACTCGACTTGACTAACCCCTTTCGAATGTCTATATTCGATTAACTAACTCCGAATACCATATTCGATTAACTAACTTCGAATACCATATTCGATTACTAACTTCGAATACCATATTCGATTACTAACTTCGAATACCATATTCGATTACTAACTTCGAATACCATATTCGATTTACTTTATAAAGATTTCCTTTTTAACAACGTTTTATTCATTTGAAAAGATTTACTTTTACATAACGGTTCTACACTTTAAAAATGATTTCCCTTTTATAACGTTTCCTTTTCAATTCTATTTGTAAATGGTTTACAAATATTTCCTTTTCAAATTTATTCTTGAAATATTCTAACTCCTTAAATTTTGGGAAAATTCGCCATAACTTCCTTTGTAACGGGAGCATCGGGAAAATCCCCAAACTCGCCACACAGGCCTTTCCATTCAAAAAGAAATTTTTTGAATTTATTTTCCTTTTTAAAATATCTCCTACTTATAAATATCCCAATTTATAAATATTCCTTATTTATAAATATTTAAATTTATAAATATCTCTTATTTATAAATATTCCAATTTATAAATATTCTGTTTTCAATATCACTTTGAAAATCTCCTTTATCTAAATTCCGGTATGTTATGATATTCTACATATCAAATCACGATGATCACTATCGTCCAAACACATATAATCGACAACAGATTATATCCATCATATAACACAATATATGAAAAACAATAAAATAACTGTTGAGGAATCCAGTCGGATTCCTCCAACCTGTTTTCCCTACATCACAGATGTTAGACAATATAGATAACATCACTTTCAGTTCCATATGATATATTCTGTTAAACAGAATCAATATAGAAATTTAACTAACTGACTAGCAGTTCAATCAAACAATCAACACATAGTCAAACAGACATTTTTAACAGTTCTAACAATACAACATGAAATTATAAACTGTTCAGAGTTAGTGAGATTTACTCACATTTGGCGCGTTAACCGTTTTAAATAACCGGTTTGCGTTATTTGACTGCGACGGACAATTTATTTCGCCATAAATTGTAACGAGCTCAGATTCACTCCCAGACAGCTCCATTGTGTAGCCACCGTCCATACGATCCTAACGGATCCAACCGTTCGAAATTCTGATCATGTATGTAGAAGATATACGATTTATAAGTTCATACACAATTTAAAAATTAAATAAAAACTAACTTATTATTTCGGGCCTCACTTTCAAATCACATGGCCCAGCATCCCACTAAGGCCCATCCTCACGTTTAAAACCCGACCCCTTTTTCCTCATCTTCCCAAAATCATATTCCCATGCCTCCAGTATTTTCTCCGATCCTCCTTTGACCGCCGTTCCTCATCCCTCCGGCCATCAAGCCGGCGCGCCACTGCTACCATTCGGTTCGCCCTCGAAATATGCACCTGCCAGTGCCCTCCAACCCAAACTCGATGGACCCTCGTTGACCTCGGCCTGTTGCTCCATTCGCCAAAACCGTACGTCGCTCCTCACCCCCCTTCACCGAGTTTCCCCAAATCGATGCCAACAGCTGCTACTCGGAACCACAAGACGACCATCGTTTAGCCCAACACCTCCCCACGACTTCGGAAACCCGAGCCCTAAGGCTACTGTGACCATGTCGAACAGCAGCTACCTTCAGCGAGCATCACCAAACTGGTACTATCGTGAAGAGCACAAGATGAGGGTCGCGAATATATGTATTTGCGTATTTATAGAAGTTTCTTTGATTTGATTTTTGATTTTCCTTTTTGTCTCGTTTTGTTTTAGCTGAGAACAAAACTTTACGGCGGATTCTTTGACCAAGGAAATGAGGTGAATTAGGTTTAGAAACGATGTGGGGGTATTTATAATGGAGTTAAATATCTAGATATTTTGAGTTAGAGAATATTCTCAGCATATTCTTTTTGTTAATTTATCTTCTAAAAATCCGTACGATCACATACGGTACCTAAAAATCATGAAACTGGACATGCAGCTACAGTTCGACATTACGGTCCCAACGAAACTCGTTTCATCGAATTCCGACTCCGTATGCTCTCACAGCGTATTTTTAACCGTCAATTTATCGACTGTATTTCACTCTAAAAATCCGTACGGCCACACAGTGACTCTAAAAATCATGAAACTTCACATCTAACAATAATTTGACATTTCGGATCCAACAAAATTAGTTTCGTCGAATTCCGACTTCGTTTGCAAAAGTGGCTATTTTTAACGCTCTAAATAGCCTATTTAAATATATAAATATATTTAAATATTATTAAATTAAAAATAAATAATTTTATATTATCGTATATCTTCACATATGATATCGTCCAGCTCCAGAATATCATATCAGAATTTACAGTTTGATATTTCAGATTCAGATTATCTCGATTTTCAGTTTATACTGAAAAATCCATTTATAACGTATATAAAGCGTCGCAAATTAAAAAGGAATTCTACAGCGACTTTTCTGAAATTTGATTTGGACATACATCAAAATCTACACGACGAAATCCCGAATTTTCTCCTCCACTAGAAAGATATACTCCACCAGCTCCACACGTTTCTTGTTTCACAGAAATCCGGCTTAAAACGAACCCTGTACATTCAGTTGAAGTTCGAATCGCCAATTTACGAACTGCAGCGCCATGTCAAGCTCGATTTTAATTATAATATAATTATACGTTCAAACTGTCGTCGATTGAATATATTCGTCAATATAATTCAACTATAAGCTGAGTTACATCTTAGGGATGACCCCGTTCACAGAATATTGTGATGTCCAATATTTTTGATTATTTCTGGATTGAATATATTATTTAATTTATTATTTTAAATAAATATTCACAATTATTTAATTAACGGCCATTTAATTCTCTAAATCACTATTTATATAATTAAATTAATAAATTATCATCTTGCTAAAATACGGGTCACTACAATCTTCCCCACTTAAAATAATTTCGTCCTCGAAATTGCTAAGTTAGAGGACGACCCTTTCTATTGGAATTCCTAAGATTTGTTTACCCTTATTTCTGATTTTAACTGAACCAATTAATATCGAATAAAATATTAATTTATTCCGACTAACTAAATTTTCAAAAAATTTGAAAATTTTCTAACACCTTAGATTTTCGAAAAAATTCGCCAGCACCTCCTTTGTACTGGTCAATAGCTCAAACTCTAACTCGCCTCTCTGGGCCTTCTTCAACCCAAAAGAAAATCAAACAGCCAAGCGGCTTGCTAATTCGGCTCAAAAAAAATCCAAACTCATATATAAAATAAACTTGTACCTTTTTGTCGGGCATATCATTATATCCCTTTTCATCTGTTACTCAACTCAACATATAAAAATGTCATTCCAATCAAACTCCTGTCAGTTGGTTCTCAACCAAATCATTCGCTTATACTTAAGTCGAATTCCATTCAAACTCTAATATCAAATTTCAACTCTTAAGTTATCGACTTAATCCCATTTCAGATTATTCTATAATCCAATCCAATTTCATTTAACTTAGTTCAAGTTAAATTCAAATTAATTTATTCACTTTTTTCCATTTTAATCCATTTAACTTCATTAGTTAAATTTTAATTCCAGAACTTAAATTCCTGAGTTCATTTCAAATCAATTTGAAATCATAACACCAATTCAAAACATTTGAATTTCTAAACACTTGTTTTCTCAAAACAATTCAAAAACAAAACCTTTGGTAGTAATCCGTCACTTTGGAACTCGAAAATGAACACTGATGATGTGGCCACACTCATCAGAATCTATTTTCCAGTAATCGAAGTGAGTTCAATACTATTTCACTTTCAAAAATCATTTCTAAACACTTCCATTTTTAAAACAGTTCAAAATCTCCCAGGAACTTAAAATTTACTCATTTTAATTCCAATTCTGATTTAACTTCAGATTCAATTCGTCTTACTTCATATACTTTACTTATATGAATTCTAATTAGTTATTTATAACCATTTCATCTTTTTATAATCTCATTCGATTATACTAACAACCAACACAACTAATATACTATATTAATTTCAAAACATATCAAGTCGGTTCATCGTATTCAAGTGTTTATAAAACTCTTACCGATACAGTGGATCAAACTGATCGTCCAGAATTCATAAGCCACTCAATCAATAAATCTCCACAATATAAAACCATTTTATATTCAATAACATATACGCTCTCTTGTATATATATACACTCAACTCAATCTAGGATATTACTAATCCCATCTCTACTGAGTTACGCTACAGAGTTATGTCCGATCACTAAAACATAAGCTCTGATACCAACTGTAACGACCCGGATTTTCGGCGACTTTGGTTATCGACGTAAGCACGACGTCGATAACCAAAACATCGAAAAATCCTGGTAATTATTGAAAGAAATTAGAAGGTGAGAATAGATAAGATAGAAACTTAGAATAGAAGAAGAAGAAGAACACAATATCAGAGTAACACGAACCTCACAACGGAACGAATAACATATAATAGATAACATAACTTTGAAATATAACAGTTATGTATACAATAGCACTTATCAGAGTACAACACTTACAACACAGCGGAAATAAACTATAGCTATATGATCCTGAAGCTTCCTTCTCCAGCTCTTCAATGTATCTGCAAATCCCGACTACTTGACTGCCCGTACAAATTTAGGCACCCAAGAGTTTAGGGAAAACAACAAAGTAAACTCCGGGTCAGTCATGGGACTGGTGTGAGTAAAACAGTTTAAACAGGTATATGAACAAGTAAACGATATCTCATAAGACCACGCCGCAGAACGGAACGGGTTTTTCCCTTATGAGAATCCAAAACATCTTTATATCAAAAACCTTTTGATATTATAATAATTTCTATGTACAAATAGATATCAACTAGCAGAAACGCTTTCATCTCACGTTCTACATATATAGCATACAATCAAAATCGCAAGCACGTATTGGGTAATGGATTTCCAACTATGACAAGGTATGGAACCACCTTCCGATCAGTGTACTCTAGGAACGATACACTGGAGTTCAACAAGAACATCTTGTAACTCAGCCACACATGACCGACCACTCATTTCGCTTGAGTGTATCGAATGTACATCACCAACGGTTGGGATCAGCAACCGTTCCCGTATATATATGGGACAGCATTGATAGATTTAAGAAACAAATGAATATTCACTAGATAGGTGATTATACACCCTACTTCGGTGCGACCGACTTAGCCATGCTGCCTGCCCGATTTCTGTCATTTACTGGTTGATGAGGCTAGAAGCTACGCTTTATCATCACATCAGATTTACTTCGAATGCCACATTGTCAGATCCATCGAAAATCACTAATTGACGTCTACAACAGTACATTACGTGTTAGCTAAAGAAGTTTCCCTCTCCGCTTCCACTATTGGTATAGTTGAAGAAATCAATGTACGTGACCGTCTAGAAATACTATGTCAGACATCCATCTTCATTCACTTAGAAATGTCACATCGTCATACCCGCCAAATCACAAATTGACTTATCCAAAAATAACACGGGTATACAGCCAGGAGAAACGAATTCCTCCGCCACCAAACGTGAATACGTTTGAACAGATCAACTTACGCGATCCATTGGATATACTCTATCAGACCTTCGTCCATACAAGTTGTCCTGGGACTGGACAAATCGAAGGCACTATTCCGTATATCCATCTTAGTCACTGTTATCTAAGACTTATACAACAGCCCTTGCATTTTACTCCGTCTTCAATTATCTTTGGCATATATGATTCGTGACGCTTATGCCAATACAGAGTGGTTCTATGGATAATAATCCAACCGGTCTCTCCATATTAACAACGTTAAAATGGTCAAAACTTCGATAGTCTGTGAGTTAACTATCAAAGAAAAACAAGTGTGCAACCAACGATATTATTTCCAGATGGAAATTATATCAAACAAACATCATTTAACATTTATCTCTTTAGTTCATTTATCTACTTATCTCCTGTTTTCCCTATATTCTAAATTCTTATTTTCTTTTATCAGAAAACATTTCTGATTCTCGTTTGGAAAACATTTCTAAAACTCCTTTACGATCAAACCTTACCATTTCTTAGTTAAGAAGGAAGTCACTCAAGTTGGGGTATAATTACCTCTCAGACCTTAACTGAACAACGTTATAACTTCGAAATGGTCAGAGTTTATCTTTTAATCTTTAACAACTTCTTTACGCCTTTCTCGGATTCAATTTTACTAGTCCACTTCTATATTTAAAACATTGGTTATAACGATAACGTTATAATCCCTACTTTCGAATTATCTAACTTTAATTATAACTTCTATTCTTATTAGTGAATAATTAACCTAACACTTATTTATTTAAAAATAAATAAATCTCTATTTAAACACTGGAAAGTATAAGTACTTTCCCGAATTCGATATAATCGAATTTTCCGATTAACTCTCTTCGAGAAATCTCTATTTGATTAACTCTTCTTCGAATAACCTATATTCGATTAACTTCTTCCTTTTCAAATATCTCATATTTGAAAATCTTACTTTCGAATAGACTATATTCGAAAATCTCCTTTCGAATAACTCTTATTCGATAACTCTTCCTTTTCAAATATCTCATATTTAAAAATCTCACTTCGATTAAATTATAATCGATAACTCCCTTCGATGAAACTAACATCGATTAATTTAACTCGACGAACTTAACTCGACTAACTTAACTTGACTCGACTAACTCGACTTACTTGGTTCGACCAATTCGATTCGATTAACTAGGCTCGACTAACTTGACTAACTTAACTCGACTTACTTGGTTCGACCAATTCGATTCGATTAACTAGGCTCGACTAACTTGACTAACTTAACTCGACTTACTTGGTTCGACCAATTCGATTCGATTAACTAGGCTCGACTAACTTGACTAACTTAACTCGACTTACTTGGTTCGACCAATTCGATTCGATTAACTAGGCTCGACTAACTTGACTAACTTAACTCGACTTACTTGGTTCGACCAATTCGATTTGATTACTAGGCTCGACTAACTTGACTAACTCTGTCTCAAATAACTATATTTGATTAACTCTAGTTCGTTTTAACTCTAACCGATTAACTCTAACTAATTAACTCCAACTGGTTAACTCTATTAGATTTACTCTAACTGGTTAAATCTAACTGATTAACTCTAACTGGTTAACTCTAACTGATTAACTCTAACTAATTAATTCCAACTGGTTAACTCTATTTGATTTACTCTAACTGGTTAACTCTAACTGATTAACTCTAACTGGTTAACTCTAACTGATTAACTCTAACTGATTAACTCTATTTGATTAACTCTAACTGGTTAACTCTAACTGATTAACTCTATTTGGTTAACTCTATTGATTTACTCTATTTGACTAACTCGACTTGACTAACCCCTTTCGAATGTCTATATTCGATTAACTAACTCCGAATACCATATTCGATTAACTAACTTCGAATACCATATTCGATTACTAAATTCGAATACCATATTCGATTACTAACTTCGAATACCATATTCGATTACTAACTTCGAATACCATATTCGATTTACTTTATAAAGATTTCCTTTTAACAACGTTTTATTCATTTGAAAAGATTTACTTTTACATAACGGTTCTACACTTTAAAAATGATTCCCCTTTTATAACGTTTCCTTTTCAATTCTATTTGTAAATGGTTTACAAATATTTCCTCTTCAAATTTATTCTTGAAATATTCTAACTCCTTAAATTTTTGGGAAAATTCGTCATAACCTCCTTTGTAACGGGAGCATCGGGAAGATCCCCAAACTCGCCACACAGGCCTTTCCATTCAAAAAGAAATGTTTTGAATTTATTTTCCTTTTTAAAATATCTCCTACTTATAAATATCCCAATTTATAAATATTCCTTATTTATAAATATTTAAATTTATAAATATCTCTTATTTATAAATATTCCAATTTATAAATATTCTGTTTTCAATATCACTTTGAAAATCTCCTTTATCTACATTCCGGTATGTTATGATATTCTACGTATCAAATCACGATGATCACTATCGTCCAAACACATATAATCGACAACAGATTATATCCATCATATAACACAATATATGAAAAACAATAAAATAACTGTTGAGGAATCCAGTCGGATTCCTCCAACCTGTTTTCCCTACATCACAGATGTTAGACAATATAGATAACATCACTTTCAGTTCCATATGATATATTCTGTTAAACAGAATCAATATAGAAATTTAACTAACTGACTAGCAGTTCAATCAAACAATCAACACACAGTCAAACAGACATTTTTAACAGTTCTAACAATACAACATGAAATTATAAACTGTTCAGAGTTAGTGAGATTTACTCACATTTGGCGCGTTAACCGTTTTAAATAACCGGTTTGCGTTATTTGACTACGACGGACAATTTATTTCTCCATAAATTGTAACGAGCTCAGATTCACTCCCAGTCAGCTCCATTGTGTAGCCACCGTCCATACGATCCTAACGGATCCAACCGTTCGAAATTCTGATCATGTATGTAGAAGATATACGATTTATAAGTTCATACACAATTTAAAAATTAAATAAAAACTAACTTATTATTTCGGGCCTCACTTTCAAATCTCATGGCCCAGCATCCCACTAAGGCCCATCCTCACGTTTAAAACCCGACCCCTTTTTCCTCATCTTCCCAAAATCAGATTCCCACGCCTCCAGTATTTTCTCCGATCCTCCTTTGACCGCCGTTCCTCATCCCTCCGGCCATCAAGCCGGCGCGCCACTGCTACCATTCGGTTCGCCCTCGAAATATGCACCTGCCAGTGCCCTCCAACCCAAACTCGATGGACCCTCGTTGACCTTGGCTTGTTGCTCCATTCGCCAAAACCGTACGTCGCTCCTCACCCCCCTTCACCGAGTTTCCCCAAATCGATGCCAACAGCTGCTACTCGGAACCACAAACCCAAGAACGACCATCGTTTAGCCCAACACCTCCCCACGACTTCGGAAACCCGAGCCCTAAGGCTACTGTGACCATGTCGAACAGCAGCTACCTTCAGCGAGCACCACCAAACTGGTACTATCGTGAAGAGCACAAGATGAGGGTCGCGAATATATGTATTTGCGTATTTATAGAAGTTTCTTTGATTTGATTTTTGATTTTCCTTTTTGTCTCGTTTTGTTTTAGTTGAGAACAAAACTTTACGGCGGATTCTTTGACCAAGGAAATGAGGTGAATTAGGTTTAGAAACGATGTGGGGGTATTTATAATGGAGTTAAATATCTAGATATTTTGAGTTAGAGAATATTCTCAACATATTCTTTTTGTTAATTTATCTTCTAAAAATCCGTACGATCACATACGGTACCTAAAAATCACGAAACTGGACATGCAGCTACAGTTCGACATTACGGTCCCAACGAAACTCGTTTCGTCGAATTCCGACTCCGTATGCTCTCACAGCGTATTTTTAACCGTCAATTTATCGATTGTATTTCACTCTAAAAATCCGTACGGCCACACAGTGACTCTAAAAATCATGAAACTTCATATCTAACAATAATTTGACATTTCGGATCCAACAAAATTAGTTTCGTCGAATTCCGACTTCGTTTGCAAAAGTGGCTATTTTTAACGCTCTAAATAGCCTATTTAAATATATAAATATATTTAAATATTATTAAATTAAAAATAAATAATTTTATATTATCGTATATCTTCACATATGATATCGTCCAGCTCCAGAATATCATATCAGAATTTACAGTTTGATATTTCAAATTCAGATTATCTCGATTTTCAGTTTATACTGAAAAATCCATTTATAACGTATATAAAGCGTCGCAAATTAAAAAGGAATTCTATAGCGACTTTTCTGAAATTTGATTTGGACATACATCAAAATCTACACGACGAAATCCCGATTTTTCTCCTCCACTAGAAAGATATACTCCACCAGCTCCACACGTTTCTTGTTTCACAGAAATCCAGCTTAAAACGAACCCTGTACATTCAGTTGAAGTTCGAATCGCCAATTTACGAACTGCAGCGCCATTTCAAGCTCGATTTTAATTATAATATAATTATACGTTCAAACTGTCGTCGATTGAATATATTCGTCAATATAATTCAACTCTAAGCAGAATTACATCTTAGGGATGACCCCGTTCACAGAATATTGTGATGTCCAATATTTTTGATTATTTCTGGATTGAATATATTATTTAATTTATTATTTTAAATAAATATTCACTATTATTTTATTAACGACCATTTAATTCTCTAAATCACTATTTATATAATTAAATTAATAAATTATTATCTTGCTAAAATACAGGTCACTACATCCAGCGCCGAACTGAGCTCGCCCTCCGACCACCGACGCTCAGACCATCCCACCTACCTCCTTCGACCACCCGGAACTCGATAATCAATGTAAGTTCACTGATTTTCACTTTTAGATTAGAAAAATATGATCTTTGAGATTGTAAAAATATGATTTTTAAGTTGGAAAAAGCTATGATTTTTAATATAGGAAAAAAAAATAGATTTTTACTTAAGAAAAGGTAGGATTTTTATTGTTTGAAAAGTTTGTTTTGTATATGAAGTTATAATTTTATTTATAAGATATGAAACTTACTTATGAAAAGATAAGAAATTTATTTATATAAAGCAAGATTTGGATTTTTATATATTGAATAGCGAAGTAAAAAATTCGATTTTTATATATTGAATAGCGAAGTAAAAATTTGATTTTTATATATTGAATAGCGAAGTAAAATTTTGATTTTTATATATTGAATAGCAAAGTAAAAATTCGATTTTTATATATTGAATAGCGAAGTAAAAACTCGATTTTAACATATGTAGAGAATACGGGCAACGAAGATGACAAAAAGGCGAGGACGATGAAGATTTCTCTAAATGAAGAGTCGTGGTATTGGATAGATATTGGTGAGAACTTCTCACTCTTCAATTTCTTTTTCTAGTTATATATATATACTAGGATGCAGACGGTGTTTAATAGCACCCGACACAATCGTCCACAGACCATGGACTTGTTTTTTTGGTTGTGTAGTTGGTTAGATTATTTAGTTTGAATTGAGTTGTTTGGTGAAATGGAATGGATTTGATTGATGTGTGAATGGCGTGGGCCTTCACTAGACCGGGGATAAGGCTAGGCCTCGTCCCGTTTCTAGTATCGTGCCGTTATGCCGCCGAAATTTTCTAAAATAAGTTAGAAAATAAAGAAATCATTTTATTTAATAAATGAATTGAATAGAATATTTTCATAGGTTGAATAAAATGTTTTATTGTTAAAAATATAATTTTTAACGTGAAAGTGAATAAATAAATATTTATAAACAAATCGGCCGATTTGTTTATATACACTGATTTGACTGATATTGATTGGGTCGATAAATTTTACACATCGCCTAACTGCACAACTAAAATCTGTGTTTGATTGTTTGAAACCCCACACGGGTGTTGGGATGAAATTTGAAGTTCACTCATCCTGATTGATTAAATATGTCGATCGATTGATTGACAGGCTGTTATAAGCGTTAGATATCTATATTTGATGCTTATACAGTGTAGTGCACTTTGGTTGATGGTTGATTATTTTTCAATGCTATTATATACATGTGATGTATGAAAATCCATATAATTAACATTATATGGTGATTGATTGGGCCTCCTTCCAATTTAGAAAATAAAGAATAATATAAAATAAAGGTTCTTGTGTTGACAGTACTCATCCGTTGAGATTAGTCATGTGTTGAACGAAATATTTTAATAATAAAATTTACATCTTTATCAATATAAAATAAAGGTTCATGTGTTGACAGTACTCATCCGTTGAGATTAGTCATGTGTTGAACGAAATATTTTAATAATAGAAATATTTGAAATAGAAATATTTGAAAAGGAAATATTTGAAAAAGAAATATTTGAAATAGAATATTTGAAAATAGAAATATATGAAGCCGTGTTGATTAAATTGACGCCATTTTGACGTGAACGATATTTATATCGATTTTATTCATTTTAAAATGAATATTGAAAAGTGATTTCGAAATCGAATATTTTGAAATGAAATTTGAATTAAATTGAATAGAAAACGAATTCGAATTGAATATATAACGAATTTGATTTCAATTGAATATATAACGAATTTGATTTCAATTGAATATATAACGAATTTGATTTGAATAGAAAATGAATTGAATTTGATTTGAATAGAAAATGAATTGAATTTGATTTGAATAGAAAATGAATTGAATTTGATTTGAATAGAAAATGAATTGAATTTGATTTGATTAGAAAATGAATTGAATTTGATTTGAATAGAAAATGAATTGAATTTGATTTGAATAGAAAATGAATTGAATTTGATTTGAATAGAAAATGAATTGAATTTGATTTGAATAGAAAATGAATTGAATTTGATTTGAATAGAAAATGAATTGAATTTGATTTGATTAGAAAATGAATTGAATTTGATTTGATTAGAAAATGAATTGAATTTGATTTGAATAGAAAATGAATTGAATTTGATTTGAATAGAAAATGAATTGAATTTGATTTGATTAGAAAATGAACTGAATTTGATTTGATTAGAAAATGAATTGAATTTGATTTGATTGGAAAATGAATTGAATTTGATTTGAATAGAAAATGAATTGAATTTGATTTGATTAGAAAATGAATTGAATTTGATTTGATTAGAAAATGAATTGAATTTGATTTGAATAGAAAATGAATTGAATTTGATTTGATTAGAAAATGAATTGAATTTGATTTGATTAGAAAATGAATTGAATTTGATTATAATAGAAAATGAATTGAATTTGATTTGATTAGAAAATGAATTGAATTTGATTTGATTAGAAAATGAATTGAATTTGATTTGAATAGAAAATGAATTGAATTTGATTTGTTTAGAAAATGAATTGAATTTGAATTGAATAGAGAATGAATTGAATTTGAATTGAATAGGAAAACGAATTCGAATTGAATCGAAAAGAAAACGAATTCGAATTGAATTGAAAAGAAAATGAATTTGAATCGAATTAAAATCGATTTGAATTAAAATCAAATAGAAATGAAAGTAAAAAGGATTTATAATAGAAAATTCAATTTCGATTTGAATTTGAAATAAAGGTTGAAATTGTTTTTGAAACGAATTCAAATCTATTTATAAAATTCGTTTTAAATAGTAATCGACGAAATATATATTATATATATTATATATATAATATAATGGCCTGAATAGAACGCGCCGCGCCGCGGCAATTCGCGAATTTCGACCATTAACTTCGAACGGATATTACGGGAGATCCGACCGTCGGATTCTCCTAAAACCGGAACCGTTGGGTTCGTATCGAAAAGAGCTTTCTAACAAATATTAGAAATTTGAAATCTAACGGTTGGATTTGGAGATACGTCCAAATCAAATTTGGAAAA
Source organism: Allium sativum (assembly GCA_030737875.1). Lineage (NCBI taxonomy): Eukaryota > Viridiplantae > Streptophyta > Magnoliopsida > Asparagales > Amaryllidaceae > Allium > Allium sativum. Next base: position 341,144,408 of record CM060916.1, on the reverse strand, counting down.
GGTCGCTGTAAGTGCAGTTCGATGGCCGTTGATGGAAATCGACTGTACGGGCCTTGATAAAATTATTAAAAATATCAATAATTAGTGTAAAATCATAAGAAATGATTTGGGAAAAATTCGGATGAAAACTCCATATTTGAAAAGATAAAAATAGATTTTTATCGAAATGAACTAGTTTTGAACTGAAATTAAAACCCATTTATTTTTAAATAAATAAATTGGATTTGAAATGGGTTTAAATAGAATTGATTTGTAATGACCCGGATATTTATGGGTTAATTTTAAAATATGTAATATGGATTTAAATATTGAGTTGAGTAAATAAATCAATTTTTATAGGGAGTTATCGATTTAAAAATCAATTTCAATTTAATATTGAAATTATTAAATTATCAGAATAAGAAAATGGATTTAGTTGAATTCAAATTTTAATTTGTATTGAAAACAGTTCAAATAATTAATATGAAATGTTAACGGTAATAATATTTGAATATTATCAAGGAGAATAAATAGTTTGAAATTTAAATTATATCAACTTAAATAAATATCTTCCACAGACGACCGAACTGGACTTCGTGACTTATCCCGGTGTGTCCGGAATAGGGGTATTACCCAAGGAATATCAGTTGTTGGGTTTAGAAAGGAGTTCATAGTCGTGGAGTATTTTAATTCAAGGATAAACGGTTTAATTAAATTTAAATCAAAATGAAAAGTCTCTCCTTTTGTGGACATCAACCAAAGACGTTGAGTTCTTTAACTCCACAATCTAATGACCTCGTTGTTCAGATTGAAGCCGCTCCTCTCCCCTTTCATTTTATATCGTATTCTCATCCTTATAAAATTAAAAGCCTCCCTGTTAGTTTCATTTGCAAAATCAAAACCAAAAAGGCTCAGTGTGGACCGAAAAATGGCCATCCCCAATTCGATTTAAAACCGAGAGCCTCTTTAAAAATCAACAGGAATTATAACTGAAATCGAACGTCATTTTGTTTCGATTAATTTCTTGGATCGAGTGCTTCAAACTGGGCATCTCCGTTTTGGGTGCGAGTGTATTTTCCAAGGATCGATTTCTGGATTCGCGAGCTAGCGACGAAGGTTAGCAAGTGAGAGAGTTTAATGGCACTCGCGGTGAAAGGGGGGAGCAAGTTAGCAAGTAAGGGGTAGTCGATGTTGAACCAGGCAAGTCGCGAGGTAGGGATTGTCCTCTGTAATTTCTGATGTCGTGAAGTTGAAATGGACTTTAAGGGTTTTAAAAAAGGTCGGGCCTGTTTCTGTAAGGGGCATGGTAATACTGAAGTCGCACCTGGGATGGAGTAGGGGAGAAGAGAAGCGCAACAGTAGTGGGTTTCTTGGAAAGCTGGAAAAGGTGCGTGCTCTGTAAGGAACGAAGGAGCAGTTTGCTCATGAGAAGGGATGTAGCTGTTCATATGGGAGCAAGACAACGGGTAACTCAAGTCAAGTGAGTGATGGTTGTATTAGGGGTGTGTATGATATGTATTTAAGGTGGATGGATAATCTGAAGCTCAAACTATGATTTTGGAATGGATTAGACAGAGAATGGTCTGTCGATTTGTGGGGATTGTTGGTCAATAGGCTGATGGTCTGAAATGGTTGTCGTATGAGAGGTTGGTGAGGCTGTTGATTTGTTGTCGAGCCATGAAGGAATAACGAGGGTGAGATTTTTGTTAATTTATTTCGTAATTTAAAACTTAGTTAATATTTTAATGGTTGACTTATATAATTCCGTGAATAAATTCATGCGAGGTCCAAATCACGGAGTCAGACAAATGAGATTTTACAGCTAAAAGGAAATACGGGTTCAAGTCGATTCAAGATTTTTTTTCTCGAAGCCGGAATAAATAAAGAAAATTGAAATGGACCACAAATAAAATCACGGTGAGTAAACCTCACTCACCATTTATTTAGAAATTATTTTTATATAGTTAAAAATAATTGTCTGTGCTTGTTTGAATATTGTTTGGTTGATTTAAATATATTAGTTATTTAGGACTATTATATATATATTGGGTTGATTGATTGGTTGGATTCCCGCAGTCTCATTAGCGGATGCCCGCAGTTTCATAGCGGATGATTGCCCTATACGCCCCATGTTATGATTAGTGGATGACCTTCTATACCGCGATATCCTGCCTCGAAGCAGGATGAGTATTATTTTGTTGACTAACATCTATGGATGCAGGAAAACAGGTTGGAGGAATCCAACTGGATTCCTAAAAAATATATTATCTGTTTGTTGTTTGTTTGATTTCATATGTATATTCATATATGATGTGTTAAAAATCAAATGATTGAAAATTGGTTGATTTGATTGTTTAAATATCACTGGGGCTTGGGATATTGATTTATAAAATACCCTGAAAGGGTATTTGAGATTTAAAAATTGAATTCTATTTTTATAAATAGGATTTGAATTTTTAATGAACTATAGGAAATATTTACTTGTTTTGAAGATTTATAAAACGAGTATAGAATTTATAAACTTTGTTTATAAATGAAAATATGGGATTTGAATCGAATTTATAAACTCTGTTTATAAATGAAAATATGGGATTTGAATCGAATTTATAAACTCTGTTTATAAATGAAAATATGGGATTTGAATCAAATTTATAAACTCTGTTTATAAATGAAAATATGGGATTTGAATTGAATTTATAAACGTTGTTTATAAATGGAAAGGTGGGATTTGAATTGAAGTTATAAACGTTGTTTATAAATAATGCAGATAATTCAAATGGACTTTGAATATAAGGAATTGAAATAGAATTTGAATAATAGAATTCAAATGGAGTTTAACTATAGAATTTGAATATAGTATTTCAAAGGGAATTTGAATATAGAAATTCAAATGGGATGTATTATATAGATTTGAATATAGAAATTCAAATAGGATCTATAATAAATAGATTTGGATAAATATGAAGGTGAAATGGACTGAAGAGTTAAGTAACAAATTTATTTAACAAATTTAGTTAAAACGATTGGTATAGTTAAAATAGATTGGACAGGTATAAATATACAGGAGACAGGTATGGGATAAAGTATAGAAGTGAAATAAATAGAATGCCCGACAAAAAGGTACGTATTTAATTTCCATATGAGATTTTATGCGCCGTATCGGCTAGCCGCTTGGCTTTTTCTTTTTCTTTTTGAGATGAGAAGGACCGGGAAAGCTATTTGAAATTTCCCGATGCTCCCGGTACAAAGGAGGTTATGGCGAATTTTTCCGGGAATTTAAGGAGATAGAATATTTTTAAGATAATTTGATAGTTAGAAATCAACGTATCGATATATATAGAAGTCGATAAGAAAACGAACTTAGAAATAGAATAGTATAATCAAAAAAGGAAGTATAAGAATAAAATCTAGTAAGAATAGAAAAAGAAAGTGTATACGTGTTTAACGGTAAAGAAGTAGTTGTATGTTATTGATTGTTCGAGTAAGTAGTCATATCTGTTTTGACATTATAAATGTTATTCAGTCAAGGTCTGAGAGGTAGTTATACCCCAACTTGATTGATTGCATTATTAACAAATGAACAGTAAGATTTCAGGCTCGAAGATCAATGTTAGATAAGAGTTAGTTGAATATAGTATTTGGGGTTGTCGTAACGATGTTTTACACAACATCCGTTTTAACCCAAATAAGTGTAAGCTGGGAAATAGAATAATAAATATTTCCTAAGTATAGGAATAAACGAGATTGGAAAAGAGATAAGTAATTGGAATATTTTCCAATTATAAATAACATATATTTTCTAAAGTGTAGAAAATAAAGGAAGGCGATATTCGGAAATGTTTTCCAAATAACGTAAAAGGCCAGTATGGTTATTGAAAATATTTGGTTAACAAATATTGATAAAGAAATAGAGAAGAGATTTAATTAATGGAACATTAATTAAGGGCTTAGTAATTGGTTGATAATTGGATGAACACTTGTTTTTATTCGATAGTTAAATCATCGACTATCGAAACACTTGTTTTTATTCGATAGTTAAATCACAGACTATCGAAGTTTTGACCATCGTTGTCAATATGGAGAGACCGGTTGGATTATTATCCGAAGAACCACTCCATATCGGCAGTAGCGTGCGAATCAGATTATATAAAGATAATCGAAGACGGAGTAGAGTGCAAGGACTTTTCCTATTAATAGAAATAGTGCCTTCGGTTCATCCTGTTCCTGGGTGACTTGTATGGATGAATGTCTGACAGAGTATTTCCAGAAAGGTCACGTACATTGATTTCTTCAACTATACCAAGAGTGGAAGCGGAGGAGGAAACTTCTTTTAGCTGACACATAATGTATTGTTGAGGGCGTCAATCGGTGATCTGATGGATTTGACGATGTGGCATTCGAGGTGAATCTGGTGTGATGATAAAGCGTAGCTTCTGGCCTCATCATCCGGTAAATGACAGAAATCGGGCAAGCAGCATGCCTATGTAGGTCGCACCTATTAGGGTGTATAATCACCTGATCTAGAGTTTCATTTCTAAAAAATCTATTGTCGATGCTGTCCCATTCGGGAAACGGTTGCTGATCCCAATCGTTGGTGATATACATTCGATACACTCAAGCGAAATGAGTGGTCGGTCATGTGTGGCTGAGTTGTAAGATGTTCTTGTTGAACTCGGTATATTCTCCTCTAGAGATATACCAGCGGAAGGTGGTTCCATACCTTGTCATAGTTGGAAATCAAATACCCAATACGTGCTTGCGGTTTATAATTGTATATTACATATGTGGAACGTGAGATGCAAACGTTCCACTAGATTGTATTTACTTGATTTAGACACTATTATAATATCAAAAGAGTTTTGATATAAAGATTATCGTTCCTTTCCAAAGGGATTTTGAAAGTTAAATCAAGTGGTTGGATTCTCATAAGGGAAAAACCCGTTCCGTGTTATACGGTGTGGTCTTATGAGATATCAATTAGTTTTCTAAAACTGTTTTTAACTGTTTACTCATACCAGTCCATGACTGACCCGGAGTTTATTTTGTTTTGTTCTACCTAAACTCTTGGGTGCCTAAATTTGTACGGGCAGTCAAGTAGTTCAGGATTTTACAGATCTATCTAAAGGAGCTTGGAGCAGGAGGCTTCAGCGTTATCTAGTTATAGTGTTGTTCCGCTATGTTGTAAGTGTTGTACTCTGATAAGTGTATGTTATACAGTTAAGATTTTGTATTTCAAAGATATGATATATTATATTTTGTTCCGCTGCGATGTGAGATTATGTGTTGTTGTTTCTGTTCTGCTTCTATCTTTTTCTTCTAAAAAAAAATGTTCTGTATTTTCGTGATATTTGGGTTGGACGTATGATGTATATAGTCAACTCTGATGTTACGGAAATCTGGGTCATTACAGTTGGTATCAGAGCTTAGGTTCAGCGAATACCTAGGCTGTGTGGAAATGTGCTCATTAGAGATAGGGTCAGTAGTATCCTAGAATGAGTTGAGTGTATATATATATACGAGAGAGCGTATTTGTTATTTGATATAAAAACTGTTTTATATTGTGTTGACTAGTCTGTTGAGTGGATTATAAATTTTGGTCGAATCGTGGGATGCCACGAAGTCGATAGGAATTTATAAACACTTGAACAGAAGATTGGACACGATATTGTTTTAAATAGTTGAGTTGATTGTTAGGGTTATAATCAAATGAGATATTAAAACAGAAATAGTTATATATAACCAATGGAATTTGTATATGAAATCAAATATACAAATGTGATAAATTGAAATTGAATTCCAACCAAAATTCAGAATTTTAAATCCTGGGAGTTTGGAAAATATTTTCTAAATGGATTTTTGAAATAAATATAGTACTGAACTCATTCAGTAGCTGGGAAATAATTCTGATGATGGTCGCAACATCATCAGTGTTCATTTTCGAGTTCTAAGTGATGAATTGCTGCCTTAGAAAAGTTTTGATGGAAATTTGTTTGAAAGGAAAATAAGTTGTTTGAAAATTCAAATGTTTTGAATTTGAGATAGATAAATATATGTATATATTTATATTACTTCAAAGGAATTTTGAAATGAGAATTGGAATATATATATAATTCAAATAGAAGTGAAATAGAATTTGAATTCAAAGGAATTCAAATGAGTTTGAATAAAGAAAATTCCATTAGAAATTGTATAAGAAAAATTGAAATGGAATTTGAATTCAAAGGAATTCAAATGGATTTGAATAAAGAAAAGTCAAATAGAGGTTTGAATATTAGAATTCAAATGGAATTTGGTTAAGTAGAATTTCAAGGAGAATATAAAGTGGAGGTTGAATATTGGAATTCAAGAAAAAATAGAGTTTGAAATAGAATTTAAATTCAAAGGATTTCAAATAGAATTTAAATTCAAAGGAATTTAAATAGAAATTGAATAAAGGATTTCAAATGGAATTTGAATTCGGGATTTGAAATGGGTTTTGAATAAAGAATTTCAAATAGGAATTGAAGATAAGAAATTCAAATGGAATTTGAATTCAAAGGAAATTCAAATATAGAGTTTGAATGAAGAAATTCAAATGGAATTTGAATATTTTAAATTTAGATATAGGATTTGAATATTAAAAGTGTAATAGATCGAGAATATTATGTTGAAATGGAAAAATGGATTCGATATATATTAAAAATATATCAGAATATAGTGGAATTTATTATAAACAAAGTTAAAACGTTTATATTTTTAAATATAATTAAAACGAGCTCGCCACAGCGCGGCAGTTCGTAAATTGGCGATTCGAACTTCAATTTAGTATACAGAACTCAATTGAAGTCGGAATTCTTTGAAACAAGAATCGTCGGGACCGCTTGAACAATAGTTTTCTAATGAAAGAGAAAAATCTGGATTTCGTCGTATAGATTTTGAGTTATATCAAAATCAAATTTTTAGAAAAGCAGCGCCAGAACCATTATAAAACCATAACGGTTTAAATAAATAAATAAAAGAATTTTTAGGAAATAAAATCCGAATTGGCATTAGAAAAATCCAGACTGGAGATATAAAATAAATATGAACTCCAGTGAAGTAAGTGGAATGATTTTTAAAACAAAAATCATATTTTAAATGGTTAAATAAAATTAACTAAATTGGAAAATAAATAGTTAAAGGAAATTTGAATCGAAATTGGGTTTTTGGATAAGTGAAAGAGATTGAGAATTTATATTCGAAATCGAATATATAACTCGAGTTGAAAATATAATTAGATTAGTTTATGATTAAGTTGACATATATTTGAACAAGTATATTCAAATAAAAGGGTGAAATAGGAAAAACGGTTAATTAGCAACTAGTTAATGGAAATTTGAATGATTGAAATTAAATTTAACTTAAGTAAGTTAAATGGATCGAAATGAATAAATTGAGTAAAATCAATATAAAGGAAATATATTTGTGAAACAAATACAAATGATGTTATGTGTAAACAAATAGAAGGAGAAATATTTGTAAAAACATTTACAAATAGAATTTAGAAGGGAATATTTGTAAAAACATTTACAAATAGATTAAATGGAAATATTTATTTATAGAAAATAAATAGAATGTTATAAATGAGATATTTATTTGTTAAATAAATAGAATTTAATCAAAGGAATATTAGAAGATGAATAGAAAATGGAAATCTGTTTTAACAGATAAATAGAAAAGATTAATTTATAAATAACAGTTTATAAATTAAATTAAATATTTATCATTCGATAGATGGAATATATAAGTCTGAACTTATATAGAGAAGAGATATTGGTTTTTAACACCGATAGTTTTAAATAGAAGGGGTACACAACACTTGTATAAGTGAAGTAACGTTATTAAGAGAACATTTATAAAGTGAAGAACCGTTACTAAAAGTAAATCTTTATAAATGAATAAATGTTATCAAATAGGAGTTATTCGAATAGAAGAAGTCGATCAGAGTTAAAATAAATCGATTAAATTAAGAATTAACCAGTTAGAGTTAACCAGTTAGGGTTAATCGGTAGAGTTAATTGAATATTAGTTATTAAATTAGAATTTATCGAATATTTGTTATTAAAATTTTGAGTTAACCAGATAGAGTTAATTGAACATAGCTAATCGAATTAGAATTTAATTGAATGTTAGTTATTCAATTAAAGTTGATCGAATATAGTTATTGAGATAGAGTTAGTCAAATATAGTTACTCAGGATAAGTTGCCATTTCATATGACTGCTAGCGAAATTCGCAGGGCTGCAGATAGCCTAGGGCGGTCGGATGTTTCCTGGGGGAATCAGGCATAACCATTGTGATCACTGCGATCTAGAGTCAAGCGAATGGAGTTAAATCAAATATTAGTTATTCGAATAAAGTTAATGGGAGTTATCGAATATTAGTTATTCGAATAGAATGAAAGGAGTTATCGAATATAGTTTATTCGAAGGGAATTATCGAATTTGGTTATTCGAAAGGGGTTATCAATTATTAGTTAATCAAAGGAGTTATCGATTATTAGTTAATCGAAGGAGTTATCGATTATAGTTTAATCGAAAAGAGTTATCGATTATAGTTTAATTGAAAAGAGTTATCGATTAGTTTAATCGAAGTGAGTTATAGAATATTGGTTATTCGAAGGAGTTATCGAATTTAGTTATTCGATAAGGTTAATCGATAAGAGTTAAATCCAATAGAGTTAATTGATAAGAGTAAATTGAAGATAGATTATCGAATATAGTTATTCGAAGAAAGGTTTTCGAATCTAGTTATTCAAAAGAGAGATTATCGAATATAGTTATTCGAAGGGAGGAGTTATCGAATAGGAATTTATTCGAAAGAGAGGTACGTAAGGAAGTTTGAAATGTTGAGTATCAAAATAAATAAGTTTTGAAAAGATAAATGGGTTTGTAGCAGTTTTTCCTACCTTAGCAATTTCGAGGACGAAATTATTTTAAGTGGGGAAGATTGTAATGACCCGGATATTTATGGGTTAATTTTAAAATATGTAATATGGATTTAAATATTAAGTTGAGTAAATAAATCAATTTTTATAGGGAGTTATCGATTTAAAAATCAATTTCAATTTAATATTGAAAATATTAAATTATCAGAATAAGAAAATGGATTTAGTTGAATTCAAATTTTAATTTGAATTGAAAACAGTTCAAATAATTAATATGAAATGTTAACGGTAATAATATTTGAATATTATCAAGGAGAATAAATAGTTTGAAATTTAAATTATATCAACTTAAATAAATATCTTCCAAAGACGACCGAACTGGACTTCGTGACTTATCCCAGTGTGTCCGGAATAGGGGTATTACCCTAGGAATATCAGTTGTTGGGTTTAGAAAGGAGTTCATAGTCGTGGAGTATTTTAATTCAAGGATAACCGGTTTAATTAAATTTAAATCAAAATGAAAAGTCTCTCCTTTTGTGGACATCAACCAAAGACGTTGAGTTCTTTAACTCCACAATCTAATGACCTCGTTGTTCAGATTGAAGCCGCTCCTCTCCCCTTTCATTTTATATCGTATTCTCCTCCTTATAAAATTAAAAGCCTCCCTGTTAGTTTCATTTGCAAAATCAAAACCAAAAAGGCTCAGTGAGGACCGAAAAATGGTCACCCCCAATTCGATTTAAAACCGAGAGCCTCTTTAAAAATCAACAGGAATTATAACTGAAATCGAACGTCATTTTGTTTCGATTAATTTCTTGGATCGAGTGCTTCAAACTGGGCATCTCCGTTTTGGGTGCGAGTGTATTTTCCAAGGATCGATTTCAGGATTCGCGAGCTAGCGACGAAGGTTAGCAAGCGAGAGAGTTTAATGGCACTCGCGGTGAAAGGGGGGGAGCAAGTTAGCAAGTAAGGGGTAGTCGATGTTGAACCAGGCAAGTCGCGAGGTAGGGATTGTCCTCTGTAATTTCTGATGTCGTGAAGTTGAAATGGACTTTAAGGGTTTTGAAAAAGGTCGGGCCTGTTTCTGTAAGGGGCATGGTAATACTGAAGTCGCACCTGGGATGGAGTAGGGGAGAAGAGAAGCGCAACAGTAGTGGGTTTCTTGGAAAGCTGGAAAAGGTGCGTGCTCTGTAAGGAACGAAGGAGCAGTTTGCTCATGAGAAGGGATGTAGCTGTTCATATGGGAGCAAGACAACGGGTAACTCAAGTCAAGTGAGTGATGGTTGTATTAGGGGTGTGTATGATATGTATTTAAGGTGGATGGATAATCTGAAGTTCAAACTATGATTTTGGAATGGATTAGACAGAGAATGGTCTGTCGATTTGTGGGGATTGTTGGTCAATAGGCTGATGGTCTGAAATGGTTGTCGTAGGAGAGGTTGGTGAGGCTGTTGATTTGTTGTTGAGCCATGAAGGAATAACGAGGGTGAGATTATTGTTAATTTATTTCATAATTTAAAACTTAGTTAATATTTTAATGGTTGACTTATATAATTCCGTGAATAAATTCATGCGAGGTCCAAATCACGGAGTCAGACAAATGAGATTTTACAGCTAAAAGGAAATACGGGTTCAAGTCGATTCAAGATTTTTTTCTCGAAGCCGGATTAAATAAAGAAAATTGAAATGGACCACAAATAAAATCACGGTGAGTAAACCTCACTCACCATTTATTTAGAAATTATTTTTATAGTTAAAAATAATTGTCTGTGCTTGTTTGAATATTGTTTCGTTGATTTAAATATATTAGTTATTTAGGACTATTATATATATATTGGGTTGATTGATTGGTTGGATTCCCGCAGTCTCATTAGCGGATGCCCGCAGTTTCATAGCGGATGATTACCCTATACGCCCCACGCTATGATTAATGGATGACCTTCTATACCGCGATATCCTACCTCGAAGCAGGATGGGTATTATTTTGTTGACTAACATCTGTGGATGCAGGAAAACAGGTTGGAGGAATCCAACTGGATTCCTAAAAAATATATTATCTGTTTGTTGTTTGTTTGATTTCATATGTATATTCATATATGATGTGTTAAAAATCAAATGATTGAAAATTGGTTGATTTGATTGTTTAAATATCACTGGGGCTTGGGATATTGATTTATAAAATACCCTGAAAGGGTATTTGAGATTTAAAAATTGAATTCTATTTTTATAAATAGGATTTGAATTTTAATGAACTATAGGAAATATTTACTTGTTTTGAAGATATATAAAACGAGTATAGAATTTATAAACTTTGTTTATAAATGAAAATATGGGATTTGAATCGAATTTATAAACTCTGTTTATAAATGAAAATATGGGATTTGAATCGAATTTATAAACTCTGTTTATAAATGAAAATATGGGATTTGAATCAAATTTATAAACTCTGTTTATAAATGAAAATATGGGATTTGAATTGAATTTATAAACGTTGTTTATAAATGGAAAGGTGGGATTTGAATTGAAGTTATAAACGTTGTTTATAAATAATGCAGATAATTCAAATGGACTTTGAATATAAGGAATTGAAATAGAATTTGAATAATAGAATTCAAATGGAGTTTAACTATAGAATTTGAATATAGTATTTCAAAGGGAATTTGAATATAGAAATTCAAATGGGATGTATTATATAGATTTGAATATAGAAATTCAAATAGGATCTATAATAAATAGATTTGGATAAATATGAAGGTGAAATGGACTGAAGAGTTAAGTAACAAATTTATTTAACAAATTTAGTTAAAACGATTGGTATAGTTAAAATAGATTGGACAGGTATAAATATACAGGAGACAGGTATGGGATAAAGTATAGAAGTGAAATAAATAGAATGCCCGACAAAAAGGTACGTATTTAATTTCCATATGAGATTTTATGCGCCGTATCGGCTAGCCGCTTGGCTTTTTCTTTTTCTTTTTGAGATGAGAAGGACCGGGAAAGCTATTTGAAATTTCCCGATGCTCCCGGTACAAAGGAGGTTATGGCAAATTTTTCCGGGAATTTAAGGAGATAGAATATTTTTAAGATAATTTGATAGTTAGAAATCAACGTATCGATATATATAGAAGTCGATAAGAAAACGAACTTAGAAATAGAATAGTATAATCAAAAAAGGAAGTATAAGAATAAAATCTAGTAAGAATAGAAAAAGAAAGTGTATACGTGTTTAACGGTAAAGAAGTAGTTGTATGTTATTGATTGTTCGAGTAAGTAGTCATATCTGTTTTGACATTATAAATGTTATTCAGTCAAGGTCTGAGAGGTAGTTATACCCCAACTTGATTGATTGCATTATTAACAAATGAACAGTAAGATTTCAGGCTCGAAGATCAATGTTAGAAAAGAGTTAGTTGAATATAGTATTTGGGGTTGTCGTAACGATGTTTTACACAACATCCGTTTTAACCCAAATAAGTGTAAGCTGGGAAATAGAATAATAAATATTTCCTAAGTATAGGAATAAACGAGATTGGAAAAGAGATAAGTAATTGGAATATTTTCCAATTATAAATAACATATATTTTCTAAAGTGTAGAAAATAAAGGAAGGCGATATTCGGAAATGTTTTCCAAATAACGTAAAAGGCCAGTATGGTTATTGAAAATATTTGGTAAACAAATATTGATAAAGAAATAGAGAAGAGATTTAATTAATGGAACATTAATTAAGGGCTTAGTAATTGGTTGATAATTGGATGAACACTTGTTTTTATTCGATAGTTAAATCATCGACTATCGAAACACTTGTTTTTATTCGATAGTTAAATCACAGACTATCGAAGTTTTGACCATCGTTGTCAATACGGAGAGACCGGTTGGATTATTATCCGAAGAACCACTCCATATCGGCAGTAGCGTGCGAATCAGATTATATAAAGATAATCGAAGACGGAGTAGAGTGCGAGGACTTTTTCTATTAATAGAAATAGTGCCTTCAGTTCATCCTGTTCCTGGGTGACTTGTATGGATGAATGTCTGACAGAGTATTTCCAGAAAGGTCACGTACATTGATTTCTTCAACTATACCAAGAGTGGAAGCGGAGGAGGAAACTTCTTTTAGCTGACACATAATGTATTGTTGAGGGCGTCAATCGGTGATCTGATGGATTTGACGATGTGGCATTCGAAGTGAATCTGGTGTGATGATAAAGCGTAGCTTCTAGCCTCATCATCCGGTAAATGACAGAAATCGGGCAAGCAGCATGGCTATGTAGGTCGCACCTATTAGGGTGTATAATCACCTGATCTAGAGTTTCATTTACTTCTAAAAAATCTATTGTCGATGTTATCCCATTCGGGAAACGGTTGTTGATCCCAATCGTTGGTGATATACATTCGATACACTCAAGCGAAATGAGTGGTCGGTCATGTGTCGCTGAGTTGCAAGATGTTCTTGTTGAACTCGGTATATTCTCCTCTAGAGATATACCAGCGGAAGGTGGTTCCATACCTTGTCATAGTTGGAAATTAAATACCCAATACGTGCTTGCGGTTTATAATTGTATATTACATATGTGGAACGTGAGATGCAAACGTTCCACTAGATTGTATTTACTTGATTTAGACACTATTATAATATCAAAAGAGTTTTGATATAAAGATTATCGTTCCTTTCCAAAGGGATTTTGAAAGTTAAATCAAGTGGTTGGATTCTCATAAGGGAAAAACCCGTTCCGTGTTATACGGCGTGGTCTTATGAGATATCAATTAGTTTTCTGAAACTGTTTTTAACTGTTTACTCATACCAGTCCCATGACTGACCCGGAGTTTATTTTGTTTTGTTCTACCTAAACTCTTGGGTGCCTAAATTTGTACGGGCAGTCAAGTAGTTCAGGATTTTACAGATCTATCTAAAGGAGCTTGGAGCAGGAGGCTTCAGCGTTATCTAGTTATAGTGTTGTTCCGCTATGTTGTAAGTGTTGTACTCTGATAAGTGTATGTTATACAGTTAAGATTTTGTATTTCAAAGATATGATATATTATATTTTATTCCGCTGCGATGTGAGATTCTGTGTTGTTGTTTATGTTCTGCTTCTATCTTTTTCTTCTAAAAAAAAATGTTCCGTATTTTCGTGATATTTGGGTTGGACGTATGATGTATATAGTCAACTCTGATGTTATGGAAATATGGGTCATTACATGATTCATGGGTTTATCGTGAACTGTGTTTTAAAAAACACTAGTTCTTTAACCCGATGATAAATAGAATGTGATTTGGGTTTATCGTGAACTCTGTTTTAAATGACACTAGTTCTTTAACCCAGTAAAAAGTGTTTTAATGGATCTTCAATTAAATTGAAATGTGGATTGATAATTTAAATTATCAACTTTAGAAAATGAGAGAGAATGGAGTATCACCAGTTTTGCTCCAAAGCGATAGTTAAATCTTTAATTAGATTTGAACGTGATATGGTAATTAATTTTACCGATAACACTATGGTATTAGATATGGAGTATTACCAGTTTTGCTTCAGGGGATGAATAGGTTGGGATTGGGAAATAAAATAAATAATTACTTCGGTGTGGTTTGCTAATCTCGACTAGTTTGGAAAACCATAATTTGGTTTGAAATGACATCCAAAGGAAGATTAAAGGATAAATTTTAAAGAATTTATCTTGGATAAAATTAATGGGAACCTTTCCCTAAGAATTGAAATTTAGAAACTAGCTGTAGGTTAGCTAAGAAGAATGGTTTCCTGGGTATTGATCTGATGTTGGTTTCGGCCTTCGGGGTTAATATTTGGGAAATTGTTCTCTTGTTGATTTACGGTTAGTAGCTACTGAATTGGAATGAGGCGTATGTTGTGTTTGTGTAACATTCGTTTTTAATATACGCGGGTTGTTCGGAAAGGTCGGGTTTATACCCATTCTGAATAACCGATTCGACGATATGTCGAAGATGAAGACGGTGGTCGAAGACCAGAAGTCTTCACATCGTTTGGGTGATTACTAATGATCTTGATTGGGCTGTACACCCAAGATGAGGGAATCAGTTGGTGGTCGTCCAGACGTACTTGGAGATGGATGGATATGCGAGGAAAGTGCCTCCGGTTTCGTTCAGACCTAGAACGGACTTGTAAATGGATGGTGTGTCTGACATTGTATTCCTTTATATTGTATTTGTTGATCTCTGCTAAATATATATCTGTTTGGCGGCGGAGAATTTATTCTCTTGCTTAACGCCCTTCTCTGAGACATACGAGCTCAGAGGTTATATATTGGCAGAAATCAGTGGTACGATATGGATTGATAGTGTGGCATGCTGAGATGCAGTGATCCAGACTTTTGTTGAAAAGCAAAGTTTGGTGGTTGATGATCAAAGCGCAGCTGATATAGCATGGCTTTGTGTATAGCGTTGATTCGCGAGCCTCACATCCCGGTATGGTGGTAAACTGATGGTTTGATCAGTATGCTTTTTAGTGGATGAGCACCTTAGTGGTGTCGTGGATTCGGTCGACCGAGATGAGCTTAGTGCTCAGGGATATATAGAGTAGGCGGTGTTTTCTCTCGCTGGGACGTAAGCCGCGGTGATACTCTGGTCCCAAATGTGCGGATGTGCAGACGGTGTTTTCTCTTGTTGGGACGTAAGTCGTGGTGAATTGCATTACGCGATCGATCTTTCGAACCAGGAGCCACCATGATGGAAATCCAATTTCCAATACGTGTATTTCGGTTTTATTTGTAGAGCCTAGTATGGCGATATAGTGGGATGGGGCACTTATGCCGTCTATGATTGATACTTATGATTTGAAGATATTTTATACAATATGCACTTATAATAGTATCAAATGATTTGATTTTTAAAACGTACCAAGCATGTTTGACTATTATAAGGGAAAACCCTATCCTCCGGCTGCGTTGCATTGTGTGATGGGACCTGGGTCTTATAATAGCTTCATTTTTCTTTATTTAGCATTGCGTTGTTGTTTTATGCACTAGTATTCTTGGGAGGAAACCCGTTCCGTGTTTTACGGCGTGGTCCCTTGATTCACCCAACTTTAAAATAAAGATTTACAACTGTTTTGGTTCTTACACCAGTCCCATGACTGACCTGGAGTTTATTGTTTTAACATAAACTCTGGGTGCCCCTATTTTCCACACGGGCAGCTAGTAGTTTTGGTTTTGCAGATTTATATTCACAGGATCCTGGTTTACAGCTGGAATGATATTCGGAAAGCTTTGTATCCGTATGTCTCTTCTAGTTGTGTATTGTATTATTTTCCGCTGCGATGTATTTAAATGTAATTTAAATCTCTGATATTTCTGTGTAATATTTATTCATTTATACTCTGTATATTCTTGTAATCTGATGCATTGTTGTAATATACAATGAAATGTTCTTCCGTCTGCGTTCTGTTGTGGCTTATTCTCGAACTATCTGCGCTTTCCTCACCGAGGAAGTTACGGGTTTTCACAGAGGAAATATTTTTATTATATACTCTGATTTGTGTGGAGATTATGTAAGACATATATTTCGTATTACATCATATTTTGTGTAGTGTTATTTTGGAATAATAAGTTGTTGAAAATAAATGTTTCTACTGTTTCTGTTTTATGTCTTATGAATCTTAGTCTCTGCTGTTAGTTTCTGTTTACCTATAACGCTCCAAATTTCTTGGTATGACCCACTTAGGAAATATTAAGGGGTGCGGGGTGTTACAAAAACAAAAACAATAGATCTCTCCATAGCTTTCTAACCTCGATGCATAATGGAGGAAGCGCCTCAAGGTTTTCTTCACCGTAAGAGGTCTATCTGACAACATCATAGTTAAGGACATTGAGCTCGTTCCTATAGAACACTATATTCTATCTCGGTGATAGTTTGGTGTTTCTAGGTCCAATCCACCTTCACATACATAAGTTCATATACACTTTACTATATGTTTATATGCTTATCGAACCATATAACCAAAAACATTTTACCTCATCCTATGTGGTTTTGTGTTATCGACTACCAGTCTCTTCATCGTAACAATACCGACCGAAAGATAAATCAAGAACCATAGCTGCAAAATGAATATGTGATGTATTTCAATTTTTTCCGTTACTTATGTGACATAATGAATTACTTAAAAAATTAAAGTGTACATAAAAAGATTCAAACAAGCACCTACAGTCCTTTACTATAACAAAACTGCTCTAATGAGCTCTGATTATGCGGAAGCTAGCACCGCACTCCCCATGAATACTTTCGACATGAATCAAAGTTGTCTAGCAAAGAAAGACAATGAAGATTGATTCTTGTCTTTGATCTATCACAGAAAATCCATTCAGTGATGATGTGCACTATGATAGCATAAGCGCGCTGTGCTATCTGCAATGGAAATGCATTCAGCGGAATATCACTGACCAACTACGATCTATACCAAGTGGTCACAACCATCTCACTCTCTCATTTGGCCTCGTCTGATTGAGTCAAAGCAACCAATCTCTCGACCAAATTCATATAACTATGCGCAATATCAGGTCGAATAATCGGATCACTGTCTATTGGCTAACCCAACAACACTGCCATGTCCTTAAGAGTAATTGTTGTCTCACCTACTCGAAGATGAAATGTATGATAATATTAATAAGAAAAACAAGATATATTGAGAGCGAAGGCTAATCGAACAGAAAGCCTTTACCCTAACATAACACAAGAGGCCTTTATATATAGGCAAAACATAAAACAAAAGACTATATTGTCCTTTAGCAGAATATTAATTACGCTAACATCCCCCCTCAAACTCATGATGCGATAGCAATAAGCATCAAGAGTTTGCCAGTCAAAAACCGGAAGCGTGAAGATGACAAAGATTTAGTAAACAAATCTGCAAGTTGCAAGGAGGAAGAGACAAATGGCAATGTCAATGTGCCATTCTGAAGATGGTGACGAGTAATATGGCAGTCAATCTCAATATGCTTGGTCCTTTCGTGAAAAACTGAGTTATGAGCAATCTGAATAGCACTTTTATTATCACAGTGCAAAGGAGTTGGTTGTTGTAAGAAAACAACCATATCCGCAAGCAACCATCGTAACCAAACAATTTCACAAGTAGTAGAAGCCATAGCACGATATTCTGCCTCTGTTGAAGACCGAGATATAACATCCTGCTTCTTACTTTTCCAAGAGATTAGAGAATCTCCTAGAAAAATATAAAAGCCAGTAGTGGATTTGCGATCAGTAGGATCACTAGCCCAATCTGCGTCAGAGTAAGCACATAACTCTAAAGATGAAGTAGAAGAAAGCAAAAGAGTCTGAAACTGAGTTCCACGGAGATATCTCAAAATGCGAATAACAGCAGACCAATAAACTGTAGTAGGAGAAGTAACAAAGTGACTGACTATGTGAATAGCATATGCAATGTCAGAGCGAGTGATAGTGAGATAAACCAAACTTCCAACAATCGTTCTATAAAGATTAGGATCTGGCAATGGAGATCCATCAGAAATAGAGTATCGAGCATTGAGCTCAATTGGAGTATCAACAGTCTTATTATCCGAGAGACGAGCGCACTCAAAAATGTTAGAAATATACTTAGATTGAGAAAGAAGATAACTTTTTGGAGAAGAAGCAACTTCAATCCCTAAGAAGTAACGAAGGGGACCCAAGTCTTTCATAGCAAAACTTCGAGTTAACTCAGACTTCAACAAGTTAATCTCAACAACATCATCGCCTATAATAATCATATCATCAACATAAAGAGAAAGTAAAATTCGACCAGCTGAGGTACACTTGACAAACAAAGCAGAATCATGGTTACTCGGGCAAAAACCAAGAGAAGTAATAACAGTAGAGAATTTCTCAAACCAAGCACGGGGAGCATGTTTGAGACCATAAAGAACTTTCCTAAGTTTGCAGACTTCACCAGGTTGATGATCAATACCAGGAGGAGGAACCATATAGACTTCTTCATGAAGATCTCCATTCAAAAAGGCATTTTTAACATCCATTTGAGTAATATTCCAGTGGCGAACAAAAGCAACAGCAATAAGAGTTCGAACTGTAGTCATTTTTGCAACAGGAGCAAAAGTCTCCTCATAATCCATACCATATTCTTGAGAATAACCTTTAGCGACCAAGCGAGCTTTATACCTTTCAATAGATCCATCAGCTTTAGTTTTAATCTTATAGATCCAACGAGAACCAATAGCACGTTTTCCTGCAGGAAGAGGTACTAAATCCCAAGTGTGAGTCTGATGAAGAGCAATCAACTCCTCAGCCATAGCACGTTGCCAAAGAGGATCACGAACCACATCTTTGAAAGATGAGGGCTCAGTGAGACAATGTATAGAAGCAAGAAATGAAGAAAATGAACTGGAAAGACAAGAATATTCAAAATTAGGTCGCCTAGTAGACTGACGATTTCGAATAGGATATCGACTTTCACTAGTATCTACTGTCTCAGAAGGGGATTGGTTGGTTGTTGAATCAATGGAAGTGTCTGGATTTTCAGCAGGAGGTAGCTCATCATCATCAGCAGTGAAAGGATCAACATGAACAAGATCAGACATAAATATATTGTGAGTATGATCAGAAATTGTAAAATAAGGAATATGTTCAAGAAAAACAACATGACGAGAAACATATAGCTTGTGACTGACTGGATCAAAACAACGATATCATTTTTCTCCTGCACCATAACCAAGAAAAACACATATAGTAGACCGTGAAGTTAGCTTACTCCGTTGGACATGAGGAAGAAGAACAAAGCATATGGAACCAAAAACACGAAGAGAAGAATAATCTGGTGGACAACCATACAATTTCTCATAGGGGGACAAGCCAGAATTATGAGAAGTAGGAATTCTATTAATCAAATAAACAGAAGTAAGAGCTGCCTCTCCCCAAAATTCACTTGGAACACTAGCAAACAATAAAAGAGATCTAGCAGTCTCAAGAATATGTCTATGTTTCCTTTCAGCAACCCCATTTTGTTCAGGAGTATCAGTGCAAGAAGTCTGATAAATTGTGCCATCTAAAGCAAGAAGTTCCTTAAAGGCATGAGAAGTATATTCTCCCCCTAAGTCACATCGAAAACATTTAATAACAGCTCCATGCTGAGTTTTAATAAGAGATTGAAACTCATTATAGATTCCAAAAAATTCTGAGCGATATTTCATAAGATAAATCCAACAATAACGAGTGCAGTGATCAATAAAAGAGACATAATAACGAGAGCCTCCCTTTGTAGAAACATGAGAGGGTCCCTAAACATCAGAATGAATCAGGTCAAAAGGTGCAGTAGAAAAAGTATTACTTTGGGGAAAAGGCAAAGCAGAAAATTTTGCAAGTTTACAACCACTATAATCAGAAATGTCATGAGTTTTCAATTCTCCCAAAACTCCTGTAGACGCTAAGAATTGTAATCGAGACTTAGAAACATGACCCAAACGAGAATGCCACAAATAAAACATAGAAGATGACTGACTCAACCGAAAAGACGAAACATCCACAGCAGGAACAGAAGCTGCAATCTCTAAAATCTTAGGATTTTTGAGCTGATCCAATACATAAAGTCCTCCTTCTCTATGGTCGATCCCAATCACTTTCTGAGACTTTGGATCCTGAACATAACATGCAGAAGAAGAAAAAGAAACCAAGTAGCCATTGTCACAAATTTGACCAATAGAAGCAAGATTTAATGCAAGTTTAGGAATGTGATATACATTAGATAAGGACAAAGACGGTGTAATGACTGAACCAACACCTTGCACAGGCATAGATGTACCATTAGCACTCATGACAGGCACAGAAACTTTATGAGCCAAAGAAGTGAAAGAGGATAAATCAGGTGACATATGATTTGAAGCGCCTGAATCTAAAATCCAGGTAAAAGAAGATATACTTAATGAATTAGATGACAAACCTTGTTGAGATGTAGCTGACATAGCATGTGGCTGAGATGCAAGGAATTTCCGAAATTGTTCAATCATTGATGAATCTAAAGCAGGAGCTGTAAGAGCGTTATGAGAGCGAGGAAGAAGAGGAGGTCCATTATGAGGGATTGGTGGTCCATTATGAGGGCGAGGAAAAAATTTCAATTGCTGAGGTTGCTGATAGAGCTGTTGCTGCTTTCTTTTATGTGGACATTGAGATTTCCAATGACCTTTTTGTCTACAAAGACTGCATTCATCACGAGCAACTGGAACATAAGGTCTGACTTGCGAATTTGAATTTGGTCGTATAGGCATGGCGAAGACTGACGGATTAGAGACTTCCTTTGCAACAGAGGATTGAAGACGAATTTCCTCTGCCAAAAGTTCACTAACAACAGAATCAACAGAAGGTAGAGGATGGCGATGTAGAATAGACCCACGAAGTCCTTCAAACTCGTCACGAAGAGCCATTAAAAACTGTACCAATCTTTGCTCCTCTCTTCGTGCAATATACGGTCCAAAGGCGCGTAATTCAGCAGATTCTGTGAGCGCCAACTGATCCCACAAATTTGTCATAGCATCATAAAACTCTTGAATACTCATGCTTTTCTGCTGCAGAGCACGAATATCAGACTCCAATTGGTACTGTTTTGCGAAATTAGACTGTGTATACAATCTAGCTAGATGATCCCAAACCTCCTTAGCTGTCTCATATTTTGCTAATTAAGTACCTATCGAGTGCTTGACTGAATTATTAATCCAAGTAATAATCTTAGAATTTGCAACTTCCCACTTGTCAAACAAAGACACATAGTTAGCAGCTGTGCTATCCACAGGCTTGACAATGCACCTAAAATATAGCCCCACATTTGTTTACCCTTTAGAAAAATTTTCATCACATAACTCCAGTATGCATAATTTTTACCATCTAACTGAACACTGACTGCTTGAAGTGAATCATCTCTAGTTTCATCCATATTAATAAATCACAGAACAAACAAATTCAAATCAGAGAGAAAAAAGAAAACAATCTCAAAAGAAAACTTCGGCTCAACAATTCTCCATAATTCTCGTCTAAAAAACTCCGCAATTCTCGTCTGAAAAGAGGGCTACGGATCTGAAATAACTTTGGATTTCAGGTCTTGGTCTGAAAAGAGGACTTTGGGTAGTTATTGCTTGCTTCGGATCTGGGTCTGAAAAAAAAATGATTGCTATATAGAAAGTGATTGTGGGATCTGGGTCTGAAAAGAGGACTTTGGGTAGTTATTGCTTGCTTCGGATCTGAACTCTTGGGCTGCGATGGACTTCGGTGGTTTCAGGTTTGGGACGACGGCGGTGCAGGGTTTAGGATTTAGGAGAACGGTTGGATCTGGACGGATTAGGGCAGGCGGAGTGCTGGGCTTCGGTTTCTGAACGAGAATGATGGTTTCTGAACGAGTGTTGGGGTTGCTGAACGATGGCTTCAGAGTGCTGGGGTTGCTGAACGAGAACGATGGTTTCTGAACGGGTTAGGGCAGGCGGAGTGAGGGCTTTGGTGGCTGCGATGGTTTCTGAGTTGCTGAACGATGGTTTCTGGTTTGCTTCAGATCTGAACGGGAAAGTGAGTGCTGAACGAGATTAGGACTCCGGAGTAGAGATTAGAGAAGGCAGTCACATAAATCATCAAAAGAGAAGAAACGACTCTGATACCATGATAACATTAATAAGAAAAACAAGATACATTGAGAGCGAAGACTAATCGAACAGAAAGCCTTTACCCTAACATAACACAAGAGGCCTTTATATATAGGCAAAACATAAAACAAAAGAGTATATTGTCCTTTAGCAGAATATTAATTACGCTAACAATGTAGATGTCTCAAACCTTCATCTATGAAGCAAAGGTGTAATCAAATTGCGATTCAGTTGTGCATTGTTGTGCGAGAAGATTGCGCGAATGTGGAAGCACAATAAACAAGATCTAGATTTTCCAATTGAACATCAATCTAATCTGATAGCAATTATTCTATTATATCAAATAAATAGTAAATAACTATAACAAAGAAACACATAGACACACAATATTTATACTGGTTCCACTATCATCCAGATAGTGTACGTGCAGTCCAAAGAGAGATTTTATTCCATACGAGAGAATTACAAGAGATTAAAAAATATGAGTTTACATATCCAAACGTCAAATAGGCTTAACAAGAAGAGACACCATTGGGGATCACTGGCTCCATGCCAGGATGGGTTTACATTAAAGTCTACCCCTCAATATATAGCCAGTGCAAATCAATGTGAGTTATCAAATTAAATTACCCAATATATGGTAATAATATAATGAAGGCAAATTACCATAGCAACAAATGTGCAAACATAGGAAGTAAATCAATCCGTTTCTTTAGCACAGACGGAAGAAATTAATGCATGCATTTATTTCTTTCCATCTCATGTAAATGCAATTAATACTGCATGCATTTCCATATTAAACAAATATTTATTTCCCATCTTTTTGTGATTTTGTATCACCTAACTTTAACATGTATAGCTTATCAAACCAAATAACGCTCTCTAGAGAAGCTTCAAAATACCTGAATGATTGAAACTGACTTGCTTAAGAGTAGAGGTATGGTTAATGGCTCCTTCTGGCTTAACCATCCAACAACATAATCCCATATAAGTAAGAAAATTTACTAAAATAAGATTGCATTTTTAATAAAATTAACAAAATAGTACCATAATCAAATTCGGATAATTAGTCCAGTGTTGGTTATATAAGTACAGAACGCTTTTGGTCAATCGGTACAAGTTCCATTTCTTTATATTCTACCAAAAAATGAAACACAAATCAACCTCAAATTGCATATACCACTACTCAAAAACAATCAATGAAACAATGTCAGCTAATGTCATAACTGCATATACCGCTTCTCATATACCACTTCCCAAAAACTACTCAAAAAACAGTTAAGCAATTGCAAATCGAACAATGAAAACAAACACCATGAATATACATACTGTCGTTAACCAAATATACATGTTTTTAACCTACAAGTAATACTTAATCTTATTAAATCATACTGACAGCTCGCAAAATCATATTTTTAACGAATTACACGCCACATACTAAACCAAACTAACAACACATAGGATGGCTACATTAAAAAATTCAAGTTTTCAACCTAAATAGCATATTACATTCATACCAACTTCACCCAAATTCATGTTTTAATCAAATGAAACGTCAAATGCTGCATCAAAAGAACTACACATCGAATAATTTCAACCTATACATCATGATTTCTCAAAATCCTGAAAAAAATAAAATAAAAAAAGAATTGCATAAAAATTGAATAAAACTAATCAATAGGATGAGGAAACCATTCCGGTGAACTTTAGCAAAAATGTGTTATTTTGAGTGGATTTGATATTTGAAGGAAGATTTTCATTTTTTATGAAAATTTGGTTATGTAAAAAGAAGGCGGGTTGGTTTAACAGTCCATCAAGATCTAGGCATCATCGAAATTTCGCCCACCGACAACATTCCCACCGACAACATTTCTGATGTCGTCCACTAGTTTTTATCATGCCAGCGGTATCTGAGATACCGCTCATTGAAAAAACGAAAAAAAATTCAAACGTCATTCGAGTTGTCGTTAGCATCTGACGTGGTAAAAAATGCTCTATTTTTGTAATTAGTTTTATGATCCGTTTCTGTTATAAGTTTGTCAAAATCGGTCTACATTTTTTTTTTTTTTTTTTTTAAAAAAAAACAAGAACAAAAAGGAACGAGGAAAAGAGGGAAAAAAGGAAAATGTTACACGGGTGTTCAGTCTGTGTCACGGCAAACGTCACAACTCACAACTACTGCTACAGTAACTAAATGTATTAATTAGTTTTAGCACTCGTCTGTTTTTAATGGAGGCAATGCAACCATGGGCCATGGCCACATCGTTAAAGAAGCTGAAAGTAGGAAACGCCAGCTCTAAATTGTTCTTGCAAACAGGAAGTAACAGTTCCAACACTCGCAAGAGTAGACCTCGAGTTGGCTGTCATAGGATCAGAGCTTTTATCGCGAATCTTATTTTAGTTGTTCTTGTGTATTTACTTATTCTTGGGTCTTTGAGGGCTATTTTTACCTGGAATAGTCCGGTTTGTGCTACCGCTTCGAACCCAAGGTATATTTTGCCTTTGATTTATATCTTTGCTTCTTCATTTCATAGTAGAATACTAATGCTGGAGATTGATTTAGCAATTAACTTAAATATTGGTTTTATTGACTTTGAGCTGAAGATTTAGTGATTTTTTGGCAAGTGTGCTGCTTTCGTGTCCGTTTATTGGGGTGAATTTACTGATTCGTGTTAACTTAGTTGGTATTCATTTTACCTATTAAGAATGGGGATTGTTGATATTCCAAGTATTGTTTAGGGGTCAATTTAAAAAAAAAATGTTAAGGGAAGAATTAATGCATAGAGCACCTCTTAACAAATAAAGTTTATTTTACTGAATAATCTTTTTTTAGTTGTTAATTAAAAAAAGTTATACGTTATATTAGTCGAACTGCATCATATTTTTATACTAAATTTTCAATAATCTCATTTGTTGATATGCATCTGATGAGATGAAAATATATCGTTCATAGGAAATTAATATACATATATCGAACAATTTTTTTATACGGTATCCCACTGCCAAATTTGTCGATACACCACATTTTCCCAAATGATCTTTTTTTTTTTTGGTTTGCAAATAATATAGGTTTTTTTTTTTTTTTTTTTTGCATTTGAAATTGATTGGAATTTGGGATGGTAACTGATGTTATAACCAACGTAGAAATTTAAGTACGTGACCCTCTTTAACATTCTTTTTATGATTGGAGTGTTTTTGAAATTTGACCCCCCCCCCCCCCTCCTAATAATATTTGGAGTGCAATAACAATACCCTTAAAAATTAGGAAGACGCCTTATGTTTACCTTATTGAATATAAGGGTATTTTGACGTGTGGTAATTACACTAGTGAATTAGACAGTCATTATTCATGGAGTGGTTGTGAAGTATCAGTGAAGAGATCTCCCAGGTATGATTAGAATCTTCCTTATAACCAAGGCTGTGAATGGATTTTTTTTTAAAATGTAATTCATCGTCCGAAAAGTGGCTAAATATCTAACATAAAAAAAAAAAAGTGTTACAACTATGGATACGAAGGTGTTTGAATCCAAAGATTCCCCGCCTGTTTTTGTCAAAATTATAGTTAATACCATGTGCGTGTTAGTATAATAAAAGACATGGTGGTGTTATTGACACTTCAAAAATGGTTAGACGGGCGGGGGGGGGGGGGGGGACACTGATTAAATTCGGCAAGTCTTTGCCGCATTTATTCACGAATTCAACGGGGATGCGGTTGAATTTCACCTTTAAATTCGGCAAAGGGTTGCCCAAAATGAGGAAAAAAGAATAACAACGAATGTATACGGGATCTTGTTTTCGACTGTCCTCCCTTAACCATTTTTGGAGTGTCAATAACAATTTCCTTTATCATTATGTTAAGTTAGCAGTTAATGACTTGCACATTGCTCAAATCGGTTGACACACTTTGACATGTGCAAGAGGTTATTGGTTCGATTCCCGCTTTGCGCGGTTGAATCCACTTGCCATGAAGTATGTTCTATACTATAAACTTGTATATAAAATACCAATTTCAAAAGAATAAAGTTAGCAGTTTATGTTATATGCATTTAATGCATATCAATTACTGAAAAAGCTATTTATTATCATCTTATCTGTTTATCTTTCACACTTCATCATCAGTGGCATTTAATTATTATTTTAAATAGTGAACCACGATTTTCTACTTATTCCTTCAGATTTGTCGACTCAGCGGATAAGATAATTATGCGATATCCGTCCGTTATATAAGGACGGATGCAGAAACACCATTGTCCAAGTGGTTAAGGTATTTTGACATGGTGTGAGATGTCGCAGATTCAAAATGAGATTCAAACCTGCTTGCCATGTAAGTATGCTATATACTATATAATTTTTGCATTGGATCGTGCACATAAAAGAAAAATTAGGTTCAACAGTGCATATAAACTTTTTAAAAGTACTAATTTGTTGTAGCATTGAATCGTGCACATAAAAGAAAACTTAGGCTTATGGCGATCTTTTTAAACTTAATTACCAAAGAACCCTGCTTTGCTTATAAACTCCATGAAGTTGTTTACATAATCAACATTTGTTGTGTTCGTTGACTTTGAATGTAATCATTAACAACTATTAGTAACCTCAATAGGCATGAAAGAAATGCTCAACATTCATTGGTGTTGGATCATTGGTTATTTCTTATTGATAACTTATTAAAAAAAAATACTTATAAATATTAATACCTTGTGCTTATTGAGTGCTTTAATAAAACAATAGGTACTTGATATCTCAATAAGCGTGGAGGAATACTTAACACTTCATAATTCTTACATCTGATAGAAGCACATGTAGTAAGTGTTTTACTTAATATTTTTCCTTCATCAATCACTTTTTAAACTTAAAAAAGGCAAACACACCCTCTGAAGTCCTTATTATAACAAGTGTTTTATATTGTTATGACCATTTTTTGCATGATAAATAATTGTTGTAATTAGAATTGAGAAAATCTTGTTTATAAAGTTTATCAAATTTTATACTGGTTTAGATCTTCAATCCTAAATCCAATCCCATAAACTTTATTTTGGCTTTTTACTAGTTAACAAACTTATCAAATAAGGAAAAATATATCAGTAAAACAATTACACTCAATTTGTATGTTATGATCATGATCATGTTATTCATCATTTTTAACCAACCAGCACTTTATTATTGTTTTTACAAAATGAAAGGTTTCAGCTAGTCTTGTCAATGGATATAAACGGATACACAACATTATATCTGCATTTCAAAAATCATTTACAGATATTAAATATCTCTATCCGTGATTAGCGGCGGGGTATTTAGTTTTTATCTACCCACTCACAATTGATGAATCTAATAAAATAAATACTAAATATTAATTTAGTACCAATTGTTATAAGAATAATGAAAAACTTGCTTTTGAGATGCGAATATCCATTCTTATACAAATATGACATTGACTTGTTACTTGATATAATGAAAAATACCAATCATCAATTGTCTAACTACTTCCAATCATGGTTATCACGGCGGTAAGTCGAGTCGAGTCGATAGAGGTTAAATTAGTCGACTAGTGGACTAGTCGTAGACTAGTTGATAAATAAATATATACATTTATGTAGTCAATTTTTGTATTTTTTAAGTAGTTGGTAAATGTAAACAAAATTTATATAGCCAATAATTTCTAATGTATATGGTCCATAATTACTTAATTACAGTTACAAAACTTTGTAGTCCATTATTATTAACTTACAGAACATTAAGTCCATTATTGAATTATATAACTTTAAGCCCATTAGCATAAATTGTTATGGTATCCCTATCCTTTCTCCGACTTCAACAAACCAGAGTAAAGAAGAAATCACGCACGTCTTCCCTCCTAGAAAACGGACTTCAATATTCACTTCAACAAAATCGAGATCCTTCATTCAGATAGCTGCTCCAGAGCTTCCTCCCTCTCTCTCTCTTCTTCTTCTCCGTCGTTTTCTTCTTCATTTTTTTGTGCCCTAGATCCCGAAACGGAAGTTCGAACCTTGACCGAGACTTCGATTTAGGGTTCCAAATTGACATCGAGACTTCGATTTAGGGTTCCGATTTAAGTTCGATTTCTAGGGTTTCAGTTTCAATCGACGTTTGGCAAGTCGACATTTCATGTCGAGGCTTCAATTTCGACTAGCCGACTAATCGAGCATTGTAATAACAGTGCTTCCAATCATTACATCTGTCATCAAAATTATTTTTCAGCAAATTGATTAAGGGATGTAACCACTGTTTCAAATCTCGAAAATACCGTCCGAGATCTCCTCCGATATCTCGTTTTATGCTCCTTCCGAAGCGAAACAGCAAATATCACTGTAAATCTCCGTTCGAATATATCGTCCGAGATATTGCAATATCGAACGGTATATCGACTGATACGAAATACTGGAATATCGTCCGAGATCATAGTTTTTTTGTTAAGATTTAAATCTGTGCTTGAACCAGATTAATAATTAAAAAAACTCAAATCTGGCCACGATAATCTCCTGCTGTTTTACATTTTTCATGTTAAATGACCATATTGTATGTTCATATATGTTCTACAATGCTTATGATTTTTAAATTTGTCTTTTTTACATACATGTTACCTATGAAATTATGTATTTTATAGTCTACATATGTTATATTTTTTTAATGTTTTGGATCTTTTTAATATTTTATGTCTAACAATAATTCATTTTCATGGATTATATGTTTTAAGCACTAATCTATTTACGTTGTGTTATATTTATGTTATAAGTATATTACGATTTAGAGTATGAATGTTCTTTCGTAAATTAATAATAATAAAGTGATTTTGCAATTCAAGTTTAAGTTACAATGTTTTTAATAGCTAATCATTTTGTAAGAATATCATTTTTTAACATATCGTGTACCCCGATATTGTTCCGATATGAACTTTCAAACTCGAGATGGAAATCCGAGACGAACCCCCGAGTTGGACTCATCTCATCCGAGATCTCCCCCAATACGAGATCAAGTCTCTAAAATCCCCGAGACAAAACGCGATCGATTTCCGAGATTTAAAACCGTGGATGTAACATGCCTTAAGATTCATTTCCAATTCAATAAACGTAATTAAACCTAGACGTGCATTTGCATCTTGTTATTGGGTCCATTTTTCCCAATTGCGGCTGTAGAATTACCTGTTCTAATACAGTAATACTATGGTACATAAGTTGTAGATATTGTCCTAATAAGCTGCACATACTGGAAACTTTTATCTTCATAGAAACTAAATGTGTAATTCTCGAATGAAGATACCATTGTCTCCATACTTGTATTTTCAAACCTCGGGCACTTTTTTCATTTCTAAATGTAGATGTGGACATAACTCATACTAAAATGACAGTACACAATTACGAATATATATATATATATATATATATATATATAACATACATACTTTTGAATTTACATGATTCAAATATTTGTTTAAAAGGGAAAGAAATCAGTTAATTGATTTAATCAATCTATTTGTTAAACGTGGAAATATTTAAGAGCATATTTTGATAGGGAACAAATTAATTACATAATCAATTAATTAATTGATTGATTATAAATGAGAAAATAAGTATACTTATAAATTCATTGATTTGTAATTTGAAAAAGTAAATGACTGACTTGGAGAATCGTGCAAGGGAGGAAACGTATGGAAACCATTATCTTTATTTTTTATTTATACTGCAATTAAACCTTAGTGGAGTGTGATTGTGAAAGCGCATCCACTATTATTCTCTTCTTTAGTATAGTCTGATTTCTATAGTCAATCAATCAAGGGTTTTGAGTGCAACAAGTCTTTGATGAAATTGATGATGTCATTATAGGTTAGTCTATCTAATTTGCTAAATATAATTTTGTAATTTCTCTTGCTCTCCTTTGTACTCTATTTCTTCAGTGAAATAAATAATAATTGTTGGGTCCGTGGACGTAGGCATAACCGGACCACGTTAAATTTTTGTGTCTTCTTCTCTTCTTCTATTTTGTTTTGTTTGGTGATTATTTTTCATTGAGTTAGCGGTTGATAATTAATTGACAAGCTAGATCCTCTTTTTGTACTGCTCTTGGGCCTTCTATATTCCGCTGTGCAATTTTAAAGTTTGTGCAAATCAGATCAATATTTTGCACAATAAATTGATATTGGAGTAATTTGTGCAATTATTCGTACAATGCACATATATACACACACACACACATACATATGAGGGTTCCAGGGCATCCTCATTTCATAGCACTTTTTTTGCCTCTCAACATGATCCACTCATTTATATTTAAATAAGTTAGTGAGGGAGAGAGATAGGGGAGGAGAAAGAAACATGAATGTGTGGTGGAAATCAGGGGGGCTAAAGGGGTGCTATACTATTTGGAGTGCTCTTGATCTTATATATATATATATATATATATATATATATATATATATATATATGTGTGTGTGTGTGTGTGTAAACTATCTTATATCTATAAGATATGTTTGCTTATTTTTATTTTATATTGCTCATTTATGCATGATTCATGCATACTTAAAACTTTGTCTTTTGTTTGGAAGGTTGATCGCTCGATTTCTTTCTAATCAATGATCTCTTAGGAGTTTATGCAAAATACATGATTTACCAATAAAAGTTCAAGTGTTGTGTGTTATAGCTCAGGTACCATGTGAAATCTAAGAAGGGTCGCGGTGTGGTGCATATGAAAAGGCGCGCTAAATGGCACACAGTGTGAAATGGCGCTTTTCTTTATTTTATGTTTTTTTCGCAATTCAAACAGCAATAACTAGTACAACAAATACAACCACCATCACTACTACTATTAATATTATTATCATAATGACATGAAATGTGAATAACTTTGTTAATATCATTTTTTTAATTATATGGAAACATAATTATATTATTATTATTTCCTATTGGATTATCATCAACGAGTTAATAATCTTATAATTATGTAATTGACTGACCTTAGCATGCCGATTTTTAAAACAGACATTTTTTTATTATCCAACATAGTTTATGTTCATTTTAATATTGTCAGAGTATATAATGTAATGTATAAAAAACCATAA
Source organism: Allium sativum (assembly GCA_030737875.1). Classification (NCBI taxonomy): domain Eukaryota; kingdom Viridiplantae; phylum Streptophyta; class Magnoliopsida; order Asparagales; family Amaryllidaceae; genus Allium; species Allium sativum. The sequence continues at coordinate 341,112,854 of CM060916.1, read as the reverse complement.
TATATTACCTAGTATATAGATGCAAAAGCAAATGAATGAGACCGAGAACCCGTGAACAATAAATTAAGAGAAATAGATTTGAAGGAAGAGACATTCTCAGAAAATAAACATTCAAGCAGCTCTGAAACATACCATTGGATATTTTTTTGTATGTATGAATATGTCGAATATCTTTGTACGATTTGTCAACATAAAAATATTTCATAATTTGGTTGCTAAAACCGAAATTCGATTTCAACACCAAAGGTGCTTTATAAGCACTTCACCAAATGGTTGGATTAAAATATGGAACCACATAATCACAAAATAAAAAGTAAAAAATGAAGACAAGTAGATTTTATAATGGTTCAATCTAAAATAGATCTACATCCACTTTTGAATCAATTCTCATTATGGTAATTTGTTTTACATCATACATGAATTTTCTTTTTGCATTCATTTCTCGCTTTTCTCTCTTTCTAGAATCTAAATTACACTTGAATCAGTAAGGAAATTAAAGAGATCTCTAGCTTTGTGATGATGGATGTATGAATCTTCGATCACTTAGGCGTTTTGATGCTCTTCTATGATTTGATACGAACTCTGTCTTCGATCCGAATTTTGGAGAGGATTAGTAGCGGTTAGAGATCATTTCAAATGAGATAGAGCAATTTCCATGGCACATGAAAGAGATTGGAGAAGCTTTGATAGAATTTAAGAGAGCTCTAGTGTTGATTAGAATTGACTTGATCCACATGATGTTAGAGAGAAGTTGTTTGATCCTTGGAGGCCATTGATGGAGTTGTAGGAGAGCTTCAAATTTGGCGGCACTTCGTGGTAGGAATAAAATTGGATCCCTTCCAAAATGATTGTGAAATGGGGTATTTATAGTTGGAGCTTAGGGGGAGTGGCACAGTTGTAATATGGGGCATCAGGTCTTGAGCGTCCTTAAAGTGTTTCACACTTGCGACCTAAAGAGCCTTGCCACGGTCTAAATGATAGGCACGCAACTCCTTTTGATAGCTCGCACTCTATATATTACAGCTGGCGGTCCATTGCATGTGAGTGGCCAACAAGGAGCTGCGATCGAAAAGGACCTCTCGGTCTAAAAGTATTTCGCTAGATCGACCTGAAAGCATTAGCGTGCTAAACATGCATGCTTTCACGGTCTAAATAATCAAATACTGGAACGAGCTAAGGAGTGAGTGCGGACTAAAATATAGATGCGGTTTAAATCATGTGGAACGATCTAAATAAACACCACGTGTCCATTTGTTAGCCTTTGGTACCAACGACTCAAATATGCACAAGATGGTCTAAAGAGGCAAGCACATCCTAACAACATTTGTGACCTAATTGAGCTGACGTGCCAACATACATGCAAAACGGCCTAAAGCATATGGGTTTTGCAACCTAAAAGCTCCGTGTACTGGCGAATGGTGTGGTCGTTCCGAACTCATGTACTTGTTGAACGGAACCAGACCTTGCGGTCCATATATACTAATATTTATATTGTGGCATTTTCACATAACGTATGATTCATGCATTTGCTCTTATATGGTCACAACGATCTAAATATTTGCTGACGGACCAAATGGAGCTGCGAGCTAAATGAAACCGCGAGCTAAATAAAGCCACGTATCATCGCTCTTGAATACCTCATAATTTCGAACCGCGTTTTCACAACGGGGTTAACATTTGCCCCTTGAAGCTTGTATTTTTCACTTGCGAGAAATGCAGGCTTCGAAACGAACACTGTTGTTGACATATTATACATATATTTTGGAATTCCATTAGGTTTTAGTATCGCTTTTGATTTGCCAGAGATCCAATTCAGCTTGTTGACGTTTGACATTGCATTGAAGTGTGGACAACTTCATGGTTTGGCAAATTACCAACGCATAATTGCTTTTGAGATTCTTGTTTTCCATCTTGCATCGCTGATGGCTTTTAATTTGATGGTTACCCGTAAATGCATGATTTGAATTTTGAACCATTGGGTGATCTGAAACTTTAGGCCTAGTTGGCGAACACATTGGGCTTTTGAGTCGTTGTGGCGACCTAGGACTTCGGGTCATTGTACGCATCAAACTCTCGGGTCGTTGTGGCGACCTAAGCTTTGGGTCGTTGGACGACCTGAGCCCTTGGGTCGTTTGAACGGCCTGAGTCGATGAGCGTGCTTATGTGACCCATAAGAGAGTATCCCAGGTTCTAGATAGTTGAGCTTAAATGCTTTATGTCACCTGTTTTATAATTAAAACAAGCGATTGCATGATTTTGGACTTATACTTCACTATCGACTATCCACATCGATAGTGGGTTAGTTAATCATTAAAGAATGACTTATATGAGCTTTTATGACGGTTTATGTTTTATGAAACATGTACTCGTTCGAATTGAAGCTTCGATTTGAATTTGCCTTATCACCGTCGATCATCCTGGGAGATCTTTATTGGTGCGGTGAGTTTGATCGGCGTATCGAGCATATCGATTTTGCCGAATTTTCCGTACACCCTGTTTTGAAGGCAAGACCAAGCTAAGTGTATTGGATTTTAGCTTGTTACATTGTGGTGATGGACTCACGGCATTTTTCCGGGGCATTATCCAACTCTTAGGTGCTGCCCTTATGCCATGGGTCATCACGAATCGTAAAAACTTTATGTGATCAGTTAATCAAATTTCCTTAATCGTGATTGACGTGCTAGAAGCTTCTACTTTGTTGGCTAAAACTACTTGAACTTGCCAACATGTATGGAGCCCCTGCGCTTTGTCAACACAATAAAAATTTCGATTTTACTGACTGGTTTAACACTTCTACTTGGAGAATGTTTTAAATCTTTGTTCCCTCACTCGGGAGGACTTATATTTAGTGCCCCTGCTATGGATGACTTTGGGTTTCGTGCCCCATAATCCGTCGTGTTTGAAATGAACAGATGTCATGTGAATTGATTGGAGGTCCGACATTCTTCACATCTGAAATAATCAGATGTTACGCAAATGAATTTCATTCTTCACATCTGATTATTTAGATGTTACGCAAATGGATTTCATTCTTCACATTTGATTATTTAGATGCTATGCAAATGGATTTTTCATTTTTCACATCTGGGGATTCCAGATGCTACGCAAATGGTTTTCATTCTTCACATCTGGGGATTCCAGATGCTATGCAAATGGTTTTCATTCTTCACATCTGGGGATTCCAGATGCTACGCAAATGGTTTTCATTCTTCACAACTGGGGATTCCAGATGCTACGCAAATGGTTTTCATTCTTCATATCTGGGGATTCCGGATGTTAAGAAAATGGTTTTAATTCTTCATATCTAGGGATTCCAGATGCTACGCAAATGGATTTACACTCTTCACATCTGGGGTTTTCAGATGCTACACAAATAGATTTACATTCTTCATATCTGGGGATTTCAGATGCTACGCAAATGGTTTTCATTCTTCACATCTGGGGATTCCAGATGCTACGCAAATGGATTTACATTCCTCACATCTGGGGCTTCCAGATGCTACGCAAATGGATTTACATTCCTCACATTTGGGGCTTCCAGATGCTACGCAAATGGAGTTACATTCTTAACATCTGGGGCTTCCAGATGCTACACAAATGGATTTACATTCTTCACATCTGGGGATTTCAGATGCTATGCAAATGGTTTTCATTCTTCACATCTGGGGATTTCAGATGCTACGCAAATGGTTTGGGTGGTTGTTATATTGTTTCACGGGGCGGTCATCAGTCCCTTTGTCGGATGCTTGACTTGGCAGGCTGTTCCGATTTAGGAACTGAAGTTCTGAACCTCTCACTTAGGGAAGTGCCCCTTTGATAAAAGTCACAGCTCTCGTGTTTGTTTGCCATGACACTTGTTCGTTGTTTGGATCTTTGCGACTTTCCCATTCATTTTTCAAGGCGGTGCTTTTTCTATTTTTGCATATATACATGTTAATATTTATAGCATTTGGCTCTTGAACTAGCGTTGTTGGGGTCGTGAAGTTACATGAACAAGCGCTCGAAAGATGGTCTGCAATATGAAATCGTCTTTTAAGAAAGTTTTGATTTGACATATAATTTTACAAGCAAGAAATTCATTTAGACAGATATGCTCTTAGTCGTAGAGCTAATATTCAGTGCATCACTTGCAGATTATTACAGACTGTTTATAAGAAGTCTTGAATATAACAGAAAGTAAGACGTGAAGTAAAGCATGAATTAAAGCAGAAAATATAGCATGAAGTAAAGCGGTGGCGATGTTGATCGCTTATTCTGAGCCATTGAAATTGGAGCACCATCAGCGGTTATCAGTTGATGACCATCCTTGGATTGGTTTGAGCAGAAGCTACGTTGCTTGGACCAGTCTGATCATTTGATGCCACTTGCCCCTAGGGGGTTGCAGAAGGATTCATGGCCTGTGGATTCTTAAATACTGCTGCAGTCTATTTTTCCTGATCAATTCCTTGATGAGGTTCTTCAAGTGTCGATACTCATTGGTGTTATGACCAGGTTGGTTGTGAAATCTGTAGAATTTTCCCGAGTTCGCTGCTTTATCGCTTATCCTTATCGGATTATGCTCCGTATACTCTTCAGAATCTTTGTTGAAAGATAGATATTGTCAGGAGTGTCGTTCAAATGACGTTCCCATCATTGGCGCGCTTCTGTCCCTGAGTGTTTTTCTGATTATATTGAGTAGTAGTATTTTTGGGAGCATCAAGGAGCGGGTTAGCACTTAGCATCAATAATCTGAAGAGGTATAAGATTAGTGTCGACTCTCATGTACTCAGTACTCCTCGGCCTTTTTATAGAATTTTTCAAGCGTGTTCAGCTCTTTCATTTTGATCCATCTACCAAATTCGCTCTTTTGATCTATAGCGTCGATTAGAGACATAAGGATTATGCGAGGTTCTTGATTTCTCACTTCGGACAAAGCAATGTTGAATCGGCTTAGAAAAACTTTAACAGATTCCCCTGGATTCTGCTTCATCTGAAAGTGTTATAGCGTCCTTGGCTTTAGTAGCATACAAGCGGAATTGCTCTTTGAACTTTTTGGTCAAGTCAGAGAATCGATCTACAGACTTAGGTAGTAGTTTTGTGAACCAAAGCGACGCAGCACCTTCTAGGTAGAGAGGAAAGTATGTGCGCCTCATCTCATCAGTCGTCTTAGCCGCATCATATGCCACTCGTATTTGAACAGAAAGTAGTTAGCATCAACTAGGCCGTTGTATGGAGGCAAAGTTGGAGGATTAAACTTTTTTGGACATTCTGCTTCAAGGATTCTTTCGGTGAACAGAGTCTTATCGAGAGAGAAGTCCCATTCTCTTTCATTGTCATTGCCAGCTTGATTTCTCTTCATGATTTGCTCTATCATGTCTGAGATGTATTCTTCAGTGTTATGACGCTCTGCGAAGCTGAGCTCTTTACCAAATGTTCGTCTTGACAAGCGGTCTTGATTAGAGAGCTTAGGTACTTTGCCTTCTCGACGAGTAGGTGCCCCTGTGACGGGACTTGCTCTTTACCAATATCACTCACTCCATTATACATTGGCATGCCTCGTTTATGTTCTTTTTATTACCATTTTGTTTCTTTCTATATCGCTCATCGTGTAATGCTGTGAATGTTGTATCTTAATAAACAAATTAATATCATTGTCGTATAATTGTTGTTACCAAAACACTAAAATTGTGTTTTTGTCATTCTTTACTTTCTTGATGATGATAATCACATGACTTATAAAAAATATAAAATTATTATTTTACAAAATTAACGCTTATCGATATCCAATATAAAGTTCAAACGATTAATCCAACATTTAGAATAAATCGGTGATACCTAGTATGAATTTCACAGAACTTGCTGTATCTGAAGAAAATAATAACTTAGTACCCCTTCTTGCGTTAGGTTCCATTGGATAGTCCGCGAGTGTGACCCATACGTAGATAGATGTAGTTGAACTCTTAAAAGAAACATATAAACAAAATGTGATTTCACGTAACACATGCAAGGTACGAGATATAATATAAATATTTTAAGCATAATGATATCTTATCTTATTATTCGTAATTGTCTTTAGTTGACAACGTTAAGTCATTTGGACATAATGCAAGAGTTAATGGGTTCGATTCACGCTTTGTGGGGGGTCTAAACCATTTGCCATGTGGTATGCATATACTATATAAGCTTGCATATAAAGTACCCAATAAAAAAAGAAAAAATAAATCTTAATTTTAGAAAACCACGCCAACAGAGTGCGATTGTACCGGTAGTAGTATAGTTTTTGTTATTAACTATTTTTCCTAAAATATCCGCTAACATATAATCATTAATCATATTCACTTGCATTAGCATGGACCCATAATGTAATATTGTTTATAATTAGTTTAGTATCTAAAATATATACTCTTTCATTTCTAAACAAAATACTACTATGACATTTGAGGAGTACATTGATTTTTTTTGTTTTTTAAACTGAGACTAAAAATTTTATAATATAAAAGCACATATCTAGTACAACTTTTAGTTTTAGTGCGGCCTAAACAACTTTTTTGTAACGGGTGATCACCCTTTCAGCGGAAAAACCTAAATAGGATCTTGCAATGATGTGATAGAACAAACATGTTTAAATAATTATCAATCACAGATCACAGGAAAAAATTGAAAACAAGAGAGAACACATAATATTTATAGTGCTTTCACTATCGCGAGATAGTATACGTTCACTTTAAAAGGATGTGATTTTATTAATATTGAAGAGATTACAGAGTATTACAGTTGAGCAAAGAAATGAAGAAATAACATAAGAGATGATGAGATAAAATTAACATTCTTTATGACTCTTTTTGTATAGAGAAGAATTACCTGAGGTGGAATAATTGATTTATGTAAATATATCAATCCAAATAACATTTGCATTAATTTTCTTGTCATATATTTGATTGATAACTTTCTCTTTTCCTCGTCATTCAATTCTATCCCAATATGATTTTCTCTTTCACAAAATATGACAACAAATATACAGTGAATATCTCCAAAATCTGTATTTTTTTAATATTCCTTTCCATTTCTTTCGTGCACAAAAAGAGTAACCAATATACCGAGAATATCTCCAAAATCTATTTAATTTTGGAAATATTGTATTACCAAAATTCTAATAATTTCCACCTTGATACAATATCTCTTACAATCAAGATACTTCAATATGAATGATTCCCAATGAGTTCGTGCAAAAGCTACCCCTCATTGCACTTGTTAATGAACTCCGGCAAGGCTATCGCTCACCAATAAAGTTTTGAAAACACTCAAAATAAGGTAGACATCATGCAACCAAACTCCCTCACAACGAAGAAGAAGAATATAACTCATATCTCTTCATACAAGAAGAATACCACATCTTCTTATGACTTTAATCAAGTTACTCTCTTTCCCACACTGTCACCATGTGACACCTAACACTTCATCAAGTGAATTAAGTTCGAGCAATGCTCGAACTTAATAACAGACAATGTCTTCGTAAACATATCTGCTGCGTTGTCATCTGTGTGAACCTTCTGAAGACAAACTAACTTCTCCTCATTTATAGCGCAATTCCACTTCGAGTCATCACTCGACTTCATGGCTTTTTCAAGACTCAAAAATTCATCATGAATTACATGTAAAACATACTCAAACTGATCATCAAGGCCCAAATTTGCATATTGTCAATCTCCATATCTAATTGAAGCTCTATTTGGTCTTTGACTAGCCCGAATGGCTATATCGCCCGAATCTCCTTCAGCTTCACCTCGAACTCCACCTTGAGCTGAATTCTCTCTAGCTTCATGACCATCTCCATCACTACTAGAGGAAATATGTAGACTATTATGTGATGTATCATCAACTACTCTGTCACTATTATCATATCAGTAGTAACAACTCTACTTCGGATTTGAAAATTGGAAATCTCGGTCTTTTCAGACTTCTCCTCAGTTGAATCTGAACAGGTTTAAACATTGCTAACTCATCAAAAGTCACTTGTCTGGAATGTATAACTTTCTTCGTATCTGGATTCCAAATCCTATATCATTTTATTCCACCTGTATAACCAAGAAAAACACATTTGAACGCCTTAAGCTCCAACTTATCATGTCATGTATTATGAACATAAACTAGACAACCAAATATACGAAAATAACTTAGTAAAATATATTTTCCTTCCATAACTCTTTTGGAATCTTCCCATCAATGACTGAACGCATTTGGACTGCAATACATATTATTAATCGGATTATGTTGTCAAACGTTGGTGGGAAGATTCCAAAGGAGTTATGGAAAGAAAAATGTACTTTATTAAGTTATTTTCGTATATTTGGTTGTCTAGTTTATGTTCATAATACATGACATGATAAGTTGGAGCCTAGGGCGTCCAAATGTGTTTTTCTTGATTATACAGATGGAACAAAAGCATATAGGATTTAAAATCCAGATACAAAGAAAGTTATACATTCTAGACATGTAACTTTTGATGAGTTAGCAATGTTTAAATTTTTTGGAAGGTTTATCAGATGGTTAAGATTCAGTTGATGAGAAGTCTGAAAAGACCGAGATTCCCAGTTTTCAAACCCGAAGTAAAGTTATTACTATTGATAATAGTGACAAAGTAGTTGATGATACATTACATGATAGTCCCTAAATTTCCTCTAGTAGTGATGGAGATGGTCATGAAGCTAGAGAGGGTCCAGCTCGGGTGGAGTTCAAGCGGAGCTGAAGAAGAGTCGGGTGATATAGCCATTCAGGCTAGTCAGAGATCAAAGAGAGCTCCGATTAGATATGGAGATTGGCAACATGCAAATTTGAGTCTTGATGATCAGTTTGAGTATGTTTTACATGTAATTCATGATGAACCTTTGAGCCATGAAGTCGAGTGATAACTCAAAGTGGAGTTACGCTTTGGATGAGGAGATAGTCTTTGCAGAAGAACAAGACTTAGGAGTTGGTACCATTACCTTAAGGAAGTCGAGCCATAGGTTGCAAGTGGGTATTCAAGGTGAAAGATGATGGTAGATGCAAGGCAAAATTAGTAGCCAAAGAGTTTTCACAATGAAAGGGGTTGGAGTATGATGAAATGTTTGCTTCAATTGTTAGACAAACTTCAATTTGAATTCTACTTGCATTAGTTGTTGCTCACGATTTGAAGTTATAACAACTTGATGTGAAGACCGCTTTCTTGCATGGTGATTTGGAGGAAACCATTCACATGAAGCAGACAGAAGGATTTATTGTAGATGGAAAGTCATATGTGGTATGAAGGTTGATGAAATCTCTTTATGGTCTAAAACAGTCGCCTAGACAGTGGTACAAAAGGTTTGATTATTTTATGCTTTCACATGGTTTCGATCATAGTACTAAAGACGCATGTGTTTATTTCAAGCATTTAAATAATGGTAATTTGGTGTACCTGCTTTTGTATGTGGATGATATGTCGCTTCTAAGGATAAGCTGGAATTGATGAGTTGAAGTTAAAATTAAAAGCGGAATTTGAAATGAAAAACGTTGGAGATGTAAAAAAAAATTCGGGAATGGAAATCCAAAGGGATAGAAAGCTTGGACTTTTGAGACTTACTCAAAATGAATATATTCAAAAGGTGCTTGCTCGGTTTAGCATGGATAGAGCATATGCTATCAGTACACCCATGTCTTTGCATATACAGCTTTCTAATAAGAGCTCTCTGATCTTAGAAAAAGACAAGGCCTATATAAAAATGGTTCCTTATGCGAGTGCAGTAGGTAGCTTAATGTATGCTATGGTGTGCACCAGACCTGACATTGCTCAGGCTGTTGGATTAGTTAGTAGATATATGGAAAATTCGAGAAAATTGCATTGGGAGGAAGTAAAATATATTTTTAGATATCTTAGAGGAACATCGGATTGAGGACTTGTTTCTGGCAACAGAAATAAAGATTTCAAGTTGGTCGGATTTTGTGATTTAGACTATGCCGGAGATAGATATAGAAGGAAGTCAACCTCAAGGTATAAGTTCACTCTTGAAGGAATAACTATTAGTTGGAGAGCAAGGTTGCAGCTATAATTGTTTTGTCTACTACAGAAGTAGAGTTAATAGTTGTAGTTGATGCAACTAAGGGGAAACTTTATTTGAAAAGGTTGTGTGATTTGGAGTTCGTAAAAGATAATTGTTTGGTGCATTTTGAGAGTCAGAGTGCAATTCATTTAGCTGAAAATCTAGCTTTCAGCTCTAGAACAAAGCATATAGAGATAAGAGAGTCTTTCCTTATCTCTGTGAATAAAGAGAAGTTAGTTCGTCTTAAGAAGGTTTACATAGATGACAACACAACGTATATGTTTACGAAAACATTACCCGTTACTAAGTTCGAGCATTGTTCGAACTTGATTCAAGGTGGAGATGATGACACTATGGGGAAGAGAGTAACTTGGTTGAAGTCATGAGCAGATGTGGTATTCTTCTTGTATGAAAAGATATTGTATCAAGGTGGAGATTATTAGTTTGGTAACACAATATTTCCAAAATTAAATAGATTTTGGAGATATTCTCGGTATATTGGTTACCCCTTTTGTGCATGAAAAAAATGGAAAAGAATATTAAAGAGAGATTTTGGGGATATTCGCGATATATTTGTTTTCATATTTTGTGAAAAAAGAAACAAAAATAAATCATATTGAGATAGAATTGATTGACGGAGAGAAGAGAATGTTATCAATCAATTATATGATAAGGAAATTAATGCGAATGATATGTATATTATTCTTCCATGAATTGATTTATTTACATAAATCATTTACTTCATCCCAAGTAATTCTTCTCTATATAAAGAGAGCCATAGAGAATGTTAATCTCATAATCTCTTATGTCATTTCTTCATTTCTTTGCTATAGAGCTTTACTATGTAATCTCTTAAATATTAATAAAATCTTTTCTCCATTAAAGTGGATGTACACTATGTTGCGATAGTGGAACCACTCTTCATATTGTTTGTTCTCTCTTGTTTTCAATCTTTTCTTTGATCTGTAGTTGATATTTTTTTTCAACCTGTTTGTTTTATTACATCATTGCAAAATCATATTTATGTTTTTCCGCTGAAAGGGATTGATCACCCCTTATACAAGTTTCCAAAAAAGTTTAATTGTATTATTAACAATAAAGTCTTGTTATCAACCATTTTACGAAAATAATTGTTTATCTTATTCACTTATATAAGGAGGAATCCATAATTTGATATTCCTTATCATTAATTTAGTACTTTGGAAAAAAGTTGTCATTTCTACACGCAGTAATATTATGACAATAAGTGGTTTTAGAACTATCTTGATTTTTTGTACTAGCTCAAATCTTTTTATCATATAAAAAACACATGTTTAGTACTATTTTTACTAATAGTATTTGTATTACCTAAACAACTTCATCGTTTGTAAATCTAGAATTTGATAAAATCAAGTTTTTAAATCACTTTTATATTTGTTAGAAATTATAAATTTTTGGTTAATTTTATCTAATTTCATCTTATTGTTAAAAAAGTCAGTTTTATTTCCCAAAATATCAATTTCCTTGATTAATATCAATTTTATCTAATTTCATCTTATTGTTAAAAAAGTCAGTTTAAATCGAAAAATGATTTTAACATGTAAATTTGAAAATGAGTTTTTCTTGTTTATCATATTTCAAGCAAAAAAAAAAAAAAAAAAAAAAAAAAAAAAAAAAAAAAAAACTTCTTTCCCCTTCCTCCTTTTGTTTGAATGACTAATATTTTCAAAGCTTTTTTCCCCTTACACGCATTTAATAAACGTATTGAAAGTGGAATGAAAAATTCATTTCAAAAGTAAGTGCCACATGAATTTCTTTAAAAAATATACATTTTCTATTCTTAACGAATCGTTTGATTTTTCAAGATAATCTGATTTAGAAATAGTTTTTTTTTTTTCAAAGTTTTAAATCTCGGATATTGGTCGCGTTTCATCTCGGGAGTTTTGGAGACTTGATATCTGATCGGGGGAGATCTCGAATGAGATGAGTCTAACTCGGGGGTTCATCTCGGATTTTCATCTTGAGTCCGAAAATTCATATCGAAACAATTTCGGAAAATACGATATGTTGAAAAATGATATTCTTACACAATGGTTTTTATGAATGTTATTATAAACATAGTAACTTAAACTTGAATTGCAAAACCACTTCATTATTCTTAATTACGAAAGATCATTCATACTCTAAATCGCAATATACTTAAAATATAAATATAATACAATGTAAATAGATTAATACTTACAGCATATGATTCATGAGCATAAATTATTGTTGGACATAAAACATAAAAAATCCAAAACATTAAAAAGGTCAGCATAAGTAGAACATAAAATTCATAATTTCATAGGTAATATGTATGTAAAAAACGAAATGAAAATCATAAGCATTGTAGAACATATATGACCACACAGTATGGTCATTTAACATGTAAAATATTAAATAGCAGGAGGTTATCATGGCTAAATTTTATTTAATTATCGTTCTGGTTCAGGTACAAATTTAATTTTTAAACAAAAAAAAACAAGATCTCGGACGATATTACAGTATCGCGTCTCTATCGATATATCATTCAATATTGCAATATTTAGGGCGATATATTCGAAAGGAGATTTACGGTGAGATATGCTGTTTCGTTTCGGGAGGAGCCCAAAATGTGATCTCAGGCGATATTTTCGAAATATGAAATAGTGCGTTTTTCAAGCAAACTTCTAAAGACTTGGTTTTCATTTTTTTTAACATACCGATTTCGAACTTTTTTTTTCCAATTTGTGAATTTTTCTTTTACATTTTCGGAGAAATCACTACAAAACTCATATAATCGATCATAAGCAATTTGTACTGTGCCGATGTCCTATGGAGTTGTACTTTTTATCAACAATATTTATGTAGCATGTGCTTTGATCCTTGTTCGCGGTTTTTTTTTTTTTTTTTTTTTTTTTTTTTTTTTAAATTTAATCAATACGTCACCATATAGGTATAAGGGGAGTATCGAACTCTCTTGGCTCTTGTTGGTGGTGTTGCCTCAATTGGGTCTTCGTCTATTCTTGATTAGTTATGGAATGTTGGTAGGATCTGTAAAACAAAGACTCATCTTTCAGGTGTTGCGCTTACCAAATGATAACCTGGGGAATGACTAATGACTAATTTTGGAACTCACCTTAATATTTCCAATTAACAACCTTTACCTCATCTAAAGAAAAAAAAAAATTCTGCAATTGCCAAAATATTTGAACTGCATTTCACACTTGACTTAACCTACAATCTGCTCGAGGATACCGCTAAAAGATTTCAAGTTCTTTAAAGAAAAAAATCACACTTTTTACACATATTAACTACACTATTTTCTCACGCTTAGGTTTAATGCTCCTATAACAAACACAAATGATTCCGAGTGGAGATGTGGAGGATTAGGAGGCTAAACGATTAGAAACTTAGGGTATTGTAGTTGAACGATCATTGATTGCATATTACTAGTGTAGTCAATAGCTAATAGCGCAAAATAGCGCAAGGCTTGCGTTCTGCACTATTTTGCACTATGCTCTATGACGTGCGCTATGTGGTTCATTTTTTGTAAGAAAAAATGAGGTATATTTTACCTAATTGAAATTGAATTTCATATTTTTTGCATATCCAAACTGTTCAAGACTCCAAATACAAACACTATCATACGTCATACATGTACTGAATATTTTTTTGATGTAAAATGTAATTATATTAAAAAAAAGTTATTAGTTTCATATTGTACATTCAAAATGATTGATGGATATGATACATTCTTGTTTTACAGATTTGAAATTTATTCTTATATTTGTGAGTTATGATGAAATTTATTCATCGAAAATGTTATGAGGTCCGAAAATTACTTTGTCAACATGTCAAGAAACAGATCTGATGACTGCTATTTCCCGCACTCCTTCAATCCAACAGCTCCCCATGAATTGCGTCTATATCCTGATTTTCCTGACCCATACTTTTCGGGCATTGTAGCATCTTCCTTTATTCATATTATGAGTTATGGTGAGATAAAACTCTATAAAATATAGCATGAAAATAACACATTTGCATATAACAGAAAGATTTCTTAGTGACAAGAACTAAAAAGAATATAAGCAAGAAATGCTAAAAAGTGAAAATAAGATAAAATGAAAATAGCATATATAAAGTCTACAATAACAAGATTCAAATAAAAAAAAGACAAACATGATTCAAGTGTACAATAACAAAATATATATTATATTTCTAATCTTTTAAAGCGGAGGCACTAGTTTCATTCAAATCAAAATCTTCATCATTATCTAAACAATCATCAGTTTCTTTTTCTTTCAAGTTATATGCTACAACATTTTATTCTGAGTCGTTATAAATACGTTAGCATGCTATTTTAGGTTTTATTCACTATTCAAACATTTAAAAAAAGAAATAAAACAAAATAGAGCACTATTTTGCAGCCTGATAAAATAATGCGCTATAGGAAACCCCTCTGCTATAAGTACAATGGCGCAAACTCTGCGCTATTTGTAGCTACAGCGTGTGCTTTGATAACACTGAGATATTCTTGGTCACAAACATTTCTAATGAACGATCAAAGATCAAGTAGTATAGAAAGCAACCGAGAGCAATGCTTGAGTAAGAGAATAGAGATCAAACCAGTTGATCGGGCTTGTAAATATGAAAGCAACGTGGATCAAAGAGTAGAAGTACTGCAACAAATTTTCGGAAGTGGTGATGTTCGATCTGTGAGGCATGGGGTTTATATAGATGATTTAGATATGCATTTGAGGGCTTAAGATGATTTTAAATGTATCTGGAATGAAGAGAAAATGAAGCAGAACGAAGATGATCGATCATGGAGTGAATGGAATCTCTAGAAAACGATACAGGATGCTTGCTCACTGCAGAACTCGTTGATTGGTTATTGTTAAATGGTGATGGGATATTGTGAACCGATTGATCTGTTATTGGATCTCTGAAACTATTATGGGTAGCTTTCCACCCTGTTTTACCTTCTTTTCAACTGCAATTTTGTTCCTTTCGCGTGTTTCGTAAAATTCTAAAAATTTTCCTTAAATATGTTACAACATATTTTGGATTTGGTGAAGTTGGAGTGATTTGGATGTCATTTGTGTTGCTTTAACAAATGTAAACTCTAAAGGCCTTGATAATGACTCAAATATAAAGCATTCTTGACCGCTTTGATATCCATTTGAGTATATTTTACCTGCTCCAGTAGATTTTCACTCTATTAATGCTTGCTCCGATTTTGTTGTTATCTTCATTATTGCCTTGTTTCTTTGTGTGTGCTCCTAGTATAATGCTACAAACCCTATAATATTTTGATGAACACATTAGTAGTATTATGCCATTATCATAGGATTGTTATCATCATAACACTAAAGTTTGTGTTCCTAACAACTTGGTTATATACACACACACCATAGCCATATTTTTTTTTTAATCGCCTATCATTCAACTTGATCACTGTTGCTGTTCGAATTTCGAATTTGAATTCACCCAACTTACCTTTCTGGATGAACTGTTATAATGTACCTTGCACTCCATTAGATGATGCTGCCCTTCTGACCCCTGATCCAATCAACCTGGTTGAAGGCCATGAACGTTATTTCCACACTCTGCTTCCGAGGGTTGCCATCCGTTGGATCTCCTTCATAGTGGCACATTGTTTGAGATTTTTATAACAAATATCTGACACCAATGACCATAGGAAAGAGCGGAAATACACATGTTGTTCAGTAGTCAGGTGTCTCGTGTTTGATGCCCGTTATGTATACTATATAACCATGTTTTTTCCCCTTTCACCAAAAAAAAAAAAAAAAAAAAAAAAAAAAAAAAAAAAAGGAACAATTGTTTTAGCTGCAAATTAGGATTCTTCTTCATCATTTCTCAGGGATCATCGGTTTGCAGTATTAATCAACACATGGAAGCGCAACTCTCTTCTTCAGAGAACTGTAGCTCATTATGCAACATGTAGCCAAACCGATGCAATACATGTTGTTTGGAGTGAAGAAACCCCACCTCCAGATGGTCTTACAGCTCACCTCGACATGATTGTATGCAAAATTTCTCAAAATGCTCAGAAGCCTAAATTTCGATTTGAACTGCACAAGGAGGACAGTCTCAATAATAGATTTAAGCCAATTGCCAATCTGAATAATGATGCTATATTTTCAGTTGATGATGATGTTCTGGTTCCATGCTCTGCTTTGAGTTATGCATTCAACGTGTGGCAGTCTTCTCCAAACACGATGGTAGGATTCGTTCCGCGCATGCATTGGCTGCATGAAAAGGTTCGGCCTTTCAGTTTCAGTTTCTTAACTAACGCTCTGACCTCAAAGGAGAGGTGGAAAAGTTGAATTCTAATGGCAGTGACCCTTTTAAATGGCTTGGAGTATGTATAACTAATGAGCACTGCTGTCAAAAATTATAATATTTTACGGGTCGCATCCAATTTTAAATCAAATTTCTCATATTGCTAATTGATTGTTTAATCCCAAGTTAACACTAATTTTGTAGCAGTTGAAAAAACTATTTAATCCTTGGTAAACTAAAAACTTTCAAAATATTTCATTTAATCTGGAAAACAAATCTTATTGTTTTCTAAACAAAACCAGCAAAGCTAGAAGGCCCGAATAATATGTAAGAAATTGTGCCAGAAAGAAATCATGGGTTGTGCTTCAGTGGATAATTTGAAATCCACATCTCCGCCCGAATTACGCTTATACCCGCACTTTCCTGGCCATTTGTTTCGAGTCCTGTAGCATAACTTAAACAAAATTAACGAACAAGAGGGAACTTAAGTGTTAGGTCCAAATTTTGAAGCTCAAGCATCAAAATCAGTATCAAATTTATGAGCTAAGAAAATTATTAAAGGAATCATGTTTGTCCATGTTTAAATCACTATAATGAATCTAGAGTGAAGTTTTGAGTGTATGTCCCCCCCCCCCCCCCCCCTCCCTCTCTCTCTTGCGCAGTTTGCAGAGATGATATTCATAATGCAGATTAAACATGACAAAATTTAATAGCATTTAAAATCGTGTAGCTCAAAATGTGGTAGAGATACTTTGATAGGGATGCTCCAAAAGGGTGGTGTCACACATGCACGCGCGCATGCACCCCTACATGCTTCTCTAAGAGTTGTTGGGAAATCTAACTTGGATGTTGAATAAAGTTAAGGAGAATTTCGTCCCACCTCGAGAAAATAAGTTCCTGGTTAGGCATACAAATATTGACTTTTATTTCAGACCATTCTTTTGCCCGGTCCATTATGTTGGAGGGTGCATATCATCATTTGTCGGACCAACTGGATTGTGTTTATGACCATGCTAATTTACACTTGGTATGACATAACGCTCATCAGTTTTTTTTTACAAACAGGACGGAGTAGCATATTACAAATATTTAGGTTGGTGGTCGGTGTGGTGGACAGGTACCTACAGCATGGTTCTCTCCAAGGCAGCATTTTTACATAGAAAATATTTGGATATGTACACTAATGACATGCCTTCTTCAATTCTTGATTATGTAGCAAGGGAAAGGTAGCCTTCTAATTCTCGAAGTATCAACTTATTATATCGATACTTTTTCAGTTCATGCAAGTTCAGATAGTTAAAGTATGGGCTTATCGGGTCGAATACCTTGCTTCCCCGTGTATCCTCTTTTCTTTTCTGTTTGGGCTTGGCCCATCATTCTGAACAGGCTATTATATAAAGCCTAATGTTATGTACAGAACATTATTACATTTTCTTGTATCCAAAGACAAATTACTTGGTTTGTGCAATAACAAAACTTTGTTTCTCTTCCAAAAATCTAACTTGGTATCAGAGCAATTTCATGTGCTTAACAGCATCAATTGCTTGATCCTGAACGATTGTTTTCAAGGAATTATTGTCCATCAGCAATATATCATCATTTGGACCCTCTCATTCAAGGTTTTAACCTCTTCATTTGAGAGTTGTTGGCATCAATCAGGGAACTGTGCCTCGCCTAAAGTTCTTTAGACTGCAACAGTTGTTCCATTGATACTTTGTGGTGAAAATTACCTGATTCATTCAAGAAACCGATCAAGAAATCAAAGAAACTGGTCCAGTTGGTTTAAGAGCCATCCAGCAAGACTTGTCAGTTTAACAATTCATCAAGATTGTTCATCATTCAAGTCTTAAAGGTATCTACTTAAATCAAAACAGAGAAGTTCCTTTAAATTCTCAATTCAAGGCTTCAGAAATCAGAGTATTTTTACCTTTCTTGTTGGTTTGCGACTATATTTTCTATCATGGCTGGACCTGGTGATGAAACCAGTGTCAATGTATCCAGTGCAAGAACATCAACTTCTCAGAATCTACCTCCTACTGATCCCGTTCAAGATTTGATGAAAGCAGTCATCAAACCACAAAGTCAGCTGATTTCAATCCAACTTGATGACTCTAACTATCTGTTATGGAAATTGCAGATAGAAACAACAATTAGAGGGTATGGTCTTGATGATTACATATATGGAACAAAAATCATTCCTCCAAAATTTGTTAGAGATAATGAAGATAAACTTGTTCAAAATCCAGAATTTCAATCTTACCAGAGACAAGATAGTCTCATTTGTGCATGGATGATGTCATCCATTGGTGCAAGCATTTTACCTCAAATAATTGGTGTTAGAACTGCTAATGAAGTATGGTCTACAATTGAGAGGAATTTTTCTGCACAGTCCTCTGCAAGAATTATGCATCACAGAAGACTGCTTCACAGTATTAAAAAAGGTGATTCAACAATGAATGAGTATTTGCTAAAGGTAAAAAACATTTGTGATCAATTAAGTTCAGCAGGTCAAAAAATTCCTGAATCTAAACAAGTTTTATCAATTGTGAGTGGGTTGGATGATGACTATGAAGCAGTCACTGCAATTATCTTGTCTATGGATCCTACACCAAGTCTACAATATGTGTATTCAACCTTATTAGCTCATGAAGGCAGAATTGATCATAAAAGAAATATGATTTCAGACATGTCTGTTAATTACACAGCCTATGGAAGGGGTAAAAATCAAAGCAATGCTTCAAAAAATCAGAATCAGCCTAATTTTCAGAGAGGTGGTCAGTCAAATCGTGGCAGAGGCAGAGGTAGAAATAACAACAACAGACCTAGATGCCAAATTTGTGAAAAATTTGGTCACACTGCCAATAAATGCTATTTTAGGTATAATTCCAGTGTGAATTCAGGGCAGTCAAGCAATAGTTCTAGTGTAAACTTGGTGAATGTGCAGAAGGACAACAACAAAAACCAATCTGAAAATTCAAATACAGATTCTATTTCTACTGATGATGCTATAGATGATTGTTGGTACCCGGATTCAGGAGCTACAAATCATATTACCAACAACTTAAACAATCTCAATCTGGGGAACAAAGAATACAAAGGTATGCAAAATCTTTTAGTTGGTAATGGCAAGATTGCACATATAACACATACTGGAAATGCAAGTTTAAAAGGACCCAAAGAACTTATTTTAAAAAATTTGTTAAGGGTTCCTTCTATTAAAAAGAATCTATTGAGTGTTTCCCAATTTGCTAAGGATAACAATGTATTTTTTGAATTTTATCCTAATTATTGCATTGTCAAAGACATTCTGACACAAGAAGTTATTTTGCAGGGTAATGAGATTAAAGGGTTATACAGATTCGATGTCACTAATTCTAGAAATTCTAAATGCTTAAATAAAGTGTGTTTATCTACTTCTGTAAATGATTCTGATTGTAACAAGCAGTTTGAATTGTGGCATTGCAAGTTAGGACATCCAAGTGTTAAAATTGTGAAACAAATTATGAAATGCAATAACTTGAATGTCAACAATATTTCTGATTCATATGTTTGTTCTTCTTGTCAATTGGGAAAATCTCATAAACTTGCATTTCCAAACTCACACACCATTTATTCTAATCCACTTGAATTAGTGGCAACTGATTTATGGGGACCAGCATCCACTAGTTCTGTATATGGTTACAGGTACTATATTTCCTTTATTGATGCTTATTCCAGATTCACTTGGATTTACATGCTAAAATCTAAAACTGAAGTGAGTAATGTGGTAATGCAGTATATTAATAAAGTTGAAAATATAACTGGGCATCATGTTAAAACCTTTCAAACTGATGGTGGAAGAGAGTTCTTACCACTGAAATTATTTTTTGAAAAGAAAGGTATTAGTCATAGGATTACTTGTCCATATACTTCAGAACAAAATGGTTTAATAGAAAGGAAACACAGGCATATTGTTGAAACAGGTTTGACTCTACTTGCTCAAGCTTCAATGCCCTTAAAATATTGGCCTGAAGCCTTTGAGACAAGTGTACATTTAATAAATTTATTACCCACTAAGGTACTAAATTTTAATTGTCCTCAGGAGATTTTATTTAAAGTTAAACCAGATTATCATCACTTGAAAGTATTTGGATGTCAATATTTTCCCTGTCTAAGGCCATATAATGCACATAAATTAGATTTCAGGTCTAAATCCTGTACTTTTCTAGGATATTGCAATAGACAGAAGGGTTTTAAGTGTTTAGATAGTGCTGGTAAAATATACATTTCCAGACATGTAAAATTTAATGAGGAGAAATTCCCATTTAGTAATATTAATTGTAAGACAACTGAAAAAGTTGTTGAGCAAAGAGTGGTTATTCCTGATATACCTGAGGATGTTCAAGTGATGGTGCCATCTACATTAGCTGCTAGAGACACCACCACCAGCTCTCAACTCACAATGCCTATAGAGAGGCCAGATCAAGAGCATGTCACTAATGACAACATTGAAGTTCAAGATCAGTCATTTCAAGAAACTACTGAAAGCAGCAGTCAATCATCTGCTAGAGAACAAGCTGAAAAAATCAGTCATGACAGAGGGAATAGAGATAATCTCAATCAACATCCAATGTTAACTAGAGCAAAGTGTGGTATTTTTAAACCCAAAAATATTAATACTATTGTGTTTCAAGATGAACCAGTTTCCTTTCATGAAGCTAATCAATATGATAATTGGAAACAAGCTATGGCAGAAGAATATAATGCCTTAATTAGCAAAGGAACCTGGTCTCTGGTTGAAAAACCAAAGAATAAAAATATAATTGGATGCAGATGGGTATATAAATTAAAGAAAAATTCTGATGGTTCAATTTCTAAATACAAGGCTAGGTTAGTTGCTAAAGGTTATTCACAACAGTGTGGTTTTGATTTTACTGAAACCTTTTCACCTGTTGTGAAACCCACATCAATTAGAATAATATTATCAATAGCCTTGTTTAGAAATTGGAACATCAGACAACTTGATGTTAATAATGTCTTTCTTAATGGTGATTTACAGGAAGAGGTGTTCATGCAACAACCAGAAGGATTCAGTCAAGGCAATAATACAAATTTGGTGTGCAAGCTCAATAAAGCAATTTATGGGTTAAAGCAGGCACCTAGAGTGTGGTTTGACAAGCTGAAATCTACACTTGTCAACTATGGATACACATCTACCAAATCTGACAACTCTATTTTTACAAAATTTTCTGAAACTGATACAACATATATTCTAATTTATGTTGATGACTTTATTATTACAGGAAGCAATAAATCTGAGATTGACAATGTCACTAAAAGATTGAATACAGAATTTTCTATCAAAGACCTTGGTGACTTAAGCTACTTCCTAGGTGTTGAAGTCAAAAGATCAGGTTCAGAAATCCATCTTAATCAAAGAAAATATATTACTGAAATCCTTCAAAGAGCTAAAATGGACAAGGCAAATCCTCTACCAACTCCTATGATCACTAACAGTCAACTTTCTAAAAACAAAGGAGAGGCATTTTCAGATGCAAGGTTCTATAGAAGTATAATTGGTGCATTACAATATGCTACCATTACAAGGCCTGATATTGCTTATTGTGTAAATAAAGCAAGTCAATTCATGCAAAATCCTTTAGATACTCATTGGGTTGCAGTTAAGAGAATTCTTAGATATCTGAAAGGAACACTGGATCATGGACTAGTTTTTAAAGCCAGCAATACTCTAAATATAAACGCATATGCAGATGCAGACTGGGGAGCAGACATTGATGACAGAAAATCGACTTCTGGTTATTGCATCTTTTTAGGAAAAAATCCAGTTTCATGGAGTGCTAGAAAGCAGAGTACTGTTTCTAGATCTAGTACAGAAGCTGAGTTCAGATGTGTTGCTAGTGCAGTAGCAGAAGTATTGTGGATCGAATCCTTATTGAGTGAACTTAAGGTTAAAACAGAAAAAAAAGCTGTAATATGGTGTGATAATGTGAGTGCTATTTCATTAGCTTCTAATCCAGTTCTTCATTCAAAGACAAAGCATATAGAGATCGATTTATATTTTATCAGAGAGCAAGTGTTACAAGGAAAGTTAAGAGTTGGATATATACCGTCACAGCATCAAAAAACTGATGTACTTACTAAACCTTTTTCCAAGCTCAATTTCACGAGACTGAAGGAAGAACTATGCGTAGACGCTGCAGATTTGAGCAAGAGATCAACAAGGATGTTTTATATTCCAGATTGAGGTTGTTTCAGCTAAAGCGATATCAGAATTGAAGATGTAATCTGCTCAAAATCATAAAAATTCCTTTATCAATTCCTGATATTCAAAGACCTAATTAACAGATAAAGTTTTGAGTTTTACCTGATGTTCTGAGAGAGACGATGAAGAAAATTAGCTGATAATCTTCGCTCTCGAGTAATTTGAAGCCATCGCTGTTCGTTTTCTCTGAGCCGCCGCCATTTTCTTATGTTTGGAAACCTAATTGGTATAATAACCGATTAGGGTTTCGGGGGGAGTTAAAGTATGGGCTTATCGGGTCGAATACCTTGCTTCCCCGTGTATCCTCTTTTCTTTTCTGTTTGGGCTTGGCCCATCATCCTGAACAGGCTATTATATAAAGCCTAATGTTATGTACAGAACATTATTACATTTTCTTGTATCCAAAGACAAATTACTTGGTTTGTGCAATAACAAAACTTTGTTTCTCTTCCAAAAATCTAACTCAGATGTCTTGCAGAAATTGTGAAGACATAGCAATGTCATTTCTGGTTGCCAATGCTACTGGAATTCCTCCTATATGGGTGAAAGGTAAATTATTATGGCATATGCATATTATCTAATTTTTATTGGTATGATTTTTTTTATGTCAGTTATTATTTGAGGATGTATGTTACAGGGAAGGTACGTGAAATAGGATCCTTTGGCATCAGTAGTCTGAAAGGGCACTCTGAAAGGCGAAGCAAATGTGTCAATGATTTCATCTCATTCTATCAAACCGTGCCATTACTGACTACTAATGTGAAGGTTGTAGATGCACGAACAGTGTGGCTTTGGTAGAACATCCATTTGACAGAAGCATCATCTTAAGCCGATTTTGTCTTATGGCTGTTTAGAGCCCATTACATTTGATTAGATTTAGAGTCAACGTAAGCATTTAGCATTATCATTTGCTTTCCAGGCTCAACCATTATTGAACCTGTAAGCGCAAGAATTTGAACTGGATAATATAGTTTTATTTTATTTCACTTTTATATCTAGTTTGATCGATGTGTAGAAAAATTCCTATTTGCCTTGTTTGTGTGATTCAAACAGTTGCCAGAAACAGATAGGAAATTAGTTAATAAATTCCAGCCGATCGATCCTCGTACATGAAAAGAAGAAGTGAAAGAACTTTAACTGGAAGAGTAATCTAGTTCTTTTCATTGAAAGCAAAATGTGTAATCCTCTAAAAAGAAGAAAGCACATGTCTCGTCTGTAACCGATAGTACTTAAAAGAGTAATCTAGTTCAAGATGAAGATAATATGAAAAATGGATGTTGCAATATGAAAAATTCACAATTTTGGCAATTAATTTGTTATTTAAGGCAAGCCTAAATCTATATAAATGAAATCATTTGTTCTACTTATTCATGTTCAACGGAGAATTCGCCATTATTATTATTGTTACTTTTTTTTGCCCTTGGTTTGTGGATTCAATTTTGTTATAGTTTTTAGGATGAATTGACATGAAGTTTCACGTGTTTTCTCATATTAATAGAGTTTGAGTTATTTTTAGTTAATCTCAAGTATTTGGGGCCCCTTTCTATGTTGATCTCATTTACCTATTAACATGTTTAGTCGGTTTCAAGCTTTAAACTTTCCAAAATATCCATGAAATTTTGGATTAATAGGGGAAGACACGTAAAACTTCAGATTAATAGTGTCAATATGTCCAAAAATAAGTGAAACTTCAGATTAATGGTGTCAATATGGAAAGACACGTGAAACCGACTAAACAGGTTAATAGGTAAATGCAATCAATATGAGGAGGGGACCCCCAATACTTGGGATTAACTAAAAATAACCCAAACTCTATATTAATATGAGAAGATACGTGGAACTTTGGATTGATTATGTCAATTTGTCCTAGTTTTTAACGTTCAAGCAGTTCTGTGATATATGTGTGTATATATCAGTCTCCTGTACTCTTGTTAAAGTGAAAAAAAAAATCCTTATACCGAGAGATTTTAAAACAAAATATAGGTTATGATATAGGTTTTAAGCATAGCATTTCTTGTTGAAAATATTGTTTTTTCTCAGTAGCATTTTAGACATACTAAATGTTGTTGTTTTTACTTTTAGTAGCATTTAAATGTGCTTAAATGTTGTTTTTTTTCTCTTAGTAGCATTTCAAAGTGCTATAGGGAGTTGGGGTGTGTGCGTGTGTGTACATGTGTGTGTGTGTGTGTGTGTGTGTGTATATGACAAAAAAGGAACATGATAAATAATCTTTATTAAGTTTATTCCATATATGTTACCTGTTATGAAGTTTATTAGATAATCTAATATTTCATATATTATTTCTAATAAAGCATACTGATTATTCATTTTTAAGAAACCTTAGTGGCAACTTGCAGGTTTTTTTCCTCCTCAAGGGTGCACTAAACAAATTCTAAATAGAGAATTAGGAACTCTGATTATATGTATTCAGAAGCCTTCTAATTTTTCATTAGAACTTGTGCTTCTTTACCAGTCCCTCTATATATCTATATCAAAATCGTAGTCATTACCAAAATAGTATTCTATGTCTTCTCTTTAATTCTTAAGAATTTCAGTGTATTTTTGGCAATACTTCTTAAAAGTTCTGGTGCTTACTGGTTTTGTTTCCTTTAGATTCTTAAATATCACGTGTCTTGATGTTGTTTATAGTATATAATAGATTTATTTCAGGATCATCTGTGAAACACACCGACAACTCTAAAGAGGATAAACTAAAGAATAATTAATTTAATATTCTGAATTAAGCGAAACAGACTGAGCCATTGCGTTCGTCTCAGAATTCTAGTCAAAATAGACACTTGTTTTGCTAAAACGAACATTGTATGAAGAAGTTATTTAGGTTTGAAGTTTGTATATGCGCAAGAAGAGTATATATACATATATATAGTCCAGAAATTCAAAATTAAGTCAAAACAGTTCAAATCGTGCAAAAATAAGGTGAGTGGGAAATATCCCGCCCAGGGGTTTCGACCCATAGGTCGACCCCCCTAGGGCAGACGTGGCAGATTAAGGTTTGGGGCTGGCGGCTATATATATGGCCTCATTTCTCATGTTTTTGCACACCAAAAATAATGGAGGACTAGATGTTGTCTATGCCCAGATTGAATCAAACTTTTTCTTCTTCAGCAATCAATTAGAGTTATTCAAGTTAGATCTGCGATTCGAAGTCTACAATTCTTCTATTTTTTTAGATCCAAACACTGTGAGTCTATGTTAATTTTAGATCTAAATAATTAAAAAGTAAATATTGACATGACAATAATTTGGATCTATGTTTGTAACTATGTAAATCTTATCAGATCTGCTGTAACCTGTTTATCTTAGTTATTCTGACATGATTATGAACTAGATCTGAACCTATACCTATTTATCATGTCAGATCTGGCTCTGATTGTATACCTAATTGATCTAATTCATGCTTTAGATCACCTTATACCTGATCTATTATGTTTATGGTCAAATCAGATCTATTATTAGTTTGACATCTAAATCATTGTTGAGATCATATCATGTCTGTCCCTATTATGTTAGAATCAGTTCTATTATCATAGGTTCATTAGATCTGTTCCTATATGTCTACCTTGTCATTATGCCACTATATGTTTTATGCCTGTTTCTGCCATTATATGTCCATCATGTTAGTATGATCATCTCTGTTCTATTCCCTTCTATCTTTTCCCTTTTATTTTTATATAACTAGGCTACTTTAGAGCCTGGGCATGCCACTGAAAAATGCGAAAGCGTTAGATTAGGAACGAGGGGGAAAACGTTGAATTGGGGCATAGCTTGTAATTGGAAATTTCAGGCATAACTTGAATAAAATATATGAACATGAATTTGGGGGCATAAGTCAACTTGTGATTAAAGACCTTATTCTGGGGTGTATAGTCATTATGAACACAACTTGGGAAAGGGGCATGAAAAACTATAATGACATAGGTATGATTGATTAATAATGGAAATGCCTAGAATTACAATAACTGAAATTATAATGGCGCTTAGACACGAGGTTAGATTACGCTTATGGTGGAAGTCTGTCAGGAACCGACCGACATATCCAGCGGCCACAAGTGGTGAATCTAATGTGAGGGATCTAAGTGTATAAACACGTAACGTGCTAAGGCACGAGGTTAAGCCCGATTTGTGGAATAAGTCTGCCCAGACCCGCCCGACATATCCAGCATCCACAAGTTATAGGCTTAATGTGGGAGGTATAGCATATTATAACCATAAATGAATATATGGTAATAAACCTGAATACTTAAACTAGTTGAATCCACAGGGATTGTGTGAACATGTCAATTTGAATAGAGGTTAAGTAAACTTAGTTGAAATAGTGGGAGGGTTAAATATATCTGGGTTGGGTGGGTAATATTTATATATATAGGCCCACAGACTTAACCGATTGGGGTTATGTAATTAAAGACACCGTTAGGTAAGCATAACCTGTGGAAATCCTAGTGGGGATGCAAGACAAAGGGGAGAGCTTGCATCATCTTGTGTGTGGGACCCGTTTCAGTCAGTAACCCATACAACAGTATCAAATGAGTATTCTGCCCTAGGTAAGAGATCCAAACGAAAAGGGTGGTGTGGGCGGCGCGTACCGACCGGGTTATGTACATGCATGGTCCGGACAGAGGAAAATAAGACTTTATGGCACATGTAGATATGGTTGTGCATCCTGGAAACCAAGCGTTGCCATTTTAGGGAGTGGTACACCCTACTGAGGGGCCAGTACAGGGTATCTACGAAGTAGGGAGCCGATCGACTAGGGCTGTAGTTAGGGTACATTTAGACGTACGCCTAAGCCTACCATGTAGTTGTTGGGGATCATCTTGTTAACAAGACACTAGTATTGGTGTAGAGTGCAGAGAAATCATTAGAGAAGCGTAGTATACTCTATCATGTTATCCTGTTTACCTTGTCATACCTGCCTTTTATGATGGTATCTTTCTTATCCACTTTATATGCCTGTCATGATACTTTTACATATTTATTTGATAAAAATAACTGGACTCGCCAGAATTTATGTCTAACCCATTTTGTTTCCTCTTCTTTCTCTTCCGTTTCCCCCCCAGGTTCTCAGAGTGGGAATACTCAAGCTTGATCAGGATTCTGCTATCGTCTTGTGTGGAGCTGCTTAGATGTATTGCTCAAGTTTTTATCTTTGCTACTATGGCTATGTTACTTTTGGGGATTATGCTTCTTTACTATTGTACTCTGATGTTTTAAGTACAAGGCAGAAATTTTAATGATGTACTGGGTTTAAGTATTTTCAGACATATGATGTTTTGAACCACGATGCTTTATGATTAATTAAGTTTTTAATTCCGCTGCTATTTTACATCTTACTTGTAATGTTTTTTGTTTCTGTTTACCTATAATGCTTCATGAAACTTAATGCATTCTTTTAACGAGTGACATTAACGGGCATGGGGTGTCACACTTGGTATCAGAGCTGAAGGTTACCAGATTAGACAAAAGTTTTTGAAAATTATTTTTAAAAAAAATTCATTTTCAAAAAGAAAAGTCTATTTTGAAAAACATATTCCCCAAAGCCATATGTAGTATCTTTCGATCCTTTGTCCGAATCCCTTTCCTTTTCTTTTCAGCATGTCTGGGGAACTAAATATTCCTGAGGGCGTTACGATACCAGGCTGGTTCCGTAGGTATTTAGAGGTCACAACACCTGCCGGTGGTCAAGCAGACGTTCCTCCCCCAACTATACCTGTCGTTCCTCCTCCTCTTCGCGCAGATAATTTCTCTAAGATCTACAAAGATTTATGTGCTATGGAAGGAAATTCATTTCGTGGAACAGAGACGTTCGAAGACGCAAGGAATTGGCTCAAAGAGACAGAGGATCTGTTTGGAATCTTTGAAGTGGACAATCGTAGGAAGATTCAGTTAGCCGCCTGGCTACTGAAAGATGAAGCTTCGTTCTGGTGGGAAGTGACGTAAGCAGGGCGTCCAGTGGGCACTTGGGATGATTTTAGATAGAGTTTTGAAATGAAGTTTCTTTCTCAAGCCGAGAAAAACATGCAAATGGAAAGGTTCTTGGTGCTCAAGCAAGGAGGCATGACTGTCAAAGAGTATGTTAACAAATTTAACCAATTAGCGAGATTTGGGTTGGAGCTACTGGATACTCTGCATAAGAAAGCTTTTTGGTTTGCTAGAGGACTGAATGAACCCCTTCATGGATTAGCTATGTCTCATATTTCAATGGGGGCAACTTTTGAAAGGCTTATTGACATGGCCTTGATGCATGAGGAAGACAAAGGTGAGAAGAAGGAAGTTAGGGTTGAGGACAATGCATGCTCTAGCGATCAGTGCTCCAGATCGAGGTAGGAAAGTTTACCTGGAAGGTTTGATTTCCCTTTCCAATTACCCTATTAGAACTCTTTTTTATTCTGGCGCTTCAAATTCATTTATATATGATTATGTAGTTGAGTCTCTGCACCTTAATACTAGTATGGTAGTGGATCCCATTGTTGTCTCAAACCCCTTTGGTGGTTCGACTCATTTGTCAATGATTTGTCGGGTTTTGTGAATATCTGTGTTAGGCGTCGAGTTTGATTGCGATGCATATGTGCTCGGTTTTATGGGCTATGGTTTGATTCTATGGATGGATTGGCTAGCTAGGTATGGTGACATCTTAGATTGTAAGAGGAAGGTCGTCAGACTTTTGACTTGCCATGGGAGGACCCTCGAGTGTTCTTGTGACCCTAAGGGGTCCGCCATGCTTAGTTTCCTAGAGTCTCTGGATGCATCTATCGATGATCTGCAATCTGTATCAGTAGTCCGTGAGCATTCTGGTGTTTTTAAGGAGGTTCGGGGCTTACCTCCGAGGCGTGAGATCGACTTTCGTATATACTTGGTAGACAACGCAAAGGCGGTTGCATTACCTGTGTGCTATATGGGTCCAAGGGAAAGAAGGAAGCTTAGCAAGCAAGTAGGGAGCTACTTGAGAAAGGGTTTATTAGGCAAAACATATTTGAATGGGGTGCTTGGGTAGTATTCACAACTAAGGCAGATGGTTCGCTTCACTTGTGTGTGGATTATAGAGAGTTGAAAAAACTCACAAAGAAAAATAGGCACCCACTTCCGAGGATAGATGATTTGTTTGACCACCTTGTTGGTGCATCAGTATTCTCTCAATTAGACTTGGCCACAGGGTTTCATCAATTCAGGGTGGCCGAGGACAATATAGACAAGACCGCTTTTAGGACTCCAGATGGTTTCTTTGATTAGCTCGTTATGCCTTTTGGGTTGACGAATGCACCCGCCTATTTTTTTGATCAGATGAGTAAGGTGTTTCGAGAGTTTCTAAATAAATTCTTCATGGTCTTTGTTGATCATATCTTGATCTTCTTGAAGAGCGAGGAAGAGCATGCCTTACATATAAGTGAGGTATTGAAAACTCTGCGTGCGCATCAGCTTAAGGCAAAGTTCTTCCAGTGCCATTTTTAAAGGAGATGAGATTTCTAGGGCATGTGGTCTCTATAGATGGGATAGCAGTAGATCCCCCAAAGGTAGTTGCAGTTCAAGATTGGAAAATTCCTAAGAATGCAACAGAGGTGAGAAGTTTTCTTGGATTGGCAGGCTATTATGGGAAGTTCAATAAGGACTTCGCAAAGATATCAGCCTCGCTCACCAGGCTGAAACAGAAGAATCTATCGTTTTCATGGGATATATATTATGATGTTGCTTTCCAACGATTGAAGAGGGCTCTGACAACAGCCCCAGTCTTGACCTTGCCCGACAGAAACAAAGTGTTCACAGTTTACACTGATGCATGTGGTACAGGGCTTGGTGCGGTTCTGATGCAAGAAGTAAGGGTAGTATGTTATATGGATAGACAGCTAAGAGTTCATGAGAAGAACTACCCTAACCATGGCTTAGAGCTAGCTGCCATAGTATTTGCGCTTAAGACGTGGCGTCATTATTTTCTTGGAGAGAAGTTCGAGTTGTACACTGATCATAAATCTCTCAAGTACTTGTTCTCGCAGAAGGATCTTAATTTAAGGCAACAAAGGTGGATGGAGTTCCTAGCATCTTATGACTTCGAGATTGCTTATACCCCTTGCAAGGGTAATGTGGTGGCAGACGCGCTAAGTAGGTAGCAGATGGACTTAAGTCCTTTATTTATGGAAAGGAAAAGCTTAGAGTTTATACCAGGTTTTGATTTTAGACCCTCCATTGAGTTGTTGTCTGGCTTATTTGCATCATTGGAAATGCGACCAATTCTTATAAATCGGATAAGAGCTTCGCAGCGAGAGATCTACAGATTTTAGACATCTTGGATAAAATTAGTAATGTGGAGACTTCTAGTCACCTCGATAGATATTCTGTAAACAATAAAGGGTGTTTGTGACGAGATGGAACGCTTTGTGTTCCCCAAGCAGGGAGTTTGTTAAAGGCAGTCCTAGAGGAAGCCCATCATTCTAAGATGAATATTCATCCAGGCGGTGATAAATTGTATAGGGATATGAAGAGGGTTTTATTTTGGAATGGGATGAAGAAAGATGTGGAAGAGTTTGTTTCCCAATGTTTGGTTTGCCAGCAAGTCAAAGCTGAGCAAAAGAAGCCCAGTGGTTTACTTCATCCTTTGGATGTTCCACAGTGGAAGTGGGAAAGCATCACTATGGATTTCGTGGATGGTTTGCCTAGATCAAAGAAAGGCAACATCAATATTTGGGTTGTAGTAGAAAGGCTTACTAAGAGCGCTCATTTCATTACGGTCAAGAGTAAGAGGATGGCATCATGGTTGGTAGCAGTTTATGTTCGGGTAATAGTCCGTCTTTATGGAGTACCCTCCAGCATCGTAAGTGATCGTGACTCTATTTTCACCAGTGAATTTTGGAGGAGCTTGCAAGAAGCATTAGGTACACAGTTGTGTTTGAGCACCACTTATCACCCATAGACCGATGGATAGACGGAAAGGGTGAACATAGTTCTTGAGGATATTTTAAGGCTGTGTATCCTAGATTTCGGAGGGACTCGGGAAGAGCACCTTCCTTTAGTAGAGTTCGCCTACAACAACAACTATGAAGGTAGCATTGGCATGGTACCCTTCGAAGCATTATACGGACGACCCTGTAGATCACCGACTTGTTAGTGGAAATCTACAGAAAGACCACTACTTGGACCAGACATAGTTAGAGAAACGTCCGAGAAGATCGACCTTATTAGACGGCGAATGAAGACCGCGCAAGACAGGCAGAAATCCTATGCAGACAAGAGAAGGACCGACATTGAATTTGAATTAGGAGACATGGTTTTTATTAAGGTGTCACCTTTGAGGAATGTGGTCCGTTTTGGATATGTTGGGAAATTGGCAACAAGATTTGTGGGGCCATTTTCCATAACAGAAAGAATTGGACAAATGGCCTATAGGGTAAAGCTACCAGAGAGATTATCCAGCGTTCATGATGTTTTCCATGTTTCTCATTTGCGGAAATGCTTGCATGATACCGCGGAAGTAGTTGAGCCGAGTATATTAGAGGAAGTAGAGGTGGAACGGGAGGCGACAGTCAGACGAGTTCCTACCCGTATTCTTGGAAGCTACACAACCGAGAAGTCAAGTTAATAAAGGTTCAGTGGGGAGATAACCCAGAGGATGCAACTTGGGAGATCGAAGACAAGATTCGTGCTTCTACCCTTTTCTTTTCGAGGGTATGTTCTTAACTTCCTTTCCAAAGCTTTTACTTATACTTGTTTTGATCATTTATTTATATTCTACCGATCGAATCTTTGACCTTTAGGTAGAAATCCCATGGATGTAAAGATGTGTTTAAGACATGTTATGTTTGATGGATGCAAGTAGATGCAAGTGTTTGCTAGTGGTTGCTCGTGGAGGCATATACACACACATTAGGCACTAGATCGGCTCAATCACTCTCATACTGCATATGGATGTGTGTGCATTTTTCTTCTTCTTTTATGGATGAAAGTGAATGCATCATATGGATGTTGCATTTGGATGAATGAGTATGCACACATATAGAACTTACAAGTTATAATAGGATTATTTGCATACATATTGGATTCATGACACTAACATACATTGCATTAAGGAAGTCGATTGAATCAGTAGACCGCTTGATCTTCGCATTAATATTGGAACATATACACACACCTTTGCATATGTTCATATAAGCATTAGAAATTCTTTAAGGACAATGGATGCCTATGATTGGTGGATGCGTAGATGGATGTGGATGGTAGGATATACATTCTTCTTAACTTAGAGATTTCGGAGACTAAGTCCTTCGAGTAGGGGAGAATGTAACACCCCATAATTTTAACAACTCTAAATAGGATAGTTAAAGAATAATTAATTTAATATTCAGAATTAAGGGAAACGGACTGCGCCATTGTGTTTGTCTCGGAATTTTGATCAAAATAGACACCTGGTTTGCGTAAAACGGACACTGTATGAAGAAGTTATTAAGGTTTGAAGTTTGTATACAAGAAGAGTATATATGCATACATATAGTCCAGGAATTCAAAATTAAGTCAAAATAGTTCAAATCGCACAGAAATAAGGTGAGCGGGAAATATCCCACCCAGGGGTGTCGACCCCTTAAGGGGGGTATCGACCTATGGGTCAACCCTCTGGGGGGGTTCGACCCCCCTTAGGGAAGACGTGGCAGATTTGGGTTTAGGGTTGGCGGCTATATATATATATATATATATATATATATATATATATATGGCCTCATTTCTCATGTTTTTGCACACTAAAAATAATGGAGGACTAGATACTGTCTCTACCTAGATTGAATCAAACATTTTCTTCTTTAGCAATCAATTAGAGTTATTCAAGTAAGATCTGCGATTCAAAGTCTACAATTCATCTCCTGTTTTTCTAGATCCAAATACTGTGAGTCTATGTTAATTTTAGATCAAAATAATTAAAAAGTAAATATTGGCATAATTTGGATTTATGCCTGTAACTATGTAAATCTTATCAGATCTGTTATAACCATGTTTATCTTAGTTATTCTGACATCATTATGAACTAGATCTGAACCTATACCTATTTATCATGTCATATCTGCCTATGATTGTAGATCTAATTAACGGTATAAATCACCTTATACCGATTCTATTATGTTTATGGCCAAATCAGATCTGTTATTAGTTGGACATCTAAATCATTGTTGAGATCATATCATGCTTGTCCCTATTATGTTAGAATCGGTTCTATTATCATAAGTTCATTAGATATGTTCCTATATGCCTACCTTGTCATTATGCCACTATATATTTTATGCATGTTTCTTCCATTATATGTCCATCGTGTTAGTATGATCATCTTTGTTCTATTCCCTCTATCTTTTCCCGTTTATTTTTATATAGTCAGGCTACTTTCGAGGCTAGGCATGCCGCTGAAAAATGCGTAAATGTTAGATTGGGAATGTGGGGGAAAACGTTGAATTGGGGCATAGCTTGTAGTTGGAAATTTTAGGCATAACTTGAATAAAATATATGAACATGAATTTAGGGGCATAAGTCAACTTGTAATTAAAGACCTTAATTTGGGGTGTATGGTTCATTGTGAACACAACGTTGGAAAGGGGCGTGAAAACCTATAATGACATAGGTATGATTGATTAATAATGGAAATGCCTAGAATTACAATAACTGAAATTGTAACTGCGCTTAGACACGAGGTTAGATTACGCTTGCGGTGGAAGTCTTCCTGGAACCGACCAGCATATCCAGCGACAACAAGTAGTGAACCTAATGTGAGGGGTCCAAGTGTATAAACACGTAACATGCTAAGACACGAGTTTAAGCCCGATTTGTGGAATAAGTCTGCCCGGACCCGCCCGACATATCCAGCATCCACAAGTTGTAGGCTTAATGTGGGAGTTATAGCATATTATTACCACAAATGAATATATGGTAACTTGAATATTTAACCTAGTTGAATCCATAGGGATTGTGTGAACATGTCAATTTGAATAGGAGTTAAGTAAACTTAGTTGAAACAGTGGGAGGGTTAAGTATATCTGGGTTGGGTAGGTAATATTTATATATATAGGCCCACAAACTTAACCGATTGGGGTTATGTAATTAAAGACACCGTTAGGTAAGCATAACCTGTGGAAATCCTAGTGGGGATGCAAGACAAAGGGGAAAGCTTGCATCATCTTGTGTGTGGGACCTGTTTCAGTCAGTAACCAATATAACGGTATCAAACGAGTACTCTGCCCTAGTAGGAGTTGGGGCACGCTTACTGGACTCATTGTAAGAGTTCCAAACGAAAAGGGCGGTGTAGGCGGCGCGTACCAACCGGGTCATGTGCGTGCATGGTCCGGATAGAGGAAAATAAGATGTCGTGGCACCTGTAGATATGGTTGTGCATCCTGAAAACTAAAGGCTGCCATTTTAGAGAGTGATGCACCCTACTGTGGGGCCAACACTGGGTATCTACGGAGTAGGGAACCGATCGACTTGGGTAGTAGTTAGGGTACATTTAGACGTATGCCTAAGTCTACATCTTGGAGTTGTTGGGGATCTTCTTGTTAACAGGACACTAGTATTCGTGCAGAGTGTAGAGAAATCATTAGAGAAGCGTAGTATACTCTATCATGTTATCCGGTTTACCTTGTCATACCTGCCTTTTATGATGTTATCTTTCTTATCCACTTTATATGCCTATCATGGTACTTTTACTTATTTGTTTGCTAAAAGTAACTAGACTCGCCAGACTTTATGTCTGACCCATTTTGTTTCCTCTTCCCTTTCCCCCCTAGGTTCTCGGGGCGGGAATACTCAAGCTTGATCAAGTTCACGCTATCGTCTTGCTTGGAGCTCCTTAGATGTATTGCTCAAGTTCTTATCTTTGCTACTATGGCTATGTTTCTTTTGGGGATTATGCTTCTTTTACTATTGTACTCTGATGTTTTAAGTACAAGACAAAAAAATTAATGATGTGCCGAGTTTATGTATTTTCAGACATATGATGGTTTGAATCACGATGATTTATGATTAATAAAGTTTTTAATTCCGCTGCTATTTTATATCTGTCTTGTAATGTTTCTGTTTACCTATAACGCTTCATGAAACTTAATGCATTCTCTTAATGAGTGACACTAACGGACGTGGGGTGTCACATTTGGTATTAGAGCTAAAGGTTACCAGATTAGACAAAAGTTTTTTAAAATTATTTTCAAAAAGAAAATTCTATTTTGAAAAACATGTTTCCCAAAGCCATATGTAGTATCTTTCGATCCTTTATCTGAATCCCTTTCCCTTTCTTTTCAGCATGTCTAGGGAACTAAATGTTCCTGAGGGCGTTACGATACCAAGCTGGTTCCGTAGGTATCTAGAGGTCACAGCACCTGCTAGTGGTCAAGCAGACGTTCCTCCCCCAGCTATACCCATCGTTCCTTGTAACGACCCGGAATTTTGGGGCCAATTTAAAATTTTTATTTTTAGAAATTTTAATGGATTTTAATATTTAGAATAATATATTTTAAATAATAACGACTAAAAATTTATTTTAAAACAAATGAATTTAATTTAATTATAAAAGAAGTTTAAAACAGCGCTGCAGTTTGAAATTTTGAATTTGAACTTTGACTGAGTATACATGATTCATTTTAAATCAGAATTGAACGAAACAAGAAATATTTAAATCTGTTCAATCACATCTTTCTAACGAATCTGAAAAACTGAAATTTCATCGTGGGAATAAAAAGTTATGTCCAGTTTAAAATTTAGAAAAGTCGATGTAGAATTTATATATATTTTAATATAATTTATTGGCCTTGAAAATAGCCATTTTTCAAACGACCTCGGTTTTCGACGAAACCACTTTTGTTGGAACCGGAATGTCAAATTATTGCTAGGTTTCAATTTTCATAATTTTTTGAATTAATATGTGAGCGTGGCAGAGGAAAACGTGTTTTGTCAGTTTCAGTCAAATTTAATCGACTTGAAAAAGGCCATTTTTCAAATAGTCTCAGAATTCGACGAAATTAGTCTTGTTAGAACCGTATCGTCAAGTCATAACTAGAACTAATTTTTCTGTAATTTTTAGAGTCAGTATGTGGCCTCGGTAATTTAAAATGTACGTTTGAATTTAATAATTAAATAGTTTATAATTTAAATTAAAGAAAAACATATCGTAACAGTCGAAATGGGTTACGAAACATATTCCAATGTGTCCGAAATAGGGGTATTTAGCTAAGGGCGACTCTCGTTGGGTTTGATTTGGAGTTTATATCATCATACGGATATATTTTGAAAATAAATTAAAATAAATATAAAATACACTAAAATACTGTATAAATACGCCTAGAAATACAAAACTCTATTTTCCCAATACCCAGGCCGCCGTATACCTATATTCAATGGTCATCTGCATCTGATTTTCATTCCCTAATTCCTCTCTAAATACGGAGAATTAAACCAAGTGCCAATACAAAAATTGTAGAGATTTTCGCACTCTATCTATTCATACGGTTAAGATCAGTTATAGGATTTCGAGGTGGCCTAATTTTGGCTGGGTACCATCGCTGTTCAAAGCCGTGCCTGGCGAAGGGGGCACAACCGAGTTGGAGGAGGTTCAAGGCGCTGGAGGAGCTCGTCGCCGGCTTCGAGGTGGTACCATTTGATCGGATTTTGGAGTCTTCGAGGGAGGTGCGATCTGGAGTTGGCCATTCGAGTTTTGGGTTCCAGTATCGAACGAAAGAGAAGAAGAAGGCAGCGCTTATTTACGTGATTAGAGGATAATTAGTAAATATATTTTAATTAGTTAATTATTTAATTATCAAAGGGAACAACGATCATAACTTTGTCATATGGATACCAAATCAGATAATTTGAGATCCGTTGGAATCAGAAAAACGAGCTCTACAGCATAGAACTGACCAGGGCTGGAACAGAACAAATCAGAGTTCAGACAAAATTTCAGATCTAAATGTTTTGGTGAGATTTCTATTATAAAATAAAATCAATTATTTATTTCATTGTGTAATTTATAATCATAAAATTCAAGCTGATAATTGTATGTATATTCGCTGCGATGTTGATTGATTCTGCGATGTTTGAAAGTTGAATGGTTGATGGTTGATGGTTGATTGTCATGTTTGTTAAATTTAGATTAACGATAAAATTTCACTTTTATCGTTAAACATGTCATCGTTGGTCAAATTTAGATTAATAATAAAAATCTCATTTTTATTGTTAATACGTCATCAGTGGTTAAAATTAGACTAGTAATAATAATAATAATAATAATAATAAAATATTCATTTTGTTAATATGAAAACAAAACATTCATTTTGTAAATATGAGAACGAAATAGCCATTTTGTTTCGAAAAGTTGAAAAATAAAATTTGTCACTTTGGTTAAATTTAGGATTGACATATAACATTATCATTTTTATTTGTCAAGATCAATATTAGATATTGTAAACAGATAAATACTCATTTATTTGTTATGATAAAGTTAGAAAATTTGTACAAATAAATTATTATTTTATTTGTCAGTAGAGCACACAGAAAAATGTATACAAATGAAATATTCCTTTTTGACATTAGAATTATATAACAGGTTATGTAGACAAAATCTTCTTTTTATTTTGTCATTAGAAGAATAGTTATTAAAGAATAGATTTTAATTGTGATTTATTTACAAAAAAAAGGATGGTTAGAAAAGGTCATATTTTTATTGTCACTTGGTTTTCAATAAAAAGAAGTAACATTAAAAATCATATTTTTAATGCACCACTAAAGGATAATATTTTTATTGACCACTGTTTTCAGAAAAAAAAAGGATTGTACGTTAAAAATGACACTTTTAATGCAATTTAGATTTCATTGAAAAGATTAGAATGGATATATTATATTTTTATTTTCATTTTGTTACAATGAAAAGACTAGAGAATCAAGATTTTCACTTTTGTTTACAATGAAAGAATTAAACAAGATTTTCACCTTTGTTTACATTTAAATGAATTATACAGGAATTAACATTTTTGTTAACATCAAAAGGATTTGATTAAAATTCACATTTTGTTAATATTAAAAGGATTATAACAAAATTCACATTTTGTTAACATTTTATGTAAAGAAAAATTAAAAAGTAATGAACTAGAAAATGTATATTTTTATACATTAAAGGAATGAACTAGAAAATGTATATTTTTATACATTAAAGGAATGAACTAGGAAATGTATATTTTTATGAATTAGAAATGGACAATTTTTGTCACTTTTTAAAGAATGAAATTTAAAGAAAATTTTTGTCACTTTGAAAGAATGAAACAAAAAGATTACATTTTTAATATAATCAAAGAATGAAAAGAAAAGGGTTACATTTTCATGAAATAAAGGAAATAAAAGATTTCATTTCTATGTGATATTAAAAATATTCATTTTGTCCCTTAGAAAGAATTTCACCAAAATATTCATTTTTGGGTCAAACTTGATTATCAAATGAAAATGTATATTTTTATACATTAAAAAGGAATGAATATGAAATGTATAATTTTATATTTTAAAAATAATGAATCTTTGTTTGAAATTTGTGAACATGTAATTTACATTTGTATATAAATGAATTATTGAAAAGAATAAAACCTTAGTTAGAATGTGTTACCATGTAAAATTACATTTCTGTGTAATTAATGTTCATCAAAAAGAATTAAACAAAAATGTACATTTTACTCATTTAAAAAGGATGTTATAAGCAAATATCATTTTTGGGTAAAACATGATTAGTGAAGAAAAATTATCACATTTTTGTTTATTTAAAAAGAATTATAACACAATTTTACATTTGGTTTACATAAAAAGGATTATAACAAGATTTACATTTGTTTACATAAAAAGGATTAAACAAAATCATCATATTTTGTTTACATTAAAAAGAACTAGTCAATTCTGTCATTTTGTTTACAATAAAAAGACTGAGATAAAAAGGTTATATTTTTATTGACACTTTGCTTTCAATAAAAAGATTGTACATAAAAAAAAATTACATTTTCAATGTAGTTTAGATTCCATTGAAAGGATTAGAATAAAAGGATTATATCTTTATAGTCATTTGGTTACAATGAATATATTAGAAAATAAAGATAACACCTTTAGGGTAATTGAAATAAAAGATTAGTTTTATTGTCATATTGGATTAAAGGATTACCTTTTATTGTAACATTGTTTACAATAAAAGAATTGAATTAAAAGACTAGGTTTTTATTGTCATTTGTTCATAGCAAAAAGAATAGAAATATATGTCTAAATATTGAAATGTGTGAGGGGTCAAATATAATGTTTAGTATATTCAAGTTTGAATATTACACTCCCATTTACGAGTTACCCGACTTGTTTATGTGATTGGGATGATAATTTTCACACATCGCCCAAGTGCACAAATAATTTATTATTTGTTTGATGGATGAAACACCACACGGGTATTGGAAAGATATTAGACACACACTAATCCCAATATTTAATTATCTGTCAATCGATGGATTGACAGTCTGTGATGAGCATTAGTTATTTACTTTAATGCTCACACAGTTATAGATTCCACTTTGGTCGTCATTTGGATGTTTGATAATTATTTATCATGATTGTTGATTTCATACAAAATATGGTTGTTGATTGAGTCACATTCCAATAAAGAACATTCTAGAAAAAGAATATATTTTAGAAAAAAAATATTTTGGGAAAAAATATTTTTATTGAAATGCACTAGTTATTAACTAAGATTAATCATTAAGTTTAAGTTTAATGAAGATTTTCAACTTATTAATATTTAAGTGAAATTAAATAAATTGGATTTGGGTTTGTCGTAAATAGTGTCTTAAATAACACTGTTCTTAAACCCCATATGAAAAGAATAATCTTTTATTTAGATTATTAAAGTTTTCAATTATACTTTGAAATTGGAATAAGATGAAATGTGAGTTGGGTTTAGTGTGAACTGTGTTTATAAGCGACATTTGTTCTTTAACCCAACTGACAATGAAAATATGATTTGGAATTTATAAATCTTTTATTAAGATTTAAATGGGAATTTTCCAAAAGTAAAGTTTCCCAATTTAATATATTAAATTGGAGTTGAATGGAATTCGAATTAATTAATAACCGAGGTAAGCTTCTGTAGAAGAAGACCGATACTACATATGGAATTTAAGAGGCTTTGCCGTTATTCCATTTATATTATTGGTCGGATATATAATTTTATAACGATTATATATTGATTTGATTTCTGTGAAGATTCCGTATTTAATGGAAGATGATTTTGGGTTTACCGTGAACTATGTTTTAAATGGCATTAGTTCTTTAACTCAGTTAAAGTTAAGATTAATTTCTTAAACTTAAATAATCATTGAATAATGATTTTTGGTATTTAAAACCCAATTGAAGTTTTGGTAAATCTTTAAAGAAAGGATTTAAGGATAATTTAAAGAATTTATCTTCGATAGAATAATGTGAATATTTTATTAGAAGAATACTCTGAATTGGAATGTGGCGCTGGATGTGCTTTTATAGTACTTGATTTTTAATTATAAAAATACGTGAGTTATTCGGGAAGACCGGGTTTAACCCATTCCGAATAATTACTACGACGACGAAGAGTCGAAGATGAAGATGGTGGTTGAAGACCGATGATCTTCACATCGAATGGATGTGTTGCTACAGAGACCCTTGAGGGGAGTAGCTACCTTGAAGGGGCCTCAGTGGTGACCGTCCGGACTATTGTTGATTGTTCGGATTTGGTTTTCGCTCAGACCCAGAGCATAAGCTAGTAAATGGATGCGTGTCTGACATTGGATTTCATTCCATGTGAATTAAATCGATTTCTGTTAATGTATGTCTATTTGGTGGTGGAGGATTTATTCTCTACTTAACACCCTGGAATGTATTAATAGTGATTGATCGCATGGCGTGAATTGTCAATGTGGCACGCCAAGATGCAATTGATCAAGGCTTTTGTTGAAAAGCAGGGCCTTGTGGGATGATCAAAGTATAGCCTATTATGGCATAGCTTTGTGTATATCGTGACTTCGCGAGCCTCACACCTCGGTATGAGTCAAAAACGGGATATGGACCGTAGGGAGTTCACACGTTTCTTTCTAGCTAGTGGTAGTGTCAGTGCTTAAACTGGCTGACATTTTACTTATGTGGATGATGGATTTTGAGGCGCCTCAGATTTTTATAGGCCGTTAGTGGTCATACTATAGGTTCAAAGGAACCGGGAAACGTGTGTTCAGGCATAACCAATCCACTGCCGATAGGCAGGGATCAGCCCTACCGCTCCAAGGGTTGCCCATAGGTGTGATCCTGAGGCATTTGCTAGAGTGTCTCGAATCGGAGAGGAGCTTGCCCCTAGCCTCGATTCATGATGGAAATCCAATTTCCAATACGACCTTGCGGTTTTGATTGTAGAACTAGTATGGCGACATAGTAGGATGGGGTACTATGACGTCTATGATTAATACATTATGATTGAAATTGTTTTTGAAATATATATATATATATATATATATATATATATATACCCATAGATATACACACTAATATTAAATCCTTTTTATCGTATCAAGCATCTTTTGACCATTATAAGGTAAAACCCTATCCTCCGGTTTGCATTGCATTGTGTGATGGGACTTGGGTCTTATAATGGTTTCATTTTTTCTAAAAAGCATTGCGTTGTCTAACGATTTACCTTATTTTATGCACTGGCAATCCAATGGAGTAAACCCGTTCCGCGTTAGCGGCGTGGTCCTGTGATTAGCCATATTTATTAGATAAGTTAAGTTAAGATTTCTCATTGTTTCACTGGCAAACTCGGGTGCCCTTATTTTCCACACGGGCAGTCGAGTAGCTTTTTGCAGATATATTACAGGATCCTGGCTTACAGCTGAAGCGGTATTCGGAAAGCTCTGTATCCGTGTATTTCTTCCAGTTGTATATTTGTATTATTTTCTGCTGCTATTTAAATGTAATTTAAAACTCTGATATTATTGTATTTCTATTGTGTAATAAGTATTCATACTCTGTGATTTTCTTGTACTCAGATGTAATTGTTGTAATCAGCAATAAAATGTTCTTCGGTTTGTGCTCTGATGTGTGTTGTTCTCAAGGTAATCCAGCCTTTCCTTTACAGGGAAGTTTAGGTCGTCACATTCCTCCTCCTCTTCCTCGTGCAGATAATTTCTCTAAGATTTGCAAAGATTTTTGTGCTATGGAAGGAAAGTCATTCTGTGGAACAGAGACGTTCGAAGACGCAAGGAATTGGCTCAAAGAGACAGAGGATCTATTTGGAATCTTTGAAGTGGATGATCGTAGGAAGATTCAGTTAGCCGTCTGGCTACTGAAAGATGAAGCTTCGTTCTGGTGGGAAGTGATGCAAGTAGGGCGTCCACTGGACACTTGGGATGATTTTAGACAGAGGTTCGAAATGAAGTTTCTTTCTCAAGCTGAATCTAATGAGCCTGCCCGGGTCTAAGTGACAACAAGTGGTGAATCTAATGTGAAGGGTCTAAGTGAATAAACACATAACATGCTAAGACACGAGTTTAAGCCCGATTTGTGGAATAAGCCTGCCCGGAGCCGCCCGACATATCCAACATCCACAAATTGTAGGCTTAATGTGGGAGGTCTAGCATATTATAACCATAAATGAATATATGGTAACTTGAATACTTAACCTAATTGAATCCATAGGGATTGTGTGAACATGTCAATTTGAATAGGGGTTAAGTAAACTTAGTTGAAACAGTGGGAGGGTTAAGTATATCTGGATTGGGTGGGTAATGTTTATATATATAGGCCCACAAACTTAACCGAGTAGGGTTATGTAATTAAAGACACTGTTAGGTAAGCATAACCTGTGAAAATCCTTGTGGGGATGCAAGACAAAGGAGAGAGCTTGCATCATCTTGTGTGTGGGACCCATTTCAGTCAGTAACCCATATAACAGTATCAAACGAGTACTCCACCTTAGGTAGGAGTCGGGGAACGCTTATTGGGCCGATTGTTAGAGATCCAAACGAAAAGGGTGGTGTGGGCGGCACGTGCTGACCGGGTCATGTGCGTGCATGGTTCAGACAGAGGAAAATAAGATGTCGTGGCACCTGTAGATATGGTTGTGCATCCTGAAAATTAAGGATTGCCATTCTAGAGAGTGATGCACCCTACTGTGCGGCCAGTACAAGGTATCTACGGAGTAGGGAGCCGATCGACTAGGGTAGTAGTTAGGGTACATTTAGACGTACGCCTAAGTCTACCGTCTTGTAGTTGTTGGGGATCATCTTGTTAACAAGACACTAGTATTGGTGCAGAGTGCAGAGAAATCATTAGAGAAGCGTAGTATACTCTATCATGTTATCCTGTTTACCTTGTCATAGCTGCCTTTTATGATGTTATCTTTCTTATCCACTTTATATACCTGTCATAATACTTTTACTTATTTATTTGCTAAAAGTAACTGGACTCGCCAAACTTTATGTCTGACACATTTTGTTTCCTCTTTCGTTTCCCCCTAGGTTCTCAGAGTGGGAATACTCAAGCTTGATCAGGATTCTACTATCGTCTTGCTTGGAGCTGCTTAGATGTATTGCTCAAGTTCTTATCTTTGCTACTATGGCTATGTTTCTTTTGGGGATTATGCTTCATTTACTATTGTACTCTGATGTTTTAAGTACAAGACAGAAATTTACCGAGTTTATGAATTTTCAGACATATGATGGTTTGAACAACGATGCATTATGATTAATAAAGTTTTTTAATTCCGCTGCTATTTTATATCTGTCTTGTAATGTTTTTATTTATGTTTACTTATAACGCTTCACGAAACTTAATGCATTCTCTTAATGAGTGACATTAACGGACATAGGGTGTCATAATCTGTTAAGTCTA
The DNA here is from genome assembly GCA_030737875.1 of Allium sativum. Lineage (NCBI taxonomy): Eukaryota > Viridiplantae > Streptophyta > Magnoliopsida > Asparagales > Amaryllidaceae > Allium > Allium sativum. The sequence continues at coordinate 341,068,358 of CM060916.1, read as the reverse complement.
TTAGATCTTTAGTGTATTTATTTTTAAAAATAGTTGATTTTTCATATTATTGTTTTTCATTTATTTTTAGTTTTTTTCATTATATAAATTAATTTTGATATTCTTCTTGGTATCCTTCTAGTAATTCCATTTGTTTTTCTTATGGAGAATATATTTTTCTTTTTTAAAATGGTTTTGGCATTTTTATAAAGCAAACTAAAGTTATTTTGATTTGTGGTTTAGGAAAATAATCAAATCTTTCTGGTATAATTAGATAATTTCCTACAGTAATAAGATCGTGTCAGACTATTTTATTCTTACAAAGTACTTGCTCAAATCTATGAAAATTCGTACTTAAATAAGATATGATTTAAGAGTACCATTACTTATTACCAAAATATCTTTTTCTTTACGAACAAAATCCTCACCTTATCACTCTTATCTTACTTTTTTCACTAATGGTATTATTCACCTAGATGGTACTTTTTCAGACATAAACAAGCTTACGTCATTTGGATTAGTGGTAAGGAGAGATATAGATGGTCTCAATATTTGGTGTCAAAGTAATAATATTTTAAACAGATAGTATTTAAGCATTAATATCATAAGATGTAAGTAATATAGTAAGAAGAAATATAGTACAAAAAGGATTTTACATGGCTGTAGAGTTTTATTCTTTCTCCCTTCAGCTTTGATTAGATGGTTTAGCTACAGATCATTGAACATGGATCAAATGCCATCAAAAAGTAAATCCGATTGGAGAGATTTTATTACAAGCTTTTGAGTTATTTACAATGGTTTTTCGATGTCCTCTGGCCATATACTTCTGCCACATATATAGGTAGAATAGTCGGTTACAAATCCATACAACTGTCCAATACACTAGCCGCTTAGACCACTACATAATAGAATATCAGTTCAAAATTTACAATGCAAACAATACTAAATAATGGAGTACCAATAAAGGACTCACAAACCTTACAGCACAAAAACATTATGGAGCACTTGCGAAAAGTCATGTCCAATAATTTTGCATATTTGTCTTCTTTAAGAAATTCTTTATTTTAGTAATAGTTTTTATGTCACATCATGTCACTCCTTGTCTTCCCTTTCTTCTTCTAGCTGCTTGTTAAGTATTCTCTTGAAATAACTTATTATATGAGGATTTGGATGAAATATACCAAATTCTCTCTCTCTCTATATATATATATGACAAAATTCTTCAACTATTTTGCCGATGTATATTTTCATAGCTTAGGTTTCAACACATAATTTGTGTTCTTTTTCTTTAGCTCTTTCCCATATGAGATTAGAACCAAGAGCATATGCCCAATCTCTTTCTTAACTATGTTGTTTTGTCATTCTATCGGATGACATATCTGGAGTATTGGTTTGGTTTTCCCATTTATCATAATTAGGATCAAAGTTGTTTGCTTTTATTTTTATAATATGTCAGGCTAGATCATATGTTTTATCTCCAAAGTGGGATTGTACCAAAGATATTTCTAGGCAGACTTCGCTGTCAAAAACTTCAGTAAAAAAGTCTACTATGGAACCTAGAGGCTCTGAAAGATCAGTTTGGTTCCAACAATCCACATAAGTTTTCCTCACAAATCCATAATTTAACAATAGAGATGATTCTTTAACAGTATCATTTTGGACCAATTATTTGTATTGGGTGAGTTTTAAATCCATATGGGGCATAAAAGCAATAATGGGGCATCTACATTCTGCCATATAATCTAATTTTTTTTATAGAGATTAGTGCATGGAATATTTTTATTTCTAACAATTTCCCAATTTACTTTTATTTCAGCAGTTTGTTTGTTTGATACACTATATAAGAGTTTATATAGCCTTCTACAGGCTGCTACACCATGATCTATAGGAAAAGTGAGAAAGTATAATTCTATATTTAGGGGTTCAAGAAAAGTTAAAGTTGGTTCTTCCTTTTTTGTAGGTTATGGTGCAATGTTATGAGGGGTTCCAAGAACAACCATTTTTCCTTTTTGTATTTATTTAGTAGTAGCTGCTGCAAAGATAGTGTTTTGTTTGAAATGTAGAGGTTTCCTATTTTATCATTGCTCCCGAGGCTATATTGTTTATTTGTTTTATAGAATCTGATATTATATAATCATTACAATGTATTTTTTCTATAGCCTTTTTGTCTATATCCAGATTATGATATCCCTGGTCTCCCATATATAGGGTTTTGTTCAATATATTTTATTTTTGGGATTATTTCTTCCCAAGACATGTATACACCTGCATATGGTCAGATAAACAGAACATAATGGGAAAACCTTTTATTCTTTGTATTAGAGAATAGTTCCACCAATGTGCATAGAATACTCATCTTTTGTTAATTATCTTGTGAGGCAGTAGGGATGTTCCATATATTATCTAGCACTAAATGACGATCGTCCTATAATTGGACTTTAGTGACAAATTTATTCTGGGTATAGATCTTTAGGAATTTTTTGCTATCAGATGAAGCCATATCTGTAAATAAATTATCTATAAAGAAATTATTTACATGCTAATATATCTAGCTTTGATATATATTAGAGAGGGTATATTTGTAGTAATATATATTGTTTCAAACACAGATTAGGTCCTTTATCTTTTATATCTATAGTTTATTCTTGTAGTCCAATAAAGAGTCTAGAAAGAGTATCGGGAAGTATATCAGTTTTCCTCTTAATGTGTTATCAATTAATTTTAGTACCACGATTTAATATAGTGTGACTTAATTTTATCCATCTATTATTTATAGTGGAATTTTCTTTTCTTTTATCAAACATATTTTACTATAGCTTCACAGTCACTTCTGATGGTGATATCTTTATGAGATATGTTGAATAAATTAAATGCTTCAAGGCAATATATTATAGCGGGTATCTCATAATCTAAAGATGTCATATATCCTTTATCTTTATATGTATTGAAATTATATTTGCATATCTTTTATATAGTTTAGGCTCATATTTATTGGTTTTTGACCATAGGATACCTCACTATCCATGAGATGATCTGTATGTTTCTATTATTAAATATTATGATTTAAGTGGTAATGTTAATGATTTTAATTTTTTAATTAGCTCTTTAATTTTTTTAACTCATTTTATATTTGTTCATTAAGTTCTCTTTTTTCCTTTAGGGCTTGCTTTGTTGGAGTTTTGTGCGCAGCGGAAGTTCGACAAAATGCCAAGAAAAATAGGATCTTTATCACCCAATCACTTGAAGATGAATGCGATTGAAAAATAAACAACACCACAAAGATATCGGAAATATGAGCACACGATATTCCACCTAACCACCCTCTTTGTTGATTCACCAAAAATAAACTTTGTTTACACTCAATGGATTACAACCAAAAATAAACAAAATACAATGAATCGATAACCTTATTGAGATAGGCAAAGAATATCTAGATGACTACAAATATTGTTGGAGCAGAAGAGCGATAAAGAACGATGATAAACCCTTGGACAATCTGGAGGCACCAACTGCGTCTTTCAACAGTAAATTGGAATAGCTACCCTCAGCCCAAATTCCTACATCTTCCTCTCTAGGGCGCAAGCCCATGGAGGCACACAACCTCATCAGATATTCTCACATGGTTTCTTCTTCTGATGTTATTTTTTAATTATCACAATCTAACCAAGAAGGGTGCATATATATAAGAGAATATAAAGCCTAGGAAAATATGCAAGTTGCCCCTTTAAGATATCTTAAAAATATAACCATTCATTTCTTTCCTTCTATGATCAAATCAATCAATTAACTAATAAATCAATCAACCAATTAGTCAATTAATTAATCAATCCAATCAATCACATCAATCAATCATTTAATTGATTACATCCTCTTCATAAAATATTTGAATTAAAAATATTCAACACTCCACCTTGATTCAAATATCACTTATCTCCAACAATCCTTAAATAAATCAACCTATCTCTTTCAACAACACCTAATCTCAATTAAAACCAACATCGATTTCAAGGCAACGAGATATACCCCAGTCGATTTGAAAGGACAACGACCACACCTCAATTACAAACACAACCCACCGCCAGCAAAAGATGCATCTACCATCTGAGCTACACCATGCAAAAACCAACGGTCTAAAAAGTGCTTGCAATACCACAAGATCTCCATCGTCTTTGTGGATTTCAAAACTCGACATCTGTCTTCCGTTTGACATGATCTTTTCATCTCCGGGACCCCTCGAGCATGATCAACATCTAGACCCTTGTTGATACCATAATCCTCCACCTTAGGACCATAAGCAGTGACCATATTAACATCTCCACCTTGTTATGGACTAGGTTATTCAATCGTCACCCGCCTTCTTCTTCGTCTTCTTCCATCTTCCCTCATTCATATCAGAGGGCTTCTTCACATCTCCATTAATTGGACCATTGAGCCATGAAACATCCACCATTATAGGCTTCCAAATCCCCTCAATATCTACCATCAAAAATAGTCATCCACGAAAGCAACATCATCTCCGACATCTACAATCTTCAAACCAAAACCAATCCAAGCTATGCGATGATCTGAGCTCCAATACCAAACTATTATGCAAAAATTACTCTGTTACCAAACTTTTGGAGTTTTGTGCGCAGCAGAAGCTTGACAAAATGATAAGAAAAATAGGATCTTTATTACCTAATCACTTAAAGATGAATGCAATTTAAAAAATAAACAACATCATAAAAATATCGGAAATATGAGCACAAGATATTCCATCCAACCACCCTCTTTGTTGATTCACCAAAAACAAATTTTATTTACACTCAATGAATTACAACCAAAAATAAACAAAATACAATGAATCAGTAGCCTTTTTGAGATAGGTAAAGAATATCTACATGACTACAAATATTGTTGGAGCAGAAGAGCGACGAAGAACGACGACAAACCCTTGGACAATCTGGAGCCACCAACTGCGTCTTTCAGCAGTAAATAGAAATAGCTACCCTCAGCCCAAATTCCTACATCTTCTTCTCCAGGGCGCAAGCCTATGGAGGCACACAACCTCTCCAGATATTCTCACATGGTTTCTTCTTTTGATATTCTTTTTTAATTATCACAATCTAACCAAGAAGGCTGCATATATATAGGAGAATAGAAAGCCTAGGCAGATATCCAAGTTGCCCCTTCAAGATATCACAAAAATATAACCATTCATTTCTTTCCTTCTATGATCAAATCAATCAATTAACCAATAAATCAATCAACTAATCAACCAATTAGTCAATTAATTAATCAGTCCAATCAATCAATCATTTAATTGATTACATCCTCTTCATAAAATATTTGAATAAAAAAAGTTCAACATGCTTTGTTATAAAGAGGTCTTGTGTATTTTGATAAATTTTATAAAAAAGGTCTAGCATAATTTATTAACCCAAGAAATAATTGTAATGGTTTCAAGTTTTCTATATTATCTAGGAATTCTAATATTTTTCTAGATATATGAGGTTGTAATTCTATTTGTCCTTTTCTTATTTTAACTCCTATAAAATCAATTACGTTTTTAAACATTTGATTTTCTTTTTGGACATAATTAACCCAAGCGTCTCAAATAATCTTAGTATGGTATATAAATGTGATATATGTTCTTTCTCTGTTTGAGAGAAAACAAGCACATCATCCATATAAACACAAGTAAACTTGCTACAATGTCTAAACATATTATCCATTTTTGTGGTGCATTTTTTAATCCAAATGGCATAACTAACCTTTCATAGTGTCCTTACTACGTGTGGATGTTGTTCAATGTAACACCCCGCGAATTCTATAACTGTGAAACTCACAAATTAAAGTATAATTTATTTCAAATCAAAGAACTAAGGGAAACGGGATACGCCATTGCGTTCGTCTCGGAGAAATACGCGAAATAGAGTCCGAGTTTTCGAAAAACGGATATCGTATGAAGAAGTTATGGACGAACGAAGTTGGGCGAAAAACCGGAGAAGGGTCAGAATGCACTGGCGCACTTGGGAAGTGCGCCAGAACAAAAATGAACTGGCGCACCTGTGAAGTGCGCCAGTACATTTTTGACCTGGCGCACCTGCCAAGTGCGCCCAGGTCAAAAATGACCTGCTGGCCAGGTCTGGTCTAGCCCTGGCTGGCCAGGTCTGTGTTTGGCCGATTTTCAGAAGCTTGCTTTGTCATTAGGGCTAGGTGGCAGGCTCTAATTGGTCTCTCTTGCGAATGAATGGCTACGATCAATCCAAGCAACATCAGTGGTTCTAATCAGTTCATTACCCCTATAAAAACAACCCTAGACTAACCCTAATCTATTCATTCAAAAATAAGAACAAAGCCGCCATGTTGCTGAGGAACGACTAGGGGTAGCCACCAAATTGGAGAGAAGATTAGGAGGAAAATTCTAAAGCCTAAAGCAAATCAACGCCTACGTCATAAGGAGTCGCATCTCTAAATTCCTAAATTAGAGAATTCGCCGCAACGATTGTAAGTAGAGTATTACTTTGGTATGAACAAATAATTGTGTTGGTTTGTATGCTTGAATTGTGGCAATAAAGTAATTCATATTTGTGCGTTCTTATCAATTTGAAATATTATATACGTTTGGATATTCTTGAATTATGTTATTCAATTATAAAGAACTACATGCAGTAGTTCTATGCAAGTATACGTTTGGAATATTTCACAAATTATGTAATCCATGTTGAAGCTACATGTATGTAGTTGATTTAAATTCATGCAAGTTTGGGGCTTTGCTACTATGCCATCATAATGTGTATTTTTATACAAACGTCATTTTTATGAAGTAATTGGAATAGGTTTGGGTTATCATAATCCATATGAAATTATGTTGAAAATTGGGCATCATGTATTAAGCCATGCTTTTGTACTAGAAAACCTATTTGCAAACTTATGAATATGGCTAGGCTATGAATGATATTTGGCATAATTGAAATCCATGATTAAGTCTATCTTGTTTACAAGAATTTTATGATGACATATGTGGTACATAGCTAGGTTAGGCTCAAAAATCCCTTTTTGTAAGTTTACATGACTAAAGTAAGAATCATGATTTCATGTTAGAAAATATTTATGCCATGGTTATGTGAACAAATTTAACTATACTTATGCCATGCTTATGTTTGATATTATGCCATGCTTATGTTTGACATTATGCCATGCTTATGTTAGAGATATTTATGCCATGCTTATGTTTGACATTATGCCTAAATAAAAATATAGGTTCATGTGTCAATAATGATACCCAATTTAGATTCTTATCTCAACTACAAGTTCACATGCTTTGATTCATGTCACCTACGCTTTATGACCAAAGTATATATGCAAGTACACCAGTTTCTATTTTGTATTTCCAACGTCATATTGCAAGTTCATGCGCTCACCTTCCCCTCTTTGTGTATGTAATCACGCTTTAAGCCTCCCCTTTTCGCATGGCTAAATTGGGCTTTAAAAGGCTAAGCCCAATATATATGTAATAAACGGACGTGTAAAACGGGGGAAAATAACGTTGGGTTAAAATTACTAATGAATGGAAATATAAAATAGAAGGGCCCAAATTCAAGTATGGGTTGGGCCCATGATTGGTGTAGCCTTTACACCATTAACTTAATAATGGGCCGCAAATATTTACATATAAGAAAATAAAGAAGAAAGACAAAATATGTAAATGTAGAACATACGATGTGTTTAACCCGAGGTTGGATTGAGTTGTGATGTAAACCTGCCCGGAACCGCCCGGCTGTCCAGTAGTCACAACAATACCTATCCAATGTGGGAGGTTAAACATGGAGCCCAATAAGGACCCGAGGTTAGACTGAGTTGTGGCGTAAGACTGCCCGGAACCAACCGGCAACAGGCAGCCACAACAATACCTGTCTAATGTGAGAGGTCAGGGCCTTAATAAGACAATTAAGGCTGAGTCAGGATTGTTAGGATTAAGTGAACTAAAGACTTAATCAAAATGGAACATGCTAAACTAAACGGACTGGTGGGGGTTAGGTTAGAAAACACTTAACCAACTTAGCATGTTGGCTAGAGATAGAAAACCTAGTAACGGGGGACCCTTTTCAGCAGTAACCCTAAAAGGTGTATCAGGATACCCTGAAACTAGGCAGGGTGGGGCACGATTAATGGGCTGATTGTAAGAGGTCAAATCGATGGCGGTGGTGTAGCAGTGTAGGTTCTAACGGGGTGCGGGCGTGCACACACTCCGGCGCAGAAAAATAAGGCACTGGACACCAGTAGCATACCTGTGCACTCTAAGGTTGTGTCGGGCCACCGCCATGGGACTTGATACACCCCATGGTGGGACCAGCATAGGTAACTACAACATCGGGGGCCGTAAGACACATGTAACTATGCGAGTAGGAGCCGATCATCATAGAATGGATCACATCACCCTGATTATGGGGTGCCAGTTGGAAACTAGTTTATACGGGTTCAGAGATTAACATGGGGTACGATAGTATATTCGACCCTAGACAACTTGACCAAGTTTATAGTGCTTGCCCACTTCTTGTTTATACTTATCATACCCAGTTCTTTATTCATAGACAAAATAGTACTAGACTTACTCAGGCTTTATGTCTGACTCTACTTTTCTTTCGTCTTCTTTTCTTCCGTTCCCCCCCCCCCCCCCCCCCAGGTCCACAGGGAGGGAACACAGCAGCTTGACCAGCCTTAACATCCAGCTTGAAGAAGAGAAATGTATTGCTTGGACCTTTTCATTATGAACTATGGCTTTGGACAATCCACTATGGGGACTTTTGCAGTTTATCTATGTTTATTTATGCTTCTTTAAATAATGTACTCAAGACAGATTATGAAAATGTTATGTTATGTTTTTGGAAAGGATGTAAGACAATCATGGTGATGTTTTGTAACACGTATTTGCTTTTATGAAATAAAAGTTGTTGTTCTTCCGCTGTTTACAAATATGTGTTCCTATATCTGTCTTGTATATCTGTGGCTTATACTTATAAACCTCCACCAAAATTAGGGCATTCCCTTTGAGAGTGACCCTAACGGAGGTGGGGTGTTTCATTCAGGGTATAGATTCTATGTACATTTTTACTTGCCAAAATCCAAATTTTAGGTCAAATTTAGAAAATCAGTAATCATTTTGTATTTTTAATTAGAATATCTTTATCAGGTATACACTAACCATCTTTATTTGTATTATCATTTAGTCTAGTATAGTCCGTTTCCAGTCAAAATTGTCCTCCTTTTCTTTTATATTCTTTTTGTTCAATAAATGCTATCGTTCTATGTCTAGAATTTGTTTTTCTTATTATTCCTAATCTGTTTAGTTTAGCATATGCATTTTGAATTCTTCTATCATTCAATTGTCATATTTGAGTGATCTAGTTTTTATTGTTATATATGGGTTGACTATGTCAAGTTTACAATAAACTGAATCTTTCCCCAATATTTTAAGGGGTTTTCTCCTATTATTTATATTTTTCCAATTACTACTTATTTGATTAATGTCATCAGTACTTAGTAAAATCTTACTTAACTTGTTTGGATTTATTAATTCCAAACTAAATTCTGTGTTTTTAGATTCTTTTAATTCAAATTTATCTAATTCTGTGAGATATTCTTGTAAAGAAAATTTCTTTTTCACATTTGTCCTGGTATCTCACAAGTACAATGTTTTTCTTTCCATCCACCATGTTTCTTATGCATATATTCTAATAAAATGGGTGTTAACATTTTTTTTAGATATTTGTAAATAGTCTTTATTAGAGGAAAATTGTCCATTATCACTTAACAAAATATCTAATCTAATTATTAAACTTATATTTCCTAAGTTTAATTATGTTACCCATAGTTGTTTTAATGGGTAATATTGCGACCGTCGTTACATGTGGTGTAAAATCGTATTTGTATATATTTTTTTACAACATCTTTTATTAAGTTGGTTTTTCCATCAAATTGTATGCTTTGCTTTAGTTTGTCTGCTTTAAAGACGAAATAATGTAGTATTAATCTTAAACATATTGTAGAGCTTATAACACATGTATCTATAAATGTTAATAATTGCATTTCTATACCTATTATATTTAACAGGGTTAGAATTCTTAGTTCCCTTTGGTTTTCATTATTACATATCGAAGTTATATTTAATGGTTTATCCAAATTATTTAGATTATTATTAAGGATAGATAAAGAATTACCTGTAGTAATTATTTCTTTTCCTTTTCTTATTTGTTCTATTTTTTGTAAGTTTATTTTAATTTCATCTAATTCTAGTTCGAAATTATTAATTCCTTCTTCTAGAATTTTTATTTTATTTTCATAAATTTTATTTTTGTCTGTAAATTGTATTTTCTTTCCATTTGATATACTTAGTTTAAAGTGTTTTTCTATAAAGACGTAACATATTTTTATGGTGCATATTTCACATTTAATCTTTTGTAAAACGGAGGATACCAAGGACAAAAATAGTTTTTTGTAGTATCTGTTCCCATTTACATTTAAGGTTATTTACGCAATCATCTTTATTTACTAAGTCTAATCATTGTTAGAAATAATTATTTGTTTGGTTTTATGTTAGTTCTTCTATTAAGGAGTAGTTCGAATTAGAAGGTAATTCTTGTTCTTCTAATTCTTCCAAAGATATTGTAGAATAGATTGTAGAGGTTTCAGATACATGTAAAGTTATTTTTACTAAGTCTTATTTTATTGAATCAAATAAATTTGATTCTTTAGCGAATAGATTATGTCTTTTAGGATAAGTAGAAGAAAGATGTCCTTTCTCAGGACATGCCAAACATGTAATCGTATTTGTGTATGTTTTTGCAGGATTGTATTTTCAAACATGTTTTGTTTTATTTAGATATGGTTTCTTAGCTGTTGATTTTCTTAGATAATATTTCTTTGTATATTGTTTCTTTGGTTTATGTTTTCTAACAATATGATTCTTAGAGCCATATTGTTAGGGTGTATATACTTGTGAACAAAATCCATAATTCTTTTTCTTTAATTCACTTTGTATTTGAATGTATGTACATTTTTTCTTTAGCAGAAATAATATGGGGTATTCTAATTCCTATGTTATCGTATGCTTTTGGAATACTAGTACATAGTTTGTTCCATGATTTATGAAATTATTTACCTAAATCTCCTGGTGATTTGAAAAATAGTCTACCTCCTATTTCTTTAGAATTATAATTTCCAGAGGTTGTTGCACAACATAGAAATTCGTTTAAGAATTTTATTATATGTTTCCAATCTAGTAATTGCATTTGTTCTAAATCTCTCATAGCTTCTTGTTGTCTTAAAGTTAATCATGTATTAACTTCTCTTCCTGTTATTATTCTATGTATCAAATAGGAAAAATTATAAATATTTCCACCTTGGGCTACTAAGGAGGCTACTTCGTCTGAAAAATATGATTTATATGCTTCCCACATTCCTTTAGCAACATCCTCTAAATAATTTTCTACAATTCTTACCATTTCTTCTCCTAGATTTATATTTGGCTATTTGATGGAATAGTCTCTAGCTAATGCTGCAGTCCATTGTTCCAAGCAAGTATCTAATAGTCGTGGATGGCAATCAGCAACATTAAGTATTACAGAATTTGTTCTAAAATTGGTTAATTTAGTTAGTATTCTTATACTGGTTGTTCTTAAATTTTTATTTTCATTTGTGTAGGGATTTACATTTGTTCTTGGAGGATGTAAGTCAATTCTTCTAGTGATTTTTTGGGAATAACTTATGTTATTGGCACTATCTCCTTGGCCTTCCATTAAATCTATGTTTTCTGTATATTCACTTATTAATTCATCAAAAAGTTGATTATTATTTATTTTCATTATTTCATTATGACTAGTTATTTTTTCATTAAAATCTTCTAAAAAGGTTTCTAATGTGGGTACAATTTTGATCCATATGTTGTTTTCATCATCAGTATACACAAGGATATTTTTGTCTATTTGATTATATTGTCTGAGTTGATGTTATAGTTCAGACTTCTCATAGGGTTCAAGTATTATTCCAAGCACTTTTGTATATATTATTTTGTCCATGTATAAATTTCTTTGTAGTTCTGAATTGGATCCATCATGAGTATCTATTTCTTGTTAGTTAGATGGTCCATAATCTTTAAATCTTAAAGATATAGTTCTTATTTGGATTATGTATTGTCCATTCACATCCTGCCAAGATTGAAGAGATTTGGTGAGGGATTTAGATCTCTCACTATGCTATGTTACAATATTCGCTTAAATTATATGTTTTTAATCATATTTACATGTTCGATCACACCAAACCATATTCATTTATATTCATTTCAGTTTTAAAAACCTTAGGGATAATATAACTAATAAAAAAATGGATTAAAATGATAAGTTTAGACTCATTAACATGTACATATACACTTGATCTATGCATATAAATGATGATTTCATGTTTTATGTGAATTTTAGTGTTCGAATATGCTTGTTGATTCATACGTTTATTGTTCGGATTGTTGAAATCATTATTTGGATGCTATACTTGATTTGTGTGTTAGTATCGTCGAAATTAGGAATTCAAATGAAGATTGAAGTGCAATCGTATCAAAGTTCTAGAGCTCGGGAAGACGGAAAAAAACGCACTAAAAATTTGGGATCGAAACACGCTAAATACATGAGCCGAATCCGGTACTGATCCATAAGGAAGAGGTATTTCGCCTCTAAACTTGTTGCATAGAATCCTATGGGCATTTGCAGGTCATAGGAAAAATTGAAGTTGAAAGGATTTGGCATGCAACTTGAAGAATTATTCCAAGTCATGGGCTGACAAGGAGTCTCGATGGAGCTGTAGGAAGTTGGGACCTAGGGAATGAGTACTTCGAGAATCCAAAGTACTTAGCCAAAAACTGCCTGAGTACATGGATTGGTACTGATCTGTCATGATGAGTCGTATGGACGTGTGATCCATCAAGGAGGAAGAGGAAGCTTCATGGATCATGCTGGTGTACTTGATTTGACAGTTGCTAGTCTAGTTTGAGAGTTACGACATGATAAAGTAACAAATTCTTCGATTAATACTTGGATGGAACGTGGTTCAAAGGGAGACTATGGTTAGTGCATAGAGAATGTAACTATATGATATTAAGGCAGTTCATGGCAAACGATACAGAAGGATTGACTCGTAGCGAACAAGATTATGGACATAGCTCATGGAAAATTATGCTGTGAGGATCAAAGCAGCTCATGAAGAACGAGGTGGCACGATAATGGATTGGTTGAGGGAGACCCAAGCTTTGGATTGACAGATAGGCGTAGCTTTGGTAGAGTTTTGCCAAGGAATTGTTGTCAGCTCAAAGTGTTCTAGTGAAACTCAAAGTAGGGGTATCGTGGGGACACCCATTAGGACTGGTAGAATCGTGTACTTTAGGTGGCGAACCTAGGCGAAAAGGGCATGTGGTGGCAAAGCACGAATTTTCTACTAGAACTGGGATTTCCATTTAGTCTTTTGTTGGGGTTCCTATACGAGTATCAATGTATTCACGACTTTAGAAGGTGATAGTTAGGATTTGGATCATGGTTTCTATGGTTGCTTTGTCACTTACACCTTCACTTCTTGGGTAGACTATCACCTGTAGATCTAAAAGGAGATAGGGAAGAGGAGCTGGTAAGGCTAGATAAATTCTCTTATCATATGACTTTGCTCAGTTCTTTTGTTATTGCTTTGTGTAGCACTATTTCTTTGGGTAGCATGTAACACCCCGTAATTTTAACGACACTAAAGATGGTGAATTAAAGAATTATTAGTGTGAAATACACTGTTAAAAATGAATTAAGGAAAACTTAATTTAATATTCAGAATTAATTAAAACTGACTGCGCCATTGCGTCCGTCTCGAAATTCTGGTCAAAATAGACATTTGGTTTGCGTAAATCGGACACTGTATGAAGAAGTTATTAAGGTTTGAAGTTTGTATACGCACAGAAAGAATATATATATATATATATAATAAGTTCAGAAATGTGTCCAGAAATTCGAAATTCGGTTCAAAATTTGGGAAAGTGGCAGATTTCCCTCTAAGGTGGGTCTACCCACTCAAAGAGGGGTCGACCCATATGTCGACCTATCCAAAGGGGGGTCGACCCATAGGTCGACCCACTCAAAGGGGGGTCGACCCACCCCTGACAAATTTGGGCGAAATACTTCGTTTTGTATCTGGACACCTTTCTGAGCAAGATTCATTGCACCCTAGGCTATATAAAGGACCCTAGACCTAGGTTTTATACATCTAAAAATAATGCTAACGGCGAAGCTCTACTGCAACAAAAATTAAAATGGCCTTTCTTCTTCTAAATCAATTCAAAGAAGATTATACATATTCGTAGATTGCTACAACAAATTCAGCGATGGCTACAATAACTTATTCAACATGTTCTTCGCAGTAATTTGGATCCATTTCCTTAGATCTATTCATTGTGAGTTCATGTTATTTTTAGATCTAAATATTAAATAGTAATCTTGATATGTATGTAAAAATTGGACCCTGAATCGGTGCCTAATCAGTTCTATTATGACATAACTATCAGATCTTCTTTTATATGTTCATACCGCCTCCATGTTAAATCCTGTCATAATATGCCTATTTAGTTTATGCCTATTTCTATCAGTTTATTATTTATTCGTTATTATGCATGTTCTCAATTCTCTTCTCTCCCTCTTTTCCCTTTTTATTTTAATATAGCCAGGCTATCTTCAAGCCTTGGCCTAACGCTGAAAAATGTGAACGTGTGAAATTGGGAATAATAGGGAAAGGCATAATTTGGGGCATAATTGATATTGGAAAATATGGATCTAAATTTGGGCATAAATTTGGAAATATACAAATATGGGTTTGGGGGCATATGTCTTATTGGATAATATGAATTTAGGCATACGTTGGAAAATATAATTTGAGCATAAATTGGGACACGTGTAAGTACTGATTTGGGACATAAATTGGGATGTATGTGAATATGAATTTTAGGCATACATTGGAAAATATGTGAATACAGATTTGGGTATAACTTGTATTAAAATGGGTGAATATGGACTAAGGACATAAATTGGAATATATGTAGATTTGGGTTTTTGCATAAGATATATATATATATATATATATATATATATGTATATGCCTTGACTTATAACTTGGCAAAAAGAGCATATGGTGCATAATTAAAAGATGAACCGAAAAAGGGGTGTAAAAGTCTATGGTTTGAATAGTGAATTGGGCATATAATTAAATATGGGAAAAAGATAAATAACCACCTATAATGACATAGGTAGATTTGGATAAGAATGGAATGTCTAGTAATTACAATTAGGAACTGCAATTGCACTTATAACACGTGGTTAGGTTGCAATAGTGGTGGAAGTCTGCCCGGACCCGACCGACATATCCAACAGCCACTAATGTTGAACTAATGTGAGAGGTCTAAGTGTGCAAATACGAATCGGGCTAAGACACGAGGTTAGACCCAAATGTGGAATAAGACTGCCCGGACCCGACCGGCATATCCAGCATCCACACGTTGTAGGCCTAATGTGGGAGGTCAGTCCCATTATAACCATAACTGGACATGGTAATGAATTGGACTACTTAATCTAATTTAATCCATAAGGATTGTATGATTTTGAACTTAAGTTAGGGTTAAGTAAAATTGGATGGGTAGTGGGCGGGTTAAGTAAAATAGAGGGGGTGGGTAATATTTACATATATGCCCACGAACTTAACCCAATAAGGTTATGTAATTACAGACACCTAGTGGTATACATAATCGATGGAAAATATAATAAAGTTATGTAATTAAACACACCTTGTTGGGTAATCATAACTTGTAGAAATGATAGAATTAAATATGCATAATAATCTGCTAAGTAAACAACGATAAGTTGTAGTGACGGTGTAAACTGAATTTATGGTTAAATGAGAAAGAATGAGGAAAACTTGTAAAATAAATAAGCTATATTTAATCATAAATGGTAAGTGACATGTTAATTAGGAAACATGTGAATTGAGATATACTTAATAACGTATTAAGGAGAACATGTTATTGTAATGATGTAACCAAGCAAGAATATAAAATAGATTGTGGATTACAGACCTTGGGCCTCAATCTAGAGAATAACATGTTGTGGGCTTATTAATAAACTTAAATGGATTAAGTTATATGATTGAAATTAATAAGCAAGAGAAAACTTGGTAAATTGGAATAAGAATTTAATATGAATGGGAATAACCAAGTTAAATGGGAACCGGGTGAAGTAAGGCAAGCGCGTAAAAGAATGTTTAGACATAGGGTCCAACAACATATTAAAGAAAGGCGCCTAAACCAGTCTGTATGTTTGAGGGTGAATAACCCAATGGGGTAGATCATCAAGGTGTTGTAAGACACGAGGGGAGTGCACATTCATCTGATTGTTATGACAGCTCCAAAGGACTGGAAGGGGAAGCACGCAGCTTCCTGAAGTACGTGAGGTGCTCTTAGTAGTCCTCTGTGCGGTGACAAATGTCTTAGGCTGTACTCGCAGAGGTTGGGTCTGCGCGTAACTGCTAGGTGGGCCTTGACTGCAGATGTAGTTTTGCAGTCAGAATGCTGTGACGAGGTGACACCAAGGTGATTAGACTGTTGCCTCACCTGGACGTAGAGAGGGTCACGACCAACAAGGGTAGTAGATTGTCGGATATCTGTCATCGACAGCCAGAGGGATGTGAAAGACTAGAGCTAAACCCAAGTAACCATTTCGCCTTTCACTATCGGGGTACGGGGTTGAGGGTTGATGCCACATGGATGTTTAGAATGGTTGTTATTAGTGGCGGTCGCTTAGCTCTTGTAGTCTTTACTAGTTGAGGGAGGGGCCAAGGTGGGGCCATAGCCACCACGAAAGCAGACCCTAGGTATATCTGTATATATAAGGCTCTTTAAAGACGGGCTTGTACATATATGGAAAAGCTCCCGACCGAGTTCTGTGTTTCTTGTATCGCCCTGCGCGGAACTCAGTGCATATTAGAGGACGTGCGATTGAGGCATCGAGCTACAATTACAGTACATACCTAGGACAGTCTAGATACATTCATATCTGCTCTGGATGGTGTATCGTAGATTAGGGGGAATTATTCCGATAAGGAATCTAATTCGATCGATGGTGGCAGTCCATACGCTTACATAGCATAGTAATGATAGATATATGCGGAACGTAACATTTTATATAGAGATTCGTACATCACTCCGACATTGGATGAGGGACTGCGTTCATTACTGTGGAGACCGTAGGAGTGGCGTACCATGGGGTGTATCTCAATATTGAGAGATCGCTACATATATTGTATTAGGTGAATCCATGAGAAAGTAAATGGGTACGATGCGCGTAAAAGTCTTGAGTGTTATTAACCCAAGAAACCTAATAATCAAGAAAATGTAATGGAACGGTATTAGTAGGGATCATTCTACTTCTGATATACTAGTACTGCGCGATGCAGAGAAATGTATTTAAAAAGCACAATATATCATGTTCATCTCATCTTGCTCAGTTTACACTTGTTATTGTTACCATTATCTTTTTCTTCTAGTTTTATATATACTTGCCATGATACTTTTATTTACGTATATTTAGAAGTAATTGGACTCGCCAGATTTTATGTCTGACCCTTTTTGTTTCCTCTTCTCTCTCTTCCGTCCCCCCCAGGTTCTCAGGGTGGAAGTGCTTAGAGTTGATTTGTATTCTTTCAGCTTAGCTTGGATTTTGGATATAGATTTAGCGCTTTAACCTCTGGTTATCTCTCTTATGACTTCACATGGGAAATATGGTTTTTATGCTTTTGTACTCTGATATTTTTAGCAAGACAGATTATTTATGTAATTGGTTACTTCAAACTTATGATGTAAACTTGGTATTTGGGACCATGATGTTTTGATTTAAATAAAGTTTTTAATTCCGCTGCTATTTTACATGCATGTCTTGTAATATTATGTTCTTATTTACCAATAACGCTTCACGAAACTTAATGCATTCTTTATAGAGTGACATTAGCAGATGTGGGGTGTCACATTTGGTATCAGAGCATATGGTTATAAGATCGGATAAAGTATTTTGAAAATGGTTTTCAAAAAGGTCTCAAAAACAAAGTATTTTAAAATAAAAAGTCTATTTTTGAAAAGCATATTTCCCAAAGCCATAAATATCTTCTCGATTCTCCGCTTGATTTCTTTTCCTTTTCGATCGGGGAACCGTTTCCTCTCGAAAGGGTATCCTTATTTCGGCATGGTTCCGTAGGCATGTTAAAACAAAGGTACACGTCGAAGGGCAAAGAAGTGCCCAATCTCCATCTTTAGCTGTAGTAGTTTTACCTGCGTCTTATTTTCTCTCAAGCCTCAAAAGGAATTCTGTGCGATGGAGGCTGCTTTCAAGAGACTTGTTAGCATGTTGCACAAGGATGGTAAAAAAAAGAATAAGGGAGTTGGGGCTAAGGAGCACAGCCCAAAGAAGAAAAGAGGAAATACCATAATTTTGGAAAGGTGGGTCATCTGAAAAAGGATTGTAGAAAGAGGAAAGGCATTGTTACCACTTTGGTAAGGCGGGACACCTTATTAAAGAGTGCCCAAAGAGACAAGGACAAGGCCAGAAGGCAGGAACTTCTGGAGGGCAAGCTAATGTTCTCATAGCTAGTGGACATGATTGGGGTAGGAAAGTTTCCATTGAAGGATTAATTTCTATTTCTGATTGTCCTGTTAGGATTCTTTTTCTGGCGCTTCTCATTCTTTTGTATCTGATCATTTAGTTGAGTCTCTACACCTTGATACTAGTATGGTTTTGGATCCCGTTAGTGTCTCAAATCATGACTCATTTATTGAGGATTTGTCGGGGATTGAGAATCTCTGTGTTAGGCGTTGAGTTTGGTTACGACGCATATGTTCTTGATTTCATACGATACGGTTTGATTCTAAGGATGGATTGGTTAACTACATATATGGAGCCATTCTAGATTGTGAGAGGAGAGTCGTTAGACTTCTGACTTGCCATAGAAAGACTCTCGAGATCTCTTATGACCCCAAAGGGCTCTGTTGTGGCGACCCAAACTTCCCCATGAAGGAAAGCCCGAATTGCTTCGAGAACACGACAAATCGGAGCACAAACAGAAGAACATTTCATTACTTATTATAATTATTTACATCAGAGTACAAGAATATTCCAGAGTATGAATAAATATTACATATTGTAAAACATCAAAGATTTAAATTACATTTAAATACATAGCAGCGGAAAAATAATACAAAAACACAATTGAAAAGAATATACGGATACAGAGCTTTCCGAATATCATTCCAACTGTAAACCAGTATCCTATGAATATAAATCTGCAAAACCAAAACTACTAGCTGCCCGTGATGTATATTTTAATTTAAATAAAAACTGACGGAGTGGATGAGAACTTCTCACTAAAATTATTTCAGTAGATTTGTTTATTTTATAACTGCATATATGAACTGCTCCCCATCGTTCATAGACCATGGACGACTTGTTTGATTGTATTCTATATGAAAATTGATTGTATTGTATAAATGAACTGAATAAAATACTCAATAATTTAAAATATTCATTATTTTAAAATATTATTTTCTTCCGAATTGGAATCAGACACAGTTAGTTACCATATAATGTTATTTATATGGATTTTATACAACACACGTATATAACAACCATAATCAACAATCATCCAGAGTGCATTCTACACTGTATAAACATTAAATATAAATTTTTAATACTTACAACAGTCTGTCAACTCATCGATTGACATACAACTAAATAGTTGGGATTAGTGTACGTCAAATATCAACTCAACACCCGTGTGGGGTTTCAATCAACAAACACAGATTTTAAATGAAGCGAACCGAACATCCCCGTGAAGGAAAGCCCGGATTGAGTTGAGAACACGATAAATCAGGACACAAACAGAAGAACATTTCATTGCTTATTACAACAATTTATATTAGAGTATAAGAGTATACAGAGTATGAACAAATAATATACATTGGATAAATATCAGAGATTTACAAATTACAATGCAGCGGAAAATAATAAAAAACACAACTGAAAGAGATACACGGATACAAAGCTTTCCGAATATCATTCCAGCTGTAAACCAGGATCCTATGAATATGATATCTGCAAAACCCAGCTACTAGCTGCCCATGCGGAAAATAGAGGCACCCAGAGTTTAGATTAAAACAATAAATTCAAGATCAGTCATGTGACTGGTGTTGAACTAAAACAATTATTAATCTTTATTTTTAAAGTTATGTAAATCAAGGGACCACGCCGTATAACACGGAACGGGTTTCCTCCCAAGAATACCAGTGCATAAAACAAATAGCGCAATGCTAAATAAAGAATAACGAAGCTATTATAAGACCTAGGTCCCATCACACAATGCAACGCAAGCCGGAGGATAGGGTTTTACGTTATAATAGCCAAATAATGCTTGATACGCGAAATTTAATCTTTTATTATTACTATAAGTGAAGAAAACAACTTCAAATATAAATGTATCAATCACAAACGGCATAAGTGCCCCATCCCACTATGTCGCCATAAATAGGATTACAACTAAAATCGAAATATCACTTATTGGAAGTTGAATTTCCATCATGAACCAAGGCAAGGGATCGTCCTTACCGCTTCGAGACAATCTAGCCTACCATGTCTCAGGAACAGCCGCAACTGCACCTTAGGAGCCACAGGGTCGGTCCACACGAAGTGGATTAATAATTCCCTTAACATACGTCTCCCCGCCCTATGGGGCGTAAACTGGTCATATACCGACCAAACCATCCATCGGCACCGAAGTGACCGATATAACCGAGGCACCTCGCAATCCATCATCCACATAAGTAAAATGCCAGGGCTTGTAAAACGCTGACACCATCTCTAGCTAGAAAGAAACGCATGTTCTCCCTGGATCCTCTCCCGTTTCTGGTCCATACCGGGAAGTAAAGCTCGTGAATTAACGCTATACACAAAGCGGCACTATATTAAAGCTATGCTTTGATCATTGACCACAAGACTCTGCTTTTCAACAGAAGCCTTGATCATTTGTCACTCAGGCATGCCATACAGGCAATTCACGACATGCGACTGATGTTTATCGATATACAACCTCTGATCCAGTACGTCTCAGAAAAGGGTGAAGTAAGAGGCTAAATTCTCCTTCACCAGGCAGTTGTATATTTAACAGAGATCAATCAGCACCGAATAAAATCCAGTGTCAGACACACGGTCCATTTACAAGTTCGTTCTGGGTCTGAACGAAACCGAAGGCACCATATTACTCGTCCTATATGTCCAATACAGGAGAGAGGCCCTCACATATTCGTCGATCTCCAAGTACGTTTGGACGATCACCACTTATTATCTCGTCTTGGGTGTATAGCCCAATTAAGACATCAGTAATCATCAAAACGATGTGAAGACCTCCGGTCTTCAACCACCGTCTTCATCATCGACATATCGTCCAATCAGTTATTCAGAATGGGATAAACCCGGTCTTTCTGAATACCTCGCGTATCTTATAAACAAGTGTTATAAAAACACAACATACGCCTCATTCCAATGCAGAATATGCTTTTATTCAAATATTCTTATACTTTGGGAAAAGTTTCTATTAATTTTATCAAAGATAAATTCTTTTAAGTTATTCTTTAATCTTCCTTTGAATATCAACTCAAACCATATTAAGGTTTATCCAAACTAGTCGGGATTATCGAACCACACCGAAGTAATCATTTATTATATTTCCCAATCCCAACCTATTCATCCCATGAAGTAAAACTAGTAATACTTCATATCTAACACCACGGTGTTATCGGTAAATATTAATTACAATTTCACGTTCAAATCTAATTAAAGATTTAACTATCGCTTGGAACAAAACTGGTGACACTCCATTCTCGATCATTTTCTTGAATTGATAATTTTAATTATCACATTCACTTTTCAATCGAATCAAAGATTCATTAAAACTCCATTTAGTTTTAATCTTCCCAAAAATCAATACTAATGATTATTCAAAGCTAAGAAGTTAATCTTATCTTTAACTGGGTTAAAGAACTAATGTTATTTAAAACACAATTCACGATAAACCCAAATCACATTCCATTAATTATGGAATCTTCGTGGAAAAACAAATCAATATATATAATCGATATCAATTTTCGTATTCGACTAACAATATAAATGGAATGACGCAAAGCCTTTTAAATTCCATATGTATTAAAAGTCTTCCTCCACAAAAGTTCACTTCGATTATCATCAATCGAATTCCATTCAATTCCAATTTAATATATTAAACTGGAAAACGTTACTTTGGAAAATTCCCGTTAAATCTTAATAAAAGAATTATAAATTCACATTTCACTGTAAATCGGGTTAAAGAACGAATGTTATTAAAACCCAGTTCATAATAAACCCAATTCACATTCCATTTTCAGTCCCAATTAAATGTTAATTAATTGGTTATTCTCCTTTAAATATTAATAAAAAGATTTATTCTTTTCACACTGGGTTTAAGAACAGTGTTATTTAAAACACAGTTCATGACAAACCCAAAATCCAATTTGATATTAAATACAAGGCTCTGAATAGAACATATACTGGCATATATTCAATATCAAATTCTGAAACCAACAAATATCGCATTGGAATAACGATATATATATATCTTCCAAATTCCTCCACGATATCCGTATAATCACGTAATCCGATATCAAAATATTCCGAAGATAATTTTGATTCAAATCCATTCCAATTCATATATTGGAAATTCCAGTTATTTTTAAACCCATTTCTAATCCAATTGAATTATTTAAAAATATTGGATTATACTTCTAGTTCATAACTAGTTCATTTTGATAAAATATATTTTTATCTTTTCAAATATGGAATTTTTCATCCCAATTCTTTCCAAATCATTTATTATGATTTTACACAAATTATTGATATTTTTAATAATTTTATCAAGGCCCGTACAGTCGATTTCCATAAACGGCCATCGAACTGCATTTACAACGACCTTTTCCAAATTTGATTTGGACTTGATTCCAAATCCAGCCGTTAGATTTCAAATCTCTAATATTTATTGGAAAGATCTTTTCGATACGAACCCAATGGTTCTGGTTTTAGAAGAATCCGACGGTCGGATCTCCCATAATGTCCGTTCGAAGTCAATGGTTGAAATTCGGCGCGGCGTGTTCTATTCAGGCCATTATATATATAATATATATGTATAATATATATATTTCGTCGATTTCCATTTAAAACGTATCTTATAAATCATTTTAAATTCGTTTTCAAAACGATTTCAACTTCATATTCAATTTCCAATCAAAATTGAATATCCAATATCATCGATATATAAATGATAGTATTTTAAAAACATTAGATTTTGAAATCACTTCTTTTTCGATATTCATTATAAAATGAATAAAATCGATATAAATATCGCTCACGTCAAAATGGCGTTAATCTAATCAACACGGCTTTATATATTTGAATATATTCATGTCCATCCCAAACCGGACATCAAAATCAGACTTTGATCTTTTACTGAATATTATTTCAAAATATTCATTATTTAAAATAATAGTTATTTTAAAATATTCATTCTTTCTGAACTGGAATCAGACACAGTCAATTACCATATAATTTGATTTATATGGAATTCATACGACACATGTACGTAACAGCAATCAAACATAGTCAACCATCATCCAGAGTGCATTCTACACTACATAAGCATTAAATAAAAATATTCAACGCTTACACAGCTTGTCAACCACTCAATTGGCATACAACTAAATATTGGGATTATTGTATGTTCAATATCATCCCAACACCCGTGTGGGTTTTCAATCAACAATAATGAATTTTATTAGTGCAGTTGGGCGATGTGTAAAATTTATCATCCCAATCAATATCGGTCAAATGTGTGTACATAAACAAATCGTCCGATTTGTTTATGAATATTTATTTTATTCATATACATGTTAAAAATTATATTTTTAACTATAAAACATTTTATTCCATTACACATCATACAATCAATTTTCACAACACAATCAAACAAACAAACAAGTCGTCCACGGTCTGTGGACGACGGGTGTCAGGTGCTACTAAGCACCGTCTACATCCTAGTATATATTTTAACTAGCAAATAAAATTAAAGTGAGTAGTCTCACCTTTGGGATCCACTCCTCCATTCCTTATATTTGAACGGTTTGGATTTGCCCAAAATTCCAATGCGATCTTTTCCCGCTGTTCATAGTAAAAATCACATTTTTAATATGATGTTTATTTTAAAAATCTCATTTTTATAATGGCACTTCATATATAAAAATCATATATTTTTATATTGTTATTCATATAATAAAAATCATATTTTTATTGCTTCATTCAAATAGATAAAAATCATATTTTTAAACCGCTACTTCTATAATAAAAATCACATTTTTATATCGTTGTTATATATATAAAAAATCGTATTTCTATTTCACTTCTCATGTAATAAAAATATAATCTTTACATGAATAAAAATATGATCTTTACATGTAAAAATCCAATTTTTTTAGCAATATAATACATAAATAAAACTAAATTTAAACTATGTTTTACACATAAATAAAACTGAATTTAAATTGTTTAAAATAAAAAAATAAAACCTTTTCCGTGCAGAATCTCGAGGGCAACATTGATCGGTGGCGGTCGGAGGTTTGGGAGCGGAGCTCGCTTGGCTGAGGCCGCTGTGAAGGAGACTGGCGGCTGAGGACTCGACGGGTTTCTATGGTTTGGGTGCTTCACGCTTTAGGGGTTGGGTTCGGGTTTTTATAGGAGAGAAAGGGGTGCGAGGCGAAGGGGCATCAGTGGCGGGGGCGGCACGAGGCATGGCGTGGGGCCAAGCGGTGCTGACGCGATCCGGGCGGGGGGGGGGGGGGGGGGAGGGCGATTTGGGGCGGCGCAATTTTTTTTTCATTTAGCTTCTTCGATCTGAAAAAGGGGGGTTTGACTGTGTAAGGAGAAAGAGGAAGGGCCTTATAGAAATATAATTTATTTATTTTAATTTCCAAAAAAACAACTTTTTATTTCGAACACCAAATCGAACCACTAACTGTCGCCTCTAGCTAATTACCCCCATTCTGAACATAATGGGATATGTTTCGTAACCCAATTCGATTGTTTCAATCAGTTTTTGTCAAAATAAAATATAAATCATTATATTGAATTTTTAACGTACATTTCAATTTACTGGGATCACATACAGACTCCAAAAATTTTAGAAAAATTATTTATGACTTCGTATTGACGATACGGTTTTAACAAAACTAATTTCGTCAAATTTGAAGACCGTTTGAAAAATGGTCATTTTCTGGTCGATCCAAATTGACTAAAACTGCTAAAACTCGTTTTCTTTTGCCACGCTCACCTATTGATTCAGAAAATTGTGAAAATTGGAATCTAGCAATAACTTGACATCCCAGATCCAACAAAAGTGGTTTCGTCGGAAATGGAGGTCGTTTCCAAAATCGCTATTTTCAAGGGCTATATTTCCATAGCGGCTATTCTGAATTTTCAACTAGACATAACTTTTCATTCCCGCTATGAAATTTCAATTTTTCGGATTCATTGGAAAGATATTTTCAAATAGATTCTAATATTTCTGGTTTCACTAAAATCTGGTTTCTTTTGAATCCTATACATTCATTAGAAATTTTAAATCGAAATTTCAAACTACCGCGCCATTTTCAATTCCTTTTATTATTAAAATAAATATTTATATTCTAATTTTGATTTAAATAAATATATACGTTCTAATTCCATTTAAAATAGATTTCTCGTTATTATTATTTAAAGTAATTCATTTTAAATTCAAAATTCATTAAAATTGCCAAAATAAAATTTTTAAATTGGTTCTGATTTTCCGGGTTGTTACAATTAATTTTTGTATAGAAAAGATACAATTTTTTTAATCTAAACTCCAAGTCAGTCATGTGACTGGTGTGAGAACTAAAATAGTTATTTAAAACTTTACTTTAAAATGAGATAAATCAAGGGACCACATCGTATAACATGGAACGGGTTTACCCCCAAGAATACCAGTGCCTAAAACAAACAGCGTAATGCTAAATAAAGAAAAATGAAGCTATTATAAGACTCAGGTCCCATCACACAATGCAACGCAAGCCGGAGGATAGAGTTTTACCTTATAATAGGCAAATATGCTTGGTACGTTTTAAAACAAATCTTTTGTTATTACTCTAAGTGAAGAAATCAACTTCAAATATAAATGTATCAATCATAGACGGCATGAGCGCCCCATCCCACTATGTCGCCATATATGGTATACATTCAAAACCAAAAAATGTCATATTTGGGAACTGGATTTCCATACTGATGGCTCCTGATTCGAAAGATCTATCGCGTAGTAGAATTCCCAACGGCTTATGTCATAGGCATGCAAAAACGCCGTAATGCACATCCGCACTATCCAGGAAACAAGTTACCATGACTTACGTCACAGGCATGCGAAAACACCGCTAACTCTATCCATCAGGGAATCGGGGGGTGTGCCCTATCCCTCACCTTGGTCGACCGAATCCATGACAACCCATAGGGTGTCTATCCTCATCTCAAAAGCATACTGATCTAACCATCAGTTTACCACCATACCGGTGTGTGAGGCTCGCGAATTAATGCTACACAAAGCTGTGCTATATTAAAGTTGTGCTTTGATCATCAACCACAAGACTCTGCTTTTCAATAGAAGCCTTGATCATTTGCCACTTAAGCATGCCACACAGGCAATTTACGCCATGCGACTGATGTCTATCGATATACAACCTCTGATCCCGTACGTCTCAGAGAAGGCTGAAGTAAGGGAATAAATTCCCCTTCACTAGGCAGATGTATATTTAATAAAGATCATTCATCACAAAATAAAATCCAATGTCAGACACACCATCCATTTACAAGTCCGTTCTAGGTCTGAACGAAACCGGAGGCACATTATTCCTCGTCCTGTATGTTCAATGCAGGAGAGAGGCCCTCGCATATCCGTATAATCAACAAGTACGTCCGGACGGCTACCACTATAGCCCCTTCAAGGTAGCTACTCCAATCATGAGCAACAGTAGCAATCTATCCATTCGATGTGAAGATTGTCGGTCTTGCACCATCTTCAATCTCTTCGACTTTTCGTCGTATTAGTTATTAGAATGGGTTAAACCCAACCTTTTCGAATAACTTGTGTATCTTATAATCAAGTGCTATAACAACACATCATACGCCTCATTCCAATCAAGAATATTCTTCTATTCAAATATTCTTTTCCTTTGGGAAAGGTTCCCATTAATTTAATCAAAGATAAATTCATTAAATTTACTCTTTAATCTTCCTTTGGATATCAAACCATATTAAGGTTTTCCAAACTAGTAAGGATTAGCGAACTACACCGAAATAATCATTTGTTTTATTTCCCAGTCCCAACCTATTCATCCCACCAACCTATTCATCCCATAGAGCAAAACTGGTAATACTCCATATCTAACACCACAGTGTTATCGGTAAATATTAATTACCATTTCACGTTCAAATCTAATTAAAGATTTAACTATCACTTGGAGAAAAACAGGTGATACTCCACTCACAATCATTTTCTTGAATTGATAATTTTAATTATCACATTCACTTTTCAATCTAATCAAAGATTCATTAAAACTCCATTTGGTTTTAATCTTCCCAAAAATCAATATTCCTGATTATTCAAAGCTAAGAAATTAATCTTATCTTTAACTGGGTTAAAGAACCAATATCATTTAAAACACGGTTCACGATAAATCCAAAATCACATTCCATTAATTATGAAATCTTCACGGAAAACAAATCAATATATAATTGATACCAATTTCCGTATCCAACTAATAATATAAATGGAATAAGGACAAAGCCTTTTAAATTCCATATGTATTAACAGTCTTCCTCCACAGAAGCTCACTTCGATTATTACCAAATCGATTCCAATTTAATATATTAAACTGGAAATCTTTACTTTGGAAAATTCCATAAATCTTAATTAAAAGAATATAAATTCTAAATCATATTCTTCACTGTTAAATGGGTTAAAGAACAAGTGTTATTTAAAACACTGTTCACGATAAACCAAAAATCCAATTTGGTATCAAATAAAAGGCTCTGAATAGAAAATATATCGGCTTATATTCGATGTCAAATTCTGAAACCAACAAATATCGTATTGGGAATAACGATATATATATCTTCCAAATTCCTCTATAATGTCCGTATAATCATGGAATCCAACATCGAAATATTCCGAAGATAATTTCGATTCAAATCCATTCCAATTCATATATTGAAAATTCTGGTTATTTTTTAAACCATTTTCAAATCCAATATATTTATTTCTAAAAATAAATAAATTGCTTTTCTAGTTAATAACTAGTTTATTTCTATAAAACTATATTTTTATCTTTTCAAATATGGAATTTTTCATCGCAATTCTTTCCAAATCATTCATTATGATTTTACATAATGTTTCCATATTTTTATTAATTTTATTATTGCCCGTACGGTCGGTTTCCAAAAATGGCCACCGAACTGCATCCATAGCGACCATTTCTGAAATTGATTTGGACATATCTCCAAATATAACCGTTAGATTTCAAATCTCTGGTATTCATTGGAAAGCTCTTTTTGATAGAACCCAAAGATTATGGTTTTAGGAGAATCCGACGGTCCGATCTCCCATAACGTCCATTTGAAGCTAATGATCGAAATTCGCAAACTGCCACTGCGCGGCGCGTTCTATTCAGGCTATTGTAATATATATATAATATATATTATATATTTCATCGATTTCCATTTAAAACGAATTTTGTAAATCATTTTAAATTCGTTTCAAAAACGATTCCACTTCCATTCAATTTCAAATCCAAATTGAATATTCCAGTTTAAATTCATTTTAAATTCATTTCAAATCGATTTCAATTCAATTCGATTTCAATTCCATTTCAATTCATTTTCAATTCATTTTAAATCGATTTCAATTCAATTCGATTTCAATTCAATTCGATTTCAATTCGATTCAATTCCATTTCAATTCGTTTTAAATTCATTTCAAATCGATTTCAATTCAAATCGATTTCAATTCCATTTCAATTCATTTTAAATTCATTTCAAATCAATTTCATTTCTATTTTCGAATTCAAATCAAAATTTAATTTTCCATATCATTTTAATATTAAAACGATAATATTTTCCAAGATATCCGATTTTGAAATCACTTTTCGATATTCGTTATAAAATGAATAAAATCGACCCGTTCATGTTAAAATGGCGTTAAACTACTTAACACAGCTTCACATTTCAATATTCACTGAATATTATTTTAAAATATTCTTTAATTCTGAACTGGAATCAGACTCAATCAATTACCATATAATTTTATTTACATGGATTTCAACATCATATATATACAACAATAATGATAAGCAATCATTAAAAATTCAAACATCATCCAGAGTGCATTCTATAATTGTACAAGCATTAAAATAAATAAATAACGCTTATACAGGCTGTCAACCCATCGATTGACATACCACTAATTTATTGGGATCAGTGTATGTTAAATATTATCCCAGTACCCGTGTGGGGTTTTCAAACAACAAATACTATTTATTATTTGTGCAGTTGGGCGATGTTTAAAATTTATCGTCCCAATCCATATCAGTCAAATCAGTATACATAAACAAAACGTCCAGTTTGTAAATGAATATTTATTTTATTCATATACACGTTAAAATTTATATTTTTAACGATAAAATATTTTATTTCACACATGAATGTTTTATTATCCATTTCACATCAAAATCACAAACAAACTTCACAACACATCATAATCAAACAAGTCGTCCATGGTCTATGGACGATGGTGTCGGGTGCTGCTAAGCACCGTCTGCATCCTAGTATATATTTTTAACTAGAAATTAAATTTAAAGTGAGAAGTTCTCACATTTCTTTCGGCTTCGCCTAAAATTGTAGCAAGCTCTAAAAATTCTCCGGTCTCTTCTAGAATGTAGAAGACGTCGTCACGGTCCCGGTGTCTCTTGATTCACTAGATTTCAACCACAAATGAAAACGATATGATTTTTATTCTAAAATCATAGTTTGCAACAGTTTTAAATATTGAAACCAGTTTAAAATAAATAAACCGCTACCTTCACAAATTGGTTCGAACTAGGGTTTGATCCTTGCTTCAAATCCGTGAGGCTTGAGGAGGATCAGACTGTTGCGCGTTGTAGAGGGAGGAACGAGCTCCCCGACGCCAGCCATGGCGCTCAGATCGATGGTCCTAGGCGACTTCGGCAGCGGCTCGAAGTCAGCAGCTTTGGAGCGTTGGATCTCCACAAACACACGACGATAGGGGGTGTAACCTATACAAATTTGAAGAGGATGAAAAGATCTTCAAAAATTCCAACTTGACCGAACGATTCTGGTGCGTGGATTAAGAGAAACGGAGGAGAGAAGGTAGAAGCTCCTACCGCTAATCAGTTTTTGAGTTATCGGTTTATTTGAAAGCGAACGACGCAATCTGATTGGATGGTGATTTATATTTTATTATTTAATTCATTTAATTCGGAAAATACCCTCTAATCGATACGAACTCCAATTCAAACCTAACGGTTGTCGTCCCTAGCTGAATACCCCCATTCCGGACACAATGGAATATGTTTCGTAAGCCCATTTGACTATTTTAGTTAGTTATTCTTCAAATTAAAATATAAAACATTCAATTTTAGATTTGAACATACATTTTAATTTGCTGGGGCCACATACTAATTCTAAAAATTCCAGAAAAATAAATTTATCTATGTTTTGGACAATACGGTCCCAACAAAACTGATTTCGTCGAATTTGGGGACCGTTTGAAAAATGGTCATTTTCTGGTCGATCCAATTTAATTGAAACTGTCAAAACACGTTCAACTTCGCCACACTCTCATATTGAGCCCAAAAATTATGAAAATCGGAATCTAATAATAATTTGACATTCTGAATCCAACAAAAGTGGTTTCATCGAAAAAGGAGGTCATTTGCAAAATGGTTATTTTCAAGGGCTATATTTATTCCATAGCGACTATTCTGAATATTCAACTGGCCTTAACTTTTGATCCCGCTATGAAATTTCAATTTTTCTGATTTGTTAGAAAGATATTTTCAAATAGATTCAAATATTTTTGGTTTCGCTAAAATCAAGTTTATTTTGAATCCTGTACATTCATTTGAAATTTGAAATCGAATTTTCAAACTACCGCACCATTTCCAATTTATTTTATAATTAAAATAAATATTTATATTCTAATATCTATTCAAATAAATATATATGTTCTAATTCTATTCAAAATAAATTTCTTATTGTTATTATTTAAAATAAATCATTTTAAATATTCAAAATTCATTAAAATTGCCAAAATAAAAAATTTAAATTGGTTCTGATTTTCTGGGTTGTTACATCTGTTATGCTTTGTCTCCTAGAACCTCTTGATAAATCTATCAATGATTTGCGAAGAAAAGAGGGAACTTGATAAGCAAGTAGGGGAGCTACCTGAGAAGAGGTTTGATAGGTGAGTCATATCAGGATGGGAAACCTATTGAAGACAATCCTTGAGGAAGCCCATCATTCTAAGATGACTATTCTTTCAAGAGGCGAAAAAATGTATAGAGTTCGAGGTAGTGAAGCCAAACTTGCGAGAAGAAGTGAAAGTAGAGAAGGAAGCAATGATTGGACGAGTTCCGACTTGCATACTAGGATCGGAGGTTAAGAAATTGTGCAATGAAGAAGCGAAGCTAGTAAGAGTGCAATGGGGAAAGGGCCGCAAGAACGCTACTTGGGAGGTTGAAGACAAGATTCGCGCTTCATATCCTTTCCTTTTTGAGAATATATTCTTAACTTCTTTTCCCAAGCTACGAATTAATACTTGTATCTATCGTTTGAATATTTCCTATCAATTGAGTCTTTAGGTAGAAAACAAATTAATGTAAACATGTGTTTGAGTCATGTTATGTTTGATGGATGCAAGTGGTTGCTAGTGATTGCTCGTGGATGCATACACACGCAATAGGCACTAGATCGGCTCAATCACTTACATTTAGCATATTGATGTGTGTACATTTTAAATTTTATGGATGAAAATGGGTGTATCGTTGTATTGATGTTGCATTTGAATGGATGATTGTCCACACATATAGAGATTACATGTTATACTAGGATGATTTGCATACATTTTGGTTGCATAGCACAAACATACATTGCATTAAGAATGTCAACTGAATCAGTAGACCGCCTGATCTTTCGCATTAGTTTACAGACATATACACACACTATTGCGTATGTTCATAAAGCATTAGAAATTCCTTAAGGACAATGGATGTCTGTGATTACTAGATGGATGTATGATTGTTGGATGTTAGGATATACGTTCTTCTTAACTTAGAGATTTCGGGAACGAAATCCTTTGAGTAAGGGAGAATATAACACCCCGGAATTTTAACGACACTAAAGATGATGAATTAAAGAATAATTAGTGTAAAATACACTATTAACAATGAATTAAGGAAAACTTAATTTAATATTCAGAGCTAAGTAAAATGGACTGCGCCATTGCGTCCGTCTCAAAATTCTGGTCAAAATAGACACCTGGTTTGCGTAAATCAGATACTGTATGAAGAAGTTATTAAGGTTTGAAGTTTGTATACGCATAGGAAGAATATATATATATATATATAATAAGTTTAGGAATTCAAAAATGGGTCCAGAAATTCGAAATTCGCTTCAAAATTTGAAATTTGGGAAGGCGGCAAATTTCCCGCTAAGGTGGGTCTACCCACTCAAAGGGGGGTCGACCCTTAGGTCGACCCACTCAAAGGGGGGGCGACCCACCCTTGCCGGATCTTAGCGAAATACTTCGTTTTGTATCTGGACACCTTTCTGAGAAAGTGTAGTGACCCGAAAATCCAGTCCAATTTGAGCTGACTAAATAACACAAGTCCAACCCCAAATTGCACTAGAAATTCAAGAAACTAATAGAAAGAAGATAGAGGGTGAGGATAGATAAGATAGAAACTTAGAATAGAAGAAGAAGAAGAAGACAACAACAACAACAACACCAGAGTAGCACGAATCTCACAGCGGAACGAATAAAATATAACATAACTTTTGAAATACAAAGTTATAACTGTTTATACATACCATTTTCAGAGTACAACATATAACATCACAGCGGAATAAATAATAGCTATCGACTGCTAAAGCCTCCTGCTCCAAGCTCTCCAAGTGCATCTGTAAATCCCGACTACTTGACTGCCCGTAAAAATTTAGGAACCCAAGAGTTTAGGGAAGACAAAACAAATAAACTCCGGGTCAGTCATGTGACTGGTGTGAGTAAACTCAAATCATTTAAACAGGTATATGATATCTCATAAGACCACGCCGTGAATACGGAACGGGTTTTTCCCTTATGAGAATCCAAACATCTTTGAAAAGCAATATCATTCTGATATTATGATAATGTCTAAATACAAATAGATATCAGTTTAGTAGAAACGCTTGCATCTCACGTTCTACATATATAGTATACAATTAAAACCGCAGGTGCGTATTGGATGATTGAGTTTCCAACTATGACAAGGTATGGAACCACCTTCCGATCAGTGTACTCTAGGAACAATACACTGGAGTTCAACAAGAACATCTTGCAACTCAGCCACACATGACCGACCACTCATTTCGCTTGAGTGTATCGAATGTACATCACCAACGGTTGGGATCAGCAACCGTTCCCGTATATATATATGTGGGACAGCATTGATAGATTTAAGAAGCAAATGAATATTCTCTAGATAGGTGATTATACACCCTACTTCGGAGCGACCGACTTAGCCATGCTGCCTGCCCGATTTTTGTCATTTACCGGATGTGAGGCTAGAAGCTATGCTTACTTTCCATTCATTTATAACACGATCACTTTGAATGCCACATTATCAGATCCGTTAATCATTAGTTGGTTTATACAAATATTCTGGATGTTATGCTAAGGGAATAAATCCGTTGCCACCATATATATTTGTACAGGCCAACCCATTCGATCATTGGAAATACTCTGTCAGACATTCGTCCATATACGTTCGTTCTGGGACTGAACGAAACCGAAGGCACTATTCTGTAAACAGGACAGCCCTTGCATTTTACTCCGTCTTCAATATATTCAGCGTACTTGGTTTGCAACGCTTATGCCAATACGGAGTGGTTCTTTGGATAATAATCCAACCGGTCTCTCCATATTAACAACGTAAAATGGTCAAAACTTCGATAGTTTGTGATTTAACTATCAAATGAAAACATGTCGGTGTACAAACAACGATCTAAATTCCAAATGGAATTATCGATCCAATCATTAACCATATATATATATATATATTCATATTTCCTTATTTTCTAAAATTAGAAAATATATGTTTTCAACATTGGAAAACATTTCCAATCCTCATTTACGCATCACTATCATTCCACAACTATTAGTCCCTAACTGTAAACTAGTAAGAGAACAATTCTCTAAGTATAAACCCCGAAGGCCGAAACCAACATCAGATCGATACTCAGAAAACTATTCAACTTACTAATCTCTAGTCAGTTTCTAATTTTTGTTTAACTTCACTTCTAAATTTCTATATTCGATTAACCCCTTTTGATAAACTACGTTTGATTAACTCCTTTTGATAAACTACGTTTGATTAACTAATAGTTGATTAACTTACTTCAACTAATTCGATTAACCTTTATTTGATTATCTTTAATCGATTAACTTTATTTGATTATCGTTTTTTATATCTCGTCAATTTCCTTTTTATAACGTTTATTTTCGGTTACAACTGTTCCCTTTTTTTTATAACTTCTAATTACCGTTACAAATATTTCCTTTTTATAACTTCTATTTACCGTTACAAATATTTCCTATTCTATTTATTTTCTAAATAAATATCCCTTTTATAAAACTCTATTTTTTTTATAAATACTTCCTTTTTATAAAACCGTGTTCGTTTTATAAACCATTTCCTTTTATAAAATCCTGTGATTTTATAAATACTCTATTTTTCAAATTGTTTCCTTTTATAAAATCGGTTGATTTTATAAAACTCCTTTATTTCAATATACATTGAAATATTCCTTTTTACATCCCAGGGTTTCTTATGATATTTAAAATATCAAACAACGATGATCAATATCGTTTTAACATCCATAATCAATAACAGATTTATAAATCACAACATATATCACAATATATGAAAAATAGTAAAATAATTGTTGAGGAATCCAGTCGGATTCCTCCAACCTATTTCCCTGCATCCACAGATGTTACACAGTATAATATACATCAATTTCATTTCAATATGAAATATTCTACTGGACAGAATCAATATTTGATATAATATATGACTATATCTACGTTTTCAATCAAATCTATTTAACAGTCCAGTTTAACAATCAATATACAGCAGTCAACAAAATAAAGTACAATTTATATTAAAATATGAATTGAGGAGAGTTAGTGAGTTTTACTCACATTTGCGCGTTAACCGTTAAATAACGATTTGCGTCTGTTGATTCAGACGGACAATTTATTTCGCCATAAATTGAAACGAGCTCGGATTCACTCCCAGTCAGTTCCATGGTGTAGTCGTCGTCCCTACAATCCTGTCGGATCTTGTTTCGTCTAATTCCGATAACATATACATACGATATGGTAGTTAAAAGTAAACACATTATTTTATTTATTTTTACCTTAATTAAAAATAACTTTGGGCCTTACCTTGATCATTCACGTGGCCCACTTATCCTCCAACTACTTACAACCGTACGGTCTTCTTCCCACAAATATGAACGTGAGCTCTAGTATTATTTGCCAACTCTTATCTTCACATTCACCAGAATATACGTCATTTTATTTTTTTCCTTTTGGGCTTAACCCAAAATTCTGGTCCACACCAAAAACTGCACCCTACCGCTTACTATAGTCCTTCTTCACGAAAGACACAGACTTCCACTCCCTGTATGTCTATCTGCCATAACCAACTTCTAAAACTCCATTTATAATTCCTTCCTTAATCATGTATCCACGTCGCACCCTCTCTAGAAGAACCGCGTCTTCCTGTAATGAATACACTTTTAAGCCAACGTCTCCCCAAATACAATCCCATCATCCCTGGCTCATTCAATATTCCACAAAGAAATGAAGACCAACTTTACCAACCTCATCTCCAGTTCGAAAATACAACCTCCCTATTAGGCAAAATACTGACTTTATTTCACCGCATATGTACAGTATCTCCTTCCAACAATTGAACGCGAGCTCCCATTAACACCATTACCGCAACTCTCTCCTTTTCGAGTACACCAACTCCAACCCCATCACTGCCATCTCACACCTCAAACTCCATCCGCATCTCAATAGTCCGTAACCCAACATGGCCTTCTTCCTGCTAGCTTTAGGCTTTTATCTCCACCATTTAACACTTTCCGGCACTCGATGTCATGGATTTAACCCCTGCTCCTTGGTATCGCCACAACTCAGCAAGTCTCGCTATTTCATTTCACCTTCGAAACATCCAGATTCCTCAGCCTAAACCATTTGCACCATTCCCATTCAGGTGCGACTCTTGTTATTTATATATATGGTTTAGAATTTTACATGGAGTATAGGTCTTCATAAGGTTTCTTGAAGTAGTGGGATGCGAGTTTTCATTTTGTATTTGATTTTATCTAGAGGCCATAGACTCAGTTTAAAGTTTACTGAAAAAAAAGAAAAGGGGATGGCCTCCCTTTATATATATAGCGTACGATTTCTTAGTAGTTAAGAAAGATAGGGTTTGCGTATTCATTATACAACGTTAGGAATTTTGTTGGTTAAAATAATAGGGCACGTAGGTTACTTTGGTATAAAGCATATAGGGAGGACGTGGTTACTGGTGCGGCTTCAGATATGTAAGGTTTTGGGGTTACCTACGTTTACTTATTGTAAACCAATTTGTGTTTCCTATCATTTGCTCATACATTTATCAAAATGTGCTTGTATCCGTTATGATGGTACGTATGTATTCATGGTCTCAGGTTATACAACATTTTCCTTTGTTTTACAGATTGTTATGGACAGAAATAAAAATACCATTGTGATGAGCTCGGTGTCACGATCCCAAAAATATAATAATACCGGTAGTTTAACTCATATTGTGAAACCTCAAAATGTTGATTACAGGGTGCAAAATACTCCAAATAAAAAGTTGCTTAATTAATTAATTAAAAATTACCACAAAATTATAAAAATTAAATTATCGCTACGCCTTAAAAGAACCTTGTCTAAATTCAAACCCGATCTCTAGTTATATCGAATAATCCGTTACGGTCGATAAACGATTCTATAGCGACTATTTTAAAATTTGATTTGGACATATCTCAAAATCTACATGACGAAATCCTTATTTTTCTCTTCCACTAGAAAGATATACTCCACCAGCTCCGTACGTTTCTTGTTTAACAGAAATCCGATTTAAAACGAATCCTGTACACTCAGTTGAAGTTCGAATCGCCAAATTACGAACTGTAGTGCCATTTCAAGCTCGATTTTAATTATAATATAATTATACGTTCTATCGTCGTCGATTAAATAATATATTCGTTATTTAAATAATTAAATACGTTAATTATTACACCGTCAAATATCCGGGTCATTACATTCTTCCCCACTTAAAATAATTTCGTCCTCGAAATTGCTAAGGTAGAGGACGACCCTATCTATTGGAATTCCTAAGATTTTGTTTACCCCTTGTTGCTGATTTCAACTTAACCAATTAATATTGACTAAAATATTAATTCCTTCCGACTAACCTAAATTTTCAAGAATTTTGAAAATTTTCTAACACTTTAAATTTTCAGAAAATTTCGCCATAACCTCCTTTGTACAGCCCTATCGGTAAAACCACAACTCGCCTCTCTAGGCCTTCTCCAACCCAAAAGAAAATCAAAACACCAAGCGGCTTGCCAAATCGGCTCATAAATTCCAACTCATATGAAATATAAACTTGTACCTTTTTGCTGACCATATCATTATACCATTCCCATTGGTTATCAACTTAACATATACCAATGTCATTCCAATCCATCTCCTGTCAGTTTTTATCCTCAAACTCAAACAATTGCTTATACTCAAGTCAAATTCCATTTCAAACTTAAGTACAATTCTGGATTCCAAATCCTTATAAAATCAATCAACTTACTCGATATCATCCCAATATAATTCCATATTATATATAACCTTGTCCAAGTTTAATTCAAATTAATTTATTCACTTTCAATATTTTAATCTATTTAACTTCATAAGTTAAATCTTAATTCTAGAATTTAAATTCCTGGGTTTATTTCAAATCAATTTGAAACCATAATACCAATTCAAAACCTTTGAATTTCTAAACACTTGTTTTCCTTAAACAATTCAAAAACACAACCTTTGGTAGTAATCCGTCACTTAAAACTCGAAAATGAACACTGATGATGTGGCCACACTCATCAGGGTTATTTCCCAGTTTATCGAAGTGAGTTCAATACTATAACACTTCCAATTTGAAAACATTTTCAAAATCTCCCAGGAACTTAAAATTTCCTTATTTTAATTCTTAATCCTGATTTAATTTCAGATTTAATTCATCTTATCTCATATACTTTACTTATATGAATCCTGATTGGTTATTTATAACCATTTCACGTTTTATAATCTTATTCGATTATAATAACAACCAATACAACCAATTATACTATGTTAATTCCAAAACATATCATGTTGGTTCATCGTATTCGAGTGTTTAGAAACCCCTATCGATATTGTGATGCCCCACTATCGACCAGAATTCATAAGCCACTCAACCAACAAAGCTCCACAATATAAAACAAATTTTTATATCAAATAACAAATACGTTAACTCGTATATATACACTCAACTCAATCTAGGATATTACTAATCCCATCTCTACTGAGTTACGCCACAGAGCCAAGGTAATACTTAACCTTAAGCTCTGATACCAACTGTAGTGACCCGAAAATATAGTCCAATTTGAGCTGACTAAATAACACAAGTCCAACCCCAAATTGCACTAGAAATTCAAGAAACTAATAGAAAGAAGATAGAGGGTGAGGATAGATAAGATAGAAACTTAGAATAGAAGAAGAAGACAACAACAACAACACCAGAGTAGCACGAATCTCACAGCGGAACGAATAAAATATAACATAACTTTTGAAATACAAAGTTATAACTGTTTATACATACCATTTTCAGAGTACAACATATAACATCACAGCGGAATAAATAATAGCTATCGACTGTTGAAGCCTCCTGCTCCAAGCTCTCCAAGTGCATCTGTAAATCCCGACTACTTGACTGCCCGTACAAATTTAGGCACCCAAGAGTTTAGGGAAGACAAAACAAATAAACTCCGGGTCAGTCATGTGACTGGTGTGAGTAAACTCAAATCATTTAAATAGGTATATGATATCTCATAAGACCACGCCGTGAATACGGAACGGGTTTTTCCCTTATGAGAATCCAAACATCTTTGAAAAGCAATATCATTCTGATATTATGATAATGTCTAAATACAAATAGATATCAGTCTAGTAGAAATGCTTGCATCTCACGTTCTACATATATAATATACAATTAAAACCGCAGGTGCGTATTGGATGATTGGGTTTCCAACTATGACAAGGTATGGAACCACCTTCTGATCAGTGTACTCTAGGAACGATACACTGGAGTTCAACAAGAACATCTTGCAACTCAGCCACACATGACCGACCACTCATTTCGCTTGAGTGTATCGAATGTACATCACCAACGGTTGGGATCAGCAACTGTTCCCGTATATATATATATATGGGACAGCATTGATAGATTTAAGAAGCAAATGAATATTCTCTAGATAGGTGATTATACACCCTACTTCGGAGCGACCGACTTAGCCATGCTGCCTGCCCGATTTTTGTCATTTACCGGATGTGAGGCTAGAAGCTATGCTTACTTTCCATTCATTTATAACACGATCACTTTGAATGCCACATTATCAGATCCGTTAATCATTAGTTGGTTTATACAAATATTCTGGATGTTATGCTAAGGGAATAAATCCGTTGCCACCATATATATTTGTACAGGCCAACCCATTCGATCATTGGAAATACACTGTCAGACATTCGTCCATATACGTTCGTTCTGGGACTGAACGAAACCGAAGGCACTATTCTATAAACAGGACAGCCCTTGCATTTTACTCCGTCTTAAATATATTCAGCGTACTTGGTTTGCAACGCTTATGCCAATACGGAGTGGTTCTTTGGATAATAATCCAACCGGTCTCTCCATATTAACAACGTAAAATGGTCAAAACTTCGATAGTCTGTGATTTAACTATCAAATGAAAACATGTCGGTGTACAAACAACGATCTAAATTCCAAATGGAATTATCGATCCAATCATCAACCATATATATATATATATATATATTCATATTTCCTTATTTTCTAAAATTAGAAAATATATGTTTTCAACATTGGAAAACATTTCCAATTCTCATTTACGCATCACTATCATTCCACAACTATTAGTCCCTAACTGTAAACTAGTAAGAGAACAATTCTCTAAGTATAAACCCCGAAGGCCGAAACCAACATCAGATCGATACTCAGAAAATTATTCAACTTACTAATCTCTAGTCAGTTTCTAATTTTTGTTTAACTTCACTTCTAAATTTCTATATTCGATTAACCCCTTTTGATAAACTACGTTTGATTAACTCCTTTTGATAAACTACGTTTGATTAACTAATAGTTGATTAACTTACTTCGACTAATTCGATTAACCTTTATTTGATTATCTTTAATCAATTAACTTTATTTGATTATCTTTTTTTATATCTCGTCAATTTCCTTTTTATAACGTTTATTTTCCGTTACAACTATTCCCTTTTTTGTATAACTTCTAATTACTGTTACAAATATTTCCTTTTTATAACTTCTATTTACCGTTACAAATATTTCCTATTCTATTTATTTTCTAAATAAATATCCCTTTTATAAAACTCTATTTGTTTTATAAATACTTCCTTTTTATAAAACCGTGTTCGTTTTATAAACCATTTCCATTTATAAAATCCTGTGATTTTATAAATACTCTATTTTTCAAATTGTTTCCTTTTATAAAATCGGTTGATTTTATAAAACTCCTTTATTTCAATATACATTGAAATATTCCTTTTTACATCCCAGGGTTTCTTATGATATTTAAAATATCAAACAACGATGATCAATATCGTTCTAACATCCATAATCAATAACAGATTTATAAATCACAACATATATCACAATATATGAAAAATAGTAAAATAATTGTTGAGGAATCCAGTCGGATTCCTCCAACCTATTTCCCTGCATCCACAGATGTTACACAGTATAATATACATCAATTTCATTTCAATATGAAATATTCTACTGGACAGAATCAATATTTGATATAATATATGACTATATCTACGTTTTCAATCAAATCTATTTAACAGTCCAGTTTAACAATCAATATACATCAGTCAACAAAATAAAGTACAATTTATATTAAAATATAAATTGAGGAGAGTTAGCGAGTTTTACTCACATTTGCGCGTTAACCGTTAAATAACGATTTGCGTCTGTTGATTCAGACGGACAATTTATTTCGCCATAAATTGAAACGAGCTCGGATTCACTCCCAGTCAGTTCCATGGTGTAGTCGCCGTCCCTACAATCCTGTCGGATCTTGTTTCGTCTAATTCCGATAACATATACATACGATATGGTAGTTTAAAGTAAACACATTATTTTATTTATTTTTACCTTAATTAAAAATAACTTTGGGCCTTACCTTGATCATTCACGCGGCCCACTTATCCTCCAACTACTTACAACCGTACGGTCTTCTTCCCACAAATATGAACGTGAGCTCTAGTATTATTTGCCAACTCTTATCTTCCCATTCACCAGAATATACGTCATTTTGTTTTTTTCCTTTTGGGCTCAACCCAAAATTCTGGTCCACACCAAAAACTGCACCCTACCGCTTACTATAGTCCTTCTTCACGAAAGACACAGACTTCCACTCCCTGTATGTCTATCTGCCATAACCAACTTCTGAAACTCCATTTATAATTCCTTCCTTAATCATGTATCCACGTCGCACCCTCTCTAGAAGAACCGCGTCTTCCTGTAATGAATCCACTTTTAAGCCAACGTCTCCCCAAATACAATCCCATCATCCCTGGCTCATTCAATATTCCACAAAGAAATGAAGACCAACTTTACCAACCTCATCTCCAGTTCGAAAATACAACCTCCCCATTAGGCAAAATACTGACTTTATTTCACCGCATATGTACAGTATCTCCTTCCAACAATTGAACGCGAGCTCCCATTAACACCATTACCGCAACTCTCTCCTTTTCGAGTACACCAACTCCAACCCCATCACTGCCATCTCACACCTCAAACTCCATCCGCATCTCAATAGTTCGTAACCCAACATGGCCTTCTTCCTGCTAGCTTTAGGCTTTTATCTCCACCATTTAACACTTTCCGGCACTCGATGTCATGGATTTAACCCCTGCTCCTTGGTATCGCCACAACTCAGCAAGTCTCGCTATTTCATTTCACCTTCGAAACATCCAGATTCCTCAGCCTAAACCATTTGCACCATTCCCATTCACGTGCGACTCTTGTTATTTATATATATGGTTTAGAGTTTTACATGGAGTATAGGTCTTCATAAGGTTTCTTGAAGTAGTGGGATGCGAGTTTTCATTTTGTATTTGATTTTATCTATAGGCCATAGACTCAGTTTAAAGTTTACTGAAAAAAAGAAAAGGGGATGGCCTCCCTTTATATATATAGCGTACGATTTCTTAGTAGTTAAGAAAGATAGGGTTTGCGTGTTCATTATACAACGTTAGGAATTTTGTTGGTTAAAATAATAGGGCACGTAGGTTACTTTGGTATAAAGCATATAGGGAGGACGTGGTTACTGGTGCGACTTCAGATATGTAAGGTTTTGAGGTTACCTACGTTTACTTATTGTAAACCAATTTGTGTTTCCTATCATTTGCTCATACATTTATCAAAATGTGCTTGTATCCGTTATGATGGTACGTATGTATTCATGGTCTCAGGTTATACAACATTTTCCTTTGTTTTACAGATTGTTATGGACAGAAATAAAAATACCATTGTGATGAGCTCGGTGTCACGATCCCAAAAATATAATAATACCGGTAGTTTAACTCATATTGTGAAACCTCAAAATGTTGATTACAGGGTGCAAAATACTCCAAATAAAAAGTTGCTTAATTAATTAATTAAAAATTACCATAAAATTATAAAAATTAAATTATCGCTATGCCTCAAAAGAACCTTGTCTAAATTCAAACCCGATCTCTAGTTATATCGAATAATCCGTTACGGTCGATAAACGATTCTATAGCGACTATTTTAAAATTTGATTTGGACATATCTCAAAATCTACATGACGAAATCCTGATTTTTCTCTTCCACTAGAAAGATATACTCCACCAGCTCCGTATGTTTCTTGTTTAACAGAAATCCGATTTAAAACGAATCCTGTACACTCAGTTGAAGTTCGAATCGCCAAATTACGAACTGTAGTGCCATTTGAAGCTCGATTCTAATTATAATATAATTATACGTTCTATCGTCGTCGAT
The DNA here is from genome assembly GCA_030737875.1 of Allium sativum. Taxonomy (NCBI): domain Eukaryota; kingdom Viridiplantae; phylum Streptophyta; class Magnoliopsida; order Asparagales; family Amaryllidaceae; genus Allium; species Allium sativum. The sequence goes on along the minus strand of CM060916.1, from coordinate 341,024,452 downwards.
TAAATAATATATTCGTTATTTAAATAATTAAATACGTTAATTATTACAACGTCAAATATCCGGGTCATTACAGAAAGATTCATTGAAACCTAGGCTATATAAAGGACCCTAGACCAAGGTTTTATTCATCTAAAAATAATGCTAACGGCGAAGCTCTGCTGCAACAAAAATTAAAATGGCCTTTCTTCTTCTAAATCAACTCAAAGAAGATTATACATATTCAAGGATTGCTACAACAAATTCAACGATGGCTACAACAACTTATTCAACATGTCAGTAATTTGGATCCATTTCCTTAGATCCATTCACTACGAGTTCATGTTATTTTTAGATCCAAAAATTTAATTAGTAATCTTGATATGTATGTAATAATTGGACACTGAATCGATGCCTAGTCAGTTCTATTATGACATAACTACCAGATCTGCTTTTATATGTTCATACCGCCGCCATGTTAAATCTTATCATAATATGCCTGTTCAGTTTATGCCTATTTCTATCAGTTTATTATTGATTTGTTATTATGCCTGTTCTCGGTTCTCTTCTCTCTCTCTTTTCCCTTTTTATTTTTATATAGCCAGGCGACCTTCGAGCCTAGGCCTAACGCTGAAAAATGTGAAGGTGCGAAATTGGTAATAATAAGGAAAGTCATAATTTGGGGCATGATTGATATTGGAAAATATGGATCTAAATTTGGGCATAAATTTGGAAATATACGAATATGGGTTTGGGGGCATATGTCTTGTTTGGTAATATGAATTTAGGCATACGTTGGAAATATAATTTGAGCATAAATTGGGACACATGTAAGTACTAATTTGGGGCATAAATTGGGATGTATGTGAATATGAATTTTAGGCATAAGTTGGAAAATATGCGAATATGGATTCAGGTATAACTTGTATTAAAATGGGTGAATATGGACTAGGTACATAAATTGGAAAATATGTAGATTTGGGTTTGTGCATAACACACAAACACACACACACACACACACACACACACACACACATATATATATATATATATATATATACATGCCTTGACTTATAACTTAGGAAAAGGAGCATATGGTGCATAATTAAAAGGTGAATTGAAAAAGGAGTGTAAAAGTCTATGATTTGAATAGTTAATTGGGCATGTTATTAAATATGGGGCAAAAGAGAAATAACCACCTATAATGATATAGATAGATTTGGATAAAAATGGAATGTCTAGTAATTACAATTAGGAACTGCATTTGCACTTATGACACGAGGTTAGGTTGCATTAGTGGTGGAAGTCTTCCCGGACCCGACCAGCATATCCAACAGCCACTACTAATGTGAGAGGTCTAAGTGTGCAAATACAAATCGGGCTAAGACACGATGTTAGACCCAACTATGGAGTAAGACTGCCCGGACCCGACCGACATATCCAGCATCCACACGTTGTAGGCCTAATGTGGGAGGTCTAGCCCATTATCTTTACTAATAATCGGAATAGGTTTGGTGTCACACTTTTTTGGTGTACACCTGAACTTACGAAAATGCCCTTTACCAAAAAACAAACACATATGATAAAAGGAATTAAATCAAGAAATAAACGGAAAGTAATTAAAGTTAAATAGCAATGTTACTTTAATTAGCAATGCGCGTCATTAATGACATTAATAGAGACATAAATGGGATTAACGTTAAAATTTGAAAGCAGACAATTAAATCTAGAAGGGTAACTTGCATGCTAATACACATATATATATATTTACTTCATATAAATATATAGAGCATAAATTTTAGAAGTAATGCATGTTCAAATTTGAAAATAAATGCGCGTCGTAAATGGAATTAAACCACACAATAAAAGGGATTATGTTAGTCAAGTAACGTTCTAAATCAAAACAATTGAAACAAATACGTGTAAATATTTGTGGACATATTTATTTCAAGAGTATGTACACGCGTATTAATTCCAGAAATAATCGCATTTGAATTTGAAATTTAATGTGTGCTAAGAATGGAATTTTTTTCAATAAAAATAGAAACAAAAATAAATGTTTTGAATAAGGTCACATGAATTAACATGCATGAATTAGAAACAGAAGAAAATTAATGCGCAGTAATGAAAATAGGAAAATAAAAAGAAACTATCGAGCAAATAAATATGCAGAAAAATAAAATGGGCAAGAAATATATCACACCATATACTAACAACATATTTTTATTTTGTTGAATGACTCGGATTTTATTATCTTATATCGGATGGGTACAACAAATTTGGACATCTATAAATAAACTTATAGGTCATAGCTCTCAAATTCATATTTTTTGATCGGGTGCTGAAGCCCTGCCACTACCTTTCTCCTCCAAATTCTTTAGAACTGGAAAATTATAAGATATGCACTATCCATTCTGCATTTGAATGCAAATATAGTATATTCAAGATTTAGATGTCCAAACTTCCTATCGAAACCAAGATAAACGGATTTAAATTGTTATTTTTAATAAAGGTATATATCATCGATTGACTCATGTTAAATTAACAAGATATTCTTTCAGTCCTTTTTTACGCGTTAGATCTTCTGTTGAACTTTGGATATGTGCAAAGTATGCATAAATCTGCAATATTGACATATGTATACAATATTTGCAGGAACAATATTCCACACGCGCAGCGCGTGCCGTGACGCTCGTAACCATAATTGGACATGGTAATGAATTGGACTATTTAACCTAATTTAATCCATAAGGATTGTATGATTATGAACATAAGTTAGGGTTAAGTAAAATGGGATGGGTAGTGGGTGGGTTAAGTAAAATAGAGAGGGTGGGTAATATTTACATATAGACCCACGAAATTAACCCAATAAGGTTATGTAATTAAAGACACCTAGTGGTATACATAACCAGTGGAAAATATAATAAAGTTATGTAATTAAAGACACCTTGTAGGGTAAGCATAACTTGTAGAAATGATAGAACTGGATATGTGTAATAATATGCTAAGTAAACAACGATAAGTTGTAGTGACGCGTAAATTGAATTTGTGATTAAATGAGAAAGAATGAGGAAAACTTGTAAAATAAATAAGCTATATTTAATCATAAATGGTAAGTGACATGTTAATTAGGAAACATGTGTATTGAGATATACTTTATAACGTATTAAGGAGAACATGTTATTGTAATGATGTAACCAAGCAAGAATATAAAATAGATCGTGGATTACAGACCTTGGGCCACAATCTAGAGAATAACATGTTATGGGATTATTAATAAACTTTAATGGATTAAGTTATATGATTGAAACTAATAAGCAAGAGAAACTTGGTAAATTGGAATAAGAATTCAATATGAACAAGAATAACCAAGTTAAATGGGAACCGGTTGAGGTAAGGCAAGCACGTAAAAGAATGATTAGACATAGGGTCCAACAACATATCAAAGAAAGACGCTTGGACCAGTCCGTACGTTTGAGGGTGAATAACCCAACGGGGTAGATCATCGAGGTGTAATAAGACATGAGGGGAGTGCACATTCATCTGATTGTTATGACGGCTCCAAAGGACTGGAAGAGCAAGCATGCGGCTTCCTGAAGTACGTGAGGTGCTCTTAGTAGTCCTCTATGCGGTGACAGATGTCTTAGGCTGTACTTGCAGAGGTTGGGTTTGCGCGTAACTACTAGGTGGTGGGCCTTGACTGCAGGTGTAGCTATGCAGTCAGAATGATGTGACGAGGTGACACCAGGGTGATTAGACGGTTGCCTCACGAGGAGGTAGAGAGGGTCATGACCAACAAGGATAGTAGATCATCAGATATTTGTCATCGACAGACAGCGGGATGCAAAAAACTAGAGCTAAACCCAAGATATCATTTCACTTTTCGCTATCGAGGTATGGGGTTGAGGGTAGACGCCACATGGATGTTTAGATTGGTTGTTATTATGGGCGGTCGCTTAGCTCTTGTAGTTTTTACTAGATGAGGGAGGGGCCGAGGTGGGGCCATAGCCACCACTAAAACAGAGCCTAGGTATATTTGTATATAGAGGCTCTTTAAAGACGGGCCTGTACAGATATGGAAAAGCTCCCAACCGAGTTCCATGTTTCTTGTATCGCCCTACCGTGGAACTCGATGCACATTAAAGGAAGTACGACTGAGGTATCGAGCTACAATTACAGTACATATGTGGGACAGTCTAGATACATGCATATCTGCTCTAGGTGGTGTATCGTAGGTTAGGAGGCATTATTTCGATAAGGAATCTGATTCGATCGATGATGGCAGTCCATACGCTTTATATAGATAGATATATGCGGAACGTAACATTTTATATAGAGATCCGTACATCACTCCGGCGTAGGATGAGGGACTGCGTTCATTACGGTGGAGACCGTGCAAGTGGGGTACCGTGGGGTTTATCTCAATATTGAGATATCGCTACATATATTGTATTAGGTGAATCCATGGGAAAGTATATGGGTACGATGCGCGTATAATTTTTGAGTGTTATTAACCCAAGTAACCTAATAATCAAGAAAATGCAATGGAACAATATTAGTAGGGATCATTCTACTTCTGATATACTATTATCTGTGCGGTGCAGAGAAATGTATTTAAGAAGCACAATATATCATGCTCATCTTATCTTGCTCAGTTCACACTTGTTACTGTTACTATTATCTTGTTCTTCTAGTTTTATATATGCCTGCCATGATACTTTATGTCTGACCCTTTTTGTTTCCTCTTCTCTCCCCCCCCGGTTCTCAAGGTGGAAGTGCTTAGAGTTGATTTGGATTCTTTCAGCTTAGCTTAGATTTTGGATATAGATGTACCGCTTTGACCTCTGGTCAACTCTCTTATGGCTTCACATGGGAAATATGGATTTATGCTTTTTTACTCTGATATTTTTGGCAAGATAGATTATTTATGTAATTAGTTACTTCAAACTTATGATGTAAACTAAGTATTTGGGACCATGATGTTTTCATTTAAATAAAGTTTTTAATTCCGCTGCTATTTTACATGTTTATTTTATGATATCATATTCTTATTTACCAATAATGCTTCATGAAACTTAATGCATTCTTTATAGAGTGACATTAACGGACGTGGGGTGTCACATAGCATATATTATCATGTTATTATATGCTGACTCTTTGGTTATAGAGGAAGGTCAGATTTGAGATATAACCGGCCTGTTTACATATCTTGCAGTACAACTTTTGGTACATCTTATTTCTCACACCAAACTATTGTCTGACCCAAGGTTTCATATTTCTTCTCATTCTCTTCGGTACTCATCGACGATGCTGATGAATAGATTAGATAGCAGGTCAGGTTATACGAGATGCCGAGCCGGAGACAACCTTGGAGGAGCTATAACGTATACTTGTATATATTTGCTTTCCATTGTTACGAGCGTACTCTGATAGATTTTAGTGAGGATGACATGTATTCAGATATTATTGGATTTCATGTACATGACTCAGTGATTTTGATTTTATGCCAACAGTTTTGTGTTTTGTCATCTCTCGTTACATTACTGTCTATATTTCTTATTATATATTATCCATGCGCTATGAAATATATGACAAGTCTAGTTTTGTTTATCACTCTTGATGGTTGGCCCACACTTAGCATGCTACAACACACTACTTTACCTAGCTACATGCAAGTGGCACGGGGCTGTCGTCACATTTGGTATCAGAGCTTTGGCTATACGATTTAACCAAAGAATTAGGATATATACACTTAAGAGAGACGTATTTGTAGATTGCTGAATCTATATACTATGTGATAATGTATATAGTAGTCTGCACCTGACCACCGTTGCTACTTTTCTCGAGTAAGTATTGACTATTCTTGTTACAAAATCTAAATGAGTCGAGCCGCTAGAAAGCAGCTAGGAGCAATTCTACATCGGAGGTCCAGGAGTTGTTGGACATTTGTGCTCGTATTTTTGAAGACTTGGGGATTGACAATGCCATGAAGAGGAAGCTCGCTTCTCGGCAACTTCTGGGTAGAGCCATGAGTTGGTGGAACTCTATTATTCTTTTCACCCCAGAGGATCTGATTACTTGAGATAACTTTACGACTAGGTTTGAGAACAAGTTGAATCATATGGCCCAGAAATCTATCTTGTTTAAGAAGTTTGCCAAGCTGAAACAGGAGGATAACACAATCTCGGGATATGTTGTTGAGTTTGAAGCTCTCTCTAAGTATGCATGCTCTTTAAATGAAAACCCTTTATCAGAAGAATGAGGGTTTTATTATGGAATTGGACAAGTATATTGGGTAGAAGTCCATAGATCATATCGAGGATCCGTTAGATAAATTGATTAAGAAGGCTCTTATCCATGAAAGCATGTTCCCAAAGAAAATTGTTTATAAATTTGCTGAGGTACCAAAGCTATAGCAGGGCGGTGGAGGTAATAAGAAGAAATGGAACGAAAAGGGGAAGTAATAGAAAGAAGAGGATGGGCCTAATAAGAAGAAGGACATGAGCGAGGATGTCTGCTTCGCTTGTCATAAGAAAGGGGACTATGCTAATAGGTGTACAGTTAAGACAGGCAAAAAAAGTGATTTAACCGTGACAAGGCGGGTCACCTGAAGAAAGATTGTTCGGAGCCGATGAAAGATGAGAAAGGTGTGAAGACTTATGATTTGGACATAGTTCCTATTTATTCTAGTGCACCGACTGCTAAGGATAAAGGAAAGAACATCGTGGTGGAAGGTATGCTTTCTATCAGAGACATTTATGTTAGATTTTTATTTGATACTGGAGCTACACATTCTTTTATCAATAGTGATTTAGTGTGTTGATTGGATTTGCACCTTAAACTTATAGATGAGTCCGTGGTTATGACTAACCCAGTAGGTGGTTCAGTTAGTCTTTGTATGGTTTTTTATGGTCTTGTTTCATCTAGTCATGGGCGCTTCTTTGTTTGTGATGGTTTTATCTTGAACTTTGCGGGGTTCGGGATTATCTTAGGTATGGATTAACTTAGGAAGTATGCATCAATTGTGGATGCGAGAAGCTTATTGTGATGATTGGGAAAATGAAGAAGCGAGGAGTTGTGCTTAGCAATTTACCGGAGGATGGTGTAACGGTCGTCTATTTATATTTGCTAAGGATTCCACAGGAAGAGTTTTTATCTACACCTATTTTTTATGAGTATCCAAATGTTTTCAAGTAAGTTTCTGGGTTGCCTTTGCATTGTGATATCAAGTTTAGGATCGATTTGGTAGATAAAGCCAAACCCATTGTTATACGGTTGAGACAGATGGCGCTGAGAGAGCAGAAGGAGCTAGAGGTGCAAGTTAGAGACCTACCAAGAGGATTCATTTAAAGAAGCGTATCTGAATGGGGTGCACCTGTTGTGTTCGCGACTAAGGCAGATGGCTCGTTGAGACTATGAGTGGATTATCATGTGCTGAATAAAGTGATTGAGAAGAAAAATTATCCATTACCGAGGATTGACGAATTTTTTGATCAGTTGCACGAGGCAAAGTTATTTTCCCAGACATATTTGGCTATAATATTTCACCAGTTGAGAGTGACTGACGATAGTGTGTCGAATACCGCTTTTAAAGCACTTTCTAGTTTCTTTGAGTGTTTAGTCATGTCGTTTTGATTGACTAATACACTGACATATTTTGTGGATCCTATGGATACGGTATTTAAAGAACAGCTGAACAGGTTTGTACTTGTGTTCGTGAATGATATTCTTATATAGTATGACGAATGAGGAAGACAAGACTCATTTGAGGATTATGCTTGGTGCTTTGAGAAGACACAGGAATGAAGGCCAACTTTTCCATGTGTCACTTTTGGAAGGAAGAAGTGATATTTTTAGGTCATGTAGTATCAAAACATATTAATGGATCCTGTGAAGACAACTGTGATTCAGGATTGGAATCGACCTAAGAATGATATGGATATTCGGAGTTCCCTTAGTCTAGCTGGATATTATAAACGATTTATCAAGGATTTCTATGAGGCAACTGCACCATTGACTAAATTAACGAAGAAGAATCAAGTTTTTGATTGTGATGCGTGGTGCGAGCATGCTTTTGAGGGTCTAAAGGAGAGACTGATGAATGCACCAGTATTGGTTATTCTTAATGGGAATAAAGAAATGTCTGTGTCCACAGATGCTTGTGGCATAAGTATTAGTACTATATTGATGCAGAGAAGAACAGTTGTCGCTTATGCTAGTGACAATTGAAGCAACATGAAAGTAATTACCCTACTCACGATTTGGAGTTGGCGGCGACTGTCATTTCTTTGAAGATGTGAAGGCACTACTTGTTGGAAGAAAGGTTTGAGTTGTTTACGAATCATAAGTCATTGGAGTATCTTTTCTCTCAAAAGGATTTTAACCTTAGACAACAGAGATGGTTAGAGTTTCTACCCTTATATGACTTTGGTATTTCCTATACTTTAGGAAACGCTAACACAGTGGCAAATGCATTAAGTCAGATTCATGTTGGACTTGGAGCTTTGTTTCGGGAGTGGAAGCAGCTAGAGTATTTAGTTGGATTTGATTTCAGATCTTGTTGTGAGTGGGAGCCTGAAATGTTAGTTGAGTTTATCCATCAAACCTATTCTTATTGATAGGTTTTGAGCAAGCTAGAAGCGAGATGCTAAGACAACAAAGATTTTGGGTAAGACTGAGATGAGAGTCGACTCAGACGATTTAAAACGATATGAGATCAATCGAGATGGTTGGTTTGGCAATGTGCATTCCAATTGTCGATGGTTTTTAAAAGGAAGTTTTAAGAGAATGTCATCATTCAAGATTGACTATCCATCCTGGTGGTAACAAGATGTACCAAGATATGAGAATGACTTACTACCGGGAAGGTATAAAGAGTGATGTGGGCAGTCATCTCGAAATGTATGAATTTTCAGCTAGTGAAAGCTGAGAAGAAGAAGCCGAGTGGGTTGCTTCAACCATTAAAGGTCCTAAAAAGGAAATAGGGACTAGTATCTATAGATTCTATTGGTGGATTACCATAGACTAGGGCAGGTTATGAAAGTGTTTGGGTTATAGTGGATGGCTTGACTAAGAGAGCAAGATTCGTACCTGTCAAGTCTACTAGGACGACATCGAAGCTGGTTCGAATTATATATAAAATGGATTGTTCAATTGCATGGTGTGCCGAAAAGAATAGTAAGTGATAAGGATCCTTTATTTACTATCGAATTCTAGAATAGTCTACAAGAGGTGTTGGGCACTGAGCTACATTCGAGTACAACTCATCATCCTTAGGTAGATGGATAGATTGAGAGGGTGAATCAAGTTTTGGTAGATATCTTAGTGCTTGTACTCTAGATTTTGAAGGGTCTTGAGATGATCACCTCCATTTGGTAGAGTTTGCTTATAACAACAGTTAGCAAGCGAGTATCGGGATGACACCTTATGAGGCATTGTATAGAAGGCCTGTAACACACCTTCCCGTCGGTGAGAAGTAGGAATTAATGAGATACTTGATCCTGAGATGATTCGAGAGATTTCAGATAAGATAGAGAGCATTCGTCAGTGAATGAAAGCAGCCTAGGATCGTCAGAAGAGCTATGCGGATAGGAGAATTTGAGATTCGAGATTCTCAGTTGGTGACAAGGTATTCGTTAAAGTTACTCCTCTGAGGAATGCAGTCCCGTTTAGAAAAAAAAGGTAAGTTGGCTCCAAGGTTTGTCAGGCCATTTTCGATCGCCAAGAAGATCGGGAACTTATGGGTATAAAGTGGATCTACCTTCGACAATGGGGGGTCTGCAATATGTGTTTCATTATCTTGTTTATGGAAATTTGTGCATGACTCGGGTATTATAATGGCACCAGATCAGCTGGAAGACTTAGAGGTTGAGCTTGAAGTTTCGAGACCTTACAAGTCACTTCATATCGTGGAAGCGATAAAAAGAAGCTAGGAGGAGGGTAGTTAAGCTAGTTAAGATACAATAGGGTGATGATAATGACTTTACATGGGAGACGGGGAGAGTATGTGGGAGGCACATGCAGAACTCTTCAGATGGTATGCCCAATTTTTTGCATCTACTTGCATCATCATATGTTATACTGCTAGATTCTACATGTTAGGTTAGGACATTTCATGCATGGATTGTTGTATTCCAGATTGTGTGCCAGATTGATTTCCCTTGGTTGGTAGGCATGCGGGATTTCGTATGTGATGCCTGAAATCTTGTACCCTTTAAACCGATAATATCAATCACTATTCGACTTAACTTGCATGAATCCTTGGATCATCAGGAGTAGTATAAGAAAACAAAATAAAGTATCACAATGGTGGGAAAGTATATAATATTGAACTATATTTTTACAATGGAAAACTTTAAAATATTCATTAGAGTCTAACCTAGATTCAGCTTGGATAGTTATAATACCTTCCCTTGCAATTGTTGACAACAACAAAACAACAGTAGAGTACGCCCATACGTAGACGAATATCTTCAGGTCCTCTGGAAACTCCAATTGACTTCAACTATCTTCAATTTATCCTGAAACAACTCAGATCTGACCTGAGTATTAAAAACACCCGGATCAGGTTTGGATAAACCAGCATGAAAAAATCTCAACAATAAATGACAATGTCATATATCAGTTTTGGGGTGAATGAAAAATCCTTTCGAAAAAAAGAGTATCTCATAAGACCATGCCACACATAAATGCAGAACAATTTTTTCCCTCATGAAAACTAAAATATTTTATATAAAATCATTTTGATATTATTACTAATGTCTAATCTTTGAAATCATTTCGAATATAAATATTCGCATACCTGAAATTGTTACATTATCAAATTATGGGGCTACTATGCCATATAATCTAAAACATAGGTTCTTATTGGAGGATTGGGTTTCCATACAGATGACTAGGCTAAAGATTTTCCTTTTCCACGATTGGGAACACCTCTAGAGGGATGCCTTAAGAACCTGAACAACCATGAATTCTCTACCAATACAAGACCGGTCCACCTCTGCACATGCCCTTATGGACATGCATCTTTGATGGTGCCGAAAACCTCATTTACCGATCTTAACCGGCCTTTAACCAAGCGTGCTCTTATCGACACACTACATTAAAAATATACCAGGGCTCCATACCATAGTACTTTATCTAGAAGTAAATGATGTCACCCATTTACCAGACTTGACCTAGATAGCCTTGCCGCATCAAACTTGTTTTGGTCAATCCCGATGCGTGAGGATCAATATAGGTAACAATTTACATTTCATATATCATCTTCATTTTCTTTGATTTTCCATATTGACATATTCTAGTGACTACTTCCCAACTCTGTTCCAAAGTATATAACCCCTTAATCTTATACGTCTCAGGGAATAGTATTAAGCCAAGAGAAGGTGTATTCTCCGCCACTTAATGTAAGATTGTTAAAAGTCGAAGCACGAGGTCTAAAAATACAATCATCAAACAATTTTCCATACAAGTTCATTCTGGGACTGAACGAAATCAAAGGTGCATCCCAATCACATCCAACAAGGATCACCAGCGAACCGACCTTGCATTGGATAATTTATAATAGAGAACTATCGTTACTCGAATCAAAATTGAGATTTTAAAGCCCTAAACAATAAACAAGTAATTCCCTACCATAATCATCCCAAATCTTCTTTTAAAACCTACAATAGGGTTATTTCGCATGCAAATTGTTTCGAAGTGGTTTTCAGATAGGAATCACCCAAATCTAATTCTGGTTTCTTCAAAATCCAATTATCTATAATCATGAACAAAAAGAGACATAATGTGATTTATTAATCCTCATTTCAATTCCATAATTTCATTTAGTGGATCCAATTGAATTGATCTCATTCAACTAATCTCATTTATACACAGCTTGCTTATAAACAATATTTCATTTTATTTCACCGTCTAAAATCGTGAATAATATTATCTTACCAAATTTCTTGCTTCCATTTGTTTAAATCTAAAGAGTAATCCGCTGTCCAAAATCGTGAATATAATCCCTTTATAAAATCTCAATACTTAGATTATTATATCAAATTTACTTTTCATAAATTTAATAATTCCAAAGGAATATTCACTGTCCAAAACCGCGAATATTTTTCCTTTATAAAATCTAATTCAACTAGACTAATCCCTTTTTTTGTATAATTACAAAATCTCATCTTTTCGACCTAGGTTAATTCTAACTAGATTCATTTATTTATGCAGTAATTATTTTGAGTTTAGTTCTAAGAATATTCTTGATCCTAATAAATCAAATTCACAATTATCTCCATCAATGCAGTTTAGATAGCCAAGAGAGCAGGAAACTGGTTTCCCGAACATAAGCCTAGACACTATTTTTCTGTCATCCTAAAGTGGTCAAGTTATTTGATCAATTATAAAACCTTATTTTGTCTATTTAATTCAAAGAGCATCTAGTATTTCCCTTCGATCAGTTCCGTTCCTCGGTCAATAAATTGACTCTCACAAATGGTATTCAATACACTAGTCGTTTCCATATACTGAATTAATGATTTAATCAATCCAACTTTGAAAAAACTTCTAAATCATTTTTATAATACTTAGATTAGTATTCAAAACATTCACAGTTGATTCAAGAAAGAATCGTTAAATTTAAACTCCTAAAACTATTGCATTCACAGCGTTTCTTTTTAAAAAGTGTTGTAGAAAGTGCTAATATGAACTAATCAAATAAAAAATCTTTTTACAACTCATATTTTATAATTCAAAACTCATTCAAACTATTTAAAATAATTTATAGAATTTGTTTCATATTTTTATATATTTAAAATATCCATTTATTAAAAAATTCCTTTATGGTCACTTAACCGCACAAACGCTATTTTTATAGAAAATTGATTTGGACATAACTCAAAATCTACAAAGCAAAACCTAATTTTATTTCTTTATTTGAAAGATAATACCATTTTAAAACAAAGGTTTTTCATTTTGATGGATGTCGACTTAAATTTCATTCCATATGATGAATTGAAGTTGTGGATCATAAAACTTGAGTTGCCATGGCGTGACAATCTCGTTTGAAGAAAATTTTTGGATTTATTTATCAAACTTTTCCAAACTGCTTGGATATGTGTTATTATTGAAAAGACCTAGTAGGATCAATTAATATGGAAGTATGTGTATTATACTAAATGTGAAATTTCTAATAGATGATTTATCAACTTGTTATGTGCAAGTAAATATTTAATTAGATACACATATAGAAATGATATTACAGATAAGTAGTTTAAAGATTGTAAGTAAAAGTAATGACATCAGGAATTTTTATACTGGTTTGGAGCACCGTCCTACATCAAGTCCCTAAGATACTGTTAGGCCTTTCACTATAAACCCTCACTTCACTTGGAGGAACATGTCTCTACCACCGCTATAGGACTTCTTTCCACCTAGACTCTACCAACTAGGATTTTTTATGCCTGGACTCACTTACGGGATTTGACCATCTGAATTGCCTTCAGGATTTTCTATCGCCTTTCCAGGACTTTGTTATAAGAGTATAGATGACTTGTTTGTGTTCTAGTACAACACTGATTTGTCACAAATGAAGTACAATATCCTATAATGTTCTCCTCGAATTTGTAGATTGACAAATTAGAGTAGGTGGAGACATAATAGAATTTTAATCTCTTTGGAATTTAAATGATGTTTTGAATATAATCACAGAATTCAAAGAGATCAAGAATGCAAGAAATTAGCACTTGGAATTAGCAAGAACTTGGATTCAACGGATAGATAAGAATGAGATCAAGTAAGTTATTTAAGATGTTGTTCTTGCATGTATATATAGTGAATAAAGAGTTACAACTGATGGCGAAGAATTATGGCCGAAATCAGAGAGTTGCATCCATTAAGATTAAAGAGAACTCTTCAGAAAAAGCCACTTCTCCTTAGAATATGACAGTTGGAACTCAGTTCAGTTGACTGATTATTTATAGTCAGTCGACTGAATCTGGGAACAAATAAAAGTTTTGTATACATTCAGATTCAGTCGACTGAATAGGTATATTTAGTCAACTGAATCTGGAATATGCACACAACTTTCATGTGTATACATATTTAGTCAATTGACCTGGTTAAACCAGTCGATTGAAAAATGTATTTTCCAGATTCACTTGTATATATATAAAATATTTGAGATAATTAAAAATAGAAACTTCAAGGCGATATATTAACATTATAATCTAATGTTAGACCCTACTTATTATAAACAACTAACATACTTCTAGAGTCTTTTGTCGTGTTTGCGAGACATCTTGTTGAATTTATTGTTCATCTTATCATTGATCAAAATCTTGTGATTCAGCATTATCCCTCTTTTTGATTGATGACAATACTTGAATAGGATGTCAGCAAACACCAATTGATCACTCCTTGTGTTTATGCTTTTACCTTGAATTTTTGATCTTATTCTGCATTCTTTTACTAGCACACATATGATTTCTCCCTCTTTGTCATCGACAAAAAGGAGATACTTATGATATATTCTTATTAAATGTATTTAAATATTATGTATACACCACTAAGTCAAAATATATGGCAAGCGTTGTGTGTGTGAACATATGTGATATAATGTAGTGAACATGAATCAAAATAAATTCAAAGCATAACATATCATATCATGTTCACACATAATAATACATACCCATAGTAGTCATAAAAGAATATTTACAAACCATTGTTTGAAGCAGAAGATCAATAAAAAGTGTTTTTTTTTTAAATAAAAGACAGAAATAAAGATATAATATGTTTATTCCTTTGGATCTTCCCTTTCATCCTTTATTGGTGCATCTATTTCCTTATCTCCAGCTTTTTCATCCTTGTCCGAGTCATCGGACCCCAATATGTGCCATGAGTGGGATCAAATTCTAGTATCGCAGTGGACTTAGATGTTGGAGAATGGAATTTTAATGACAACAACTTTGTTTCAATCATTATCATTATTGATTATAAAATACATACTAACATCTTTATTCAGAATATATATATATATATATATATATATATATATATATATATATATATATATATATGCAGGAATTGTATGCAGGTAATATAGAAGACCGTACAGTTTAAGATATTCAAAAATTCAAAAGGAGAGTCAAGACTCATGAGTATCAAGATATCAAGAGTATCAAGATATCAAGAGTTCATGATTATCAGAGTAATAAAGTCTAGTTAATATGTACAACTTTGATTAGCACTTAAATTCTATTCTCAAATTATTTGTTTTCAAAATATTTTCAAACTGATTTCAAACTCTTCTAAAAAATGTTTTAAACACTTAAGGATTTTTTAACATTTCAGGTTGCTATCGTTTCCTTTTCCTTTGATAAAAGTAAGAAGATTTGGATAAAAAATGACCTTGCTATTATCAAATGGGTTTCAGGTTATTTTATCCATGGTTAATGGCAACAAGGGTTCCATTCACTTTCAACGCAAATCTCTTCCTTTCTCATCACTCTCTCGCACTTTTCTTTATACTCTCTTACGCCTTTTCTTTTGCCTGCGTGATGGATACGATGAACCGAGTTTGCAACGTTTTATCTAACCCTATTCCCTTAATTCCCCTAATTTCTTTTAACCTTGACTATAATCTGCTTCAACTTGTTCCCACAGCTACCTTCACTTTCTTCTCATTGCATGGTGGCCTACTGGAAGTTCTCGGAATTTTTGATGCTCACTACTGGTTGTTCTTTTGGAAACATGTTGTATGATACCTTATAATGTGCTTCTCGAGGGTTCCTAGCGAGTCTTCTTCCCCATTGCCAGGTGAATTTATGTCTAGAGTATCTCTTGCTTATGCAAGGTGGGTTGAGGATAGTTCCGGTTTCGATGGTCTTACTGTGCAGCGGTGTTGGATCTTCTGGCCTACCTGGTACTGGTTTCAGCCTGCACGAGTCTGGAAGAATTAGTTTCGACGCAGACACATTTTGGCAGTAGCAACTTCTCTTGTTTTGTATTGTTTTCGCGACTCACCACTAAGCGTATTGTATGTATTTGTTTTCTTTTCTTGCGATAGAAGCTATGCTTTGTCTCTTATCGGTGAGCCAACGTTGGTTGCATTGCATTTCCATTTCGTTTTGTAGTTGTGTTGGGATAGTATGTGGTTATTGATATTCCATGTTGGTTGGTGTGTTTGTCTTGTTATTATTTAATTTGTTGGTTTTTGTGTTGCCTTGCGTGATGATCTGTAGTTCTTTGGGTTATTTTGTTAGGAGTTAGGCATGACATTTTGCACGCAATATTGTCTATGATATTGCTGGATTATTGCAAGTGTTCATCGTTGTATGATGTTGTTTGGATCTCAGTCACATTGATGACATGCATGTGAAGCTTTCTGCTCTCGATTTGTTGTTCGTGTTGGTTGTCTTCCTACCTTTTCCGTTAAAACTGCTGGCAACTTCCTGGTGATGTTTTTACGCAAGTGTAGGGTCTTCGGTCCTTGCCTATTATGATGTGATGGTGAGCCGCTTCTATCTTTGTCAGGTGTGATGCTCAAGTAAATATCCTGCTTTTGGACTTGTCATGTGATCTATCCCTGAAGTCTCTTGTAGATTATGTCCTTGCTGCCTTGGATATTGTTTACAGCTATTTTGCTTTTGGGATATTTCGAATTCCCGTTCCAACGACTACACTATTTGAAAACCTTGCATAGTACTTATACTATAGTGATCCTGTGTTCTACACAGTAAATGGTATTATACTCATTTAGCTTTCTGTATAGTGTTCTTTTGTAATCCGATATGTAAACACTTCTCTTTGAGGTATATAATGAATTTCCTCCCTGGTGGAGTGACCGTCATTTTTGTAGTCCAGATTTAGGGTCTAGCTCCGGTATTGTAACCTTGTTAGGATTTACAACCTTGATTCGACGAGGTTTAAACGATCACTTGATCATTTCAACTACTCCAGCCATAGAATTCGGTCTGATAAGCACCAATGGAAGCAGTGCAATATATGATAAGCCATTTGTACGGGAAAAGTACGAGTGATGGAACTACTCAAGAGGACACAATAATTTAATAAAGCCTTCTCAAGGGTGGACGACGTTCCAAAAAGATTTAGCTGGAATTATTCAAATCACATCTCATATGCGATAAGATGTACTTTTGGGGGGAAAATGTTAGCATGCTTTATGGACAGGCTACCCAAAGCCAAGGACTTGAGTTTGAAATTATATTGATTGGAGATCACTCGGATGGAGTGACAGAAAGTTGAAAACTTGAATTCTACATGCAAATGTCACCGTGTCATATCTTCTCCTTCAGATCGGGTTAGATATTGGTAACTCAACAACATCAACTTGGCATGGATGCAACACCGGATCAGATCACACACCCCAGGTTGGATCGCGACTCTTGGGTCGGTCGAATTAAGGCAAGTATCTTCACGAGCCCTTCGAGTCAGATTGAATGGTTCAGGTCGGATGTGCCGGAACCCGACTCGATGGCATGTACTGGAATAGCGTGGCAGCTAGAACATTAGCAAACATTGGCTCGGGTTGGATAAGGCGGAACCCGACCCGCTTGAAGCTACAACAGCTCTTCAACATTGACCTGTTCTTTAGGCATGTTCACCCCTACACTTCCGGATCTGAATACACCTAGCCACGAAGATACACTCCACGTCTCCCACTACAATTCCCGAAGCATGTTGGATGCATGCTACGTGGCACCCGAGCCCATGAACAACCTACATATGGCTATAAATACAGCATTTCGTGGACATTTCAAAGGAGATATTGGCACTTCAGTTATTCATGTCTGCCATGGCCAGCACTCCACAACAGATAATCATCATCTTCTTCATCTTCAATAAAATCTATGAATTCGGAGAGAATTATTCATTGTATTCTAGTGATTGAGTGTTTATATTCATTGTAATTGTAACTTCTGAATGAATCGAGAAACTATGAAGTGGATGTAGGCTTGTTGACGCCGAACCACTATAAATTTCGTGTGTGTGATTGATTTTCTATGCTTTTAGATTATTATTCTCTACAAATCCTAGTTCATTGGGCATTTGTGCCATTTTTTGGTATAACAAGCATCTTATGGTTAACTTATCCTCAATGATCTTTAATCAACTATTTAGTTTTCAATTTGAACAATTTTATCATTGTAGTTAAGGCAACTTAAATGGCTTACGAGCTGAATTCTTCAATGACCAGGCGCTCAGTTAATGTGCGTCAGATGTATGACGTCCAATTTTTGGGCTTTTGACTTCAGATACCTAAATAATGGATACTCATTTTTTTTGGGTGGCCAAGCGCCCATTAAATGGACATCCAAGTTTGAGCGTCCAATAAATGAATATCCTGAAGGCATTCAGTTTGCTAAATCAGAACTGAATACTAAGACTAATACTCAACCTTAATTTGACGACAGGACATTGTTTTTTGAATATTAAGCCTTAATTTATCACCATTGGAGTTGCCCTTAACCACGAATTCATGTTATTATATGAGGATCATGCTTCCATTTGATAATTATAAAATAATGTTATGTGATATTTAGTTAACTTATAAGTTGCATATAGTTTGATACCATGTTGGAAGTGAGGATGTTTAAATAATCTAATTTTTATTGATTATAGATGTGTTCACATCATCATAATGTTGTTAATAAATACAGGAAAATATTATGAAGGACAAAAAGACCAAAAAAATTGCCCAAAAGGACAAGGGGTAAAAAACTTGCTCAAAAGGACAAGTTTTAGTGCAAAATGGTAAAACATGGAACCCCCCTGAATTCCACCATTTGCACTAAAACTTGTTTTTTTGGGTAAGTTTTTGGGCTCCTGTCCTTTTGGGCAGGTTTTTAGGTGAGTTTGTCCTTGTGGGAAAAATCCCCTAATAAATATTAGTTGACTAAATTTATTAATTAGTTTAATGTATGGATTATACAATTAATTTAAATTGTGGACTTTAATATGAAATTTTGGCAAGAAATTAAATAATTATTAAATTAAAGCTTCGGCCTTGAGGAACCACTGTAAATGGAAACAAGGATTTCTTCTTCTTTTTTCTCTTACTTCTCTCGTCGTTTTCTACTATGCTTTCTTCATACTCTCCCTCGTCCCCACAATTTCCATCCCTTGTTTTCGCTTCGCGTAGTGGTTCCTCCGTCCTATATTTTCCTTCCTCTAATCCAAGCTTTGTCTGAAATCGGATTTGAGCTCCAAAATACCCCTTTTTCCTCAACCTCATCAACCCAGCTAACATCCCCCTTTTTACAACTACCGACAACCTCTTATTCTTAGTTTATAGGCTATTTCAGGTAATTACCAGCGTTTCTTGTTCTTCAACCGGTAATCTTGGCTTTGGATAGGAGTTCGACACTGACGTGGAGGTACAACGTGAGCAGCAACTCCCTTCCGGTATGATATGTTTTCGCATTTCGACCTTGGGTCTATGATGGTCCATATCAACCACTAGGGTATTTAATGTCTGCTTTGTCTCGTCTTGTTGGTAGAATTATCTTGTCAGTTTTGTTCTACTGGCCGATGTATGGGTTGTTTAGGTGTTTGGTTCCTTTCTTTCGGTAATTGGAGATCATATCTTTGTTATGTAATGTATCTGACTGCTAGCGGTTTGTGTTCCTTGTTGTTTGGGTCATCACCATGACTATTGACTATACACGAGATGCATGAGCACTGAATTTGGTTGTTTTTCATGGTGGTTTTTTTGCCCATTCACACTGGTACATAGCTATGCTTTGCGGTTCAGATTATGTAATTCCTGGTGCAAATTTGGGTTATCTAGAGTATGGTGTTTTGGAACTACTGTGTTCATTGTTGTTTCAACATTCTTTGCATGAAGCACCATGAATAACTTCTCCTTCCTACTCTGTTTAATTGTCATTTTTTTGCCAATGATGGGACTCTATACTGGATCCTTTCTTGGTCAGTTCGTGTTTCTACAGTTGGTGTGGAGCTCGAGATTCTACTGCTGTAGTTGTTGCCATCACTTCATACCTTGCTTTTTATTGTCGCAGGATGTAATTGTACCCATGTAATTGTATACGGCTTTCTGTGTTGTATATGCAATTGTAATTCACTAGTGTAGTATGAAATGTAATAGGTCATATCCTCCCTGCGTGGAGCGTTTAATTGTAGTCTAGTTAATTAGCTAGCTCCAATGCGATAAGCCTGACTAGGTAGAGTGGACGTAATACTATAAACTCTGCAGGTGGTGGACGACCCACCTTAAAAACTGAATAGCTAGTTGTCTACTAACAATCACCTATACCATACCATTTTTTATTATTAGTTATAATAAAAGATGTTTGTAATCACCTTAAAACCGAATAACTTTGCCAAACAAATTTTGGCAAGAAATATGCAAAATGTTTATAAATAGTTTTATATTAAAAACAGTTGGTACTTTGAATGTAAATATTAAGAGAAATTTTGTAGAATAATTATAAAGTGATAAATTATATGATTTAAAAAATATAGACTTAAGAGAATTAAGGAAAATAGAAATAACTATTAGAATTAATGAGAGAGCTGTAAATTCTTCCATTTTACTATTATTTAATAAATTACTTTGACTTTTGCTTCGTCGTCTTTCTACAATACTTTTTCGTATCCTTGTAATCGGGTTTTCTTATAGTTTATGTTTCATTAGGTTTACTTATTACCATAGCTCTAGCTTAACCTCTAAATTATTTTTTCCTTTGGTTTTTTCATTTTCTTTGGAGTGATACTTGCACAGTTATAAATTATACGATCGAGACGAAAATTTATCTATGGTGCAATTACTTTTTAAACATATTTTACATTATTGGAACAAGTAACAGCAGATAAAATTTTGAATAATTCAACTACGTTTTTCAATGAATAAAATATTAATGTACTTGCATTGTCACCAAGAGTAATAAAAAATATTTACTACAACTACAAGTAGAGCAAACTTTGTGTGCGAAGATTTAAAGCACTTAACTGTTCTGTAACAGCGAAGGTTTGAGAGTTATAACGGGACTAAAGCGGTGATATAGTGGAAAACAACAAGATGCAAAATATTACATTATATATAAATATAAATATCCAAAATTAATTTATTCTTATTCTCACATCATTTGTATAGTAAAAGAAATATTGTTTATTTTTGTATAACAAAACCGAAGAATATCATGATTTATCTTGACGAGATTTGGTGATTACTACGAGTTTGAAACTTATATTGAACGACAATGTCTTCATATTAGGTTCTACCATAACTTTTTTTTTTTGGGTATAAAAGAGAACTGGTCAAATCTATCATTTTACATTGATATTGCTAAATCAGATGCTAGAAATTTCTTATTTAGCATCTGTAGTGGAAAATAGCAAGGTTTTAAGTGGATTTATCATACAGTAGAACTAAATTGAAATGGTGTAGCAGTTGGAGAACGTTATATGCTATATTGAAGACTTTACGAGGTTTCGACGGTGCTTTACTTGCATAGGCGTAACACGAGTTCACACTAATTATTAAAAAGGGTCGAAGAGCTTTTTACGAATCTCCAATATTCTTTTATAATAATATGAACATACTGTTTTCCTCCTTTCCCACTCCAGCATTTGAAAAGATTCACTTCCTTTCTTTTTCTTATATCGCTTCGATTTGTTTTAAAAATACCCTTTACTATATCTTCATGTTTTCGTTCCGTCATTTCCGAATTAAAAAATCAACGTGCTTTTCTCCAAAAAGGGGAAAAAAGAGATTATGATTAGTAGTGGATTTCACTATATTAAGTTCAATAACAATCCAAATGCATTGGGCATTAGATTTACTTACAATACAGCTTAGACATGTACTTAGTTGCTATCAAATCCTTGTTTTTTTGAAGACGATGCTAGAAAATTTAACTTTCGCCTTCACAAAAGTATGCGATTCATTTTTCGTTATATCCTCCAAAAATACAATTATTTTCAGAAAAATTCTTCTTCACCTATTTTAACATTGTTAAGGTTAAGGTTTTTCGATACTAAAAGAAAGAAATATATAGAACTACGAAAGACAAAAGTCATACTGGTGTATACAATTATGTGGAGATAGACGACTATATGTAAAATAATTTCATGGGATGGAAAACAGAGGAAATAGTGTTTTAACAGAATTAGCATTTTTTTTGTTTTATGGTTCATTAAGAATTGAATTAATTTTTTTTCTAAACGGATTAATACATATCATATAAGTCTAGGAGTAGATGGACTTGAACTACCGGCCTCTTGTTCGGTAGGTGCACATATTATCGGGGGCATTGACTTATTACATACATGAACAAACACAAAATTAATTTATTTAAATTTTCTTTCCGTTTGAACTACAGTACGATTGGTCTACTCTGTCACGTGTACCCTCGTGGAACGAAGAATAAAGTTCGATTCCACAACCAGTTTCCTCGTTGATTGAACTCTTCGTATTATATGCTTTCCTAGGAGAAAATCATTTTCTGTTTCGTTCTTCCTCTGGATTCCGGCTCTTATTAAATTTCTTCATCTAAGTGATGGAATCTCTTTTTAAGTTTAGTTGGTGGGGCAAGCAGGTACTCTTCAATTATAGTCCTTTTGTCTAATTATTGTTATTCTACTTCCAGGGTTCCAGTTTTAGCTTCTCCTGGTTCTATCAAAATAAGTTGATATATGGTTTTGGTTTTGCTTGTGTAATTTTATTCCATCTGAAAGTATACTTTTGATGGTTATGGATTAGGGTTTAGACTTTGAGCTTAAAAGTGATGTATAACCGGTTTAGGTTAAGTAATTATGAAAATAGCGAGTATTCGTACATCTGGATATAACAGGTTTAGGTTTTAAATCCTACAGAATGTTTTCCGACATCCATACGTCTGGATAAATTGAAGGGTTCATATGCCATAAACATAGTTCAAACTTTTAACATCTTGCTTACCACGATCAAAGTGTATTGCTAAGGAACCGGGCTGGTTGCTAGGGCCTACCAGCCCGGTGCCTGGTCGGCAGTTGTCCACTGACCGAGCCTCGGTCGGCAGACAACTGCTGACCAGGCACCAGGCTGGTAGCCCCTAGCAACCAGGCCAGTGCCCTTAGCAACACACCTATCAAATGGCCTCTCCTGCTGAGCTTTTTCATTTGTCACATATATTTTGCAATACATGTTTCGGGAGCAGAGCTAGTATTTATAGCTTGAGGAAGGTAAAGAAAGTTATAAATAGTAAAAACTTTACAATCTGAATTACGCTCAAAGTTTAAACAAGCATATTTTACTTTCTGTCCTGCAGCACATTAAAATTTCATCATGCAGTCTTTCTAACGTAATATGATTATAAAATAATATTTAGTTTCTCATGTCTTATAACTCTTTGTTTTGCTACTTTAGTTATCCAAAAAATTATTCACAACAGTTTTTAGTTTTGAGGGAGAGGGAGAGGGAGAGGGAGAGGGAGAGAACAATCAAAGGCTTTGTTGTGTTTCACATGCTCTTGCAATTTCTTTAATGTTTACAATACTCGAATAGTATAGCTCCCATTGCTTTGAATAGTGAAAAATGACGTGAAAGATGACATTAAAAAGTGACATTTTCTATACCTCCAAGCCCTTTATGCGGCCTTTGTTGTCTCACCATATATACTTGAACGGCATAATCCATATCATAGTGTTCGTTGTTCAATTACTAATACAATGACCTCCCATAGATTTTTGTTCTCCTTCATCTCCCTCGAGATCTCATCCGAGATCAGGCAATGGCGGTTGGACAAGAAGAAATTTCAAACATGATTTTTTTTTTTTATTATTTGATACCAATCTCATGCGGGATCTTAAAATCTCAATCCAAGATACAAATTGGGATATCAGTTCAAAATTTCGTTTGGAACTCGAGATTTGAAAACTCGACCTTGTGTGCCTTGATAATTTAATCGAACGAGATGCCGATCGTGTAGTTTGTAATAAAATATGAAAACGGTAAGTAATCTGATATTGTGTCCAGGTTTCTAAATCTCGAATTTCGATCACGTTTCGTCTAGAAAATTTTAGAGATCCCTTTTCGAACCGGGGGAGATCTAGGATGAGACGAATGCATTCTGGATTTCCACATCATATTCTAACGTTTATCTCAAGACTATATTAGAGCATGTGTTATGTCTAAATTTTGTTTGCTTTGATAATAATATTAGTATATAATACCTTAAAACAACAATTTCAATTTACATGATTTGCAAAATCAACAAAATAACACCAAGTTTTGTACCTATTACATTCTTGTATAGTGCTAAGTAAACTGGGAAAAAAAAGAAAAGAACCAATAAAAAAAATCATGTATGGAAGAATTGAATGTGAGATATAGAGATGAATTCTCATTTTCTCTCTCTTTAGTTTTGTATAGTAGGCCCGCTGTCTTTCTCTCTATATTTTTAATTCAAAATGACAAAATGAGAGAGAAATAAACATGAAAATAGATGTTACTTGTAGCCTCGCAAGATTTTGACTTCTAATTTGAACTTTAGTTTCCCTTCAAAACAAAATTAAATTTTTATTCGTAATTAAATTCAGTTTAAAAATTCTCCTTACATTTGGGCACCATTCGAAAATTTTGAGCATAATTCCTATTTCCTCAGATCATTTGCCTTAATTTTTGAACAATTAGATATATTTTGAGTTCTGTGCATTAGATGATCAATCTGCTAATGTCATTACTTCCATTAACGTTGGATGCCATCATTTGATTGATCTCATGCCTATGTAAATGTATATTTTGTTCTTTATTACACATTTTTAACTTTCTCAAAGTTTAGATCTGCCCCCATATTGGTCGAGATATTGAAATTTGATATCGATTGGGATACCAAGATCTCAACCGACATATGAGAACAAATTTTCCACCAAATTTTGAATTTCGTTACATTGATTCTCCAGGGATCTTGTTTTAGAAATCGGTCGAGATGACCGAGATTTGAAATAATGATCATGCCATGTGAAGTTCAATTTGTTCATTCTTGTATTTTTGAGCATGTTTTTGAAAATATTGAGTATAGGACTAATGGGTATTCGAGAATGCATTTTTGCAGTGTTCTTAGTTTTGTCCTTTAACATATAATCTATTTACGTTACAGCTACCTTGATCATAACTTTATAATAAGTGTTAATTTTTAGGGGATAAATAGTTTTACTTCACATACGTGCCTCTCAACCAAGGTTCGACATTCCAGCTGGCACGTCAGAACCCCAACGATTCAGTCCCGATTCCAACGTCTATTGGACGTTTCAGATATAGGATTTTTTTTTTTTAAGTTACATTGCAGAAGTTTGAAAAGAAATCGTTGACGGCTTTGAAAGTTGATGTAATAGCCGAAATCAAAATTGCAGCTGCATGCAATGTTGGATTGAAGAAGAAGCTCTCTTGATTTTTTTTTTTTTTTTTTTTTTTTTTTTTTTTTTTTTTTGAGATCGTTGATGATGATTGTAGGAATGTAGGGCATGAGTGGAAAGAAAGGAAGAAGGTGGCGTTCAATCTGTTTTGTAGGATTAAATTGGGTTGGATAATACAAATTCATTAAAAGTAAGATTACGTTGCATTAAGTTGATGCGTACATACCCACTCCCTAGATGTTAGTCAGTTGACTCATTTTTTGAATAGCATTCTATTATGGTAGCTCTTGAACCCAATCCCATTTTAGTAAAGTAGATTAAATTTGGGTATTATGAATCATTAATTAATAGGTTATAGGTTTGGCATCATGCCACATAACATTTGTATCATAGACAACAATTGATAGTGTATCAATTAAACATCTTGCATAACTAGATCTGATGCTTTTATAATCAATTTTCTGATGTAAGGTTTTAAAACGCGAAAAACGTGCATGAGGCATTTTCAGGTCTGTGAGGCGAGGCGTTAGCCTCGAAACGGTGAGGCGTAAAGCTTTTCGAGTAAGAATAAAGTGCAAAACATATATACATATATATATATATATATATGTGATATTTTAAATTAATTGATGCAAAAAATGAAAAACAAATCATTTTAGATCTGATTTTGAACAAGTATATGTTTTTATTATAGATTAAAAATAAATAACCGAAATTCATATGATTCAAATTTCGAATTTCAAAATTATTCGAAGATTCCAATAAATCCAATTTTTATTCCTTACATCAATTCAAATGGATCTGCAAAAGCTATTCCGAGACTTAAAGAAGTTTGTTGAAAAACGTTTTTTAAATAACAATGACGAAATCCAATGTGTAGCTCTTGATCGTTGTTTCATAAACAATCTTACTTGACTACGTCAATATTGGAATTGAAAAGTAAAAAAAATGCTAATTATTATTATCGTAAAATTTGTTTTTATTTATTTCTATTATATTATTGAAGTTTAATTATCTTTATTAGTGTCAATATCCACAAGTCTGCAACTAAAGGTATTTTTTTAGCCATATGCCTCAACAGTTTGAGGCGTGCAAGACGTACGCTTTGCATGCATCAAGCTGTTGAGGCGTAAGCTCTAGAGGTAAAAAGCTTTTTAAAATGAGCCTCAAAGCATTTTATCTCTTATTTACTTGAGGATCTCCTCTAGCCGAGTATTGACGTGGATTTTTAAAACAATAGCATGCTTCAACATATATTTAAATTTTATTCTAGGAAATATTTTAGTTTAATTTTCGATTCTAGTATAGGTGTTCCTCCATGTTCGTATTATTTGTTTATAACCTATCGATAAGGATAACCAAATCCACTCTATATACGGATATATGTTATTATCGGGCATGGATACTGAAAAATTAGCTATTTCAATCTAGTTTCAGAGTCTAATTTCAATTTTAGCATAAGTGATCCTTCATGTTCGGACATTTTGGTGATTCTGTTCTGGTTATGACCATGATTGGGATGAAATCTGATCCGAATCCAGGTCAAAATTTTCAGTTTTGACCGATTAGATGCTCAAAAGTTAGCAAAAACAATAAGAAAATGGACTTTTTTTAGGGCAGAAAACATGTAAAAGAATTAAGAAAACAACAAACCAAACAAAATTAAGAAAATAGACAAATATCAAGGACCACTAACTCAAGTGGGTAGTGGTACGACGCTCTAAGATGAACTCCTAGAGATCATGGGTTCAAAATCACCAAGGCATCAAAATAAGTGCTCTCCTTGAATAGAGTATTACTTTTGTCATAAAAAGGACAAATGAGTTTTTTAATAGAAAAAGCTTGATATTTTTTGTCAGTTCCAACCAACTTAGCAAAAGAACATGAAAAAACAATAATAAAATCAATTCAGCTGTCTAATGTATGACGTATGACTAATTTTTGTGAATACAAATATGTACTGTCTGTTAAACTATTTTTATTAAAAAAAAAAATCTTAAATGGAATTATAATTGAGATTTTTGGAGTTTTTTGAAATTGTAGAGAATCTTGAATGAACGAAGCAGAAACCAGTATTTTGAACTTGGTTCCTATGTCAAATGCCAATATCGTAGCAGTTTCTATATGTGATGCTAATAGTACAGTGTTTTCTTTTATCCAATGCTCATGTGTGATGTATGTGCACGTGCATATGAGTGTACGCTTGCTTGCATGGTGGGTGGTGTGAGGGTCTGCTAAACCTCGTTCTACACTTCTACGTTTTTTGGTGCTACACTGTTCCAAACCAAATGAATTTTTTAGAGATGTTTAATATGTTCGGAATGATAAGTCGTATGTTAACCGTTAAAACACTTGTTTTAACAGTTGATTTGAAGCATGATTTTGAATATTTTAGGATTATTCAAGCTACACTAACTTATGTAGAGATGACCTTGAGTTATGTGAGAACACATCTACAAATTTTGTTTGATTTCGATTTGTGTAGGTTGAGAAAGCAGAAGAGGCGTGTATACACACATATATAAAAATTATTATATTTTTTGTTTCTATTTACTCAGGGACTGTATAAACATAAGTGCATGCCCTTTGTATAAAAATTATTGATTTTTTTTTCCTTCTATATACTCAGCGACTTTGCTCTGTGACTAAGGCTGCCCAGTTTCATATAAGGATAATAAAATTGAAATTGGCCAACTTCCCATATCCACATTTACATCCTCTTAACAGCAAGCTATAAATATGACAAGAGTCATTAATCAGTTATGATCTACATCCACCATTCCATGTTTTCCCTTATTCAAAATCGTTGTTTGTTATTTGAGATGCTGGCAGCATATCATATATGGAAAGTAGTTGTCCTTCAACTTATTATATTATTATGTGCAAGGTTTAAATGATATGTCAATAAAATCTGAGGTTATTTATCAACAAAACCACAAATTCAGTATAGCACACATCTCTGTAGTATTCTGCACTGCTAGTGGGTATATTAACATTGGTATCTTTGTTTTCTTAAGCAGTATGGAAATGGTGAACATGCAACCTCTGACGATATAGAACTTCAGAAAAAACTCGAGAAACTTCTTGAATCAACTAAATCCAGCAAGGTTTACTATCTACATAGCATGTATAATTGTTTTTGCAAGATTCATATCTGATGTTTAAATATTTTTCAGCATTTCCAAAGGAACGTTGTTCGTGGAGTGGAAGGGTATTGTGTCACAGGATCCAAACAAATTGAAGTTGGTATGATGAGACTTTGTAGTGCTAACACTTCCATTATAATTTATTCATTTTACATAGTCAGATTTTTTATTTTTATTAATAGGTAATAAACTGTCTGATGACAGCCAAAGATATGGTGCTGAGAAAACATGTACAATTGGCGATACATTGTCCAAGGCTGCAATATATTTTGGAAGGGCTCTCAAGGAAATGGAGAACGAAAGAGGGAATTTATTGAAATCCTTGACCACACAGGTTTGATTAGTTTTATATTGGTTTAATGATATTGACACGACATCTACAAATTTCCTACATGTATCCATCTTTTATCTACTTCCAAATATCCAAACTTGGTATAGAAAATAGGTTGAACAAAAACAGAGCAATTGGAAGTTATGCTTTCTTAAAAAGGAAGTCATTATGTACTATTGCTGATAACAAATTTGGCTTGGTGTATTGATATAAGTCAACTTAGCAGTCATAACCAAATTGGCTTTGAGTATCGATATAAATTAACTTGGCTGTCTTGAATAGCTAATGCAATGTTAACATTCCTCAATTCACAATTTGCAGTTGAATCTCTGAAACAATATCCTTGCATTGAATATGAATATTGTATTATAATAACTGTGATTAATGCGAGTATTATGCATTCTCATTGGGGTCTAATTTATTAGCTTAAAATATTGTTCCAAAGATTGTTTCATAGCGTTGGATCACTCATTTGCTGATTGTTTGGTTGATTTAGGCTGTAAATCACATTTCAATTAAATATTCGTATTACCTTGGATAAAAAGTCCTTAATGCATAAGAAATCAGCATAAAATATCGTTATTTTTGTTGGTCATGAATTCATAACAAATAGGAAATAAGTTCAAATGTGAAATTTTCCTTTAAACGGCAAAAGGTTGAATGGTAATGATTTACTTTCTGTGTATCCAAGTTTCATTTATATTGGTGAATAAGTTTTAGTACTATACACATGTTGGTTACATGGTAGTAAAGGTAATAATTTTATATTGGAAAACAGTCCTAGTGCTATACATTTGCTGCTTGTATGGTAGAGATAATAATATTATCATATGCGCTCGCATACACAAAGACACACTCATATGGACACACACACACAAAAATCTGGGTCCCCTTGTAAATCCTCTCTAGTTCCCCCATTATCTTTTCGTGCAATTATATTTAAGTGGATTTTTTTAGATATACGTTATATTCATTTGCAAGATCATTTTCGCAATCTGAACCTTTTAACTCATTTTGCGTATATGTACTATTGAATATAACATGTGTAATAAAAGAATCCACATTGGTATGAAATTATTTTGCATAAAAACAGTGGGGATTTTTTTTGGGGGGCCGGGGGGGGGGGGGGTGTCGAGGGTGCGAGGTAGGTATAAGAAAGGGTTTCTAGACCTTGCCTTTTTTTTGGGGGGGGGGGGGGGGGTAGGGAAGTATCGACATTCCCTCTTATTTATCCTCTTCTCACCCCCTCCACCATTTTGAGAAAAAATAATAATTCAAAATTTGAATCGAAGCGATTTGATAAGTTTTATATGTTAGCAAGATGAATCTTGATCCTCTCATGCAAATGTATAGTGTATATTTATGTGCATGTATAACACACACATATATATGTACATATAATACATGCATGGAGACGTGCATACATACATATATGTGTGTGTATATTAAGAATGCCTGATTTGAAGCTTTTGAATTTACAAAAACCCATGCTAAATAAGTGTTCTACATTGCGGTTCCAAGGGTCTTGGGTTCGAACCCCAGAGATACTAGAATTATGTTTCTACAAATTTCACTATTATTTTAACTAAACCCCTTTTCCAAATGGGAAAAAATAACGAGATGAATATTTTCTTTCATGAGTACTGGTATATATAAATTTTCTTCATTTAGCATTCCAACTTCATGGTCATTGGTATACAAAACTTCTGTCCATGGTTAAATGGATCGTCACTAGAATCTCAATATTTTAGTCACTGTATAATTTGCTAATCACCCTTGCATGTTATTTTGCGGTTGTCACTCGGCAATTAACATTATTCGAAACTCATGTTGGCCATGTGTATATTTTGAACCAGCGTCAAGTGATTAAAATAAAATTATTTCTAAAATTGATTTAATATTCATGCTTCCTAGGTTGCTGAACCCTTGAGAGCAATGGTTATTGGTGCACCACTAGAGGATGCTCGCCATCTTGCTAAACGTTATTACAGGATGGGACATGAAGCTGAAGCTCAGGTATTTTTACTGTGTGCGTCATTCGTAGTTTCCCCTCTTAGTATAATTACTTGTACCTCTCATCATGTCTTGTAAACAAGTTAATATATGGATTATGATATTAGTTAAAACAAGATTCATAATGCTAAAGTGTGTCATCATGCTCCTTGGTTTATAATACGATTTTTCTGTTAGGAAAGGACAATTGTATACAGAATGTGCTAGGATTAATTATGATATTTCTGTTTGAGTGTTTGGCGTTGAAAATGATTTTATGCACAATGAATAGTGGACGTGTTCCTTGTAACATACACAATTAGTTATATTGACTTTCAAAGCATCTCCAATGTACAAGGCCACTGAAGTATCTAAGCGCCAGACAAAAGCGAAGGAAACACCTGGAAACATTGATAACAGCTTAAAATTGGAAAATGCGGAAGCAAAGCTTCAAGAATTGAAGTCAAACATGAAAGTACTGGGCAATGAAGCAGTTGCTGCTTTGGCTGCTGTTGAATCTCAACAGCAGAGATTAACTCTAAAGCATCTTATTGCTATGGTACTCAAAAAGCATTAACACAAAAATAAAATATTGTTTTTAGATATAATGGCCATAATTATATTTCCATTTTCTTTGAAGGTTGAATCGGAGAGGAATTACCATCAGAAAATTTTACAAATCATCGATCAGCTTGAAGCTCAGGTGGGTTGACACGTACATTACTGCTTGGCTTTGTGCCTTATGCTTATGCAAGGGCGTTCATTGTCTTAACCATCACAATACCCTGTGAATCTTTTATCCTTCTGTGCGTGCGTGCGTGCGTGTGTGTGTGTGTGTGTGTGTGTGTGTGTGTGTGTGTGTGTGCGTGCGTGTGTGTGTGTGTGTGTTGGGGGTGGGTGGGGAGGAGAATGTTGAATCTCTCTTTTATTATTACGATAACTCTACATGCATAACCATTTCCTATTCTGTTGCTTCTTCGAATATTTTTGACCGAACCCTATGGTCCTTCAATTATGTAGATGGTATCAGAACAGCGAAGGATTGAAGCTTCTCCTAGTCCGCGTGTTCAGGATTCCACGCCACCGCCACCATCATATGAAGAAGTCCAAGACATGAATCCACCACCAACAATTGATGATTTAACTGAATCTATGAGATATTATCTGGGAGAGGTACTAAATAGCAAATTAAATACCTAGGTAGAAATAGCATACCCATACATCTCTCGTATCATACATATTTTTATTCCTGTGGTCTGTAGGTTATACATTCCTATCAAGCTGAATCCAATGTCGAGCTTAACTTGTCTGCTGGAGATTATGTTGTTGTAAGAAAGGTAATAATTCATCTTGACATTTTCATCTTTATATTCTTAGTACCATTGTAAGTTTTCGGTTACGCTTTTTAGCATTGTCCTTTTAAATATCGTATGTTATTTCTCATCTCTTTTCCTCCGTGTTTTGAGTAATTCATCATCATCATCTAGTGCACAAGGTTTCCGACTGAGCGGAGTTCGGGTTGGACAAGTAGTATGCAGTCTAACCCTATTACTAAAGAGATGTTTCCAAAACTTGGTCAAAAAACCAAACATTCAGAAAAAAGTATTCACTGATACCTCAATAAAGCTCACAGCAGACTTTCATATTCAAAGCGCATTTTACTGTATATAACATGCATGATTGTACACTCGTACTGAGGTACAAATATCAACAAAAAAAGCGAGAAGAGCGGGGCCCCGGGGGGGGGGGGGGGTGGGGGGGGGGGGGATGGGAAAAAGGAAGAATAAGGGAAGTAACAAAAAAAGCAGCAAATCTCATAATCCGTTCTAGTCCAACCAACACCATTTCTTCATTGCAGTTTTTGGAAAGATATACTGAAGTAGTTCTATTAGCTAGCGACCAATTTCCTTTAGTTATAGGCTTTTGTACCCACATCTATTGCTCTCACTTACTACTTCTTCACCTTTCACGAAAGTGCTTGCTTGCACCATTTGAATAATATTGCAACTTGTATAGTTTTTATTTAATCTCCTTGGGACAATAAATCTATTCCCTGAGATGCAAAATGAAGCCATTAAAGGCTTTTTATTATAATAGTTCATTACACTTATAGGTTTCTGGCAATGGATGGGCAGAGGGAGAATGCAAGGGAAAAGCAGGGTGGTTTCCTTTAGAATACATTGAGAGACGTGAACGTGTACTTGCAAGTAAAGTAATAGATACACTTCATTGATAGGGTGCTTCAGGTTCCCTTTGAAAATATACATCATATGTAAATTTGCCAAGCCAGTTCCTATAGTTGTCCTGTTATTCTGTTCTGTCATTTTGGAGTTTTGACATCATTTTGTCAACTGTTACAATTCAAACTTTTCATATATATAATTTTCCTTGGAATGTTTTTGTCAGTTTCTCCTGCTTTTTCTTGTTTAATAGTATTTTTTTTCGTAGAAACATTTTAGGTTAATATCCATTTTGCATTCTTAAAGGAGACTCTAAATTATAATGAATATAACAAAAACCAATATGTTGGTTAAATAGAATGAAGTTTGATGCCAATACAAAGTTTCAAAGACTGATTTTAACGAGATGGAGAATACTAACTGGATTTTGAGCAATGGTTTGGAAACCATATTGCATCTGTACGTATTACTAGTTAGGATACAGATAGTGTCATATCTGCATCTAAATTCAAAACTAATTTTGGATGCTAGATACTCATATCCATGGATACAAATGGATATCAAATATTTATTCACTTCGCTCATAGTTAAGTTTTTGAAAGAGTAAATGAAATTTGAATTTTTCTGGTTCAACATATTTTTTTCCAGTGTTTATAAAAATAGAAGAATAAAAGGTACGATGATAAACAATATTTTTTAGCATTAAAATTTCATTTATACACATAGTATGAACTATTACCTTAATGAAACAATAAGTATAAAGTGTTCTATGTATTAATATATATATATATATATATATATATGTGTGTGTGTGTGTGTGTGTGTGTGTGTGTGTGTGTGTGTGTGCGCGCGCGCTGTGCGCGAGTGCATTTGATTAACTTTCGTCTTTATAAAAGCTGAATGGATAATTTTCGGGTGCAGATACCGTCTATAAGAATTTGTTTTTTGGATTTCGGATTGTTTTTCTTTGCTCGGACATGGATGCAGACAGATTTTTGATTTTTGGTTAAATCATTGTCAGCCTTATTCTTGGTCCATTGTTCTATCGGATTATGCAATAACATAATCAAATAAAATGTTTTAGTAGAAGTTGATTTTTGGAGTGTGTGTGTGTGCGCGCGTGCGTGTGTGTGTGATTAACTTTCATCTTTATAAAAGCTGAATGGATAATTTTCGGGTGCAGATACCGTCTACCGTCTATAAGAATTTGTTTTTTGGATTTCGGATTGTTTTTCTTTGCTCGGATATGGATGCAGACAGATTTTTGATTTTTGGTTACTCATTGTCAGCCTTATTCTTGGTCCATTGTTCTATCGGATTATGCAATAACATAATCAAATAAAATGTTTTAGTAGACGTTGATTTTTGGAGTAAATATTTTATAAAGAATGCCCAATCGATAGAACACAAAATGTACATGTTATGATTTTATACTTTAAACTATGGGTGAAAAGGCTTTTGAGACAGTATCAGATGCATATGTGTTCGATTTTGCCCTATAAGAGATTTGAGTGGATGCTCAATAGATAGAGTTTAAGTTTCGGGTATTATTCGTATGAGTAGGCCAAATGACAAACAATGCCTACATTTTCTTGTTTTGGTTTGTCTTCTAAATGAGAATCAGATGAAAATGGACTAGCTTTACATTCTCAAACTGAGGCAGATATTAAAACATTCTTATAAAGTTTGCACTCCTATGTTAAGATCGTTAAACGTGTACATTTAGAATTGCACTTTTTTAAAGTAATAAGAGTGATATTCTATTCAAGCAAAACACTTTATGATGTATTGGGAGCTTGACCCATGACCTCTAAAACTTGTCTAAAACATCACGTCTCTAACCACTTGAGCTAGAGTCCTTGACAAAATTGCATATTCGTCACATACATTTTCACAGAGTTGAGAATAAATCATTCTAACTAGTGTAACTCATATGTTACATACAACATATTGCAAACAATAATTTTATATATATTTTAATAAAAATGAATCTATGATGCAATATATGGTAAATTTATGAAGACAAATGAGTTATGGAGTAGGCTTATTATAAATGTATTTTTTGTTATGTGATTAATGCAATTCGAAGTGCTTTTCTTGATGAACCAATGTCTAGATATAGATGTAGAAAGATTTGTTTGGGAAGTAATAAGCCCCTTTGACATCTCTTCATCTGCAAAGAATTCTCGATGCGAAAACACAAAGATAAAAGGCTGATCTTTGAATAGATAACAGAATGGATTTGCAGGGTCCAAATGAATTGGCTTATTCGAGAAAAGCCTTGTTTATGTGGACTTCATATTTGAAAAAAATAAAATCAAATTGTTATTTTTGCAAATGAAAATTACATTATATACCAATTTATTATTTTTTAGGGTTTAATATTCATCAAGCAAATAAATGGATATTTGTATTATTAACTGATATAAACCGCAAGAGAAGTGCTATGATAGTCCAAAAGGGGACATGAGCTGAATTATGTGCATTTGGTTCTTATACTTTCTATTTATGTATTTTCATTTATCATCTTACTAGTTGTTCGAAATTGAGATGAAGTTATTAAAATTATTGGTCGGTCTTTTCTTTTTTCTTTTAGAGTTTTTTTTTTTAATATTTTGTAATAATTAAAAAACACATTTAATTTAAATTAAAGAGCGTTATCAACTAGCAGTCAATAGTTAATAAGATAAGTTTGTTAGGTTCTCTCATAAAAAGAAGATAAATGTTCAAGTATACGGATTTCGAGTTTAACATTTAGCTTATAGCGCATTTTATTGAATGATTAATAATATATAGATTGATTTAAACATTGCTGAAGAGATTGGCAAAGATACATGATAATGAGTGTGCAATGGCATCGATCAATATATTTTAATGTATTTAAAGTTTTTACAGTCAATATCAAAACAAAAAACAAGTATATATGATATTTTTAAAGTAATATACAAAATATCTATTTAACAACTAAAAGAAATGTTAATTGAAAATAAGACTTGAAAAGTTACATATCATATTAAAATATACAGATCATAATTTTATTTCAATTATGTAAAATTATAGTTTAATTCCTAATATGTTGTTTTATACCTTGATAATTATTAGTTATCTTTTCGGTAAATGATTGGCCTCTGCCTCAAAAATAAAATACAGAATATAAAGTAAATTATGAAAATAAATAATTAAAAATTCATTTTTCACAAAAAACACGTTAACTGAAAATATTGAAATTTTAAAATAGAAATATTTATCCCTTAATAGTATCATTTTCTAACAAAAATGAAATTTACCAACGATAAAGAATCTAGACTACATACAAATTTTAAAAAGAAATAAAATGCTGTATATATTTGTAATTTTATACAAATTCTAAAAAGGAAAAATTATGAAAATAAATAATTAAAAATTCATTTTTCACAAAAAACACGTTAACTGAAAATATTGAAATTTTAAAATAGAAATATTTATTCCTTAATAGTATCATTTTCTAACAAAAATGAAATTTACCAACAATAAAGAATCTAGACTACATACAAATTTTAAAAAGAAATAAAATGCTGTATATATTTGTAATTTTATGCAAATTCTAAAAAGGAAAAATTATGTATATGTTTGTTTGTAGTAAACTTCCACGTTTAGAAGAAAAAAATTATGTACATGTTTCTTGGTTTTAAAAAAAAAATACTAATTTTACAAAGAATTATATTATATGAGGATGTAACATAATGTTAGAAAATTAAAGATAATTGTGTATAATTGTAAATTTTTAAATTATATGGACTTGAATGAAAAATTAGTTTGACTAGTTTTGTCAAAATGAGATAATATATATTAAATTATTATTTTTTATTTATTCATTATTATTACTATTATTATTTATTCAATATTTAATTATTTTACTTTATTTTTCACCTTTAAATCTCTTGTTATTATTATTACCTTTACTTTGACTTTGTCATTTGGTTTTGTTTTCCATCTCTAGCCAATCCCAACTTGTTTGAGATTAATTGTTGTTGTTGATTGGACCAAATAACAAGTATTAATTATTCTTATTTATATAAAAAGTTCTAACTGAGAATCGCATAATTACTTTAATTATGTGTGGACTTGAATGTAAAAACGGGGTAACTTGGAAGAATTTTTTAAATAGCTGTAGAAATTATTACATATTGTTATTTAGATGTAAAATGGTTGAAGAGAGAATTTAGAGTATTGCAATAATTATAATAATGATAAACTATATAGGAATTTGAAAATAAAGTATAAGGAGAGAAGAAGACATCGCTATATTGATATAAGAAAGTAGGAAATTCTTTTACTTCATTTCTGTTATTTAATAGATTCGATTCCCGTTGTGTCTCTGCATAACCCTAATTCAGATTTTCATTTCTTACCACGTTCTTTGACAATTATGTCATTTCTTCTTCTTCAATTGTTTCCTTTTACTCAATATTTTTGCGTTTAATCTCGCTCACCTCTATCTTCTTCTTATCTTCAATTCACGAAAGTTAAGATGAAGATATACTCGAATTTTTATTATCCGCAAAGAATTGAAAATTGGATCATTAAAAGAAAATATTTGCTCTATCTTTCTATGGGAATTCACGACATATGTTACCTTTTAAAATTATTTAATGATTTTGGAGTTTGCAGAAGTGAATCAATATTTTTTGTTGGATTCATTGAATGAAATTAGATTCAAACATAGAACTTCATCTAATATTTCCAATGAGACTTGGAATAATGAAGAAAAAAAATAAACATTTGGGCATTTTGAATGGAGAATGTAGAGGCAAACTAGGAATTCTATTTTTTAGTT
Organism: Allium sativum; assembly: GCA_030737875.1. Lineage (NCBI taxonomy): Eukaryota > Viridiplantae > Streptophyta > Magnoliopsida > Asparagales > Amaryllidaceae > Allium > Allium sativum. The sequence continues at coordinate 340,986,649 of CM060916.1, read as the reverse complement.
GCGGGTTTTTTTACTTTGGAAACAGAAATAAAAATACAGTCCCAATCAATCGCGTGGAGTTAGCATATGTTGACATGCATTCGTCCGCATACTAAATTGTTTTGATAAATTAATTGTCATACAACGTCGTTGGTCTCAATTACAACTTAATGGGGGCAACTTTTAGTTTCTTAGCATATGCATCCACTAATGTATTTTACTTGTACCTCTATTGTTTTTTTCCCTTCCCTTCCAAAGTTTCCAAATGCACCTTGTTTTTGTAGCAAAGTTTGTACATAAAAGTACAGTTTAATCAAGTCATCATTGGACTTTTCACTTCTGACATATCCTTATCCACTCCAAAAACACCGTGCAAGAATTTTCTTTAACTAAAATTTGTTTATTTTCAAGGCGATCTCTTTCTAGTGTACTTGGTATTCAGCATCAAACCATAGTTCTCATTATCTTTTCAATGACATACAATTTGCATAATCTAAAAAAGAATAGAACTAACTTAATGATGGCTTATTGTATAAGTCAATTTGATAAAACATGACAGAACCACAATCACTTGCATTGCATGTGCGAAAGCACTGAATAAAGTAACCGAGGACGTGCATGTGTCGATATGTAGTTGAAGTTTTAAACTCAGTTTTTCTGTATGCAAAGTTGCGATGTGCATGTATCAATAGGGGGGTGTGCGTACAAAGCTGCGATGCATTAAATTGTGTTAGTAAATATTGAAGATTATACCTTATAAGCATTAAATAGTTTTTCTTCTTTCAAGCAACAGATACTTTGTTGAAAGGAGCATGAATGGAATTTGTGTATAAGCAGATGTGTCTAAATATATTGTACCTACGTATTCAATGGAATTTTTTGAGTGCTATATTTGAAGCATGGAAATTTCAGCATGATGAGTTGTGTATAAGCAATGTATACATTAGATGCATTACACCTACATATTCAATGAGAAGTTTTTGATGGTTTGAAGCATGAATTTTTTTGCTTCAAACCCTTAAATATTGACTTGCATCCATGACAAGCCATAACTGCATGCATATTTAATTTGACACAAATTCCTAAGGCTGTGTTCTTGGACATATGGTTTAGTATTCAATGAACTTGTGTTTTAGCACTTTAAACACCACAGTTGATATGAGATGTAACGTTATGTTATACATGTAATCAGGGGCGAATCTATGTATTGGGTATAGGGGGCAGCTGACACCCCCCCCCCCCCCCTTCAAACATTTTATCACCCATATTAGTTTACCCAGTTTTGCCCCAGTTTTGCCAAGTTTTGCCTAAAATCCTCACCCCTCTCAAATCTTGATCCTCCTAAAAAGGAAGGCTAGATTCGATTCGTCCATGCATGTAATTAAGTCTAGCAATTATTATTTTGTATACTATTAAATTATTTTTTATTATTAGATAAATAATATTTTGGGTTCCATCTCTAGCCAACCCCAACTTGTTTGAGATTAATGGCTTAGTTGTTATTGTTGTAGATAAATAATTGTTTATGATTTAGATATTATTAATAATAGTTTATTTGACTTAAAATCAAAAATCAGTAATTAATATTAATAGATAATGGTTGATGATCAATTTGAATGATTAAATAATTGAAATATAATAATTAATAGTTTGAAATTAATAACCAATGATCAATATCATATGGTTAATAATTAATAGTAGTAAATTATATTGGTAATTGATAAAATATTCAATATTAGTTATTAGAATCCCATAAAAAAGCGGCTATATAATGAATGATAAATTTTACTTGCTAGTGCAAAAAAGTTGCTTTTTTAATATGTTAAATAATGTCTCTAATCGGAAACATGAAATCTGATTACTGATTTCCATACAGACGGTCTCTAAATGTGTCAGTTCGGTAATATTTATTACAAATGACAACCAGTATTCAATGCTCTCCCATTCAGTAAATATTCAGATGGAATCAGATATACAAGTTAGATTGGATGCAGATCGAAAGTTATCCAATTATTAGTTGAATTAAACTTTTTTTTGCCTAAATATTTTGCATATGGTCCATGGCAATAATATTTTTTCTGTGAATCCTAGGCTGATCATATGCCAGGCTACTGAAATATGATATTCCAGAGAGTAAATGGTATTGATTTGTTTAAATATTGTAGTTCTTCATAATGTCACATGTATCTTTTTTATACATATTTTTGTAAGTGATTTCTTAGTTTCTATATAGTGTATTCTTCTGAACTTCTCTATGTTCGGATGTAGTATTACCTGTTAAATTACCTGTGTTTGTGATTATTTGGCAATGCTTCTTGTAAAATACATTTCATAATATATAAGATGCTTATTTATTCATGCTTATAGAAATAAATGGATTTGCATTGCGTGCATACACACGCATACATATACACATGTATAAGGAAAATCTACTTGTACACTGAGATGACACAAGTGATAACGCCAAAGATGTCAACCATTGGGTCCCCTGAAGTCTACCCACATTAAGATTTAACGGCTAAGATCTATGTATAAGGAGAATTTACTTGTACACTGAGATGAAACAAGTGATAACGCAAAAGATGTCAACCATTGGGTCCCCTGAAGTCTACCCACATGAAGATTTAACGGCTAAGATCTATTATGTCCTTTTTGTGTTTTATCGTGTCCTAATATCCCCCCCCCCCCCCCCCCCCCCCCCCCCCCGCTCCCCGGGTTTTCTGCGGGTACACGTGTGTGAAAAAATAGGACAATGCGTCCAATGAACATATACAAGGATCATGGTTACATAGGACGTGGTTCGATAAGAAACGCGGTACGAAAACGGATACGTGGAAGACTGTCTTGAATGTTTCCGATACGAGGGAACGCAAGGGTACGAAACATGTTTTTTTCTTCTACTTTGGGAAAACTGATTTATTTATTTTTTATGTTAACTACCAAATTTTGCGAAGATCTTACAAATTTACAACTGCCCTTTCAATCTATATACAAATTGATATATTATATAGTTGTCCTTCCAATATATCTTACAACCATATATAGTTGTAAACACAAACCGAAGATTCGTTTATTCTTTTCAAAAACCTGTGCATCATCATCTTCTTTTCGCGAACTATTGTTTCATATTTAAAGTACATGTAATTTTTCATGCATGATGTCTTCTTTTTGTTAGTCAATAATAGTCCTTTTCAATGGAAAGTTCACTGCATCACTAGATATGTATATAAGATGTCTATGAATACATGCCACCTACAGATTTGATAGAACACTTCTGCAATATCTATAACTATCATATAATAATGCTTAGCGCACTCTCTTACAAACGAGAGTATGCGTGTACTTGCCATATGATTGGTGGAGACTGTGGATCCATCAATCATTAACTGCATATTGTTAATTATTGTCTATCATTCTCCATCAATTATGGAACAAGTACAAGTGTGCTCTCTTATCTGGTATGCTAATTAATTCCTACCTCGTGCATATTTTGATTTTTCTTTAACTACGAATAACCTTCTACAATGGGGACATGCATGAAATATGCAAGCAATATATAAGATGTCTACATATATATCTTCCAACTAAAGATCTACTGAAAGAATTTTTGAAGCTCTGATTGATGCATGAAATTTTCTTCTTCAACCGTTAAATATTTGACATATATTCATAGGTGACCACAACTACATCTATATTTAGTACAAACCAATTAAGTTTTAACATATTTACTAACATCTATTTGACCATAGTAGTCAGCAAATATCAACTTAAGAATGTGATCCAAATTGGAGCATGACGAGGGTTGAAGCATTTTTTTCTTCTTTCAATTGGAGCATAAAACAGCTACCAAATTCAATGATGTCAGTGTCCCTGTAGGCTTCTCTTGAAAACTCACAACTTTCTTCATTTAACGCATCTTACATTAGAAGGACCGATCAATTTTCTACTATTGTATATACAAGCAAAATGTTGCTGCATGCAAGGGAAAGCTCTGAATTATAGGATGCAAGGGAAAGCTCTGAATTATGGGTAATGTTCTTTGAACTTGTTAACTGTTTAATCTTTACAGACTTTGCATTCCGAAGTCTGAACATTGTTAGCTTCAACATGCATATATTTTACTATTCAAATACTTCATGCAGATTAATTTATGCTTGGACCATTGCCTTTCAAATAACACATCTCAGAGCAAAACTGCCCTGTTTTCTTTTTTCTTTTTTAAAGAATAAAGGGAAAACAGTGGTGATTATAGTGTTGGACGCTTCACTTAATTCGAACACTTTCAAGAAAAAATAAAACATATTCCATTGTTAGACTAATTTCTAACTTGCAAACTATTTACGAAAACAGTCCAGTTTTCTGTCAACATGGTTAAAAAACAACATTTGGTGCTGGGACTGTTTCATACAGCGCCTGTACATTTTAATTTATTTTCCATAAAAAAATACAGTTTTATTATAGCAGGCCACTTTCTGCAAAAGTTGTTTTTTTCTTCTGTAAATAGTTTGAATGTATAATATAATTTATGTGGCTTAACAGGTTGAAATTTTCATGGCTTAACTGGGTGAAATTTTCATTATAACATAGATACGGAGATGTGATGTGTTTCTTTTGTTGCACCTTTTCCATTTACTAGTTTGTATAGCATACCTTTGAAGTTATTAGTTTTATCGTCTTATGTGCAAGGTCTTGTTTTCTTATTTACTTTCTAAAATTATTCGAGTTAAGATGCAGCATTACTATTACTTGTAAAATTGCTTTAATTCAATAATATTTGGAAATGCTTCTTGTAACGTGCATTTCATAATATCTTGTATGTTTCTTTATGCTTACTGAAATTTATACGTATGTACTTGTATGACATGATGCACATCTTAGCCCATGTGTGATGCATGTTTCAAAGTGCGTTTTCAGTTATTTATCCTCTGTTATCACATTCAGTTTTCTGTTGTTTGCATGGATGGTTTATTTATGCATGACAATATGAAGGGCTAAATTTATCTTGGAGTATCCTCTTCAATGAATAAGAGTAAACGGAGAAGCAGTGGTCTGGTATGAGAGAGGACGTTTTTGCAAGAAAATGGCAAGTCTTATTATATTACTTTTATTTATTTTTTACGTATCACGCCTTTTGTCTAATAATAATTTGTCGCCTTCATACAATTTTAATTTTGTTACTTACAACTATATCCCAAGGATGTTGATAATCCTAGATGTGTGCTCAGCTTGTAGTTAAAATGAGAAATAATGTTTATCCCTTTAATATTCTCTAGTATTTTTGCTTTGGTTCATTTTCTTTTAACCTTCCAAGCATTTTTTCTGTCTTTAAAAAAAGTTACATATAGCCTTTTCCAATGGGACATGCGTGAAAAATATCACTGTGTTGTTAACTGCTTTATGTTTTCATATGTAAGCATATATATGTTTTCGTTGTTAAATAATTTATGTTGTTTGTCCATACGTGTTTACACTCAATTTATATTTGAACTGTGGCCATATACATTTCGATTTTAGAAATGTCACTTTCTGCCATGTTGGCAGAAAGCGATATGTTTTCGTAGATAGCTTTGAACGTAGATTATACCTGTAACATGTTTTAATATGTCTTGGTGGGGAATTCCTTACGATACGATCAATATCGCTGTCACATTTATCAGTCACAAATTACCATTTTCTATTATTATTGGAAATGCTTCTTATGAAGTACATTTTCTTGTTATCTTGCGTGCTTTTTATGCTCATCGAAATAACAGGTACAAGTAGTTGCATGGCATGGCAGTATGAGAGGAGCAAATTATCAAAGAGAATGGTTGGTCTAGTTACTTATGGTTTACTTCTTTTGTAGCTTGATATTTTCTCTCTCGTAATAATTTGTCATCTTCCTACAAAATTGATAGTGAGCTACGCCAGTACTTCCAAATATCTCCCAAGGTAGTTGAGCTCACTGATACATGAGATAATCCATGATCCGTGCTCAGCTCATACTCAATATGGGAAAACAATGTTTCCTTTAACGTTGGCTAGTTTCATCTCTTCGGTTGGTGACCTTGATCATCACTTTCTCCAGTTCCAGTTTTTTATTATTATTTCATATTTTAATTACTTTCGACCTTCTTTGCGTATTTTTCCTTCCCCTAATAGATTAAAAGAGGCGACGAAGTTGTCAAATCAGTAGATCATGGAAAGCTTGTCCGCTGTATGTTTATCCAGGCGATGCACGGAATAGTAAATTGATTTCTTTGGATAAAGAGAAAAAAGAAAAAAAGGTTAACAACATGCTTTTCCATATTAGATGATTTTAAAGGCTTAGGACCTTAAAATCAAACTTAATACATGAAAACTCCTGCCCAAAATAATAATAATCATAAATGAATCCCTAGAATTTAATTACTGGATAATCGCATACAATTATGCAATTATTTAGTAAATAATTGCAGATATTTATGCAGATATATATATACAAGAATTGCATAAATGTCTGCAATTTTTCAATGAATGATTGCGGAAATTTACGCAAATTTTTTCATAGATTACGAAAAAAATATGCAAATTTTTGTACATAATTGCATAAATGTCTGTAATTATTCATTGAATAATTGCATAAATATATGCATTTATCCTGCAACTTAATTCTATAGGCCTGATTTACATGCTTTTTTTGACAATGATGTTTGATGTATTTTGAAACTTAATAGGGACTTTAGCCAAACTGTCCCAATTTTAAAAGCACTACCTTGCTTCCATCTCTGGTTGACCATAACTTTTTTGGGTAAAATGACTTAGTTGTATTTATGCGACTACAGAAATGAAAGTTCTCTAAATGGGAGAACCCTACTTTAACTCCTCGAACTCTGTGTGTGTGTATATATGTATGTATGGAAATATATACTGACGCGGAATCTGGATGTCACTCGTTATCATTGTTTGTGGATGGTTTTTACTATATACTTCAATTATCTGTTATCCTAAACATGTGTATACCTTCTATGTTGTCAGTTCAGTTAGTTTGGCGTTTTAGGGCTTATAACATACACTTGCCGGCAGACCATTATGTTCCATCAAACGGGAGATCTAACTAGTACTAGAAATTGATTAGGTAGTAGATCAAGGTTGAGTTGGGAATTTGCGTTGAAATGTTGGAAATGGCTTCATGTATTTGAGTATCATAAAATATAAGATAATTAAAAGAGATGCATTTGCAAGTCACGATCAATGCGTGTTTACACGCCTAGATCTTCATCTTCAATGCAACCCTAAAATTAAGAGTGAATAGAAATCATACTTTGTGCTAAAAAGTACGTCTTTTTCCTCCATTACAACTTTGTATTCTCGGTGACCACCTAGAGGTTGTTTAGCATGTAGTGTCGACTCTGCCAGTGCAACTTACTTTCTACTGTGACAAGGAGGGTACATGGTAGAAGCCGTAGAAAGGAAGCAGTGAAGTAGAGAAGGGGAAAATCACACACAGGAATATGGTAAGGTTGTTTCTTCTTTCAAATTTTTTCACAAACCTTTTCTGCCTTTATCTTTCAACTCTTCTATTATAGATAAACCTTAAATCTATTATTTTAATATATAAACAATAATATTTGTTGTATTCCTGAGCTAAGGTGAATTGTCCGACAATCTCCTGAGGTGGTTCAACGTGCTGATACATGAGAGAATCTTCAGTCCATGCCCAACTCATAGTTCATATACTAAGAATGCGAAAAGGAAGGAGGAGGAAGAAGGGGGGGGGGGGGGGGGGGGTTCTGCTCTGTGTGTTCGAGCTTCTGTCCTTACTGCATTCATGAACCTAATCATCATATCTCCAGGTGCTGATCTTATATTATTGTTTTTTTAAAAATCGTTTTATTTGTTTGTTTATTAGTTTTTGTCTTCCTAAAACAGATTCAATGTTGCAAAAGTGACAAAGTGGTTAAAGCAGCAGGCATGGAAAAACTGTTAGACTTCATTTATTCAGGTCATAGATCAGAATTATAAACTAATTTTATCTCAACAAAATCAGTCTAACATTCTTCTTTCCTAAAAATCATATGTGCTTTGATTAATACTTGCTATTTATAAGATCACCATTTATACGTACCGTGCACAACAGAGTTACTCAGAGGGCAGAACGTTGGTGCTTTATCTGAAAGAAAGAGCACAAAGTAAAGCTATACAAGCTTTTAGCAACATCTGCGACTATTATTGTGTCCTCATCAGGAATCCGGGTCCTGCTCGTTTGCATGCAGAGTAAAGTTGCACATTTGTTTAATTTCCCATTTTATGCAAAATTAGTAAGAATATTGAGCAACATGTGTGATTGAAACTTCACTGCATTTCCAAAACTTATGAATACATTTCAACTTTACATTTGAAATTTTAAAGCTGCAAAATTCCATTTTTAATTAACACTTCACATCGAGCTAGCATCAGGATATATTATGAACTTATATTTATGTATATAGAAGTTATGTATGTTACACATGGCTGCTGGATACATATTGACACTATAATGGTGGTTGTGCTTTCAGGCTAAGCTTTGTTCAAAATGGGAGAGAAATTATGTCTATACGCAATCACCAATGGTTTTCTCAGTTTCCTAGATCTGGGCTTGCTCAGCAATGATAATAGGAATACTGAAGAACCAGAAGATCTTCTTGATGATCACAGGAGGGATACTCGGGTTTTCTGTCATATTTCCAATACAGAATCCAAATTCTATTATATGCCGTTTGAGTTTGTCTGGTGTTTTTGTATAACAGTCCTAAAATTCCTAGTGACTCATAATTTAACATGTTCTCTGTTGGCGTTTTGTGACTTTGTCAGATGTATCTGTTGAATTTGTAAAGCGTCTGGTTTAAAAATCCTTGTTTGTATGCACATGCTAAATTTATTTTTGAATATCCATATCCATGGAAGTGGGTGTATGTTGAATAATTTTTGGTTAGTGGTTGATTAATCAAGAAACGGAAATTAAAAAAATTGATTGAACATGATTCTATTTCAGTCAAGTGATTATTGAAGTACATAAAGGAAATTATGCCGATAATGATTAGTTTTTGGCGGTTAATGTACAATATGCTGATAATGAATAGTTTTTAAGCAGTTAATGTGCAATACATATGGATTTTAACTACCGATTTCAATAAAATTTACAATTATGTATCTTTTACATAAAAAGAAAATTGTACACCAGTGGAATGTTTGATTTTAATTTTTTTGGATACCAAATGGTGTATATACAACGCACTTGATATGCATTAAGTGTATGGTTGATTGGAATCTCTTCTGGGGATCCCTGGGGCCAACTCCAATGTGATCTCTCCAATGTGATCTCCGCTTCTACTCAGCACGCTCCATGATATCAGGAGCCTATTTCGAATGTCGATATCGATCTAGTGCAATTGCCAATTAGTCTCTACATGTGATCGAGCGAACTTGGCAAGGCGACATACATGAATATTCTAAGTATGGATTGGTGCTTCCCTTCAGTCGGGGTTCAAATCATATTGCTTTCCCTAAACATGGGATTAGATCGGATCCCTATAGCTCAAACTAGCTGTTTATTTCACTAAAGATTCATTGATATTTCAAAAAAACATGTAGGTGACTATATAAATTAATTTTGAAAGCACCAAGCCGACATCAAGTGGGGTCTATAGGAGGGATCGCATGACGCTACGCGACCATCTTGAGGAATCGAATCTAATCCCTCAATATTGTGAACTGGAAAACAATTATTTTAGGATAACCTTGATTAACCCTTGAGGTTCTGTAGCTGAAGTTTTAACCAGATCTCCATACGTTGGAGTCTTAGCTGGAACTTCACATGTCTTCACTTATAAATACAAACTCCATTATTTATTTTAAGGATCTTCTGGGTGTTATATAACTTGAACTCTATTGTACTACTAGATTTACTCTGATTCGACAATTATCATTAAAATCCTTTAAATGGACATATGTCTATAAACGTCGAATCACAATAAAACTTGTGTGTGACTATTTCTAATTAATTTCTGTTGTTTATTCTTCGTTTGTGCTCTGTCGATTGTAAAATTTTCGTATATATTTCTCTACAATTTTCTTGGGTATTTGGACATTTTGATGCAAATATTTTGGTGCTTTCACTGAGAGCCTTAATTCTCATCCCTATTTGGATCTCTTCATATACTTGTGGATCAATGTACCTACGAGATAGATCAAGGATCTCTGCTTTCAAGTTTCCCCCTCTACTATGATTTTGGAGTTCTAAAGGGAGTTATTCTCTTTAATGGCTTCTAACACTAAAGTTACATCTTCTTGTGAGGTTGGGAATCGAGAGAATGTTAGCTGTCAGCATTCAACAAACTGAACAAAATCAACAAATTGCTACTGCTACAGCTAATATTTATAATCCTAATGATCCTAGCACAATAGCTGATCTAAAGAACGTGATGAAAGAGCTATTGGACACCCATCAACAGCTCATCAGGCAAATACAAGATAATATCAACTCGATGAACCAGCTGATGGGTCATCGTAGAAAGAATAGGGAAGAACATACTATCCTATGCGATTCCCCGTCCTCATATCGATTTCGGAAATACTAGAACCAAAGATGGATCTGCACGATGTTGGAATATCATACCAGAGCCAAGAGTCGATCCCTGCCAAGCTCTATCGATCAACACTGGTTCACCTAGAGAGGGTCAGTACCTGCTTGCCATAACAAATTACCTTCAATCAAGCATGTGACTTCTCTTCTACTCCCAATGATCGACCAGGGCCCCTGGTGTCTCGAAGAACCCACTAATTTTCCTCTAAAAAATGAATGTTAGATTACCGAGCAAACGATTCTCTCAAAGCTAGGAGAACTAAGGGTACACGACACGACCTGATGCTGAATCTGAGCCAAGCACATGCGGTGGATTTTGACTATTGCAAAGCAACAAATATCCAAACTTCATACTTAATAGCCATGGTTCGAAAGATTGTTAGAGAAAGGCAACATCAGAACAATGATAACAGAGATACCTTCCAAAGAAACAATCCTTTCACAGGTGTTATTGTACGCGAAGGGTATCCATGTAAATTCAACATGTCGATTATGATGGCATATATTAAAAGGACCAATCCTCGACAGCACCTTTAGAGAAACTTGGTACATTGATTTTGCTTGCGCGGTAGATGCAGTCAAATCCAAATGCTTATCCATATTTGAAGGTGTAGCGATCATGTGGTTTTTCCTGAGTACAATAACGACCCATCTCTTATTCGATTAATTGACGAGAATATCCATTGATTTCTTCAGGATACATGCAACTCGTCCTGAAGATGTCACGTATTTATCTAACTTATTATAATGACTTGGAGGACAACTGAAAAACTTCCTATAAGGGTTCAATGCTGTTATGGTTGAAGTAAATAACCCAAAGGAGTGCATAATTCTGATTGCACTAATCCGAGGAGTCCATCCAAACAACGACTTCGGAGAATGGATAAGGAGAAAACCTCCTTCCATATTGGATCGCTTCTACAAGAAGGTGACTCAATATCTGCGCCATGAGGATGCTAGGTTGACACGGAATGATGCACGCCGGTTAGCTACGAGAATTTAAAGTGACATTGTTATAGAAAAATCCAGAGCTAGTTCTAGGGTCATTGATGTAGATGTCTAGAACACGAGCAATGATTAGATAGGGGTTCCGAAACAAGCAAGGATCCCGATATGATAGTAACACACCACTCGGTGACACAATGGAGAATATATATATATATATATATATATATATATATATATATATATATTGTGACTTACAAATTGAAGCAGTACAAGGTGTTGTAGTATGCGATATTATACGTTGAATTGAAAAGGACGAAGATAGCTTCGAGTCGGAGGTGACCGTTCGCAAATCGGAGTTCGCACGAGAAAGTTATAAGCTGAAAGGTGCAGGTTTTTAGTGTGCAGGTGCGACAGACGTCTGCCTTAGGGGACGACAAACGTCTGAGTTATCAGGGTGGATTTTCCCGAGAGTTCTGACAGACATTTGTCATCCCCACGACAGACGTCTGAGAATGGGATAGACATCTGTCATATTGGGGACAAACATCTGAGCTGAGTGCTGAAGCCCAATTAATTCCCTGTAAGGGACAGACGTCTGTCACTTCCCACGACAGACGTCTGATGTAACTTTGGGCTGTTTCAGGCTGGAAACTTGACAAATTGATTTGTGAAGACACGGGGGCAATTTGGGTAATTGGCCTATCTCTATATATGCTATTTTCAGGTGTATTAGTGGGAGAGCTTTTGGGACTTGATTGAAATCAAGGGTTTATTCTCAAGGGTGAATTAGGGTTTAAAACCTAATTCCAATTCTTCAATTCTATTCTCCTCAAACTCTTTTCTATATTGAAATATGGTGATCATTGGATCAATCTCTTGTATTCCTTTCATCGTGGCAATAAAATACTCTCTTCAAGTGGATGTACATTAATAAGATGTTAGTGGAACCACTATAAATCCTTGTGTGATTTATTTTTGCTACTGTAGTCATTAGTTTCTTGCTTGTGATTGAGATTTGGATTGTTCTTGATTGGTTGATCTTTATTTGGTGACTAGAGTTATTGTTTTGGTTGTTTTTGCAAGTCTAACAACGGTCTAGTCTTCCGCTAGCGCTTTGTGGTTTAGATATTTGATTCGAGTGGTCTTGAATTGGATTAATCACAACTGTTAGAACAGTTGGTATCAGACACTACAACAAAATATAATATTTATAACACTTTTTTATAACATACTATTCTAAACTGTTATTGGTTAGACTTAATTATTTCTTTCAACCTGAATTTTCTTTGTAATTAGAGCGTAACGCTGGCTTATTTTCACGTAACTAGAGGGTAACGCTGGTTTCTTTTCATGGCCGCTACTTCACAAATAATTTTCAGTCTTCCCCGATTATCCATTCTAGATCTGGTTCCCCCAAAAACTTACACTGTACCTCACAAATCATCAACCGATTGCGAAAACCTCGTCCATCTCCAATCTCGTCAACTCTTATACACGGTGTCCCTTCAAAACTTCTTCCATCTCCAATCTCTGTCGAAGCTAGGGCGCGGCGCGGTTTGGATCTAATATTCGATTGGATTTTGGTAAGCGATCCCGATTCTTTGTTTATGTGTGTTGTAGATCTGAATTTACGATTATGCGTTTACGATACTGTTTTAGGGTAAACACCTTGAATAATTTTAAGGTAAGCTAGGTTTAAATATTAGGGTTGCTGTTTGGTAAGCTAGGGTTTCTGTTTTAGGGTAAACAAAATGCTATTTTTAAATTTTAGGGTTGGTGTTAGTAAAGAAAATGTTAAATGAGAGATACTCCATCAAAAAACTAGGTTTTTCTGCATAATTTATAATTTAATAATTTCTATTTTAACTAAGGATAATTTTGTTTTCATCCACCATTTTTATTAGTTGATCCACATTCGAGTTCATCCACACCTAATTTGTAGTTTATCCACATGGACATAGAAAACCATCACTTAGAAAATATAATATTACCCCAGTATTTCACAGCATAGGTGGCAAGCTCCTTGAACTCATGAACACCTTGAATAGAATCACTGCTATTGAAATCAGGATTCTTCATTACCTTCGACATTTGTTGGGGCTAAGCCAAATTTGCTTCTCATAACAATGAAGGCGGTTCATGGAGTTTTCTAATACTTAATTAGAACATGAGTGGCATTTATAAATATCTTTACTGCATTATTTTTAGTAGTGAACAGTTAGCTAGAATGCTTGGATTTACGTTTTTACAAATTATCTTTAATAAAACAGGCCAACCATTTTTTTTATTAAATTCATAATTAAGACAAAAAATTAACAAATTAGTTTTCTATTACTATATAATTTAAAGGTTGGTTTGCTCCATCGCTGTACGATAATATTAGTAGCTTTGTTATAAGTGCGGACAAATGCATTAAGTTGTTGATCTTTGACTCACATATAAACTACATAAAAATTCAAATATGGCGGGGTATGCTGTGACGCATGAACCATTTATAAACCAGAATATAGTATTCAGTTCCCTACTGCCCATTCATTCCGTTTTCAACTGTCCATTCATTGCAACTGTTCTACGGTAAACCTCACAAAAATCACTTATGACCACTCAGTTATACGGTATCACTATCACCACACGAACTTAATTAAACGCCTTTACTGACATCACATATTATACAAGTCCTACTGTCATTTCCGCAAAACAAATTACATCACTTACATTACATCATTATAAACTACTTACTGACACATGTACATAATGTTGACTTGTCCATAGATATTATTATGGAAAAAGCTACAACACATAGGATTGTCGACGGATATTCTCCACCTGCCATGACAAAATGCATCTGCACATATATATTGGAAAATGTCTATATATATTTGCCTAGATATGTCTGATAGGATCATACAGTAATATATGTGTACTTTTGATCCTATATGCTATTGTTATTTGTTTTGATACATATATCATATATAACATATATATGTTTGCTTTTATTGAGTTGTTTAACAAACTGACTCGATAAAACATGGGTCAATATGGACAAAGTTATATACATTTTATTGCAAAACTTGTTTTGTAATTTTGAAACAAAAAGATACTTTTCAATTTGCAATTTTTGGTAATCTGAACTGTTTGTATTAAGATGTATAGTATTCCTGAGACTCTTAGTCTAAATGGTTAGATATATATGTCTATATGCCATGTACATCTCGATATATATATAAGATATTTGTTTTGAGAATGCGTGTTTCATTATGCCCATATATGTATATAATGATGTTTCTTAGGTTAATAATAATTAAAGTCATTAAATAGATAAATACAACACATAAAACCTGCTATGTGCATAAGGTGTAATGTATGTTTTATATAAATCTATTTGTGACACAGTGCCTTTATAATGCAAATATGATTTGGTGAAGCTCCTTGCACCATTTCAAAAGATAAGATTCTTCTGCTCATATATTTGAATTATATTCATGGTCACTGGGCAATGGATATAAGACATTTGTTTTAAACTGTCACTACAACAAATTATGGTTCAGATAGCAGTGTCAAACAGCGTTTCCGCATTTGGATGTTTAAACACTCTGAAAATAAACGTTTCAACGCTACGTGTGAAGCATACCCCATTGCTCAACGCTATTCAGGGAGAGAAGGGCGGCAAATAAATTTTTTGTGCGGGAACTAAAATAAACGCGCTTTTACCCTTCTTCAGAAAACAATTTTTTTATTTCACTCCTCCGCCTCCGCCTTTAGAGGGTAACCTATCCCGCATCTCGACCTCTCCAAATCCCCCCATTCATCAATAGCCGATCCCGCATCTCTCTATCTCTATAACTCTCTAACTAACCCCTGTATCCTTCAACAACATCGCGAACCGAGAATCGCAAGTTCCAAATCGCGAACCGAGAATCGCAGTTTCAAAATCGCGAAAGGGAACCACAGGTAGTACAGATTTTAATATATATTTTTCACTATTTTGTCTATTGATATTTAATTTGTTTAATACTTGTGCTTAACTCATGTTATTGCTAGTTGGAAAATGAGAGGCTTTCTCCAGCCTAATAGATATACAGAGATATGTAAATTAATAAATAAGCACAGTATTGGTTGTTAATATACTGGAGGACAAGATGAAATTTCATGAAATTGCTAACTAAATAGGAAGATGGGTATTGGGTAATAGTTGGGTGATTATCAGTAATGTATCATGCTACTATAAATGTAGAATATTCATTGTTATTGATTTAGAAATGTGGAGAACAAACACTGTTATGATGAGCGACCAACATGCCACGTCGGAGATTATGAATAGAAGAGGTTTTAGCTGTAATTATATTTTTGTGTACGGTCATAGCTTTGAATTTTAAGGAAAAAAACATGGGAGTACTTGGTAGATAATGCCACAACCATTTATAAGGCTTTGATAATATCATACAACTTTAATTACATTAGATTTTCCAATAAAAAGGAGGTGAAAAGCAACCATGATCATAATTTATCAAATATTGACTCTTGGATGTTTAAAGTAGGTGTGCATGAACTCAAAATACAAGTCATTCAATATTCTTGGTATCATGTGATGAATAGAGATACTTGTACTAGATATTTGTATTTTGAAGAGAGATATTTGTAATATTGTAATATATTATAATGTTATTTATAATTAAATATTTCCAAACCATGATAATGTTATTTTAAATTAATAACTCTTTTTTTAACAGGAATATAAAAAATAATATAATTTAATATTATGAGACATTTGAGTAATGTTTCAGATTTATGCATAGATGTTAATTTTCAATTTATAGCTCTCTTATTCTTGAATTCACTTGCTCCAAGTGGGTTTCCACAAGATAAACCACTACTAAAGTATTAAATTAAGATCTTTAAGTAGCATCTCTAGTAATGCTATCAAGAAATATTGGTTTAAAAATAAAATAGGCATTATAACTAGACTAACATATTCTGTGAACAGAAGAATCAAATAAATTTCTCAAGTTGGTTATTATGATTTCAGCACTTACCGACTTAGCATAAAAGATCTATGATTTATTCTTTTTCTTTTGTGAAGCATTCATCACTGCAAATTGTTGCTTTCAGCTACATTAGTTGGTCAACGTTTTTTGTGTCAATTAACCTTAGGATTTCCCTTGGCAAAGCATGGAAAGCATCCTCTTTGGACGCACAAGCAGTAGTTCTATATTGTGCAGCGAAAACAGAGGAAAAAGTGACCAGACGCAGAAGTCAAGATCTAGAATGAGGACACTGTAGAACTGGTGCAGCAAGGTCTGTTTTACAATTAGCTTTGATAATGGAAACTTCTGCACATTTGCATCATTTAAAAGTTGAAGAAAGTTTTAATATGGTCATTAATGAATAACTAATTAACTTAAGAAACTCAAACTGCACCTCTTCAATACTTTGACTTGCACTCTGTTACACCTCCTTGTCCAGATCACCAAAACTTTGGCTTGTACGCTGAACAACTGTGGTAGCTGTACAAAGTAAATATCTTTATTACTAATATTATTAATAACCATTATTTTGAAATGCCTTCTGTTTTGAGTTCATGCACACCTAAAATTATAGTATTTTGTAATATTACAAAATATCTCTTTTCAATATATATTTTGAGTATAGCAATATATACTTTAATAATTTTGAATATTGAATGCACAATTATTCTCTCTCTCTCTCTCTCTCTCTCTCTATATATATATATATGTATATGTATGTGTGTGTGTGTGTGTATATATATATATATATATTCTATTCTAGAATATGAACTCCTAATTTAGTCCCACCACCATATTGCTCCATCTCCCATGCATCCCTCAGCTGCGAAATTTCCCTTGCAACCCATGCCATTTTTTCATTTTTGACTTCTATTTGTTTTTTTCTATAATTTGTACTACTGCACTATCATCAATTGTTGAATCTTTGTTTGTAGTAATTGAGTCAGCATTCCCTTGCACCCAAGGGTCAACAATTAGAACATGGATATGTTAAAAAAAATAACAATATACTAAAGATAATGAAAACAATAATTTGGTATTAGCAGTCTTATTTTGTTAATACCTAGATGCCCAAAGACATCTGATATTATAAGGAGTAAGTTAAAAAAATCACAATCATATAAATTGTAAAGGCTCTTAATCACATGTGTAAGTTTAAAATTATGATAAATCAAAATGGAGGAGCTGAGGTAGAGAACATGCGAGTTAGGTGTAGTCATGTTGTGGAGAAGAGGAGAGTGGAAATGGTTAGAGGGCCGAACGGCGGAGCTGAGGTGTTTCTAGGTGAAGGGGAAGAGAAGTTGGAGGCATCTTTGGTGGTGAAGAGTGGCAGAGAAGGTTCAGGTGGTGTTTCAAGGCTTGGATGATGAAGGAGGTATGTGGAGTCCTAGCGTGGGCCTTGTTAGCTCTTGGGCAGAGGGAGGACTGAAACAGTGGAAGGTATGGCGGGTGCTGACTTGATAGGCAGATGATGGGTGAGGACAAGTGGCGAGTTGCAGCTTAAAAATGTGGTGGAAGAAAATATAAATAGAGGCGGTTATAGGATTCTATTGAAATGGAGAATGAAAATGAATAGTGCCTTTGCAATATTCGGTTCTATAACCTGAATTTGTTTTAAAACCAAGATTTGGGAATAAATGATGTTTTATCTACGTATTATGTTGTTCTACACATAACTGAATGTTTCTTTGTTTTTTTATCATTCAATTTTACAAGTTTTGAATTTTCCTGTGTGTAGTACTTTCAATTAGATAAGGTTATGAGTTAAGTGGAAATTGCAATGTATAGTACGAATGAAGCACAATTATTCATGTATTCAGGTATCCAATTACGAGAAAGAGCTAGAAGCGATGAACATGACTTGTTAAAAGTTCGTTGCATCCCTTAGAAGGTGAGTGCAGTTCATATCTTATTATTAGTTCTTGATTTTGTTTTCTGCTTGTGTTATGCACTGTTTTAGTTGATCAATGAGTTTGTTTTGAACAGAAAGAGCATTAATTCTCTAGAGGAGCTTCTATTTACAGAGGAGTTACCATGTATTTTCTCGTTGTTTTGATAAAGACGAGAGAGAAAATTACATAGTAATTAATTTTTCTTGTTTGTTTATAGACATCATCAACACGGTCGATGACAAGCAAGAATTGGGGTAGCAGGTAATAAAGATCTCGATCTTGGAACATTCAGTTTGTTTCTTTCTTTTCTTCAAATATCCGTTTTTATCTACTTTAATAATAATGCCTTTCTTTTAAAAGTCATCAGTCGGGGTAAGCTTAAGCAAAGAATAATTTCCGGGGTTCATATTGTTTTTTTAAGTGTCACAGTTTAGTAACTTATATTAAAATCACACAAAGAAACAAATTATCGTGGGCACCAAAAAGACCATGTTGCCTTTGGTTTTACAAGTCCACCTTTGTCTATTTGCAGCTTTGAGAAGAATAAAACAGTATTGTCATACACAATAAGTATACACGAGAGATTTAAACATGACACAGTTACGTATCTTAATCACAATTTTTATGGTAAACAATGCTAATAGAAGAGACGATAAGAAAAGTTGCCCTTGAGTAAAATTTTCAGGGTGCGTCAAATGTTTAGGACTGGTTTTCTTACCAATCAAACTTCCGTTTTCTGTCAATATGAAGGCCTTCTATACCCTTCAGGGTAGATTCATGATTCTTGATGTTGGGATTCTTGTGACCGCTAGGATTTTTCCGAAGGATTCCTTAGTTTGATTATGTTGTAATATGTGATATTGAAGGATGAGTCATGGCTCTGCTACTAGAAACACCGACTTTCCTTGATTATTCACTTGATCGGCCCATAAATGTCGAACTGGACAACATAGCGTTTTTTGATAGAATGATCATTTGTTGCTATATTTTTCTGTTTCGATAAGCTTCCTGAACTTTGTACGAAAGTAGACTTACGAAGGCGAGATAGGTCTGCTGACCAACCACCTGTCCTACCTTCGTCATAACCAGCTTTGTTTGTACTGGTGATAGCTGGTGCTAAGACAGAGCGAGGTCCAGCAGCACCATAACTAATGGGCTGTGGGAGAGTGTTGGCTATTTGTGATTGCTGATATGTTGATATGGTCCAATCAAACACATAATCAACTTGAAATCCTTCTGGTATAAAAAGTTCATGGAATAATTTTTAAGGTATAAATAATCTGGTTCGTCCTTGAATCGTAGAGAGGGAAGTAATGGAAGTGTGACGCAAATTCGTAAGGATACCTTTTACATAGAACCTCGACAGTTATGGAAATTTTTTCTCACTAATTCTATCATACTTCTGCTTAGCGGGTATAGTTGTGGAACCTCGACAGTTGTGGAAACTTTTTCCTCACTAAGTGCAGCCAGTATTTGCTCCATAAAAAATCTCTTTTACTAGCGCTCTCATCAAATATCAGCTTATAGCGGGTTCCCTTCTTCCATAGAAGCCAAAGTTGAAGATGTTAATATGAAGGTCTGAAAAGTATAGTTCAAAATACAAATGTCTCATTGATGCCAGTCTATTAGTTCAAATGCCAACATTCAACCAATCATATATCACATATGATCCCAAGGAGAAGTTCATGATTCATCAAATAGCATTCAGCAAAATACTGTTGATAAAAGAGTGTATATAAACAAAGGAAAACTAGTTGCTAAAAATCAAGAGTATAAGAAAGACCGGTAAAAAGAAAGAGGGTAGTATGGCCAAAAAAGGCAGGGTGCTTAGAAGTTCTTCAAAACCTAAGTAATGTCGGTCACTAGTTGGAATGTTGTGTAAAAAGAAAGAGGGTAATACTGTCAATCACTACATGCCCAACAGAATGACTGAAGTTTTGAGGATCGTCAATTGTTATAATATCTCATGTTTTGGTATTTTAGAAAATAAAATACCAGTGCATGAGCTAGACTACTAGTAAAAGAAAAGTGGGATTAAAATGGAGTTAGTGAGTAATGTGTCCATTTATTACAAATGTCAGTTTTTTTATCCTGGTTGGCAGTGACACTTGGATCTATAGTATCATTGCCATAAGCGACTGACATATTATTTTTGAAGCAGAAATATACACATGTTCTTTCTTAACATGTTAGAATGCCTGTATAGCTGAATTATAATGCTTGCATGGCCTTTTAACTACTCCGAGTAGCAGCTTAGAAGTGCTACTCGCATAGTTTGACAAATCTTAGGAAGAGATTAGTTTATTTTGATAAATTTGTATCTGCTTTGTCTTAAATATACTATTTATTTATTTATTTTATTTAATGGAACCTATAAGTATTTGAGTGGTTTAGAGTACCCAAGAAAAGCTATTTGACTATCTTTATGTCAAATCAGTTTCAATACATCTGTTTAACTACGTGATGTCATATTTGTTTCTCATATGTTACAATACTCATTCTAGACAGACATTATTATCAGTGTTACCAGGGATTACAATCAATGATTTATATAATTTTAGTATCAAATAAGCATTGTAATTCTATCATGGACATTATATAATTTTAGCATTGTACAAGGGGAAAGGGAACTAAAGTTTCATGGATTGCAGTTCTACACATGCAATTCTATTAACATTAATTTAAAAATCATCTTATTCATCCTCAAACATATCCTCATTTCTATCATTCAAACCTTGTTTGGTTTTATTGGAACACCCATGGAATAAGTCTTGAAGGATATATGTATGCCCCATGTACCTCTAGGTATAATACCTTAGGCAGGATCTTATGACCATGGTATATATGCAATTAGTTTGTTATCTCAGTATAATCTTTTATACTAGGTGTGTTATGACAATGGTATATCTGCAAACTACCCAGAAGATATACACCAAATGTGTTGCTTCTTTTTTTTGGTACTAGGTGTGTTGTGCAATAGCAGACAACAAGTAGGAATCAAAGAGGAATGGAGATGCCTATGTAAATGAATAATATTCACATTTGTACTAGTTAACAGCCCTTTAGGGCCAAATGAATCGAGGTCATAAAATAGTCCACATCCTCGTGTTTGTTATTGAAATACTTTTTTGGTTATATTGAAAGTAAAACCAATGTAGGTATACCTTAGGCAATTTTTTGATCGATGATGATGTTGATAATTTTCACATTTTTATACATAATAGGAACAGACTGAATGTATAACGATTATTAGCTTGTTACGAAAGTTTTATAACGATATGTATCTATATTCAAAGTGAAAATAGGGAACTGAAGACTAACATATTTTACAATTTGATCTTATATTTGATAATATGTATTATAATAAAGTAGTTAAAGAAATTGAAACACAAATAAGATGACCTGGATGGTTTTATATACAAATATAATCTTATATATTATATAGAAATGGCCAACAACTAAACTTTGTCAAAAAAGATGGCAATTTTAATAATAAGATGACAGACTTGTGTTATTCTAGGCAGTTCAGTTTTGAACTCATTAATTAACATGTGTTAGCATGAATTGTATTTTTACAACTATGCAGTTCACTTTTGAACTTTTTAATTAACGTGTGTTAACATGAATTGTATTTTTACAACTGTTTGTACTAATTTTTGCTCATTGCATAAGTTCAGTCATATACTCATCTTGAACAAGAGGATTAGCGTAGAGTCCATATGCTTCATCATTGAAGAATATGTTGTAAAGATGTAAATAGCTAAGATGTATTTTTCTGCTATGCTCAATTGTGTGTTCAAGATAATGCTCTCATTTTATCTGCTTCCACCTCTATACTACTGTTGCTGCTGCCCGGACAATGATGCTTCATTTTTAGGAATCATAAACTTTTGAGTATAAATTCTTTACTTAAATCTTTGATCTAATTGTTTTTTTTAGGGAGGCAATTTGAGTTGCAGTGGCTACTGAAGTAGTGATCACAAGTAGAAGCTTTTATTCTTTTGTAATATCAGGTTTATTTCTTCATCTTATATCTTAATTTTAAAACCTCACGATGGTTTCTAAGGATATTGTTTACATTTGTCCTCTTAGATTGTACTGGTATTAAAAATAACAGAACAAAACATATCCAGTTTCTATATAGCAACCCTCTTAAAATGAGTGGTCTTAAAAATAAATAACAGAACAAAACATATCCAGTTTTACCAATTATTTTTTACTGTTATATATTATTCATCCACCTGCTGCAACTGTATTGCCATGAGCTTGCTGCTGGTCAACAATTGTTATAAAATTTAAATACATAAATGAGCAAACACACACACAGTCGCATACATATATATACACGTATACATGTGTGTTTGTGTGTGTATAAATATATTACTATGAAGAAAAATGTAGGCACAAAATAGAAGTAATACATACGGATGGACTGTCACACACCAGTGAATATAAATAGTAGAAGTAAATAATATATAAACATTGGACACCTTGAATTTGAGAGATAACTCAATGGTACATTTAATATAGGTATGATATTTTTTATTTTGTGAAAGTATCTTTATAGGGATGAGTGTTATAATTATTTGTTATGCAATGGATTGATTGAGGAATTCCAACGTGCTGTCCATTTATCAAACTTTTAACTGCTGGTTATGACTACTTCATTCTATCTACGGATAAAAAACGATAAACGTAAATTTTTTAGTTATGCCATGAGTGTAATTATATATGTTTGTATCTTGTCTTTTATGTTGCACCTTTCTCCATTTGGACTCTATATTTATTTTATTTTTCTTTATTTATGATGCCAATGGGAAGCACTCTAATTTCTTTTGTCAAGTAAGCTTTTCTGCCGTCCTTTTTCAAATTATATATTTGGTATCTAATTCATGTTTTGCAATATTTGTTTTCCCGAACCAGTAGATTGAATCTATATATAAATGGGGAATGCTACCATCTATCATTTGTCCATGTTATATCCAAAGTTCTACAGATTCCTACCAAATTATTATTTTTAAAATCCGCCATTGTGTTGCTTTTGAAACAGGAGTTCAAAATATATATATATAAAATGTTTGCACGATGTGACTTACATTTCAATTAAATGGATTATATGCATAAACTGACAATGAAAACACAGTGTAGCTGTACATTTTCCATAACCTGAAATGGTAAATGTGGATTTCTTGAGTGAACACTAAAAAAAACATATTTTTTTTGGGTTTTTAAACATAGTTTTATCTTTGATGATCCATCATGGAGTTTTCGACAATCTAAAACTCAAGTTTGATCTTAGTAGAGGTGGGTAAGTTCTGAAATGAATTTGCTGAAATAAACAACATGGTGATATGAGCAGGGATGAGTCTTATACTTTTAGGTCCCCCATTTTTTCCCTTTCTGCAGGATCGTGAATGTACCGTTGCTGAATTCAGAATTGTCGTGTGGTGGGTATTCTTAATGAGCTTGTATTTGGGATGGTTATTGTATTATGTGCACCTGCAGGTTATTTTATCAATATATACTACGTAATTGTAAATTAATTTTTAGTGTATAATAACCATAATAAGCAATCTTAATAAAGTTATGCTTAATCTCACTATTGGTTGTTCAGGACAAAGCAGGAAGATTTTGCTCAAACTATCAACCTCATCAAGGAGTATCGCTTCTCTAAATTCAGATTTCGCAGTTTTACTCTAGATCGGGTATGTAATGTATGCTTTCCGATTGTTTTCTATTCACACATTTGCTTATCTACTTATTGTTGTTTATCCTTTTTCTTCTTGTAGCTCAGTTTTATATTCACAATTAATAACATCTTGACTGTTTATTTGACATTAACAGGGCCACTATTGTTGATGTTAAGGAGAAAATATCAGAAGCAAAGAAAGATTAAATCTATTGTTTGTCAGTTTTGTAAGTAACTTGTTGATACAAAAATGTATGACATACTATGTGTGGATATGGAAAAGATGATAAAACAATATGTATAAAATATTAAGTTGTTTGAATAATATGCATGAAATATTATGCGGTAATTTATATAATTGTTGTTTGTGAAAATTTATTTCATTTATATGCAGATGACAAATGGTTAGATGTGTATATATACATGAAAAAAGCTGGAATGATGGTAAATAAAATATATAAATTAATAATATAATCTATAGCGTTTAAAAAACGCTATAAAAGCTATAGAAATATCACAGTAAACGCTATAAATATACAAACAAAACGCTATAGAAGCTTATATAGAAACGCTATAGAAAGCAAATATTTGATAGTATATTGCATAGCGTTTTTGTTTAGTAGCAAATAAAAACGCTATATAAAGTTCGTTTTAGATAGCGTTTTTATTTATGCTATTTAAAGTAGAAGGTCTAACATAGCATGTCGTTACATGGCGTTCTCTGAAACGCTATATTAGGGTATAATAGTGTTTTTCAAACGCTATAAAACCCCATTTTGTTGCAGCGTGTTAAAATAATATGTTTGTTGCCTTGCTATAACTGATAAATTATAACATTAATTTTATTTACATTTGATAATGTGCTATGTGTTTAATTCGAATGGTAAGCCAGTGGTGTTCATAATAATAAATGTTCTAATATGTCCTATTATTTAAAAACAAGTGTGACTTTATTATTTTCATGAACACACTGATTTATAGACTGCTTGGACATACATATATGCACCAAGACAAGAATTGGATTTAAAAGACCAATTTTCATCTTATATCTGCATCATATACTTGACAGATCATGTTTAATAGATTAGGATATTAATGAGCTGTTTGTATATTTATGTTGATAAATATACATGATCCAAATTAGATTTGAAAGTTCAACGAATATAACATGATATTTGCCTTTATACTACATGTATAAACAAATATGTCAAAATTGAATTGGTTTTAGATTAATTCATAAACTTCTAATTTGGTCCATATATGAAGATTAATGAATGATTTTCATGTTTATATATATGCATCTCCATTACCATATCTTTTAATACATATTTCATCAACATAGCAATTATTCCTATACTTGTATATTTACAAGAATCAGTTTTGAACTGAATTTTTTTTTGTCTGTAACATCATAGTATATAGATAATAAATTCTGATCAGCCATCATAATTAACGATATGCATACATATATATATGTATATATTTATATGGTTATGTTTGCACACTGATGCAACAAAATGCACTGTACTTTTATAACATGGGAAAGGGCTCTTGCACACTGATGCACCAATTTTTTTATAACATGCTGGCATTTTTACAACAAAATAAAATAAATGTGCACTTTTTATAACATGCAACAAAATCCTCTGTCATTGCACATATATAATTAGAAATATGCTGACATTTTTTTAATCATTTTTTTATACCTAATTCTTAATTTTATTTATGTGGTAGGTCTACCCACTGTTTGCTGCTGTTGGCTCAGTTGTGGGTATCTACGTGTATTCTCTTTATAGTAACATTACCATCATTCCTGAGGTCAGGTAATTTTATGCTGTCATTATTTTTGGTTTATTGGTTAGATTTGTTTTGGTTAGTTGGTTATGAATATTTTGTGAGTAGAACGATATTTTTTTTCCAACTAATAACCTGTAGAACCTTGTTTTTAGAACATTATACCACTTGTATTTTCACTTTTATATTTTAGTACAAATAATTTCTTTTTAGAAAAGAAATCCATACCTATTTTCGCTGAATTATATATATTTTGGTGCATACGCATTGTTAGCTCTAAAATCCTCCTTGACATAAATGTTTGTATGCCTATGCATGTATGTATCATTGTTGTTACAGTGTGATATCTATTGAAATTGTCAATGTTGATGATCCATAAAGAAAGATGCCATTGGTTTGAATTTTGATACAAATTTTAAATAGGTTATCTAATTGCTATATCGTTATAGTTTCAGGAGTCGCGTACTAAAGTCTCTTTTTTAAGACATTTTGCTGCCATATCGAAATCGTGCAAAGTGGTTAGTAGTGTTTCATAGTTTCTAGGATAAAACTGCCTTGTAGGCCAATATCAATGGTATCTTGAACAAAGATTGGAGATGAATAATATGCATGAAAACTTGTTTAGAAAACTGATGATATTTACTGTGTCAATAGCTCGGTTTACGTAGGGAAAAATCCGAGAGAGAAACATGGTTGAGTCATGAGAGAATGTATCCTTTGAGCTTACTGGATGTTATTACCAAAACAAAATTAGTTTGAAAAATATAGATTCGGAAATACAAAGTAATTAGAAATTAATAATTATACTTAGTTAACTTAGTTAACAAAATCAATTTGAAAACATGGTATGTCCAATAGAAATCTTTAGTATTCCTTTTCTAGAGTTCTCCGAGTGTAGGAATTAATGTAAACCTTTTTTATATGGAATAATACTGATGCTTTTATTCAAACATAACACTCATTTTGAAGTCTTGACCGCTTGAACCCATGACCTCTAGAACTCAAGAATTCGGTCTAGAGCTTCATATCACTTGCCACTTGATCTAGTGGTGCTTTGACAATAAAGCATTAATTTTATTTCTAAAATTTTCTTTGCAAAGCAAGTATACAGTGAACTCTCCTCCTCCATGTTCACAATCAAGCCTTCATCCAAGGACCCAAATAAGAAAGAAAGTAAGCTATATATTGAAAAGTGAAAGACAATGAATAGTAAAAATTAGTGTAAGAGAGAATTATTGTAAATATATATATATATATAACTTTCCTAAATCTATCTATTATTTCTTTACAAAACCTTATGCCTTAAACACCTCGAAGTTTACGTATCGCCTGGTGGGAATAAAAAAGTCTCAAATAAGCTTCTAATTTTAAAACTTCTATTGTAGTCACTTTGAAACAGGATTTCAGTACTGGGCCAGATTTGTCATCAATGCTTTCAGGTTGCATGATTCTTACTGCACTATCATTCTCTTCTTTGCTAACTCCTTGGAGGAGTGTCTTTTTACCTTGGGTCAATACTGTAATTTCCTCCTTGTTTTGGATTCGATCTCTATTGTTGTCGCTATTTGGGCCATGTCCATCAATTGTAGTAGCAAACGTATGTGCTTACAAACCGATGGGTTGACCGATATCTTAATCTAATCCAACCATCTTTAGCACATGGGTTTTGTTCCTTTTCAATTGCAAACTGCTATGAGGCTACATTGATCAACTCGACTTTGTTGTGCTCTAGGTATTGCTTGATTCAAACAAATCTCATCACATTTTGATAAATTCATAACATGCATTAGACTCTAATGGCATCTTAGGTAAATAAAAAAAGAGTTGTAACTAATGTTTTTTGTTCGCTTGATTAGTACCAGCAAGAAAAACTTAAATGACAATCATCATTGAATTAACATTTAAACATGGAAATTCTATTAAACAAAATCACTTCAATAGAAAAAGCATTCTCTACTGCCTAGGAATGAGATCTCACCACAATTGAATTAACGAGGTTTATTATCAACATATCATTCACTTAAAGTTGTGATAATATATATAGTAAAAAAATTAAGCATACACAAGAGATTATGTAGGCTTTTCTATTGCTTAGGAATGAGATCTCACCACGGTTGTTACCATTTGGTCTGAGATTAATAACAATAATTGAAGAGTGCAGGAATAGCAAATGAGCAGCTGAGGTTGATGACGTTGATATGAATTTAATGTACTTTATGTTGTAGCAATCTTTTTTCTATGTAGTTTTGGAGCTTGAGCACTCTTTCTTCCCGTGTGTATCCTAAATTGTATGTCGATGGAAAAAGGTTGGGTTTATTTACATAGGTAAATAGATAATTCAATATTCTCAAATGTGTTTAATTTCAGAAAATAAAAATATTTGATGTTAAAACTCGACTATTTTGTTGATTTTTTTTCATTATAGAACTTCCAAAGAGTACTCGCAAGGGGCAAGAAGCTTCGTAGATGCTGCAAAGAGAAATATAAGAAATGTAGAGAAACTTCTATGCCCTTGTTTGGATTGCCGAAATCTTAGTCGATAAGATGATGACGTTATTGTTGAGCATTTAATTATAAGGAGGATGGATCCTACGTACAAGAGCAGTACTAAGTGGTATCATCATGGCGAACAATTAAATGTGGGCGTAGACATGAAGTTGGACAATGCATTTGATTTACTTAAAGCTATTCATTTTGAAGATGAAGATTTTATGAATCATGCTTTTTTTTACTGATGTTAATGAAGACGAGGATGTTCAAAAACATGAGGATGAATTACTTAAGAATTTGGAGGATGCAGAAACCCCCTTATATCCTGATTGTGTAGATCAAACTAAACTATCCGCCATCACTGCTTTGTATAATCTTAAATGTGAGGTCGGATAATCCGATAGTGGTTTTGATAAGCTTTTGAAGGTACTACAGTTGTTGTTGCCGGTGAATAATGTACTTCCTGAGACTTTGTATGATGTAAAAAAATTTCTCAAATTATTTGACATGGGGTTTGAAAAGATTCATGCTTGTAAGAAGGATTGTTGTCTTTTTAGAAAAGAGTTTCAAGATTTAGAAAGTTGTCCGAAATGTAACTCTTCGAGGTGGAAGATAAATGAGGACACTAAGGAAATTATACTGGTGTTCCAGCTAAAGTGTTGAGGTATTTTCCAATCATTCCAAGATTTAGGAGAATGTATAGATCGCAACAAATGACAGAAGACTTAAGGTGGCATTTCAACAATAAAAGCAATGATGAAAAAATGCGTCATCCTATAGATTCTGTAACATGGAATGTAGTGGACGAGAGGTGGAAATCATTCTCATCCGATCCACGCAATCTCAGACTTGGTCTTGCTTCAGATGGTGTCAATCCATTTGCGTCCATGAGCTCCAAATATAGTTGTTGGCCAGTAATGCTTGTGACATATAATCTCTCGCCTGTGTTATGTATGAAAAAAGAAAATATAATGCTAACATTAATAATTCCTGGACCAAAGCAACCTGGAAATGATATTGATGTGCACTTAGCACCATTAATAGAAGACTTAAATTATTTATGGAATAATGGAATTTATATATATGATGCATTCAGTAAATCAGTTTTTAATTTAAGAGCAATTTTACTATGGACAATAAACGACTTTCCAGCATATGGAAATCTTGCAGGATGTTGTGTAAAAGGCGAAAAAGCTTGTTCATTATGCGGTGCTAACACTCATCATCGATGGTTGAAGCATTGTCGGAAAAGTGTTTATATGGGACATAGAAGGTTTCTAGACCCTTCACATCCATGGAGAGAAAAAACACTTGGTTTGATAACACTGTAGAGGAGGGTTATAGACCTAGAATTCTAACGGGACGAAACATTTCTGCTATTTTGGATGGTTTTCCAAATATTTTTGGAAAATATAAGAATGAAGCAATAAAAAGGAGGATGAATAAGAAGAAGTTAAAGACAGAGTTGAGTAAGAAGTTAAAAAGTAAAAAGAGGAAGGGGAAGAGTACTCACAGTAAAGAAGACGAAGATGATGGGAAAAAAGAGCTATTAAGGTGGAAAAAAAGATCAATCTTTTTTGATTTGCCGTATTGGAAGGTTAGTATTAAAATTATATTTTTTAAATAGACCTAACAATATAAAAGTTAATAAATTGTTATATTATCGATATTTGTAGGAACTTCCGTTGCGACATAATTTAGATGTGATGCATGTTGAGAAAAATGTCGCTGAAAGCCTAATAAGCACGAGTTGCATGACAGTAAATCGAAAGATGGAATTAATTCAAGGAAGGATTTGGAGGAATGGGGGATTCGTCAAAGTCTTTATGCACAACCTCGTGGGAATAGAACATATCTACCACCGGCTCCTTATATGTTGTCATTGTTCGAAAAAAAATATTTTGTAAAAGGTTACATGATTTTAAAGGTCCCGATGGTTATTGCTCAAATTTCAAAAGTTTTGTATCATTAGAAGAGTGCAAACTTAGTGGGTTGAAGTCGCATGATTATCATGTCCTAATGCAGCAAATGTTACCTGCTGCAGTTAGAGATTTGTTACCGAAAAAGTTAGAACACTAATAATTCGTTTGTGTTCGTTTTTCAATCAAATATGTCAACGTGTTCTTGAAAGAGAGACATTGAGGCGACTTAATGATGAGATTGTTGAAATTTTGTGTGGACTCGAGAGATATTTTCCACCTTCCTTTTTCGATATAATGGTACATTTGACATTTCATCTTGGAAGAGAAGTGCAATTATGTGGTCCGGTTCATTTTCGTTGGATTTATCCTTTTGAAAGGTATGTGAAAACGATTAAAGATTATGTAAGGAATTATGCACGACCTGAAGGGTGTATTGCAGAATCTTATCTTGCAGAAGAATCAATGAGATTTTTTAGTGAATTTCTACAAAAGAAAGTACAAATGGAGGGGAAAGAAGTCCGAAATGAAGATTATGAAAACAAAGTGATACTTGAAGGACATCCAATTTTAAAACTGAAGACAATTACATTGTCATCGAATGTAAAAGATATTGCTCATTTGTCTGTGCTAATGAATATAGCTGTGGTGGAACCATACTTAGAGTAAGTACATAATATATTTTGTTTATACCTTTTTATTAAATTTTTGATGTGGAATATAACTTGGGTAAAATTATTTAAACACCAGTATGCATTTGGAGGAGTTACAAAATTCTGATAAGCGTTTGGAAAAAAATGCGACGTTGCTGTGGAAAAAATATACAGATAATTTTTCAGATTGGATCAAACAGAAGGTTAGTTCAATTTTAATTATCCTTCCATGGACAAAAAAATTTCCTTTTTACTTCAAATTTTATGTAAAACGATTTGATTCCAGGTACCTATCCAATCAACAAGTGATGAAATACTAAGATGGATTGCTTTTGCCCCAAGTAATAATGCATTGTCCTATGAAGGTTATATAATTAACAGACAACGTTTTCATACAAAAGACGTTGAAAGAGAAACCCAAAACTATGGAGTCACTTACGATGCGACCACCATGTGTAGGGCAAGTGCAAAAGATATTTCTCAAAGAGTTGATGTGGTCACTTATTATGGGGTAGTGACAGACATAATCTTGCTAGACTATCATGTTTTCTATATTCCCGTATTCAAGTGTCACTGGGCAAATATAGGAAATGGAGTGAAGGTCGAAGATGGATTCACTCTTGTCAATTTACAACAAAATCAAGTTTCATTTGTAAAAGATCCATATATCCTTGCATCTCAAGCAAAACAAGTTTTTTATTCTAGAGAGAATGACCATTCTAATTGGTATGTTGTAATGAAAGCACCACCAAGAGGCTATCATGAGTTAGAGACAGATGATCCTATTACGGAAGTTAGCTTTGTCAGGAAAGATTGTGAAGAAACCGACATGGACATTGATTCGGTTGAGAATGTTAGCTATGTTAGAGAAGATTATGAAGGCATATTTGAGTAGATTTCCATACTTATTTGCTTGTGAGGTTTGTAATTCCTACTTAATTGCTAGTATACGATAATAGTACAGATTTAGGGCGTAATATTAACAAATAAACGGGTTTGTGCATTTTTTAAAGACAAAGTTAAAAAGTACACAAAATACTTCATTATTCATTCTACATGTCGGAAAAGATGTGTGTGCCTGCATATCGCTTAAAAGTAGAAAAATTTGATTGTAAGCTACTATTGTTGGTTTGGCGTCTCAACTATATATAAAATTTATATTATTTGAATTTTGAATGAATTTCCTACTGCTATGTGTCTTCATGCTTCCAAGATTCACTCTTTGCTACTTAATTAGTCTTCAGTGAAATAAGTTTTAGTAGATCTAAAATTGAAATTTATCAATTTGAGAAGGTTATAGCTTTACAAACCTGTCATAACTCTATAACACTAAAGTAAATTCCCCACCAATTCTAATATGATCTTGATTGTATTAGATTTTAAATTACCATCATTTGGTAAAGTATCATTTCTTTTAACAGTCATATTATCTGAAATAAAAGTGTTACGATGCGAAACTTGGTAGAATAATGCTTTTATTTTTCAATAGCTTACTCAAGCCTGTAATGCCTGTTTGCTGTTAAACCTTGGTCAATTTAAACAAAATTTTGGTGAATATGATCCTAAACAATGAAAAGTCGATGTCCATATGTCACTAGCAACCTCAAAATATTGGCAGCCTATTATTTTAAATCTTTGTTTGTTCAGTTATAGTTATTACTTAGTCTATGTACACTACAAGAAGATGTTCTATTAGTTAGTCATAAGTATTCTGTAATTTTATTTGTTTGTGGTGCTTGATTTAATCTTGGTCTAGTTATATTTCTTTAATATGCATAAGTATTTTGACATTAGTTTGATTTTATGTACTTTTCCATTAAAGCATTGTTTGACTTCACAAACCTCGTCTTATTAGTTAGTCATAAGACGAAGTTAAAAGCTACAAATATGCATAAGTATTCTGTAATTTTCCATTAAAGCATTGTTTGACTTTATGTGTCATGATTAACGGTGATCATTTTAAGATGCACCTTTTTTTTCTCCTGTATCGAGATGTTTGATGAGATCAAACATGTCTACAAGCGATTTATCATTCAAAAAATTATGCATACTGATTCATAAAAGCGATTGTGTTGCTATAACAAACACTTATGCAAATGTAGAAAGGAATTATAATTCAAATATTTTCATGAATGGTATGCATCAATTTTTATGCAGGTGTATACAAGAATTATTGTTTTTTTTTTGTCATCTAGACTTGTCCAATTTTCCTTTAGCAAGCAAATAACTTTTTTAGGTAATGTATTTAGCAATGTTCATAATTAGAGCATAATGAATAAATATAAAAAGGCATCCAATGTTACATATTATTTCCCCACTATACTTGAAAGCCGAGGAATCCAATGTACAAGCATTAAAGCCTGATAAACCTAACAGTCCCTACCAAAGCAAATATATCAAAAATAGAAAAGGCTGGCTTTTTAAAAAACTTTCACCATAAAAAATTAAACAAAAGAAGCCATCCACCCAGATATGCCTTTTGCCCCTTAATCCATCTGCAAACACAGTGAATAGCTCATGGAAATAAGAATATGTATGTAGGACTTCGAATGATAAAGTGGTCAAAAGACGGCATGATAATAGGAGAATATTTGTAGCTGGAATGTGTTTTCTTTTATGTGAGTGTGTGAAAGTCGCTGTACTCACACCACCAGCGATGTTCCCTACTTCTGACACTTTCCTTTTTTGAGTTACTGCTCATCATATACTATGTGATATATGTGAATGTGTTTTCTTTTATGTGAGTGTTGTCCAAAATTATGATAATCCTGAGATGCGTCGGATTTGATTGCTAAGCAACGATTTGATTGCACACCAATTTTTTAAATTCTTGATATTGGAAATAATTAGGAAATAATTAGCAAATCATCTAATTACAGTATTTAATACATGCACCAATTTTTTTATTCTTGATGATATGTTTTCAAATAAAGTTATATTGCGTTTATTGCTCTCATTTTTTGGGGTCTATGTCTTCCCTTGTTTTGCTTCATGATACTGGAAGCAGACAACGACAACTGATTTTATGTATGTACAAACCTTAGATAGTGTTATTATAGGACTTGAACATAATTAAGACACAAGCTTGTTGTCATACAGTGCTTTATATGATATTGTTTTTTTTCTTGATGATACTCTGCAAATAATTTGTATGCCTTGTTTGAATTTGCAAATAATTAGTTCATTGCTTGTGGTACAGAAAATGAGCAACTGTGGGAATGTGCGAACTCGGCACATGCAAAAAGAATTCGACGAGCATAAAAAGAAAAGCATAACAAATAAGCAGCTTGGAGACAATCAAGCAGACGATGAGATTACGCTCTATAAATTGGTAGGTTCATTCATTTTTTATACATGCATTTGAGGGGCTATATACATGCATTTGAGGGTCCTGTAACTGCAAGTTAAAATAAATAAGATCGAAGTATGGCTATAGTTCCAGTTCTTGTAAGCACATTAACTTCAAAATATCCGGTATCAGGGAACACAGAATGGCTACGGCTCCAAAACAGTACCATGAAACACAACTCAGTCGAAGGATACAAAAATTTTCAAAATTAAACCTGATGATATATCGATTTCTTTTAATACAATGGAATCTCACATGCAAAATCTTTGTTATTCCTCACATTTATTTTGTTATTATTTATGTATTAATAGCCTCATTCATGACAGTTGTCCTTTTATTTTTTATAAACAGAAAATAGCGAAGAAGAATAAGGCCATTAAAAGGAAAAGTCACATGCAACACGAACTAGACGAACAAAGGAAGAAACGTATGAGAGAAGAGTTGTTTGAAGACCATCAAGTAGAAGACGAGGCTGATATTGAATTAGAAAATATTGTTGTATGCATTAGAAAACAATCATGCTCAAATTGTATTAGAAAACAATGATGAAGTACAAGATAATCTACAAACAACTGACAACGGAGTTCAGGCGGAAGGAAAATCGAGAAGAAAGCCTAGAGGGCCAACCAAAGTCAGAAGACTTCCATTCAACTCTTCGGAGCTGATAGAAGTTGAATTTAGTAGTACATGCGAACCAATAGGACCGAAATCAGTCAAATTATCCTCTTATTTAGGATCACTTGTACGAGAAGTTGTTCCGGTTACACTTAGTGGATGGAAGCAAGTTAGTTCCGAGTTGAAAGATGTTTTATGGGAAAGCATCCAGGTGACACTCTGAATAATTGTACTCATGATGTTGATCTATCCCAATTAACGACTTTATCATCCGACTTATTATCAACCTTAACCAAAAGTGCACTTTTATCGTTCAACTTTGATTATACTATATTGTCTTTATTTATAAATAAATTTTATACAATGCATAGTGGATCCTAGTGCTTTATGATAGTAAACCATGTATTATGTTTTAGTTATTGAAGCAGCTTTTTCAACATTTCAGATTGAAGTTTGAATTTCAATCATAAGACAGTTTGCAATATATATGCATTATTGTCACAAATTTTAAGCTAGATGAACTATATCTATCTCACAGGCATTGTTTTAGTTTTTAACTACTATATTCATTACTGGACATGTTAAAATTATAATTAATTTCGCCATATTCCTGGAACCTGCTATATGGTGGAGAAAACATGCAATGATAGGACCTCTTTTGGTGCCAGTATTCGCAAGCAAACTATAACAACTTGTATTATTATCGCAGGCAAGGTTTAAATTGGATTCAGGTTGGCACAAAACACAAGTTTTTCAACAAATGGGTGGTATTTGGCGGGCATCAAAATGTAGATTAGTTCGGCAGGTGTTGCAAGCCAAGTCCATGGAGGAAAGACTTCAGTTAAAACCATCTAACATTAGATGTATAAATTAATGGAAGAAATTTATCAAGTTGAAAACAAGTTCGGAATTCAAGGTAAGAGAAATTTTATTATATACTAGTAATGTACAAAAAACTAAATTAAATAATGTATGGTGCATGTCAAATGTCAATAATGTATGGTGCTAGTGATGATTTGAACAAAAGGTCAACCATTTCCCAACAACTACAATTTTTTTTAATGATATGCAGTGATGATTTGAACAAAATATATTTTATCTCAATGATTATTTTATAGAGTAAGCTGAACACTTGAACCCTTATAAATACCATTCCATTGTTAGGCAACTCCACTGACTTAATTATTTTTATTTAATTTTACAATTTCGGAAAAGAATTGAATCTTTTCTGTTGCTAGTTTTGCTATTTAGGATCATTTTGTTGACTCTGACCTTACTCTTAAAAAAGGAATATTTGTATATGAAAATTTCTTTTAGTGCTACTCTGACGCGCTTTGCATATAAACATTGGTATCGGCTCATGAATGTATTTTAATTTTATTTATCTGTAATGACTAAGTTGAATACTACCATACCATTCTTATTTTAGGCTATAAGCGAGAAGAACAGAGCAATTAGACAGAACCAGTTGCCACACACATCTAGTCGTAAAGGAATGGCACGACTAGCTGAAGATTTGGTAACAAAATTGTAGTTATAATTTACTGCAATATTTACGAAACTGTTAATTTAATTGCTTTTGTTATTTGGTGATTTTGAATGCAGAAAAGTGAAATTAGCGATCGCTCTGCCGTCTCTAGAAGTGTAGTCTGAATCAAACCTCGCACTAAGAAAAATGGTGAACTGGTGAATATGATTGCTGCAGATGCTATAGTAAGTTCTACTTTTCAAATACGTATGATAGACATATAAATACTATGTTTTAATGAGTTCTGAAAAAAATATAAGATGTCATATATGTGGTATTTTAATTTGCAAGCTTCTGAGTGTGTTTCCTTCTGAGTTCCCTACAGTGAAAGTCGGTCACACTGTTAAACAAATATCAACTTTTATTGATCGGCAGTGACTATAGCGCAATCTTTTGTCTACACGTTTCTGTTTCAGAGTGTCACATTTATTTTAATCTTTTTTTCTTTTTCTTTTATTTTTTGTATTTTTTTAATGGTTGATGATCACTATGAATTTATAATGCCGGCTAATTATTTTTGATAGAACTGCAATTCAATGTTGGATATTACGGTGATTGCTAGGGTCACCAAAGCGATTTTGACGAGCAATAATGAGCTCAAAATTAGGTTGCCAAAGCAATTCCCTATAGTACATTGACATTGCTTCATATCACTAGTTCAATCAATGTTTTTGCCCGTGCATTATTTGATATCTGTACCTATGATACACGGACCTGGTTTTCTTTGATACCTGTAATCGGATCTTTATATATCGATTGTACAGTTTCCGGTCTATTGAACTTTATTGCTTTTAATATCATGAGCATATGAACGATAAATTAATTGCTGCACAATACAGTATTGATTTGTACTACAAAAAGATCCGTGAATTTCCTCAAAGTTCTAACAAGTAGGATTAGGCTGTAAATCAACATTAAAACCTGCAAGGCATCTACAAATTGCAATCTTACAAGTACAAAAGCCCTTGATTGGCTTTGAAGGAAAATTCCATGGAGTTTCTTTTGAAAGAGAATTGTACCCCTTGGAAGTTTAGCACATGATAGCTCAAATAGCAGTGCTCCACAAGGCACACCATATTCATTCCATATTCATTGCCTTATTTATTTGCCTTTTGCACTGTGGTATTTAAACTGCAATAATATGAAATTAATCATGTTTTGTAGGAAAAGATTAAACAAATTGAAAGTGGTTCATAATCGAGCTCGCCAACTAATTACAGAGAAGATGCACCTGCACAAGTGTTAGGGAAAGAAAGACCGGGTCGACTTAGAGCGATGGGAAGAGGAATGAGTCTTAGTAGAGTGGCTTTATCGCAAGTTAAGGATAAGCATACACTGCTACTTGAAAGCAAAGTGTCGGACTTAGAGAAGAGATTTCTACAACTAAAGAAAAATCAGGTTCAAATTATCACTACATATTGCATTGCTAAAATAATAAAGGCATCAATTTCTCTGAAATGTTTCTTTTAGGGAAACTATCTCAAATAATTAAACGATCGGGTTTTCATCGTTATACGGTTATACCAGTAAATCCAGTTTATGGTTTCAAAATTGATTTCGAGCAAATACTATGCTAAAACCACTATGTTTCGTTAAGCAGACCAAGTTACTATTATTTGTTGAGACCATTTGTACTACTGTCTGCCATGCTCGGCCATTAAAGTCCGTCAAAAAAAATCTGAAAATCATAGGTTGACAATAAAATTATATATTGCTGAGAGCACCACCATTTGATTATCAAAACTACTCAAACTAATCTCATATTGTCCGAACTTATTTTTTATACAACTACGTCTATAATTAGTTATGGGATAAAACTAAAGAAATTATATATTGTCCGAACTTTTTGGTGTAAAATTGGTTGTCCGACTTTACGTAAAATTGATGCCATGTTAACCATACCAGACCTTTGCATTCCTTAAGCATCCCAACATTGTATACATTTGGTGTATGTTATCTAAACATTTGTACTAATGCAATCTTCATTTATATAGGAGGCTTCCAAGTTGAAAATATATAACTAATTATATAAATTAGAATATATTTAAGCTAAACAGAACACAAATATCTAATACATTTCTTATATCAGCCAAGTCCATTCTGGGTTCCTATACCAAATTTTGACATATACTACATAAATTATACCTTTATTTTAGGATGTTGTCATATCAATGCACTTCTACCCATATTTACATAGGTAGAGATAATGTGTGTGCACCCATACTTGATCACATGCTTGTTGTGTAGAGTCCCATCAGTGCTAGTATTTATATATTCCTATAAATCAATTTTAAACTTGAAGTATTACCTTCTTGTATATCTTAAATATTACATTTTTATATAATTCTAACTAACTTTATATTTTCTAAGACTTTGCAGAGTAGGCACAGCGGGACAGAAGTAAACAAACCTCAAGTAATTTTTTTTAGTTGGTTTCGCATCGTTCTTATTTTAACTTTTTATTCAATTAGTATCATTATTTTCCTATGTTTAAATATAGTGTTACTTTGATGAAAATACGAAGAAGTGTGATTTACTGGATTGGAGAGGGAATGAAGAGATCATTGCTGAAGGAAGATTCGTGTCAGATGATCCGAACCAGCTTGTCAATGATGTTCCTTTAGGGCCGGATGCGATAATTATTTTTGTTGAAAATCCAATCAAGCTAAATGCTTTTGTATGGAGGCCTACAACTTCTTTCTCACTTATTGGGGAGGCAAAGGATAATATTATGGCATGGCCGAAGAACAGTGTTGTTATACATTTAACCGATCACGATGGAGGAGGAGAAGATAAGGTAAATATTTTAATTCACAATGAACATGCACTTTTGTTATGTACATTTTTTACTAAATAAATATTTTTACATCTAGTAGAGTAGAAGTAGTAGCTTGAAATGCAAATGCAGGATTTTTGATTGGGGAGGGGGCAAGGAATTAGTGGCTTTAGGACGATTACATTCGAGCATCTCAGAGAAAATTGTTAACGATGTTCCTCTTGAACCAGCAGCTATGATTGTTTGGATAGATGAACCCCTAAATCCTGAATCTTTTTTGTGGAGGCTATCCCCTGGTTTGTTCCGAATTCGAGATGCTGCCCGTAAGAAGGTTGCATGGCCTGAATCACAAGTAGTTGTTGAGACAAGTGATAATACAGTTACTACTACGACTAAGGATGTCGTGAAAACATTTGCGGTACTTGATTTTTATGTTGTCTTTTTATTTTTTCAAGGATTAGCAACTTCATTTTTTTTTCTTTTTTCAACTTGCAGACTGAAAATTCAAAAACAAACAATAAATGCAAGATAATGAATTTATCGGGAAATGGGAAAGTAGTAGCTTTAGGACGGGTGGAGTCAACCGATCCAAATGCAAGGGTACATTTCAAACCTCTAGGAAACAATGTAGTTAAAGTTTGGATAGACACCGTAAAAGAGCCGGAAGTAGAGCTATGGAGGCAGACATCCGAATTTCAGTACATGGAAGATGCGCTCTCTTCGACTATAGCTTGGCCTGCTGAGCATGTCATAATGGAATGAATTTTAAGTAAGTCTTTACCGTTTAATTTTTATGTTAATCTTGGCAAGCATGTAACTTGTAACACCCCGTAATTTGAACATAAAAATTCACAAATTAAAGTATACTTAATTAAGAGAAATGGGTTGCACAGAGAAATATATATATATTGATATATATATATAATTGAAAATTTAATAAATAAATATGCAAAAATGTTCAAAACAACGAATTGAGAGAGGGGAATAACCGAACCGGCCGATTTTTGAGGTCGACCCGAGCTCGCTGGGTCGACTAGGGGTTAATCCAGGGTGTTTGGCTGTCAACCCGTGGGCCAATTCGCTCAAATGCAGATTTTGCATTTGAATGGTTCTCATGGTTCAGCTTTAATCTAAAGGCCCTAGATGGTTCCTACACTTGACTTCTTCCCCAAGACATGCTTTGATGGCTTGGATTGAATCTAGGGTTAATCCTATGGCTAATACTATCCTAATCCTCTATAAAAAGACCCCTAAACCTAGCCTAAATCACCATTATTCAATCCTACAACTAAACTATGTCAAATTTGTTCCTCTCATGGCCTCCACTCTCATGCTAAAATTCCTAAGCCTATTTCTATGAGAGATTGTGAGTTCATACAAGTGCTTTCAAACTTGTATGAGTGTTCTTAGTTTGCATTCAAGTCAAGTTGCAACATTTCTATTTCAAAGCAAGGATTTTTATTGATTTGGCGCAAGGGGTTTTCAATTGGGGCTTTCATATTTTGGTGCTTGCATAAGGGCTTCGTCTCAATCTTTATAATAAATATTCATTTGTGTCTTCATAGCGTAGTAAGCCCTTTTCTACTTTCTTTTTATTGAACTCTAAAGTTAAATGAATGATGCAAGTTTGGGGTTGATCATTATGATATGCAAGTTTGGTTGATCATTATGATATGCAAGTTTGGTTGATTATTATGATATGCAAGTTTGGTTAATCATTATGCTATGCAAGTTGGTTTAATCATTATGTATGACACATATTGCTATGTTATGCAAGTTAAACTTGATGTTGTGAGCATAAAGCTCCAAGCTTTATATCAAAGGTTGCATTTTGGCAACATTAAAGTTATCATATCCCTTATGATAACTTGCATGTGAGGCTAAATGCGAACTTCTAGCAACTTCTACATGTCATTTATCACCATGTATCACTCATATGCTAAGTTTGGTTTTATGCATGCTTTTGAAGCCTAACAATGCAATATGCAAGTATATGAACATATGTACATCTCATATGCCACCATGATAAACTTGTGGCTTCAACACCTTTTTGTCATGATTATGCCAAGTTCCCTATTTTACCCTTTATGCGTTGTTGCGATTATGTAAACGATGGGATTACGTTGGGGTTGGGTAAAATTATGACATGAACATGATTTTTATAACATAACGTGATATGTTAACTTGTAATTATGTTTTGGAAACATAATGGACATGACACTTAGAAAATATGAGTGTGGCCAACTCGAGGTTGGGTTGAGTTTGTAGCATAAATCTACCCGGACCCGCCCGGCTTAACTAGTGGCTACAAACAATAGGACCCAATGTGAGAAGTTGATCATGTTGCGCTCGAACCCGAGGTTAGACCAAGTTGTGGTGTAAAGCTACCCGGACCCGCCCGGCTTAACTAGTAACCACAACAAAGTCTAATGTGAGAGGTTAAAGCACATTAAGTTAATTAATGCCTCCTGATCAGGGTTAAGTCATGGTCCACTTAATACTTAATCAATTTGGGCTGGATGGGTTAATCGGGGTTAAGTCACGAACCTTGGGTATACTTAACCAATTTAATCCACGTTTGGATCGGGTTAACCACATTTAACCCGTTAAGGAAACCCTAGTTGTGTGGTCCTTTTCAGCAGTAACCCTCTTGATAGTATCATAAGACCCTAGGACTAGGCTAGGGTGGGGCACGATTACTGGGTTGACATGTAAGCGACCAAAACGACGGCTGAGTAGGTACGCCGTGTAGGTCCAGGCGGACTATGGTCGTGCACATAGTCCGGAGTTGGAGAATCAGGCACGGGTACCAGTAGATCTAGACTGCGCATACTTGATTCGTGTCTGAGGTTGACACCCTAGGACTCGATACACCCTAGGGTGTACCTAGCGCAGTTTAACTACATTGCATGTTTGGGCCGTATGACACCGACACTTGACGAGTTAGGCTTATAGGGAGCCGATCGACTAGACCGTGTAGTTGGACCTTAATTTAGGTCACCTCATGATGATGGGCCAAGCTTGGGCCAAGGGATCAATTCTTGTTTTTACTTGACATGTTAGAATGCTAGTACACCCGTGGTGCAAAACTTAACCTTAACTATGCGATGACACCTTTATCTATCTTGTTAGTTAATCATCATGCCAGTATGTTGTTATCCTTATGTTCATCTCAGCTTCTCATGCCAGTTAACTTTACTAGTTCATAGACAGATAGTAGTAGGGCTTACCAGTCTTTTTGACTTACCTGTTTTCTTTCGCCTCTTTTCTTCCGTTTCCCCCCCCCCCTCAGGTTCTCAGGGTGGGAACATTGGAGCTTAGCTTGGATCTTTACAGCTTGCTTACTGGATTTGCTCATGTACGGTTTTGGACATTGAGCTAGCTATGGTTTATCACTTCATTTTGGGGATAGTACTTTATATATTTCAGTTTTTCAGTTTATGCTTTTATCTAGACTTTGTTGTTGGAAAATAATGACCAAGTACTTTGTTGTAACATGACTATGGTTTTGAAATGCTAAGTTTTATCCGCTGCTTTACTACTCTGTTTTACTTATATGTTCTGTCTTGTGATATCTGCATGCATGTTTACCTTGTTTAACGCCCCTCCAAAGCTAATGTCCTTGCAAGAGTGGCATTGGCGGAGGTGGGGTGTTACATTTTGTATCAGAGCATAAGGTTTACAAGATTTATGCAAAAGTGTTTTTGAAACTTACCTTTTGAAAAACTATTTTCAAAACCAATTAAGTATTTTCCAAGAAAAGTCTAGTTATTTTAAAAAGGCTATTCCCCAAAAGCCATAGCACTATCCTTCGTTTCTTCATTCTGAATCTATCTTTTTCCTTTTTCAGTATGGCCGATCTTAACCTTCCCGAGGGAGTGACCATTCCCGGATGGTTCCAGAGATACTTGGAAGCTAGGGCCAACGACGTGGGCCCAGCAAATACCCCCAATATAACTGAGGTTCCTCCTCCTCCTCCTAAGAACCCGCAAGCAGATTTCACTAAGATTTGCAAAGACTTTAAGGCGATGGGTGGCAAGA
Organism: Allium sativum; assembly: GCA_030737875.1. NCBI lineage: Eukaryota > Viridiplantae > Streptophyta > Magnoliopsida > Asparagales > Amaryllidaceae > Allium > Allium sativum. The sequence continues at coordinate 340,943,370 of CM060916.1, read as the reverse complement.
ACTTTATTGGGACGGAGACTTTTGTGGAGGCAAGAAATTGGTTGAAAGAAACTGAAGATCTCTTCGCCATCTTTGATGTGCAAGATCATAGAAGGGTTCTATTGGCAGCATGGTTATTGAAAGAAGAAGCTGCTTATTGGTGGGAGGTCACCAATGCTACGAGGCCTATAGAGACTTGGGCCGACTTTAGGACAAGATTTGGGCTTAAGTTTCTATCATCAGCTGAGGCGAATTTGCAATTGGAGAAGTTTATATCTTTAAAGCAAGGAGACATGACAGTGAGGGAGTACGTGAATGAGTTTAACAAGCTCGCCCGATTTGGTTTGGACATGATTAATACTCCCCAGAAGAAGGCTTTGCGCTTTGCATGAGGGTTGAATGAGCCACTACAAGGTTTAGCCCTATCTCATATACCTATGGGGGCCACTTTCGAAGGTCTAGTAGACATGGCATTGCTTCAAGGAGACGATAAGAATGGCAAGAAGGAAGTGAAGGCTAATGAGACCCAAGCCAAGAAGACAGACTCCAAGTGGGGAGGAAATCAGAGCAATCAGAACAACAAAAACAATAAGAACAACAAGGCTAAGGCAAAGGACCCAAGAAAATGCCACTACTGTGGGAATGTAGGGCACATAGCTAAAGACTGTAAGAAAAGGAAGAGGAAGTCGGGCGAATGCTTTCATTGTGGAGAGACCGGACATTTTAGCAAGGATTGCCCCAAGAAGCAAGGGCAGAATCAGCGTGCAGGACCTTCTGGAGGGCAAGTGCATGCTCTCAACGCCGCTCCAGTTCAGGATTGAGGTAGCATTTCTGTAGAAAGTCTTGTTTATATTTCTGATTATCCTGTTCGCACCTTATTTGATTCTGGCGCATCGCATAGTTTTATTTCTTCTGACATTGTTGAAAGTTTGCACCTAAGTACTAGCTTAGTTGAGGATCCCGTTTGTGTTTCAAATCCAATTGGGGGTTCCTCCCATCTATCTATGATTTGTGTGGATTTGAAGATTTCTATCTTGACTGTAAAATTCGCGTGTAATGCTTATGTTCTCGGATTCACGGGAAATGGGTTAATCTTGGGCATGGATTGGTTGTCCAGTTATGGAGCCATTCTCGATTGTGAACATAGGGTGGTGAGGCTCATGACCCGCCTCGGTAATACCCTAGAAATTTCTTGTAACCCTAGAGGTCCCGTCATGTTATGCTATCTTGAATCTCTCGACTCGTCCATCGATGATCTGCAATCTGTAAGGGTGGTCCGAGACTATCCTGATGTCTTTGAAGAAGTTAAGGGGTTACCCCTTAAACGAGAGATGGATTTCCGCATTTATCTAGTCGATAATGCCAAGCCAGTATCATTGCTCGTTAGGCACATGGCCCCTCGTGAGAGAAGGGAGCTCAGTAAGAAAATCAAGGAGCTGCTTGAGAAGGGTTTTATTAGACGAAGCATTTCTGAATGGGGTGCTCCGGTGGTATTCGCTACTAAGGCGGATGGTTCGCTTCGTCTATGTGTTGATTATCGAGAGTTGAATAAGCTGACAAAGAAGAATAGGCACCCGTTACCGAGGATTGATGATCTCTTTGACCAGCTTGTAGGTGCTTCTGTTTTCTCTCAGCTCGATCAAGCCACCGGATTCCATCAGCTTAGAGTAGCTGAGGATAGCATTGATAAAACTGCGTTTAGGACTCCGGATGGATTCTTTGAATGGCTTGTCATGCCATTCGGATTGACTAATGCACCCGCCTACTTCGTAGACTTGATGAGTAGGGTGTTCAGGGAGTTCCTCAACAAGTTTGTTGTTGTCTTCGTGGATGATATTCTGATCTTCTCAAAGGACGAGGAAGAACATGCCAGACATCTCAAGGAAGTGATGGATACGCTTAGAGTGCATCAGTTAAAAGCCAAGTTCTCCAAATGTCATTTCTGGAGAAGGGAAGTTGGGTTTCTTGGACATTAGTTTCTAAGCAAGGCATAGCGGTGGATCCCGCGAAAGTGGTTGTGGTTCAAGATTGGAAGACTCCTAGGAATGCGACCGAAGTAAGAAGCTTTCTCGGTTTGGCGGGTTACTATAGGAAGTTCATCAGAGACTTCGTTAAGATTTCGTCCCCTCTCACTAAGTTGACGAAGAAGAACTTAGTCTTTGCATGGGACTTGGAGTGTGAGCTTGCTTTTCAAAAGCTCAAAAGAGCCCTTACCTCAGCTCCAGTTTTGGCATTACCCGATAGTGGTAAGATGTTTACCGTGTACACAGATGCATGTGGCACGGGGTTAGGAGTTGTTCTGATGCAAGAGGGAAGAGTGATATGTTATGGGGGTAGGCAACTTAAAGTTCATGAGAAGAACTATCCCACTCATGATTTGGAGTTAGCGGCGATCGTCTTTGCACTCAAATCCTGGCGCCACTATCTTCTAGGCGAAAGGTTTGAGTTGTATACTGATCACAAGTCACTCAAATACCTCTTCTCGTAAAAAGATCTGAATCTAAGGCAGCAAAGGTGGATGGAATTTTTGGCATCTTATGACTTCGAGATAGCTTATACCACTGGCAAGGGTAATGTTGTGGCGGATGCACTAAGCAGAAGGAGATTGACTTTAAGCCCCTTGTTCATTGAGATGAAGAACTTGGAATTCTTGGCAACCTTTGATTTCACGACGGCTGTTGAGTTGATGACGGGTTCATTAGCATCCCTTGAGCTTAGACCCACACTTCTTGATCAAGTTGGGTCTTCGCAGAGGGAAGATCCACAGATAGTCGAAGTTATGGACAAGTTGATTCGTGGTGTGACGTCTAGTCACCTTGCCAGATATACTATTGATGATAAAGGATGGCTAAGGCGTGATGGGAGATTATGTGTTCCTCGGGTGGGAGATTTGGTCCATAGAGTTCTTGAAGAAGCGCATCACTCGAAGATGACTATACATCCGGGAGGAGATAAGATGTATAGAGATATGAAGCGCAGTTTCTTTTGGGATGGAATGAAGAAAGATGTGGCAGAGTATGTTTCAAGGTGCATGGTGTGCCAACAAGTGAAGGCCGAGTCAAAGAAACAAGGTGGGCTATTACATCCATTGGAGGTCCCACAATGGAAGTGGGAGAGTATTTCTATGGATTTTGTGGATGGATTGCCTAGGTCAAGGAGAGAGAACACAAGCATATGGGTCATAGTTGACTGACTTACGAAGAGTGCTCACTTCATCCCAGTAAAGAGCAAGAGGACCGCATCAGGGCTGGCGTCTATTTATCTCCGAGAAATAGTGCGGTTGCATGGAGTTCCTTCTAGCATAGTTAACGATCGTGACCCGATTTTCACTAGCCAGTTCTGGAACAGTTTGCAAGAAGCGATGGGTATGCGATTGAATTTGAGTACAACCTATCACCCCCAGACGGATGGCCAAACCGAAAGGGTGAATAGAGTGCTAGAAGATCTCTTGAGGCTTTGTGTTCTCGACTTCGGTGGTACTTGAGAAGACCACCTTCCTCTTGTAGAATTTGCTTATAATAATAGCTATCAAGCCAGCATAGGGATGGCACCATTTGAAGCTTTATATGGGAGGCCGTGTAGGTTACCATCTTGTTGGTGGGAGACAACAGATAGACTTATACTTGGGCCCGATATGATACGAGACACATCCGAGAAAGTTGAATTAGTAAGAAGAAGGATGAAAGCGGCCCAAGATAGACAGAAATCCTATGCTGACAAGCGAAGGGCAGATTTGGAATTCGAAGTGGGAGACATGGTTTTCGTGAAGGTTTCTCCTTTGCGAAATGTGGTACGTTTTGGAGCAGCGGGGAAGCTGGCACCAAGGTTCGTAGGACCCTTCCCTATCATAGAGAGAATTGGAAAGATGGCCTATAAGGTGGGATTGCCCGAGAAGCTAGCCGGAGTGCATAATGTCTTTCATGTCTCGCATCTACGAAAGTGCCTACATGAGTCCGCTGAGGTGGTTGAACCAAGCATTCTTGAAGACATTGAGGTAGAGAAAGAAGCAACCTTGAGAAGAGCTCCGATTCGTATCTTGGGAACAGAGATCAAGAAGCTAAGGAATCGAGAGGTCAAGTTGGTGAAAGTTCAGTGGGGTGAAGCCGACGAAGATGCAACTTGGGAAACCGAGGAGAAGATGCGTGGGCTTTATCCATTTCTTTTTGAGGGTACATTCTCGATCTCTTTTCCTAATTAGCATATCATTCTTTTTATCCGCATTTATCTAGTTTATCTTGTTTCGTAGATCTTGTCATGAGAACCTTAGGTAGAAACCCTTGGTTGAAACATGTATTTGAAACATGTTATGCTTGATGGTTGCAAGTGGTTGCAAGTGTTTGCACGTGGATACTCGTGGATGCATGATACACATTAGGCACTAAGATCGGCTCACACACTTTCATGTTGCATATGCATGAGTGCTTATACTTATTCATGGATGAAACTTGTTGAGCTATCACGTGGATGTTGCATATGGATGAATATTATGTGCACTCATGTAGAGATTATAAATTATGTTAGGAATTTGCATACATATGGACTCATTTCACTAACATATTTTGCATTAAGGAGGTTTACTGTATCAGTAACCGCCTGATTTTTGCATTAGATAAGTACATATACACACACCTTTGCATATGATCATACAACATTTAGAATCCTTTAAGGACAATGACTGCACGTGGATGATGTTTTGAGTAGATGGATGATGGATAGTAGGATACGTTCTTCCTAACTTGGAGATTTCGGGGACGAAATCCTTTAAGGAGGGGAGAATGTAACACCCCGTAATTTGAACATAAAAATTCACAAATTAAAGTATACTTAATTAAGTGAAATGGGTTGCGCAGAGAAATATATATATTGATATATATATATATATATATAATTGAAAATTTAATAAATAAATATGCAAAAATGTTCAAAACAGCGAATTGAGAGAGGGGAATAACCGAACCGGCCGATTTTTGAGGTCGACCCAAGCTCGCTGGGTCGACTAGGGGTTAATCCAGGGTGTTTGGCTATCAACCCGTGGGCCGATTCGCTCAAATGCAGATTTTGCATTTGAATGGTTCTCATGGTTCAGCTTTAATCTAAAGGCCATAGATGGTTCCTACACTTGACTTCTTCCCCAAGACATGCTTTGATGGCTTGGATTGAATCTAGGGTTAATCCTATGGCTAATACTATCCTAATCCTCTATAAAAAGACCCCTAAACCTAGCCTAAATCACCATTATTCAATCCTACAACTAAACTATGTCAAATTTGTTCCTCTCATGGCCTCCACTCTCATGCTAAAATTCCTAAGCCTATTTCTATGAGAGATTGTGAGTTCATACAAGTGCTTTCAAACTTGTATGAGTGTTCTTAGTTTGCATTCAAGTCAAGTTGCAACATTTCTATTTCAAAGCAAGGATTTTTATTGATTTGGCGCAAGGGTTTTTCAATTGGGGCTTTCATATTTTGGTGCTTGCATAAGGGCTTCGTCTCAATCTTTATAATAAATATTCATTTGTGTCTTCATATCGTAGTAAGCCCTTTTCTACTTTCTTTTTATTGAACTCTAAAGTTAAATGAATGATGCAAGTTTGGGGTTGATCATTATGATATGCAAGTTTGGTTGATCATTATGACATGCAAGTTTGGTTGATTATTATGATATGCAAGTTTGGTTAATCATTATGCTATGCAAGTTGGTTTAATCATTATGTATGACACATATTGCTATGTTATGCAAGTTAAACTTGATGTTGTGAGCATAAAGCTCCAAGCTTTATATCAAAGGTTGCATTTTGGCAACATTAAAGTTATCATATCCCTTATGATAACTTGCATGTGAGGCTAAATGCGAACTTCTAGCAACTTCTACATGTCATTTATCACCATGTATCACTCATATGCTAAGTTTGGTTTTATGCATGCTTTTGAAGCCTAACAATGCAATATGCAAGTATATGAACATATGTACATCTCATATGCCACCATGATAAACTTGTGGCTTCAACACCTTTTTGTCATGATTATGCCAAGTTCCCTATTTTACCCTTTATGCGTTGTTGCGATTATGTAAACGATGGGATTACGTTGGGGTTGGGTAAAATTATGACATGAACATGATTTTTATAACATAACGTGATATGTTAACTTGTAATTATGTTTTGGAAACATAATGGACATGACACTTAGAAAATATGAGTGTGGCCAACTCGAGGTTGGGTTGAGTTTGTAGCATAAATCTACCCGGACCCGCCCGGCTTAACTAGTGGCTACAAACAATAGGACCCAATGTGAGAAGTTGGTCATGTTGTGCTCGAACCCGAGGTTAGACCAAGTTGTGGTGTAAAGCTACCCGGACCCGCCCGGCTTAACTAGTAACCACAACAAAGTCTAATGTGAGAGGTTAAAGCACATTAAGTTAATTAATGCCTCCTGATTAAGGTTAAGTCATGGTCCACTTAATACTTAATCAATTTGGGCTGGATGGGTTAATCGGGGTTAAGTCACGAACCTTGGGTATACTTGACCAATTTAATCCACGTTTGGATCGGGTTAACCACATTTAACCCGTTAAGGAAACCCTAGTTGCGTGGTCCTTTTCAGCAGTAACCCTCTTGATAGTATCATAAGACCCTAGGACTAGGCTAGGGTGGGGCACGATTACTGGGCTGACATGTAAGCGACCAAAACGACGGCTGAGTAGGTACGCCGGTGTAGGTCTAGGCGGACTATGGTCGTGCACATAGTCCGGAGTTGGAGAATCAGGCACGGATACCAGTAGATCTAGACTGTGCATACTTGATTCGTGTCTGAGGTTGACACCCTAGGACTTGATACACCCTAGGGTGTACCTAGCGCAGTTTAACTACATTGCATGTTTGGGCCGTATGACACCGACACTTGACGAGTTAGGCTTATAGGGAGCCGATCGACTAGACCGTGTAGTTGGACCTTAATTTAGGTCACCTCATGATGATGGGCCAAGCTTGGGCCAAGGGATCAATTCTTGTTTTTACTTGACATGTTAGAATGCTAGTACACCCGTGGTGCAAAACTTAACCTTAACTATGCAATGACACCTTTATCTATCTTGTTAGTTAATCATCATGCCAATATGTTGTTATCCTTATGTTCATCTCATCTTCTCATGCCAGTTAACTTTACTAGTTCATAGACAGATAGTAGTAGGGCTTACCAGTCTTTTTGACTGACCTGTTTTCTTTCGCCTCTTTTCTTCCGTTTCCCCCCCTTAGGTTCTCAGGGTGGGAACATTGGAGCTTAGCTTGGATCTTTACAGCTTGCTTACTGGATTTGCTCATGTACGGTTTTGGACATTGAGCTAGCTATGGTTTATCACTTCATTTTGGGGATAGTACTTTATATATTTCAGTTTTTCAGTTTATGCTTTTATCTAGACTTTGTTGTTGGAAAATAATGACCAAGTACTTTGTTGTAACATGACTATGGTTTTGAAATGCTAAGTTTTATCCGCTGCTTTACTACTCTGTTTTACTTATATGTTCTGTCTTGTGATATCTGCATGCATGTTTACCTTGTTTAACGCCCCTCCAAAGCTAATGTCCTTGCAAGAGTGGCATTGGCGGAGGTGGGGTGTTACATAACTGCTGAATTTTTATGATTACAGTATTAGGGATTCATTGGTTTGTCAAAACCACTCATGGCTGTCCCTATTATATGTAAAACCACTAATCTCAACTGAATACATACACTGAAAATAACTGCATATGAATTCATCTTTTTGTTATGCATCTAGCTAGCTACTTGAAAATGTCACTCGTTTCCATGTCAGTAATGTTACACAAAAGAACAATGTATACGAAAACTGCACACATACAAGACATATTAGTTGATGTACACAATCCTTTTTAGCTGTTTCCAGATTCATGATACAAATATGTGCAATGTATGAGTTTGGTGGATGATAAAATCATTTGGATCTATTAATCTTATTGCCTAAATATAGTTAGACAGCTCAATTGTGTGGTGTCATGATTTTTGTTTGTAAGCGCATTTATACCTGATCATGCGTATATATGAAAATTTCGAGTTTTCATGCATGTTAAAACCACTCATCGCTGTCCCTATTATATGTAAAAACATCTTGATCCTTATCCTTTTGGACTATTTTATCATACAAATTAAAGTGTGCAAAGCAGAGAGGCCGACCTGTATTCGCTGTAAATTTGCATGTTGTGATCATACTCGCTGTAAATGACAGTTAGGATGTAATTGGAAGTTAGGTTGTTATTATATGCTGTTGTGATCATACTCGCTGTAATTGGCAGTAGGTTATTATATGCAAAGCGGACGGTTTTTATAGAGTTGTCGAAGGTTGGTTGGAATAGTACGGTTTTGCTTTTTGTGTATTGCTTTCGCTGGACAAAGCTAGCATACACACTATTAAAGTTTTATGTACTATTTCACATTTATTTATAGTTTCAAAAATAAATAGCATAATGAAGTAACTTAGAATAGTTGCAATTTATCTGTTATTTGCATGGAATTTCATTGGAATAACATAATGAAGTAACGTAGATTGTATACAGCATCAATATTTGCATTTTAAGCTAAGAGCAATAAATAGTACATGAATTTAATATCAACTTCAAACAATAATCTGGGTCATTTTTCCGCAGTATTAGCCCAATGTCAGTTAATGAGGTAAATTCAAAACTCAGAAGACATGCTAAGAGTTTAACATGTTCATACATTAAAGTTAACCATTCATATGATGTTCGCGGACCGAGCTATATTCGATAGAGGGTTTTACGACTCCTGTTGGATTCTCTGGATTTTCCCATTAAATTCAAAAATAATAATTTGGATCATTTTTCGTTCACATACCATGAAAGCTGAAATTCAGCATTTTAATAGTGTAGTATTATATTATGATATAGGAAGGATTCGATGGAAAGGAAGGGAAACTGGGGGAGTTTGATGTCAGGTGCCGTTGTCTGTTTGTCTGGTTGTTAACATTCTTTTCTGTTTTTTATAATCATGCATGTTCCAAAAAAGAACAAACAACTTTTATTTTTATGATTATTTTAAGTTAAAAGGCTCAAACGTAGTATAAGATAGTTTGTGCATTTCACCATGACGGCATCGTACTTTCAGGACGACGTTGGTTATGTTGACCCGCTGACCATGGTTTGATTTGTGCTGGGCCCTACTTTTCATGCGCCAAACCAAATCGTCTTGTCCTGTCCTATCTTTTTAAGCCCTCATGAAACATTTATGAATTTTGCAAATAAAACATTTATTGAAAGAGTGAGAATATTTTACTTGCAGTTGAGTAGAAACGACATAATATATTGACTACATTTCCAGATTTTGTAGGCTGGAAAATGTATTTAATTAGGTAATGTGTAATCAATTAAATAATATGATGATTAATTAAAATACATGCATAACAGTTCCCTCCATGTGAATGGCTTCTTCAAAAGAATCAATGAAAGTAAGTACTGTTATAGCTAATAACACACTTACATAACCATCTTAACCCACATATAACAATAATGTTTTTTGTAATTTGCTGGCTACACACATAAAAAATCATCAGTTTTAGATTAATTAGCTTGAACAATAATCATATAAACCAATTTATTGTTCATGTCAACACAAATTTTGCTTATGTGACACATTGATATGTCAATACAAATTTTGCTTATAATCACACAGACATGGTATATATGTGGACATAAATAAGATGATGGTTGTGTTGATTTTCAAATTTTCCATATTTTGAGAAGACGCAAAATTTAAACTATTTGACCATAGAGGATTTGAAAAGGTTTTTAAACAATCTTTTTGCACTTGACTGTGTATAAAAATTTCGAACACGCGAAATATTTTATATCGCAAGTCCAAAAAATTAGCCTGTTGTACACCATTGAAATTTGGTCACTGACTGGATTCATGCTAGTATTGTTTGTATAAATGGTGCCAGGACCACGACTGTGAACGCAAATAAAAGCAATTGTATATTTCATATGTGTTCCCCATGAAAACAAAATAGCAATATATCTTACACACACATATAGTAGTTTATCACAGGGTCAACAAATCATAAAATAGTGATTTTTAGCATCCATACCCATTTATAACACTTGCACACAACATACTCTGAGAATCGAAAGAGATCGTACTGATTTTTAGCATATAGTAGTTTATCACAGGGTCAACCAATCATATAGTTTATAATTGTTAAATAAAACAATATCCAATAAAGTTCATTAGTAGCCAGACAAATAATCTGAATGAGTATATATATATGAATTCAAAGTAGCATGAGAAAAATTAATGAACTAAAACAAGAGTAAATTAAGTAACATGCCTACTACAGGTTGCAATGAAGAAAACTGAGTATGCACCGATTCTGCTTAGAGGAAGATCTAAATTATGCAGCCGTTCTTCGTTTTAATTAGTAGTTACACGCGTAGTTTCGAAGACCGAACCGTGAATCAAATCGTATTCGTGAAAGGTTAAAGTTTTTAGTGGTTGAACATGTTAAAAAATGATTAATTTGGTAAGTATAGCAGAAGTACCTTTAGGTCAAAGATCCGAGCTTATTTCAAGGTTCTGCAAAATCACTATTAATGAATGAAATGTGTATATCAGCATGTGCATATCTTTGATCAGGATCCGAAAATAGTAGGAATTTCATTGCTTTGCAGGGAAGAACCATGGTATAAGTTGCTGCTACAATTTTTGCATACTGCTGCAGTGAACTTACTGCCAATTTTTGTTTTTATTTGGGTATTTGGATATCAGATTAGAAATGATAGAGCCGAAATTTTGTATACTCTGTACTCTGCAATGTTTGTGCAACTTTTTAACATGTCTTGCACTGAACATGTCCTGCACTGGACATGTCCTGCACTTGGTATTCTTTATGGATGATTGTTTTAACATTTCTATATTTGCAGGTGAGGAAATAAGACATGACTTTGGTGATGGTGCTGCGATTACCAATGGAGGGGTGCTTTTGTGTGTTAACTGAACAGTTGTAAACTATGTTTTGTATTTTGTGTACTCAAGTTGACATTAGTGGGAATTGAGAACATATGTATTGAATTAGGTGTTAACTCATGTATTGAATTTCTTTTGTTAGTTGATACTTTATTAGCTATTAGTATAATTTCTGTGTTCATCTTTTAACTTGCTATGAGTATTCATTTTGATTATTGTTATTAAAATGCATGAGCTATTATAACAGTAAACCTACGCTATGAATAATCTCATATTTATTGAGATTTAGATGTATAATAGCGGCAAAAATGAGTTATTGTATCGATCGAGCATAGCGGCAAAAATGAGTTATTGTATTGATCGAGCATAGAGGCATAAATGAGCTGTCAAAGGGGTTAGTAAAACTATAACACGCTTATTAATAACGCTGAATATCTGTTATCGAACACTTATTTTATAACGGCAAAATTGTGTTATAAATATTTTCTCTTTGAATGAGATTTGGATGTATTACAGTGGTCACCAGGAGCTACTGTAATAAAATAACATAATGGCAAAATACCGCTGTCAAAAGTGATCAATAATAATGGTATTGAAAGCGTTATAAAAGATCAGCAGTTTTTTATAACATGTTCATATACAGCAGTTACGAAACCGCTATCTTTCTTATTCATAGCGGTTTTGGGCTGCTATAAAACAGCAGTTCTATTGTAGTGAGAGTTGTTTAGTGTTTGTGAAAATGCTGGAAACAGATAGTAGCTCGGTAAGTCCTTCAATCGGAAGACCGAATAGTGTGGCGCCTTATGTACGGGCTTCATATGCGGCATCTGGTTCTCAATTGGTTATTGACAAGTGGAATGGTGATAATGACTTTGAGAAGTGGCAATGGAAAATGAAAGTGATTCTTAGGCGGAATCGGGTGCACCGAGTAGTATTTGATACTCACTTATTGCCAAGTGATATCTCGGATTTTGAGAGAGAGGAGATGGAGGAATGGGCTTACACTACTCTTCAACTTGCTATGAGGGAGAATGTAATCTCCGAAATTAGTGGTGAGACGATCGCTAAAGGTATTTGGGACAAGTTGGAAGAACTCTATATGAAGAAGTCACTCACTAACCGTTTGATCTTGTTGCGAACGTTTTTCACCTTCAAGATGAAGGAGGGTAATTCGCTTAAGGCACATTTGAATGCCTTTGATGACTTGCTTATGAAGATGAAGGCCATTGATTTGAAGATTAAGGAAGAGCAAAAGGCGATGATATTATTGTGTTCATTGTCGGACTGCTATACGGGTTTCTCAAATAGTTTGGTCTATGGCCAGGATACCTTGACTCTTGATGATGTCAAGACGGATCTTCTTAGTGAGGAGTTGAGAGATCAAATGAAGGAGATGAGTGAGGATAGTAGTGGAGCTAGTAGTGGTCACGGGTTGTTAGTGGAGAAAGAAAAGAATGTGAAGAAAGGAAACCAGGGGCGTTTTAAATCAAGAAAGCCCGGTGGAAGAGGTAAATCGAAAAAGAGAAATGGCAAGTGCTTTATTTGCAAGAAACTGGGACATCAGAAGAATGAATGTCTGGTCAAAGATAAGAAGGAGGTAGCGTCTTCATCCGTGGCGGTGGAGAGTGGGGATGGTGAGATAGATGAGAATGTGTTGACGGCGGTAGCATCGGGTGTTTCGGGTAACAAATGGGTACTCGATTCGGGTGCGTCGTATCATATGACGCCAAATAGAGATTGTTTTTCGTCCTTTGAGGTCAAAGAGGGAAATGCAATTGCTATGGGAAATGGTTCTATTTGCAAGTCGATGGGTAGTGGCTCCGTACAAATAAGGATGTTTGATGGAGTTGTTCGCAAACTCACCAATGTTCGCTATGTTCTGGGACTTAGGAAGTCGCTTATATCTTTAGGGCAATTGGATTCTCTAGGATGCAAGATCACTATCGAGAAGGATTGCATGAGGGTTTTGAAGGGGGAGCTTGTGGTTATGAAAGGTGTCAAGACTCATGGTATATATTTGCTTCAAGGCACTACAACAAAAAAGGGATTTCATAGCGTTTGAAAAACGCTATTATAGCCAAATATAGCGTTTCAGAGAACACCATGTAATGACATGCTATCTTAGGCTGTCGACTTTAAATAGCATAGACAAAAACGCTATTAAAAATTGAAATTCTATAGCGTTTTATCTTTGCTATTAAACATAAACGCTATATGAAATAATAGCCAACAGCAACTTATTATAGCGTTTATGCCTATTTTTTATAGCGTTTATATAGCTTCTACTATAGCGTTTTCTTTTATTTCTATAGCCTTTCTAACTATAATTTTATAGCGTTTGGTAGGATAATTTAATAGCGTTTTAAAAACGCTATAATCTTGCATGTAACTCCATAGCATTTACCATTTGTATATCGATATTTTAACTATTTCGTTAATGTTAAATACAAATATCATTCAAACAACGCTTATATATATCATTATCTATTTCACAAATATATACAAACATAACATATTTTTCAAACAAACATGAAAACTACAACATAATATTTTATACATATCATTGAAACAACATTCATATATTCAAACTTAATATTTCATACATATAATTCAAATTATTTCTCACATATCCAAACTTAACAATTCATATATATATAGTTTGATAACCTCTAACATGTCTATAATACGTCATATATACTTGCATTAACAAGTTACTTACAAAGTAGTCAAATACTTGATCTTGCTTTGCTTTTGATATTTTGTCCAAAACGTGAGCAATTTGGTCCTATCACAAACAAAAATAAGCAATATTTAGATCAACATATATATACACACACACACATATAACACACATACACAGAAGCACAACATAATTGAAAAATGATTCAAGAGGAAAAAACAGTGAAAATGCTAATGAGATATTATTTGTAAAACGATTTAACTAATGAGATATATGTTTCAAATGAATATGACATATTTCTTGGATATAGAGGCACAGTAAAATGGGACAGCCAAAACAGCATAATGCCTCCACATTATGTAATTTCTTTTTAAATTAATTATCATTTTATGGTTTACTACTCCCATCCCAACTTAGCATAGGGCCGAATGACACAAGATTCCAGAAAAGGGAAATAAGGCTGTGGCCACTACACCACTGTGGTTCATCATGTTTTAAGTGTGCATGCACTATTTTTTCAAAATGAATGATTTTCCACACATATCACGTTCCTTCAAAGGAACATAACAGGTTTGTTCAATGGAAATATGGTGGAATATTTCCACATATATCAAAATGAATGATTTTCTGTCATTGAAAAGTGAAAACCAAAGAAAAAGACATGGACCGTTTTCTTCTAAACTTTAAATTTTTATTTGTATTTAAATAGAAACTCAAAATGACTAACATAATCGACAATTTTTCTCCAGGTTCTGGAACATCATTATACTTGGAATTTGATGCATTGGTTATAAAATGAGCATCTAACTTAAAAGATTGTGTAAATTATTTTTACTGAACTACATCCCTATAAAATGATATTTCAAGGCAGAAACTTTATAATGTTATAAGTTTAAGTTGTTTTTCTACATCCTGTGCTGAGTAGGACTAGTCACAGTTTTATGAATATGGTTCCAGTTTGAGTCATGCATATGATGCTGATTTGAAAAAAAACACCAAATTGAAAGAAAATAAATAAATAGAACCCTCTTCCAGTTATTGTGCTCAGAAGGACTTGTCATGCAATGCCAAATTGAAAGAATGAAATGTCTGAGCCTATTTCATCGGACCAATGTTGAAGCTCTTTTTCTGTAGCAATGCGACCACCAAACTGATTAGCTGCCCACAATGTAGTTGCAGCATTGCCACTTCCACCACTAAGACCAGCTCCAGTAGGCACTTTTTTTTATCAATATGCATCTAGAAGTAGTTGTCAGTTCCAGTCTTCTCGCTATAAAGATTAAATGCTTTAATTATCAAATTATTGTCATCAACTAGGACATTAGCCAATGTTGCCCCATTAACATGGTCATAATCATAACAGGTAAATATGCTTAAAAAGTCTAATCGTTCAGGAAATAACAAATATCCGACAAATTCCTTATAATATGCAAGCACAGATGCTTCATGGACATACTTAACAGGCCCTAAAATTATTTGGAGTATGCTGGTCAACTTATCCAAATCCATAATTATATCTCAACCTGATCAGATAATGATTATGTGAACCTATTGTTCAAAAATGAAGCATAATTTACCTTATAGGTCCAACGCATGTTGGATGTAGCAAGCAAGAGTAGAAGTGAACAAAATAAAAGCGCCTTTTGTCAAGCCTGTAGAACACAGTGGGTAAAAAATCAAACAATGTAAAAATGCAAAGTTCATTTGTCCACGTATGTGATAAACTGTCTTCCCTTTGCTACACAATGATCATCTGTCCATTTACACTGACTATTAACGCCTCATTCACAAACATCACCAGTGGATCCACGATTTAGCCTCCGTTGAACTGCAAAAAAAATTGACATTCTTTTATATGGTTTTTTTGGGTTATTTTTGAACATTTTCCATTGAATTTGTAACAGTATTGCTGACGGACAGTTGTTTTTTAATCGAGTTTCTGATTAAGTGGTTTCTGGAAAGACAAGAATCTCAAGTAAAACAGCTCTTGTCAAAACTACTGGTTCTGAAAGACGATTTGTTGCTTGTCCAAAACCAAGTCACCTTCTTTTTTGTGGAAGAATTATTCAGGTGTTTCATGGAAATTCCAGAGTTTAACAAAATTACAGAGGAAGCCTGCAGTAACAAGGCAGCAAAAAGTATGATTCAACGTATCCTTCAATCACATTAGTTGAAATTGCATTGGCATTTTTCATGCGTGATACGGAAGACGCGTTCCGGGCTACTTGTACACTTCATGAAAATAATACCAAGTTCGACCACCTCCTCCAAGTTAACATTTGTCAAAACACATGGAAATGGGATGTTCTAGATTATCTTGTTGGTCATTCTTTCAAACACCATGTTAATATTATAGACCCAGTAATATTTCAAGTTGAATATGGTCAGAATTCATGTTGCGGGCTGGATCTATAATAGTAGTAACAGATTCATGTTGCGGACAATACCGCATTTACCGTTTGTTTCTATTTATGTAATCTTCAAAAGAAGAAATCACAGAACATGTGAATAAAGATATGGTAGAGAGGAAGTCAGGAGGAAATAATAATGATTAATGAGGAAATATGCTCCTGTGTAGGCTCGTATGCTAATCCCGGACTTTTATGTTGTTGAGTTCTTGTTAATAAAGTTGTAGTTTTATATTTTTTAAAAAAAAGTTGTTTTATTTGCACTGCCCAACATTTTTTCCAGCATGGGTCTCACTTAAGTATTATTTCTTATATTGGTAAAGCACTTAAATCCGCATGGTTCAGTTTTGGTCTTTCTGCAATGGTGATAGAAGTGATTAATTTAATAGTAATATTAATAAGAGAATTAAAGATGAAAAAGCATATTGTCGATCAAACTGTCACTGATATGTTATTTCCAACAATATTTTCATGGTCCGACCCTATGACGGAATAAACTTGAATCTTGAACTGGCATGATCTGTAACTCAACCAAGCTTGAATCATGCTTGAACTCTGATCATGCCTTCAAAACAATGATTTCACCATCAATTTTAACAGACCAAACCATAATTTTTTCCTCTATTTTCTCATCACGTAATTCTGTTTCATTTTCATATTTTTTACTGCATTGGAGAAATCAAATAAATTTATATGTCAAAAATTATAATATTTTCCAAAGTATGAAACACAAACTCTACTACTTTATTTACAACTATAAACTCTTTTGATACCACTGCATGTTTCATTAAGTTTATCATCCTTAAATTTCTCCGAATACATGTCACAGACTGGATCTATAATAGTTGTAACAAATTCAGTAATTTTTGGCATTACACTGGATAATGTCGCATCAATACAACCTTCCTTAGTTGGATGTTGTGTATAGGTTGGTACCCAAGTTCATCATGTGCATCACATTATGTGTTACATGCAGAATCCATAATGTGAATCAAAGTAGCACGTAACACTTTTGAAAATTTGTGCCGAAAGACAATGAACCACGCACAAGCATTTGTACAGTTTCATCGACTTCTAGGTCATTTAGAAAAAACAAAAGGAAATTTTATGTTATTTACTTTTATTGTTGAAATTTAATGTAATTTACTTTTAAGGTTAAGACAGCCCATACTGTCGAAGCATAAAAGAATATTAAATCTTAATTTTGAATGAGGATAATATCAATCTTAAAGCAAGAAACTCAGTTCATAATAATTATATGAAAATGATACCTGAATGGAACTTCACAACACAAACTTTAAATCACCACCAATTGACCGCCAATCATCAATTGTGAATGGAACATGCTCCCGTACGAGCAGTCCTAAGTAAGAAGACAATTTTACAAGTATATAATATGCTCCAAACCTGTACTGGTTTCACAAGTATACAATATTTTAAGTAAAAAATAATAAAAAAATCAATGCTTTATAAATGGTTAATAGCTTAATCTTCTTGAAAAGTGATCACCTCATATTTTTATCCATAAAATAATCATTTAGTCAGTGTTGCTGGAGAGACGACAAGCCTCCAAAATTCCCTCTCATCGCCCTATCATCATGAAAAATAAGAATAGTTAATTACTCATTTGGAAAAAACATCTAACTCAGCTTGGTCACCATAAAATTGATGAAAATAAATCCTCTTAATCAGGGTGTATCATGTTTGTAATATCTTAAGCATAATATCTTAAGCAGCATACAAATAATCCAATTTTTACTTGCACAAGCATATAATATTTACTCGCACAGTCTGATCTGCAATACCACGCAGTACCAAATGCAAAATATCACCACAAATCATACAGAACACTAAACCAAAAACATGCAATGTTCCAACTACAAGTAACACAATTAGTACAATAACACAATCACTCATTCACATTCATAACCTACCACTGATTCCCGTTAGTTTGCTAGAAAAACTTACCAAGTTCTGCATGCTTTGCGGGCCATTGCTCTGCAAGCCTCTGCTCTTTTGCTACTGCATCTCTTTTAGGACACAATATTTTTCTATTTATATGCTGCATTGATTCTATCTAAAGCTGTCGCCTGCTCTTCTTTTAGTGCTCATATCTTTGCATCTATTTCTTCTATCTTTTACCTCTTCTTAGGCACCTTTTCTGATTCCAGCTGTAGTTCCACCCCCCTCAGCCTCCATGAAGTTTATTTCTTATGTGCAGCCATTGCTTGATTTCTTAAACAAACAACAACAATAAACAACTAAGAAAAACTTATGCAGTATTCTTCACTTAAAATAAAATCAATATTACACTTCTCCAAACTCTCTGCAGCACTCGGCCAGGTCATACACAAGGCAACCACCGGCTGAAGGAGATCCAGAAATAAGACCGTGTCTGTTATCATCACCACAAGGAGACGAGTAAGAGCCACATTTGGTGAAGGAAGACTATTAGAATTTGAAAGCCATGACGGAAATATTGGTGTTGACATAACTGGTTCTATGTTTGCTCTATCTCTAACAAAATTCTCTGCAAAGTTCTCTAAAATATAATCGTACTTTTTCGGCTTAATACTCTCTGACACAGCTGCGTTATTTTTCCTTCAACCTTTCTTGTTTTTCTTTGAAAACTTCCCACCACTTGCCTAGCCTTTTAGCCGTTCGACTTGGAACTTCTGATGTGATTTGCTTCCACTTGTTTCCATACTTTGTTTGGAGTCATATGTGAAAATAGATTTAATCTAAGCTAGAAGTTACTTTGAATAAAAAAAAGAAAATCAGGAATGTGAAAATGATACCTGAATGGAACTCCACAACACAAATTTTAAAATCATCGCCAGTTGACCACCAAGCTTCAATTGTGAATGGAACATGCTCCCGTACGAGCAAAGAAACCATTTAGTTGATCGCCATTCAATTCAGCATTGTAAAAAATATTATAAAGATAAATATACAGTATGTATTCAAAAAAAAACTGAATATTAATTATTAGACACAAGCAAAGAAAACATTCAATTTCAATTAACTCAATATTTCGATAAAAGGGATTTCTTTCGAGAAAATAAACCTGAATGTTAATTTGGTGTTTCCATTATTTTTACAGATTTTATTTTGATTTTTTTTAAATGAAAACATATATTTACGGTAGCTACAAACGAGTTCTCTTTGTAAAGTTCCATGCATAAGTTTTAAACTTAAAAACAAATGTCTTTTAAATACAGTATTTTGAAATTTGAGTATGGGGCTTTTACAAATTTCAACGTGTAAATTGGATGGACTTCAACCAGATTATAATGAATACCCTATCACCAGCTTAATTTATGAGATTGAGATGACATTATTATAATTTGAATGTAAAGCTTCTTCGTGTGAACTTCTCATGTGCTTGAATCTTGCATCCTTCGACCCATCTTTACATTTCAATCAAAGGCTATATTAACATAGAAATTACAGTCCAAAAAGGTGGTCTTTTTGTTATTGACAAGCATTCTTGTTGTTATAACTTATGGGCAAGGTTTTGAATAAACACAGAAGCTCGGTAGTGCGATAATTGGCATGACAGTAAGCAACGGTCCTTGTAATTATCCAAATCTTTATTTACTTTAGCACCATGCTTCTGTCTTTTAGTACCCATTTCATAATTTAATCTTTGATTATATCGTAATCAGCTTCTACACACATTTACATATACAAAACCAATTGCATTGTGTGTGCATACACAGTTGTGATTATTGTGGTCTTTGCCTTAATTGTAACCACTGTTGGTAGTTAATTGAAATTTTGATTTCAAACATAAACATCTATCAATGATATTTGCTTGTTTTTATGCATGTCACGTGTATACAACATTATTATTATTGATTTAAGAATAACTATACAAATAATTAAAGTCTGCTTTATTTGACATATTAGTTTGTTCATAAAACATACGCACATTCTATTAGTCTACTTTTAAGGCACATAGTATTTATTTAGCCAAAATTACTAAAATGCACAATGTGAAACACCGTACGAAAATTCATATGTGGTTTTCATAATTTAACAAAAATCTTCAATGTACATATTTTTTAAGGTAGTAAATGTATAGACTGTTGAGTAAGGTTGAAAACTTAATAACTCCTTTAATTTTACATATTTTCCAAAAAAAAATTACAACTCCCTAACATAGAAATTATAAATCATTGGGGGGGGGGGGACTAGAATTTTACTTTTCTTCTTTTCAGGTATAATTCCAAGTTGGGTAACTAGCAGTATAACTTCTTTTAACAAACACTCATGATGATTTCTCAACTCAAATCTAGATCTAGATTTACACATCTTAAAATCAAAAGGGCAATGCTTCTTCAAATCTAGTCTAGTATTACAATAACATTATGTTGCAACAGAAAATTAGATATGATTCAACATATAATTAGGTACGCTTCTTCAAGTCTAGTCCAACATTTTATTTGGCTTTGATTTCTATGGTGGAAGAACATTCAGTCAACAAGAACACACACACACACACACACACACACACACACACACATATATATATATATTCATTGGCTAGCTGCAGCCTCAAATATGCTATTATACTGTAAAAAATTACTATTTACAAAAACACATACTAAAATATGGTAATTTCATCGTATTTTGATGTATTCCTTATGCATACTAAAATAATTATTCACAAGTCGTTTTGTGTTTGGACGCCACCTTCCTTAGGCATATTCATGTAATTTGACATTACAATCCATGCCTAATCACTGCAAGAAAATTAGTTGTTCATACAGTGAGATAATTAAAATTATAAGAAATATATATATAATAATACGTCTCGCGGTCGTTCAAATCTGAGAGGCGTGGTTAGGAAGTTGAAATTCTAAGCGCTGGAGTCCGTAGGATACGAAGGATTGGTATCAAGCCTGCTCATAGCTTACCCATAACCCCTAAAGTAGGCAATCTGTAATATTGTTGAGGAGCCTGTTACCCCATCTGAAGAGGAGAATCTCTAATAAGCTTTCTTCGAATCGCAAGTGAAAAGACAGCCGCTCAGTCGAACGGAACTTCGAATCCAACGCTTAGGGTTTGGGATGGATTGCCAGAAAGAGGGATTAGGGCGTCGATCGACTTCGTGGCGGCAATTTAGGTTACACAATCGAGACTTGATGGAGTGAATGCTTTCAACTGGTTAATAAATTTGGGAAGCGATGAAGGCGGCGTTTATTTCTATCTTAAGGTAGTGGAAGGAAGGCTATTTTGTGGAAGAGAAGAGGATAAACCTGTACACGCCTTTTTTGTTCCCGCCCAAAATTTGGCTTTCCACCTTTTTTTTTGGAACAGCGTTGTGACACCTGGAAAATAAAAAATAAGTAAGTCAAATAGCGTTGAAGACCGTGGCATGAAATAGCGTTTCAAATGGGATACGCGGAACGTGCTATCAAAACCCAACATTCTTGTAGTGAGGTGTGACCGTAGGTGGTGAGACTTGTATGGGTGTTGATAGTTCTTGTGACTTGGATGCGACACGGTTGTGGTATTTGAGATTGGGTCTCGAAGAGGAGTTTGGATATTCTTCGGAAGTGGGAGATGATCGAGGGTGAGAGTTTCAACAAACTAGAGTTTTGCGAGGAATGTGTCATGGGAAAGCAAACAAGGGTATCATTCGATGAAGGCAGACATGACTCAATGGAGGTTCTTGAGTATGTTCATTCGGATGTTTGGGGACCGACACCGGTTGCTTCTTTGGGAGGAGCAAGGTATTACATTTCTTTCATTGATGATTTGTCTCGAAAGGTATGGGTGTAAGTAATGAAGGCCAAGTCGAAGGCATTTGCTAACTTCAAAGTGTGGAAGGCTCTTGTTGAGAATGAGAGTGGTAAAACATTGAAGGTGTTAAGGACCGACAATGGCGACGAATATGTTTCCCGGGAATTCTTGGAGTATTGTAAGCATCACGGAATCCAGAGACATTGTACTACACCGGGAGATCCGCAATCTAATGGAATAGTGGAGAGAATGAACCGGACTCTACTTGAGAAAGCTCGATGCTTGAGACTGACATCGGGTTTGTCTAAGGGATTTTGGGCCGAAGCTTTGTCAACCGCGGTGCATATTGTGAGTCGAATTCCATGCTCGGCCATTGATAACAAAATTCTTGAGGAAGTGTGGAAAAGGAAGAGTGTTGACTTGAGATATCTTCGTGTGTTTGATAGCCCGATTTATGTGCATGATCTGGGGAATGATAAGCTTGGAGCTAGAGCATTCAAGAGGGTCTTGCTTGGTTTCACGGACGGCGTGAAAGGCTATCGGATTTGGAATCCGGAAACAAAGAAGGTTGTAAATTCTCGTCATGTCACTTTTGATGAGTCGGCTTTATTCGAGGAAAATGAGAGCTTATCAGATGTTCCGGATTTGGTTCATGGTGAATCAAAGGAGAAGGAAGTCATTCCCACATTCCGTCCAGGTGGTAGTAGAGTTGAAGAAGCTTGTGGGGTTGAAGCGGTTGATGAAACATCACATAGTCCATATGGTTCCTCTAGTGATGTTGTTGATGTACATGATACTAGAGAAGTTTCGACTCAAGGTGGAGCCGAAAGGGGTTTGAGTGATAGTATTGCTACTCAGGTTGGACGACGTGCAATAAGGCCTCCCGAAAGATATGGTGATTGAAACTACCTTAGCTTTTTTGATCATTTGGACTATGCTCTCAATGTAGTTCAAGATGAGCCGATGGACCTTGAGGACGTCATGGAGTCGAGAGAGAGCTCGAAGTGGGTTTGCGCCATGGAGGAAGAGATGCAATCACTTATGAAGAACCGAACTTGGAAGTTGGTTCCACTTCCTCAAGGAAACCTTGCTATAGGGTGCAAATGGATTTACAAGGTGAAGGATGGTGGAAGATACAAAGCAAGGTTAGTGGCAAAGGGGTTTGCACAAAGGAAAGGAAATAAAAGAAGTATTATGAAATATTTGCATCGGTGGTTCGCCATACTTCTATCTGGGTTTTACTAGCCATAGTTGCTATCCATGACTTGGAGTTGGAGCAACTTGATGTGAAAACCGCCTTCTTGCATGGAGACTTGGATGAAGACATCTACATGGAGCAACCGGAAGGGTTTGTTGTAGATGGTAAGTCTAAAATGGTTTTCAAGTTGAAGAAATCACTATATGGGTTAAAGCAATCACCTAGACAATGGTACAAGAGATTCGATCATTTCATGCTTGGAAGTGGCTTCCATCGAAGCATCAAGGATGTTTGCGTATATTTCAAGAGGTTGGCAAATGATTGTTGGGTGTATTTATTCTTGTATGTGGATGATATGCTCATTGCTTCCAAGGATAAGAATGAAATCAACAAGTTGAAGATGCTTTTGAAATCAGAATTCGAAATGAAAGATCTTGGAGAAGCAAGAAAAATCTTGGGCATGGAAATTGGAAGGGACCGAAAGTGTTTTGAGTTAAGATTGAATCAAAAGGAATATACTGAGAAAGTGCTTTGCCGGTTTAGCATGGAGAATGCAAAGGAGGCGTAGTTGATTGCCGCTGTGGAAGCGGCCAAGGAGGCACTCTACTTGAAGCAATTGTTGTGTGACTTGGGTTTCGAACATGAAAGTGTTGATGTTTGATGTGATAGCCAAAGTGCTATCCATTTGGTGGAGAATTTGGTGTTTAGTTCACGGACCAAGCATATTGAGGTAAGGGAGTCATTTCTTGTAGCCATGGATGAGGGTAAGCTAGTATACCTTCGGAAAGTGCACACAAAGGATAACGCGGCGGATATGTTTATTAAAGCACTGCCGGTTGGAAAGTTCAAGCATTGCTTGAACTTAATTCTCTTGTTGAGTTTTTAGGTGCCACGGGGTGGCATGGGGTGGAGAGAGTGATTTTGTTTGTGATGAAGGAAAGAAATAACGGTGAGAGATTGGAAATCTATCTTCATGGTAAGCACTCATTACACTCCCGAGTACATTGTCTTTTGGTGAGACGGTTTTGGTTTAAATACTTTCAACACTTCGTTGGCGGTGGCCTTGCCGGAGCTTGTTAATGGAGTGCAATGGGCGGTGGCTTTGTCGGAGCTCATTGGGAAAGTATTCATGGAGCTTGGTCGAAGGTAGAAGGAAATGCTTGAGTGCATTGGAGTTAGGAGTTGAGATGGATATAATATCGACGTGGAGTGTTGTAGTATGCGATACGATATGTTGAATTGAAGAGGACGAAGATAGCTTCGAGTCGGAGGTGACCATTCGCAAATCGGAGTTCGTACAAGAAAGTTATAAGCTGAAAGGTGCAGGTTTTTAGTGTGCAGGTGTGATAGACGTCTGTCGTAGGGGACGACAGACGTCTGAGTTGTCAGGGTGGATTTTTCCGAGAGTTCTGACGGACGTTTGTCATCCCCACAACAGACGTTTGAGAATGGGACATACATCTGTCGTATTGGGGACAGACGTCTGAGATGAGTGCTGAAGCCCAATTAATTCCCTGGAAGGGACGGACGTCTGTCACCTCCCACAACAGATGTCTGACGTAACTTTTGGGTTGTTTCCGGTTGGAAACTTGACAAATTTATTTGTGAAGACACGGGGGAAATTTGGGTAATTGGCCTATATCTATATAAGCTATTTTCAGGTGTGTTAGTGGAAGAGCTTTTGGGACTTGATTGAAATCAAGGGTTTATTCTCAAAGGTGAATTAGGGTTTAAAACCTAGCTAATTCCAATTCTTCAATTCTATTCTCCTCAAACTCTTTTCTATTTTGAAATATAGTGATCATTGGATCAATCTCTTGTATTCCTTTCATCGTGGTAATAAAATACTCTCTTCAAGTGGATGTACACTAACAAGATGTTAGTGGAACAACTATAAATCCTTGTGTGGTTTATTTTTGCTACTGTAGTCATTAGTTTCTTGCTTGGGATTGAGATTTGGATTGTTCGTGATTGGTTGATCTTTATTTGGTGATTAGAGTTATATTTTGGTTGTTTTTGCAAGTTTAACAACGGTCTAGTCTTCCGCTAGTGCTTTGTGGTTTAGATATTTGATTCAAGTGGTCTTGAATCGAATTAATCACAACGATTAGAACACAAGGGACCACCCTCGAGAGAGTTGTCAAAAGCCAAAAGTAGACCGTAACATTTTGCAGGTTCCACGAGGTATATGGACATGAAACCAATGAATGCGAGCATATTTGCGATGTTATGTAAAAGCTTATCTATCAAATGAAACTTCCAGAGTTTGTGCAGACCACACAAGACAGAGAGCTAGGGAATTCTGAACCTTGCCAAGAACAGGCCATGCCTAGGGCTAAAGAATCAAGGCAGTGTGAATGTCAACTTTAAAGAGCCTTGATCATAAACTAGATCTTCAGCAGTCATCTCCTGACTAAGAGAAGTTGAAGCAAAGTGGAATGAAAAATATCTACGTCTTTTTTCATTTTTGAATAAGATAAAAATTTACTAGCTTTGAATCATCAACAAATATATACTTTGTTATTTATTTCCATTGATAAATTTATTTTTTAAGCATGCACCTTATTCTTGCGTGCTTTATGAGTTGTTGACATGATCGACTCAAATTAAATCATAAGTGAATGGTGCAGGTACCCAGAGTTTGGTACCTACTAAACTTCCATGGCTCATGTCCAAACTTTTGGAATTCAATAGAGATATGAGTGGTCCGATCATTGATTAACCAACACTTGCCTTATACTCGAGGATAGGTAAGGTGATCTAAGGTTGATGTGATCCGACCATCCACTCCTTAGCTCGCATCCTGAATTTAACCAAATATTCGAACCTCATCTGGAGCTCAGAAAGCTTGAGTTCGATCCTAAATAAGCGTGATATGATTGCTCATGCACTCATTCAAGCTCTCAATGATAGACTAAAATCATGATTCGGGTTGGAAGCTATCAAACCATCCTTTAATTTACTCTATCCCACCATTCGATGAGAAGAGTTTAAAGCTTGGATGAAAATGGTTCAACCGTTCTCTAACCAATTCTCACTTTGAAATCGACAAGCAGAGGTAGCATCACAAATGAACATGATCTGATTCCCTGATCGTTAACTCTTGCCCCCAACTCATGGGCAAGAGAATAACCTAAAGATGATGCAACTTCATCATTTCACTACAACAAAATATATTTTAGTTGTATTAATTATTAGTGTTTCAAGATATATGCAACCATTGGTTAAGTTAGTTTATAAAATGAATAAGTAAACGCAACCAGGTGATTCGCACCTACAATCCGCTTAAAAGTAGCTGAGATGATAATAAGCAAAACATAAAATTTCGAATCAGACAACAATCCGATGAGAGCGATAAATAAATCTCAACATACTATATAAGCCATTACAGTATATGGAACAAAAATTATAGAGAATCAAATCTAACCAGTGCATGCATCCATAATGTGAACACATATAAAGATATATGATACTTTATGATAATCATCATGGTTGCACTATACAACGAGGTACTAGGGGTATTAATATATCTACATCATATGATATCCCTAAGATAATAAGTGATCCAGAAAACATACCATCCATCATTCATCTTCACATTCACTCATTCAGTGCATCAAAGATAGGACAATGTTATTTTCCTTTGTACTCGAATCGATGTCATTCAATAGGCTAGGAACTAAGTTGTAACAACTTGTAAAACTCAAGAGAAGGATCCAACTTGGTCTAAGTGGTTGTCAACAAAATTATGAACTTGGAAGTAATATCCAAAGATAAAGACAAGGACCTAGTTTAGTCCAGATGGACATCACACCCACTACCCATCTTTTCGAGTACTCTTCGAACCACTGCGTATTGATGAACCCTTTTCACATGCCCTCCGGAGTAGAGCCTAACATAGAGTTGCCCTACGACTTCCATCAGAAGTCACTTTGGTCAGAACCAACCTAGACAACCAACTTGTTTTGGAACTCACTCAGGCATCCCCTACCCTCCTCTAACAGTTCTCATGACTAACTATTGGCTACTCTGCATCTCAGAATATAGTCATCCATCATTGAAGCTATTACTTCCTAACAAGGAACCATCATTCTTCAAATGATGAAATAACATTGACGAAGCACCACATCCTTGCCTTAGCGTCAATACCACTAATTGATGAGCTATCGTGTCGAAACAATGGCAACCAAATTATCATATCATGCTTCTCGAAGCCTCCTCTTCATTTACATCAAAATTGACCAAAACGACCATTATTAATAATAGTCGATATCAACAACTCCATAGTAGTCGATAACAGCAACTTTGATTACATACTTCACAAAAAGTAGTTAAGCACAAATTAAGTGAAAACTTTCGGCATTCATCACAAAATCGTGCTCGTGTGCTAGTCCATCTTCCAATCACTCGACACGCTTTGGTACTTCTCCATAAATTTATCTCATCTGTTTGAGCTTATCATCACCTGTCCACTTAGTCAATATGCAACAATCTCCATCACATTTCTAGAATCATCGCCTTGTGCATTTGATTGGTATACGCCAAACTATATGGCAAATATTTTCTTATAATATATAGCTTATAGGCGGCGTTTTTAACTAAACTAAGCAAACAATCATACATGCAGTCGATAATCATACAAATGTCTAAACTTGCATATAAACATCATATTAACGCACATAAATATATATATAACACGGAACCTATCTAAAGTGACAAATGTGAAATTAATGTTAAAATAGCCTAAATATATCAATATCATCAAAATAACACGTGAGTAAAAGAAAATGTGATAATCAATTCAAAACTATTTTAAAACACTTTTTATTTCATTTATAAAACAAAAACCATGTTTATTTATTTTAGAAATCCCGTATTAAAATTAGAAACTATTCAAAACATAGATTTTATATTATAATAACAATTATTGTAAAATGATCGACCTAGACAATTCATCAAACCTACTGGCATAATTAATTACCCATATATCTCTTTTCACCAGCTCTTAAAACTTCCTATACAACATGGACTTAGCAACCTCAAGCAGATATTTATCCTTAAACCTTCTTTGAAATTCATCCCAAGCAATCTCCTCTTTCGGTATCCCTACGGTTACTCTATTTCACCATTGCTATGAAGCTCCTTGCAAATGCCTCGAAGCTAGCTTCCATTGTAGCTCATCCGTCAAGGTAAAGTATGAAAATATTCTCTTACAATTCAGTAGTCAATTCTCTACTTCAATAGCTTCCTCATTCCCATGGAGAGGTTTCCCTTTGTTAGCCAAATCTCGTCTGATCTTGGCATATTTGTTCACCTCTCAACCAAATTAGCTCCTTCAGCATTAGTAGCATTTACTCCATCACGACCAGCAATAGCTGGAGCTTGCATTAGATTGATGAAAATCTTATACAGATTCCCCCTATCAGTGGGTGGGGTTGTAGCACCTTCACTTTCATTTTCCTGGTGATCTTGATCCCCTCTAGCATCAGGTCTAGCATTTCCATTAGTTATGGTGCTTCCACTATCCAGATTAACCCTTCTTCTCATTCTCTCCAAATTTTACTTCTTTTATCTCCGTACAAACCCTTATAAGATACCAAAATGTGCTCTAAGAGTGTAGGGGTATACATATACTTATATAATATAAATATGAATATTATATTACTGTAATCTATGGGTTTTAGTTTTAGCTTTTAGAAAAATCATTTAAGTTTATGTAATCCAATCCTACGATACCAAATTGGAACAACATATTCTCTAAGGCCCAAAGCGAAGCACTATAGTTATTGCAGTCATCTATGGTATTAATTTTCGATGCTACAAAACATACATGTTAATGAATCGTAACATCAGAGAACACAGGAATATGCAAATTTTCAAAACACTTCATTAATAAATATTCATTACAATTCCTGTCATAAACTCACATTCAGATCAAGTATAATTATTATAAAATACAAATTCAAGAGCAATATCTGAAAATGCCTCCTTGATTGATCAGAGCCCAAGTATTGGCAACAAACATCTTAGCCATTACATACATCCAAAAGAAACACACAACGAAAAAAAAATGAATACAGCTAACTGCCTCATGCACGTCTTGGAAAGCTTATTCGAAGAAGAACCTTAAATCTCAACCTTCAACTTGCTCAAATGAGTAACCGAAAGTTTAAGGGAAAAACAAAAAAATTCGAGTTAATCAACAGACTGGTGTGAATAATAACCACTACCCGAAAATCAAAGGATGTCAAGTAAGACTACACTGCTTAACGAAACTGGTTTCCGTCTCACTAGAAACTTGTTATAAAAAACGAATTTTGTGCTCCTGCACCATCAATGGTTAGAACAACAACAATAAGTATAGAAATAAATATAATAATGTGAAACATGCGTCATATGGTAGATTCCCCATCCCTGTTTTTCCTAACTAGCAGTCCTAATGATAACAATTAATAATAAACATGCAAGTTACCCATTTGTCTTTAGGCATAAATAATTCCCCATTATATTTAATTGATTACCCATCTAAATATTTGGATTACTCATCCTTTACCATTTAGAATACCCATCCCTTTAGTAATTTAATAGTTATATAGATGTGGATCATCCATCGCACACCTCATAGTTTTATTAGTAGGTTGAGTAATGAATCTTTCAAAGTAAATAATGTGGACTACCATCGCACATACTATAGTTTCATCCGTAAAATAACTAGGAACCCTCCCCCTAATTTATTTTAAGTCTTGTCCTCCAAGAACCTTTAATCTATTGGTACCCCGATTTTACATAATTATTCAAGTTTCATTGGTATCCCTAATGTGCATAATTTTATATAAGAAAAATAAGTGGCAATGTTCACTTATGATATTTCCATTATTTACCATACATTAATATGGTTATCCACAATTTCAAAACATAAGTGTCAACTTTTCGATATAGTCGATATGGCTTAAATTTGACTTAATTGTTTCTTTACCATTAACACAAAGAAATGTCAAAAGATGCAACATCTCTATCGCCCTAACACTCTTTGACTCTTTATCTAAATGTCGAAGTCATCGAAGAACAAAGACGATAAACAAAAGTTTATCATCACAAATGTAGGTTAACAACCTAATGAAACAAGCATTCCAAGTTTGCTTTGTCGATGTGATCCAGGCTACAAGATATTGAGGTGATAGTCTCAAGTTCATTTGAAAACAGTTTAGAAATTTCACCTAGTCGACTCAGACAACATAAACAAGTCAACAGAGGCTATATCCTTAAAACCATTTAAAAATTAGTTAAAAACTTACCTTACCAACTACAACTGTGACTATAAGGAGTGGAGGTATTAACCAAACATATTAGAAAATAGTTGTAAATAAAGCTTGACAACATTAACATAGGAGCCAAGGGATTTGGAGGAGGTAAGCCCCAAAGCCTTTTAGAAAACAAGTCTGAAAAACATTATTAAAAACCATAATCTACGATGACAAGAATAGAGGCGATAAGCCCTTAGTTTTTATAAAACAAAGTTTTGAAAACAAGTCTTATCAACCCTGCTTACAAGATAGAAATGATAAGCTTCGAAAAAGTTTGAAAATTGGTCCTGATTGACCTCGTTCGAAATGATAAGGTTAGAGGTGGCAAGCCTCGTGCTTTATAAAAATAAGATCTAGAAAATAACTGTATTGACTCGGTCAACAAGGTAATATAGCGATAGCCTCACATTCTTTAAAACATTAGAGGTGATAGGCCTCTTACTTATTCTTTAGGAAACAGTCTTATCGACTATGTACAATAGTGACATGCCTATATATATGAAAGCGATAAGCTTTAATAGGTAGTGAGTTTAAAACACAAGCATATATAGGCGATAAGGACCAAGTCGATAAGGAAAGGAGCGATAATCTCGAATGCTTCATATACCATATTTCTTGGCATTCCAAGCATCTAGAGTTATAGATGAATACAACAAGTTCTTACCGATCAATTCTATATGGACCTACAAACTTAGTTGATGTCCTTGACATTAAATATTAGGAAAACTGTTTTGTGACTACGTAAAGTAATACTTTTCACCTACTCCACGATATTTATCAAAACATTATTGGATAGTAAAAAGTTAAACTGAGAAAAACTTAAAATCTGCAAAATTTAATTTCTAAAAACATTAAGGAATTATTAGTTACCTTAATCAAATCCTTAATCTCCCTAAGTTTATCCAACACAAAAAATTTATAGTAAATCATACAACTATGGGAAAAATCCGAATTTTTTTCATTAATCAAAGAGTGACCTTCTGACGTAGCTTATAACAATTCTATGACTTAATTCAATATATAATTGTTTTTAATAATTAAATTTCATGATCAACACACGTGCAGACTTTGGAAATTCATAATAAATTCCTAAGTAGTTAAATTATTACGAAACTTAAAACCTTCTGACACAGAATTTGGTTCTTTGTAGTTCAACACCTAAAATCCAATCGTAGAAATGCAAATCATAAAACATAAAAAATAGAGAGCCATGGAAGATTTTATAATGGTTCCGCTATCAGGCTTATGTCTAATTAGTGTGTTCTATCTTTTATTACACTGTATGATTACAACACAATTAATTTTTATGTAAGAAATGTAGAGAAAATAAGACAAATTAAATAGCAACAATATCCTTGTTAATACTGGCAAGAGAAATAGAAGTTCCCTCCTTTGAGAATTCCAAAATTCAGCTATTTATAGCATCATCCGGATCTGGTTCGATCACGACACATGTAGGCCAATCCGAATGCAGCGGAGTAGTGGGTTGACCACATTTGAGTAGTGGAGGTCGTGGAAGTAGTGGGACACAATATGTCCACATCCAGTTCGACATGGTCAAATTGGGCCGGTGCTCGATCCAGGGAGACATCCTCCCGCTGGTTTCTTCTAATGCTTTGTGATTGGAGAGAGACCCACAACGAACTGAGATAGCCAACTCGGGCTTCATGCCAATCCAGAGTTGTATCCTTCTTTGTGAATCCAATACATGGCATTTATGTTGGCATCCAAAGTCCAAGTTTCTAGAATATCAAATATTGTGATCAAGCGTACGTATCAGATCTCACCTAAGCGCACGCCCAATTCCTAAGCACTCTGTTAGACAGAAATCCTGAAGTGACTACCTTGCAAAATGGTGGGTCAACACTTGTTCCCTAAAACATGTCTTTCTGTGGAAGATATGTTTTGGATAATCCAGAAATCCATATAAAGTCAAAAAATACGAATAGAAATCTAGTATCCAAATACCAGAAATCCACGATCGCACCGGATTGTAAATTTAGAAATTCAGAAATCCACGGTCACACTGGACTATATTAGTAGAAAACTATGATCACTCCAGATCGTATTAAAAGCTAGTCAAAAATCCAAAATCCCCATGAATTCCCACGATCTCTCCGGATCATAATATAATGGAAAAGCAACAATATCTGACGATCTCTCTAGATCGTAATATGAGAGATTCATATCCATGAAATCCGAAATCCGTGGCCTCGCCGGGCCTATCCAATGTGAGTATAATCCATAGCTGCAAAAAAATAAAGTGAACTGCTCTGCAAAGTCCTGAAAAAACCGCTCAGCCTCTTCAAGCATAGTCCATGCTTGGAAATCCAAATCAAGTATAGTCCACACTCGAGTTACGATTGAATTATTTTTCCAGGTACCGATAAGACATTCCAACCCTTCAGGCATAATCCATACTTGGAAATCCAAATCGAGTACGGTTAGAACCTGGGCCATGACCAAGTGATCTTGCCAAATCCTGATAAGATGACTAAGCCCTTCGAGCATAGTCCATTCATGGAAATCCATTTATTAAAGTCAAAAATTTCCATTTTTGATTCCATGCTTAACATGAAAAATCCATATAAGGGAATTAATTCTGCAAAAGTTGAAAAGTTCATTTTTTTTTTTTACAAAACCAAAACAAACACGGTGGTTTATCGTTGGATGAAGAGCATGCTTGGAGGTGTTATCCTAACCTTGTACGTCAGTGTGCCAAACATAGTTGTTTCCAGTTACAAATTCATTATTTCACTATAGTTGACATTTTTTTATTCCTTCATAGAGGGGAAGTGACCATACCAATATGTTCGTTCAGGGAATTGCCTTAGTTTTCATTTATTACTTCTTGCATGTTCTGTGTAGTTTGTAAACAACTAGAATCTGCTACAACTTTGTAAAATCCTATCTAATAACATGATTGATTCCCTCCAAATCTCCATGAATTTGATGACTACATCCCCAATAACATCAATGACCATGGACATGACGTGCAAAAATTGCACAAATGTGGAAGCAATACAAAATACAAGATCTAGCTTATCGATTAGTTATCAACCACTAACTCAATAAAAATAATCACCAAAAAAAGAACAAAAATAGAAGAGAATAAGAAGACACAAAGATTTAACGTGGTTCGGCTATGCCTACGTCCACGGACCCAACAACTATTCTTTATTTCACTGAAGAAATGAGTACATAAGAGAGGAATACAAAAACACTCAATATATTTCTCACCCTATAATTTATACAGAAATAGGGATCTTATTGAGGATATGAAGAAGAGAGAACTATTGGCATGTTTTGCAAAAGATGAGCAAGCCTCTCTATTTATATAGAGGGATTTCTTGACCTCCAAATAAACTTGGCACCCAAGTTTTCTTGTCCTCCAAGTAAACTTGGCACCCAAGTTTTCTTGACCTCCAAGTATACTTCATGCCCAAGTTTCCTTGACCTCCAAGTATATTTCATGCCCAAGTTTTCTTGACCTCTAAGTATACTTCATGCCCAATTTTTCTTGACTTCCAAGTAAACTTGGCACCCAAGTTATTCCATATAAAGCTAATTACTTGATTGACAATCAATCTTTTCTTCTCCACAAATGTTTGAATCATCAATTTCAACACTCCACCTTGATTCAAATATGACAGTCTTTCTTCATCATCTCATCTCAACAAATTGTTAGGTCTACACCATCAAGCTCAATGTGAACTACTTTGGGCCATATTATCCAAACAGAGCTTCCAAATCTTTCCCAAGCATAAGAAAGATAATATGCACATCAACAAACATGATGCATATGAGCGAATATCAAAACTCTTCAATATATCCGATGTAGGAGATAAACATGTATAATTTATGCTTCGAGAGACCAATGGAGATTCAACAAGATGCTTCGCCTTCTCCATACCAAATTGAGTGAGGACATACTCAATATTATCTACTCTAATCTCCTTCTCAATAATTTTACTTGATTTCACCAGGTCTACCTTATCAAACTCAACACCAAGCTTCGCAACATTCAAAGCATAAGATGAATAATCATCATTACAAATATGCTTACCAATAAGGCCAACTGAACTAAAAGACCTTAACTGCGACTGAGCTCCACCTAGAGTCTGAACCTCTGAAATCTTCTCATCAACCATGGTACCATCAGAAATAACACTTTCTCTCTGAATATGGAAACAATCTGATGACACCAAACATGTTTGGAAATTTTGTGTCCTCCTAACGTCATCACTTGATAGAGGCTCCACCTTCAATAAAGACCTCTCATCAAATATCGCCTGCCTACTAGTCACAATTCTCTTAGTTGTTTTGCACCACAACCTATACTTCATTCCTTCTCCATAGCCCAACAAAATGTACTTGCTTCCTCTAAGCGTCAGCTTATCATGTCTCTCATCTTCTAAATAAGTTGAACAACCAAACACTTTAAGGAATGAATAATCAACAGGCTCTCTTTTCCATACTTCTTCTGGGATCTTCATATATATGGCAATAGAAGGTGTACGGTTGATGAGAAATACCGCCATAGATATTGCTTCTGCCCAAAATCCCTCTTTTAGTCCCGCAGTCAGTCTCAAGCTCATAGCTCTTTCCCATAATATCCGACACATGCTCTCCGCCACTTCAAAAGAATGTGACTTCGTAGAAAAATCTCTAAATACATGCTCGGACGCACAATAATTAGCGAATTCTTGTGACAAAAATTCACTACTATTGCCAACTCTAAGAACTTGCAGTCGCTTTCCTAACTTTCTTTCAACTAAGATCTTCCACCTTCGAAATTGGGCGAATATTTCGGATCTAGTCTTCATGAAATAGACCCAAGCCATACGCGAGAAATTATCCACAAATATGACGAAGAAACTGGCTCCACCTAAAGATCCAATTGGGGTGGGTCCCCACACATAAGAATGAACATACTCCAGAAACTCTGTAGCTCTACTTCTTCCAACATCAAATGTGACATGCTTCTTCTTTCTAAAACAACAATCTCCACAAGAGCTAGGCTTTAATTGAGAATTAACGGCAATTAACCTACGCTTCTTCAATACTTCCAGGCTCTCCTCATCAACATGACCTAAACGAAGGTGCCACAAATGAGCAGAATCTGCAGTACTAGAATCAGTATGAATAACTGAATCTCCCAAGACTGTCTCTCCACGAAGCATATAAATATCAGCGACTCGCACCCCTTTCGTCACTACTAAGGAACCCTTCGTCACTCTCAAATTCTCACCATCTATTATAATCCTCATGCCAAGTCTACTCAAAGCTCCAACTGACAACACGCTCTTTTGCAGCATCGGAACATGTCGAACATCCGTGATAGTCCTAATAACGCCATCATGCATCTTAAACCTCACACTACCAATGCCCACAACATGACAATATGTGTCATTCTCCAAATGAACCGCTCCGCCATCAATCTTCTCATAACTGACAAAACAGCTCCTATCTGGCGTCATATGACAAGAGGCTCCAGAATCAATCACCCAACTTGTAGTCTCTAATGGTGAAATACTATCTGAAAATAATGATGTATCACTATCACATCTATCTGCATTTGATCTAACCGCTGTCAAAATTGAAGCTTTCTCTTTCTTCTCTCTCTTCTTTCTAAGAGCTGGACAATTTCGTACGAAATGTCCCTTCTTCTTACAATAATAGCAAGCACCTCTTCTAGGACCCATGAAGTGGGTCCTATGCATATCTCCTCCAAGGCGCATCTGCATCTTATCTCTTCCTCTAAGTGAATGAAGTTGTTGCTGAAGAACACCATCATGAGTCTTCACTTTAATCTTCAATGCCCCAAAAACATTTCTTTTAACAAATTTGGTGATGTCATAATTTTTCATATTACTACCAAAAGAATTAGCCATCGGTAACTGATCTAGAACAAGACAGCTAGCTCTGATACCAAACTGATGTGCAAAAATTGCACAAATGCGGAAGCAATACAAAATACAAGATCTAGCTTGTCGATTAGTTATCAACCACTAACTCAATAAAAATAATCACCAAACAAAAGAACAAAAATAGAAGAGAATAAGAAGACACAAAGATTTAACGTGGTTCGGCTATGCCTACATCAACGGACCCAACAACTATTCTTTATTTCACTGAAGAAATGAGTACATAAGAGAGGAATACAAAAACACTCAATATATTTCTCACCCTATAATTTATACAGAAATATGGATCTTATTGAGGATATGAAGAAGAGAGCACTATTGGCATGTTTTGCAAAAGATGAGCAAGCCTCTCTATTTATATAGAGGGATTTCTTGACCTCCAAATAAACTTGGCACCCAAGTTTTCTTGTCCTCCAAGTAAACTTGGCACCCAAGTTTTCTTGACCTCCAAGTATACTTCATGCCCAAGTTTCCTTGACCTCCAAGTATATTTCATGCCCAAGTTTTCTTGACCTCCAAGTATACTTCATGCCCAATTTTTCTTGACTTCCAAGTAAACTTGGCACCCAAGTTATTCCATATAAAGCTAATTACTTGATTGATAATCAATCTTTTCTTCTCCACAAATATTTGAATCATCAATTTCAACAGGACATACAAACAAGGTTAAGTGTCACAGTACTTGAGTAAGTGGAAAAGTTTCTTTTAGGTACTAGGACATATATTTTACTTTTGATATTTTTTTTTATATTGTTGTTGCTTCATGATGGAGAGGATTTTCGTGTTATCCATTTCATGTTGAATCTTAAAGGTGTGTATTGAAAGTAAATATATTAGAATATGATGTTCCCCTAACTGAATTGAAAATTATCCGCCAGCTTCTAACATATTTAGGGCTAAATATAATTTTTCATTCTCCTATAGCATATACATTTATTACATATACATGTAAGCTCTGGTTGTAAAAAAAAAAAAAAAAAAAAAATCTTAACCAGCACAAAGACAAATGAGTTAGATGGGTTCCATATTAATCGGCTTCTGGAATTATTGAGTGTTCGCCAAGCTTTAAAATTGACCTTTTATTTTATATAAGCATTTTGTACATTGGGCTTAAGCTGTAAATATATTATAGAAAATTAACAAAAAAAATTGTGTGCTTGATTTGGTTTTGTGATAGCTAATGCATTTTTGACATACAAGGGATTTTGGCTATTTACCTCAACATATAGTTTAAAACAGATATAATGATTGAGCCAACCCTTGGGTGCTTGTGAAGCAAATCATTTTGGGACTATAATACATATATGAGTGGAGTATTTCCCATATTGTGAATTTCAGTAACTACATAAAACCTTTGATTCCTTTTGAAGAAAACAGTAACATACCTACTATATATCCGCAATAATGTATAGTTCAATGAATTTCTTTATCGTAGTCAACTTACTGGATATGTATATGTGTATATATATATATATATAATATGGCATGTCAAGGTTAAGTCTGATATATGATTTGATTGTTGCAGACAAAATTTAAAAGACTACCACACTTGAGTGAGTGCTCTATGTCTTTAATTTCCAATCAGCTCACTCTTTGCCTACTGTTGAACAGGTCTATATTCACATTGTGTTGGCTCTACAACAACATACATGTGTATTGATTGCTTCATATACTAGGAGAGTACTTCTAGACGATACATATAATGGTAAATTTTAGGGAAATGTCCAAAATTGTTTTAATCCCGAATGCATTCGCGCATATATTGAATGATAATGATGGCACGTACGTATGCATTAGGATTTAATACAAATGATAACCAATAAGATGAGATATTAATCTTTTCATGTTTTCTATTGATTGCAACTCTCATGTATGATAAATTTAACTATTCCTTTGGCTATTTCCATATGTTTCGTTGCAGTTAGCACTTTTTGATAGTACATTAGTGAACCACTGTGAACTATTAGAATTAGAGTTGTATTTCTATTAGGAATATCTAACCTAAATGCTTGGATGATACATACTTCACTTGTACCAATATGAATAAGCGCATGTCGTTTGAATTGCCATGGATAATTAAGGACTTTACCCTCATTTTTCTGTTTTAGTAGACTAAAATATTTGTGGAAATGACCCTTTTTCCCCATTATATTTATAATAGGCATGATTGTGTTTTACTAAGAGAATATTTAGGCTTTGCTAGCTTCCATATTAGCATATGACAAAATCCTAGCGACAAACTACAATAATAATAGATTCCAGATGTATCAATTTACGAATAAATTGAATTTTTATATGCCTTTAAGATTGAATTCATGTGTGGTACAGTTTGTGTGTACTTAAAACGATTTAAGTATACCACTTTTGTTTATCCCATTTAACTGCTTTTATAACTGTTTTCGCTTTGTTTTTTTTTTTACTTTGAAAATCCTAGTTTATTATTGTATCTGTATTTTTGATTCAATTATTGGTTTGATATCATATGTCAAAAAAAATTCACCTTTCAAACCACTGTCAAAAAATAATAACATATTATTTTATTTTAAAAACCTAAAATTTAAATCTTAAATAAATTAATCAAAATATAAGTTTAGTAAAATTTCAATTTAAATTTCTAAAATAATTTTGTTAAATCAAACATATTTATAAATTTCAACTAAATAAATATTAGTATTTTTATTCTAGCTATTCAAAACTGCACAAATAATACGTAACTTCGAACTACTGAGCGTTGTTATTCTAGTAGTAATTTTGAACTAACTGCACAAATAATATGTAACTTAAGTCTACTTAGCATTGTTATTCAATTAGTAATTTTGAATTGACTACATATATAATAAAGAGACAGAGGGCTGACTCGTTATAATTATGCCTATAATATTTAAAAAACAAAATATCACTTGAAAATATTTTAGTTAGAAGCATAGATTAAGTATTTTTTATGTTGCATGCATATTCATTGCAGCATGTACAAGAATAAGTCTCATGAACAAAATTATTTATAAAATGAAGCAAGAAATCCATATTAAATATAACATATGCATAACGAAAAAGAGTTTATTGTCGTATAGTTATTAATATATAGAGCTTGGGTAATTAGAAATTTTGTTTAATGCTTTATAACAATTACACTTTTATCCATAGTATGGAATTGAAGTCAAATTATAGCAGGGAGCAAAGGAGAAGCTAGAGAGAAATTTGAGGCAATCTTTTGACTGAGTAAATACGATTGAAGGATGGAAATCAACATGAGCAAGATAAAGGTAAGAAATAATGTAAGACATTCAGTATCATTCCATATTTCAACAAAAAAGGTTGATGATATTTTAATTATGAAAAATTTGTAAGTGATAAAATGTTTCCACCATGGTCAAATCATAACACTATTGAAAAATATATTTAGGAATTGAAAAATAAAGAATTGCGCAACTTACTGTCAAATTTAGATTCTGAGGTCAGAAGCTTTCCTATTGGGTTGTTTATGTGATAACATTCAAAACGACTTCCTTGATCAACATAGTTGTTAGATTATGTGTTCACATGAAATGGACACATATTTAAGGACATATAAACATTTCACAAATAATATGTTCACATGAAATGGGCACAGGCAACACGTACATTTAATATTTTTATAAATCTGCATATAAGCATGCATAGCTGCTGGGTTACGTGTTCATTTACACACGAATATGCACATTTATATGTAAAAATTCAATCAACATCAAATCTGGAGTGAATTTCAATCTTCGATCAAAAGTGGAGTCATAGAGGGAAGCAAGACGAACAAATCAACTAGCTTTCGCTTTGTCGTCGAAGTCCGTGGTGATCAAGAAATGATACCGCCACGTCCGCGTATCTATTGTTAACAAGTGCACTACTGTTGGAACCAAAGGTATTGGTAGGTTCGTATTATGCAGCCGATTACAGCGATAATCTCGGCTTAGTTGTTGGTGGCTTGAGAAGGCAGGGCCATAGCCAAATAGCTGATGAAGGAAGGATGGGTCCGGGATGTACTAGTGGTAAGATTTGGTCTCAAATACAACCTATCCCATTTAGTTGTATCCTATGCGTTGCCTAAGGTCATAGTTTTTCCCTTGTTTTAGATTTTTTTTTAAACAAGAAGTAAATTATTGAAAATATGCTCGCATGTAGCAAAATTTCAGAAGTCAGAAGCAAATATATCCACAGAAACTAGACCATACTAGTGCTTCAAGATTACACTTTGCATATTACTCTATACTTTACAGCATATATAATAGCTCCTACAATCACTGTAGCATATCAAACATCTTATTTTGAAATATTCCAAAGTTCATATTTCACATATGCTCCTATTAATTGTAGGTGTCCATGCGGTCTGAATATCGACACTACCAAAATTGTGAATATTGGAGGCACAACGGTAGAGGCAAAATATAAAATCAACCTCTATTAATTGCTAACTGGGGGCAATAAAGCATACTGCCCCTACTAGTAGTAACGGAGGCATGTACGGTCACCCCAAATATTTGTTGAAAACAAGTAATTTCCAAGTGGAGGGAAATTTGCTGGCTAATTTATGTCGCAGGAAACTAAAAAACCTGCTCCAATAAAATCTTCTTCCCCAAACTGAAATTAGAAACCCTAACAAGTCCTTGGTCTCTCCATCTTTCATTATAAATTCGATGGCAAATTCTATTCAGACACAAAAAAATACTGAGTAGCCCCCCTTTTTTATTTTAAAATTTCGCTGGACAAAAATACCCTTCGTTGAATATATATTTTTTTTACACATTTTCATCAACCACGCAGCGCGGGTGTGGGGATTGTGATTCATCCTAGTAGGGGCCCTACGAGGTTGACATCAATACCTCGTAGGGGTCCTACGAGGTTAGCACCATTACCTCGTAGAGTCCCTACGAGGTAAGCAACATAACCTAGTAGTGACTCTACGAGGTAAAGGGTATTTTGGTCATGCGACAGTTTTTAAAAAATTTGGGGGGCTACTCAGCAAATAGATGGGTCTGAATAGAATTTGCCAAATTCGATTTTACTACTACATAAAACATCGGGCTCATAGAATATACCCTACATGTCTGGCAAATTGAAGATCTGCACTCCATCAAATCCCCGCCTATTTGAAATAGGAAAACCTCGATGATTCTATGAAGGTATGTTATTGTTTTATCTTTAATAAAATTAATTTTGTTCTATCTTGCAATATCGAAGTATAACTGCATATGATTTATGTATCCGTACTCATATTTTCATGGTTGCCTTCATTTCCCCAAAACCTGCATATAATTTGATGTCTCACTTTTTTGGAATATCCGAAGATCTGCTTTTGCTTGAAGATTCTGAGGGTGATTTGTTCTTCACAAATCTTATTTTCCTGTAAAATTATTTTTATTTGCTGATTTGTCACCGTGTTATATTTACTGTGGTTGAGTTCATATGTTCTGAATCCTAATTCGCAATACATTAGTTCCTAGTCTAATGACTTATCGATGGTAAGTTCAAACATGTTTGTCTTAAAGAGGTTTCTCTTTCCAGAGCTTCAAAAGGATTCATCTTCATCCTGCTATGCTGCAGTTAATTTGTTCATTATATCGGTATAGAACTTATTCTAAAAGAAAAATAGACTCCTTTATGGGACTTCTTCTTTAGTCTCTGCATGCGTATTTTCTTATCAAACTACAAAAACTACTGAAATTTGATATGCTACACATCAAATAAATTAGAGCACAAATTTTCCTATTGAATGCTCTTCGAAAAGATCACATTTATTAACTTGATCAACAGTTGAATAAGATATGTCATCATTTGTACACAATATAAAATTGATAGGTTGTGCGCTATAGAGTCAGTTTTATTAAAACTCAATTATTTGTAAATAATGGGTAAATGTAAATGCACAGTATAGCATTATTATTTTTAATTGTGGGAAGCATGGAGGAAAACAGATGTGTAATAGGGTCAGCAAAGTTAATATTGGGTTATATGTTTTTAAAATTAAACACATGACAGGACCGCATATGCAAAAACACAAGTAAAGAACTATAAATAGTGGCAACATGCAGCTATGTGAATCCCTCTTCTTGTTATCCTTCTTGTGGATGCATAAGGATGTTGGCAATCAATATTCTCATTTCTATCATCATCAACTGCCTGTTTGTAGGAAAGATTAAATAAACCCCAACTAGTAATTTGAGCACTTAGAACGATGACAAGTCAAAGTAACAGCATGCACTTCAACTATTTCCTGGAAAATGTTTTGCACCTTCATATCAACATTTTCCTTAAGCGCACATTTGAGATATTAGTGAATATCATGGAAAAAACAGAAAAGTATTCTGATGATATAGCATGCATGGTAAGAGTTATAGGATAAATATGTGTAACCATTTTTGAGGCACTGCTCAAT
Source organism: Allium sativum (assembly GCA_030737875.1). NCBI lineage: Eukaryota > Viridiplantae > Streptophyta > Magnoliopsida > Asparagales > Amaryllidaceae > Allium > Allium sativum. The sequence continues at coordinate 340,900,729 of CM060916.1, read as the reverse complement.
TCATGAAACCGACACGATGCTTGAGCAAGAATAAGTCATTTAGACATAATCATATAACCTTTGTGATGAAATAAAAATGCAGATATCTATTCACTTATTCAGAATGATAAACCAAAAAAGCCTTTGTCCTGTCATCCTTAACATTAACCTACCAATTATTGAGTAGTATTTTCATATAATTCTAATCTTTTGGAATTTGTAAACAATGAAGGAAAATTACTTTAATGTTCTTACTAAAATTCACATCCTTACCAAATTAATGAATTTAAATTTAAAAAATTTAATTTTAGATCAATAAATGATAATTTAGGTAAAAGTCATAAAGTGCTGTAAATTTGTTTCCATTGGAATAGAGGAAAATATCCTTAAGAAAATCTATGTACAAGTTTCCACAAATAATGAAAATTTGCAGGAAAATACTTTGTCTATTAATATTTATATCTACTTGAAATCTCACAAGCAGTGAGTATAACATCAAAAAATTAGAACATTATACAAATTTCCTTCCAATAGATTGATTGGTTAGTTCTTCCAATGACAAAAAAGGGAAAGAAACATATTTTACCAATGATTTGACTCAAATAAAAAATACCAAAAATAGACTCAAACATGATCAAATACTCTGTTGTTAAGAGCCTGAGCAACTTTCTTCGTTTAGAATAGAGTTTTTTTACAACCGATAATAAGCTGAAGTTGTTTGATAATATAATCAAAGGTTTATTTACTTGCTATATATGACAGTTAATGGTTTTGAAATTCATGTTCTATTCATAATTATAGAAATTACATTAGTGACTTAACCCATAATTTGATATATACGTTTTGTTTATCATTAAAGCGGCTTCCAGATATTGAAATGACAGTGATATTTTCATTAAAAAATTTAACTATATATTTAGAGCCAATATATAAACCCATAATTTCTCATAGGCATTTTTTTAATCAATAAAGCAACTTCCAAATACCGAAATGATGGCGACAGTTTCATTAAAAAATTATGACTATATATTTAGAGCCAATACATCATGATATTATTCCTTATATATAATTGTACCAATCAAGAAAGAAATAGTGCCAGTCTTATAGTAAATATGGTAAGCTCAAATCCTAACTTAAGTCTATGAGACTTTTAGTTAGAATTGGCGTCAAAACTACATATTTCATCAGTGTACTCAAGAGTGAAAAGAGTTATTCAATCTAACCCACTGATTCTTATATTAAGTCAACAACCATAATTTTTATTGTTTATTCTGCATTGCTGCTCTTAGGATCTTCAAAATATTTTTTAAATGAATTTTTTTACAAACTTCAGTGTTGTTTCCATTGCCTACAGAATTCAGTAAAAAAAATCACTGTTAAAACATGAACAAATATTTGTTTATATTAATAATGAGCTTTCGAATTATTATTTTTGTAATTAATGTTGTTAGTATGTTTTAAATTCTAATATGACTAAATTGGCATATTAATGATCAACAATCATTTATTTCAGAGTGTTATTTTGTTCACTAACTGTGGAGAAAAATTAGTTAAACCATTTATGAATGGTGAGACTTACACAAATACTCTTGGTTTTGTGAAAAAAAATAGCAGTCAATCATGTCATCCACTGTTTACAGCTAAATACTTTCTGTTGCAGTCGCTATCGTTTCAAAATAGCTAGTTATATGTCTTTACATACTGTTGTGCCCCTAACATTATATATCATTCTATTTACTTTTGGCTCATGTTTTCTGTTTTGTACCCGTGCACATTATATATCAATTGTAGTAAGACAAATTTTATACCACAATTCACAATCAATGTTTACATGTACATCATTGTTAAAGTTTTACTTTTGGCATTTATGTTTTACATTCAGTATTGTTCAATAAACTTATGCCATGCCACTTTTATGTATATAACGATACACATGCACTTATGTTCTATATTCACATGGAAACATTTGTATTTTGATATTTTTGTCAAAAGTTTAAAATATGTAAATTATGTACTACTTTCAATTTCTTGGTTAAGTTAGTGTGAAAAGGCATCTTGTTTACAATTTTTCATTATTATTTTCACACATGCATACATCACTTGCCATCAGTATCATATTTAATGTCAGGGTTTTATATAAAATGAAAAATATGAAATATGAAAAAAAAATGATTTGAATTTTGTTACATAGAGAAAATTGAATTGAAAGAAAATTGAATTGAAGTTGAAGTTCTTACCAATATTGAAATTCTTATTAATATTTTTATTTTTCATTATTATCTTACATATTTGTACTTCAATTTTTCATTATTACTTTATAACACATATTTTAAATGTTATTATCTTTCTAATCAGACATGACTATTAATTTTAGAGGCTATTTATCAATGCACATTACTATTTGAATGATGTAGAGCCACATTAAACAATCTGGTGAAGTAGCCCAGTTAATGCAAAAAACATTTATATGATGTTTGTCATATATGTGCAAGCAATCAGATTAACAATAGGAAAATATTATAGTTAATTCACCTAATGCTTTATCCTTATGTGCAGCATTATCCTGGATTTCCACTTTCTTATGCATATAGTTTGGGTTGATCTATTCCTTTCTTCATTTTAGTTTTTATTGGTGAATAACAATTTAACAAAATTATAACGTTTAACTTGAGTTTTTTGTTTGTAGGTATAATAATCCCATTTGAAAAAAATAATGGATAACATTATCCTGAAGTTGGTTTGGTTGATGCTCGTGCATATGTTTGAAAAGAAAAAAAGAAAATGGGCTGATGGCGCTTTTCAGAAAACTACAGTGAGTTTGATATCCTTTGACAAATAATTAATGATTTTATTATACTAGTTGTTTTATTACTTGCTAGATTCTTTTGAAAACATTGCCAAAATACAAAATGAGTTGTATTGTTTGTTATAATCGTGTGTTAGTAGGGTAGAAGTGCAAGTATAGTAAAGAATTTGTAGCAAAAGATACTAATATAATTCTGTATTTTCTTATTGCACATTACAAACTGGATTTAGTTTATACCTTTAAGCTAAATATTTTGCTATTGACCTCGTATACTCACGTTTAGCTTATCATTTCTGATTAATAACCCTTAGTCTATTTTATTGTGTGCTCATGCTTTATGTTATGTATTTATGCTCATTTTATATGCTTATAACAACAATTTTTCTTGCACATGACATGATCATTATTTACATGTGTAACATTGTTAATCCTTCAGTTTTTCCGATGGCAAATATTGGAACCTGCGGTAATTTTTTCTCTGTGCCTTTTTTATTATCCCGGCAATGGTGATTTCCCTATCTTAATTTTTCTCTCTCAACATGAATTCATGCATCAAATACATGTATAACTGAAGCTACTATGGACGTTTACATGTACATGACTGAAATATCATGATACCCAAAAACATAACACGTTATGGAGGCTGTGGCTACAGTATTTGCTTAGGTATCTAAACCGCCAATTTTTCATGTGTCACGTTTTATTTTCTATATTATTGGTCGGTTGACATCAAGGTGGCCTGCATTTTATATTTAAAAAGTAATTATTAAAAAAAGACGTCTTATGATCTTGAGTGTGAATAGAATTTTCATCGAACCTCTTGCAAATATATCCATCTAAATCATGTTAATATGGCAAAAGCTAAATTTTAGAAAGTTGGTAATTTCTAGAGAAATAATAAGTGAACAAAGTAGTTTTTGTAATAATTTTTTTTGGATGAGCATGTTTTTATGATACTAGTTATGCATGCACTCTCAAAACCTTCAAATTTACCTTCAATTTTAATATGGTGTAATGGGTTGATGATTTGAAACTAATTGATGATTTGGGTGGAGAAATTAAATATTGGTTAGTGATAATTTATTAATCATATTCCTGTGTTGGTTAGATACTATGGTAGACAAAATACTTTGTATTGTTTAATTCTTTTTTTTTAAATTTGCCTTTATATCCCTTGCTTACTATCAGAATTCTTCCTTTTTGAATAAATTTTTTATTATCACTATCTTTCTCTATAATCAAAAGATGTGAGTCCTATATAATTTTATAATTTTGTTTGAAGAGGAGTATCTTCCCATAATTTACAGGAATGAGCAACCAAGCATGGCACTAAACCTTCTCAAGCACTCGAGTTATTGAATAGACCAAGCTGAATCAGCACCGACATAAGTATAAGATCTAAAACTTTGGGATGAGACTTATATGCAAAAAGGTAAAGTATTTCTTTTCCGTTCTTATATACTGATGTATCATGTTTGTTTATTTAAGGTTTGTGAAGTCATAAGGATGTTACATGAAATCAAAGAAACATGACGAAATGAGATTACATCTATGTAACTAGGTGAAAATGATGTAAATTCCCAGTTTGTGTTTTGCATGACAATGTTAATGAGTTTAATCCATAGTATTCATAACCAATCCATTCATCGAGCCGTAATGCTCTACGGTCGAAGGTTTTAAGGATTGAACCGATCGAACTGTCAAAACTGTGCTAATATAATTATTAACCTTATATAGCGATTTTATATCTAATTACTTGTAAAATCAATTTATTTACCAAAATACATAAAAAAATGTCACTCTAACGTACACAATTGCCTAAAAAAGATAAATCTACAACATAGTACAAATAGGACAACTGGCTATTGCTGTAGAGAGCACAGGTTAAATTAAATATACGACCAAACTGCTTATATTATCAAAATATCTCTCTCTGCCCCAGCATTTCCTCTTTCTCTCTCTCGTTTTCTATCTATTTTTTTTGGATATAATAACTGCGTGCTCTTAGGCAACCAAAAACATGAGTTGTAGTAGTACATAAGTGGAAAACATACAAAGTAGTTCAAGTCTAGTGCAAGTATCATATACAAGTGCAATTGTGATTAGCGTACTTCAACTACGCCCGAAAAGAAGAAAAAGCACATAAATTAGTTCATAGATAACAACATAGGCTTTTAATTTCATCTCATCTGCACAATGCCTGCACTAATAGGCTTCTGAGTCTCGTGCTTCACTTGTGGGTTTTTCAGATGATCCTAGGCAGCTACCGGGTTCTCTTGAAAATCCGTCAAAACCTGCTGCATTATAGGGTCCGATAAGAAATTCTGAATTTCTGGATTCTGCATTGCCTTAGCCTGTCTTTCTTTCAAGTCTTCAGGACTAATATCGCCTCTGTTAGTTCTATTGATCTGTTCTATACACCTTTGGACACCATCAAGAAGTTCTTGATTGTTGGCATCAAGTTTGAGTCCCTTTTGATATGTTTCTAGGGCTTTGTCAATCTTTCATGAAAAATTGGACAACACCTTTTCTTGTGTAACCCTTACTGAAAGTAGGGTCCAACTCATTACTCGATGCATTTTTCTGCATCCTTCAAACCTTCAGGAAGAGCAGCCAGCTTCGTGTAACATGCAGCTCTGTTGCTGTAAACCCTTGGGTCTCGTGGATTCCTTTTCAGTGCTTCAGTGTAATGTTGTTTTGCCTCTGGATACTTTTGCTTGAAAAACTCATTACCTTTCTCCCTTTCTTCGTCAGCTAACGTAGGGTCAAAATATTCCTGCTGTTCAAGTTCTTTTTTTGCTCTCTCATCATCATTTAAATTTTTTAGCGTATCCGGACTACGATGCTCAGTCAATGCTTTCTAAAAATTTTCGGTAGCAGTATCAAAATCCTTTGAAGTTTTTGCAAGTTTCACTAGTGCTCTTGCAACCATTTTGAAGTCAGAGCGAAGCTTTCGGCCTCTTTCCACGGCCTTGTTGCAATCTTTAAGACAGTCTTTATACTTTCCCATCTCCAAATAAACTGCTGATCTGTTAGTCAAAAAAGAAATATCTTCATCGTCAAGCTTCAGAGCCTTACTATAGTGCTCAATTGCCTTATCAAAATCTTTCTTCTTTTAAAATGCATTCCCAGCCTCTTTTTCCTTCTGTGCCTCCTCTTTCCTTGCTTTTTCCTCAGTGTCCACTTCTTCCTCTGCTGGCTCGGCTCAGCCATAACCTTATTCTCCTTCACATTTCCGCTCTCCCTCTTTTGCTCTTCGTCCTTTTCTTGAAATTCAGTTTCCATACCACTAGTCCTATTCCCACTTCTCAAATTCACATTAAGCAATACCCAAAGTGCATTCATCATCCTCTGATCACTCAAATACATATTGATACTCCCTGGATTTCTCTGCACATCCTGCACCATCTTCAAAAAATCGGGCTGCTGCAAATAAGATCTGGTGGTTGGGTCAGCAATTAACTTCGCCCACATTTCATGCCCTTCAAAAATCTTATCAAATAGATTCGCCCCCTTATCTGAGGCCTTCGATTTCATTTTCGCATCAGACAATCCAGACTTCAATGCTTCATTGTTAGAATCAATAGCTAATCCTTTCTCGTAGGATTCAATAGCTTCCTCAATACGGCTTAGGCCTATATAAGCTGCACCAAGATGGTTATAGCCTTTCGACCAGTTAGGGTTTAGCTCTACAGTCTTTTTAGCATCCGTTAGGGCATCGGAGAAGCGATTCAGGGAAGCGTACACAGCTGATCGGTTGGAGTAGAAGACATGGTTGGTTGGACAGAGGTTTGTAGCGTCCGTGAAGTGCTTTATTGCATCGTTGAAGTTTCCAGCTGCGAAGGCTGCTCTCGTTTTCTATCTAGAAAACATCATCAAAGCCTTCAAACATTACACTTTCACAGTTTAAAACATTATTTTTCCTGAAATTCATCCTCGTTTCTCCGTTCTACGGCTTGAAAGGTTTAGGAAAACCGTGGTTTTTGGGGTTTGATCGCGGTCAGAAGCCATTAGCGGTTTTAAGGAGCTCCCGGCCATGGTGGCTGGTGGTTCACGGTCAACCGCAGTCTGACCGCCGGTCGGGTCTGGTTATTAGAACACTGGTTTAATCCAAGTCAAAAGATGTCATAATATATCCTGCTGTGATATTTGGAACAATAATTAAATACTTGATATACCTATAAAAACTGAAGATCTTTAATTTTGTGTTATGTCTGTAGAAGTACATTGTCAAATTGTTATACTCATATAAGAATTCTCCTTTTTGTGCAGATTTCATCTTCAAAGACGCCACAGCTTAATATATGTAGTCATTTTTATACATTATTCTGGCTAAGTATTATGAGGATGTTCCTGTATGTATTTAAAATTCACAATGTTAATTATTTTCTGTGCATGTATGTATTTTATAATTGACAATGGTGTTGTATGTACATTAGAGTTGACAATATTGTTAACTATTATATGTACTTGTAATGATAAATTACTTCATTTGTTTGGAATTTGTTATCAGTTATTGTTGTTTCAGCATAATTTACGGTTAAGTTTCAGTTTCAGCTTCCTTTTGATGATATTATGTAAATTTGTTACCTGTTTCATTAGCAGAAATTAGTTAGAAGTCAAAAAGAAAAGTACTAAATCAATTGGCGCACATGTATTAATAGGGGCGTTTTATAATGCCTTAACTGCTTCAGCTGTTACCAAACAATCATACGTGGCACATATGTTTGTAGGGGCATTTTAAGTTACAATTATGCCCCAGATAACTTTTAGCGGCGTGATTTATAGTGGCGTTTCTTTTTCTGCCGCACATTCTTCTTGAGGCAATATTAGCCAGTTGTTTGCCCCCTACTGATAACAATTGAGGCATTTGTAGTTGCCTCTAAAATTAATAATTTTGGTAGTGATATATCAAAGGAATTATTGTCCTTTATTTTTTTCGGTCCTAATGAATATCTGATGTTATTAAAATGAAAGAAGCACCTTGAACACAAAATAAAATACCAAATTTAATGTAGAAATACAGACACTGAAGAGTTGAATATCTGGCTGAGGCACTGTACTTCCAGTGAGAACAGTACTTAAGGTGCATAGGAACACAGACTTTGAAGAGCTGAATATTGTGCACAAGCCACATCAGTGTACTTACTTTGCACATGTAAGCCATGTCTTTTTGAAAGTCAGAGTTTATTGAATGATCAACGAAATTAGTGGAAGTACTTGCGGTAAGATGTACTAACCTACCACAACTTGATGGTAGGTACCTGTGAAAAGCATGTTGAGATGGAAGACATAAATCACCGTTAGGGTATATAAACAATATGTATTAGCGTACAAATGGATTATATATGGTATTTGATGAATTAGTGTACAACATGAATTAGTGTACAAAGAGGTAGATTTTCATGTTGGCAATATGATGTTGTGAAGACGTTTGGGTCAGATGACTCAGGTGCTTCTGAAACAAACTCTGATGATCAGTTGTTGGAAACTTGAGTAGCCATGTATTTGATTGATATGTTATTGAATGCAGTGAATGGTGTATCCATGCTGTAACCCTTTACGAATTTGCAAATTGACCGCTAATTCAATTGATTTCACTAGTCTATTTTTTCTATGTAACAAAATTGTTATTTTATTTAAGTAGAAGTTATTTTAAAGATTTAACTTAATACCTTTAAAAACTAATTTAAGTGGCTTAAATCCTGTCTCTTGAGTCACGGCCTTTGAGGTGCTTGTCTATTGGTTTTTTTCAAAACTTAGTCTATTCCATTTATCCATCAAAAAGTGTCTCTGAATCAAAGCATAAGACTCATGTACATACGAGTATGCGTTCTCAGTTGAATCAAAGCTCATACCATGTATGTTTATGTTTATGCTATGATACTAATACTATATTCAAGTATTAGAATGTCATAGCTTTATTATGCTCCATAATCTTCTATTACATCAACGACATGTATTCTGAAATCTCCTGCAAACTTTGTGATATAGGTTGCAAGCAACAAAGCCTCTAATTAAGCTGACTACTAAAGTTCTACAGAAAAATTTGATGGTTGCATCATCGTTTGTAAACGAGGCATGTCACTATCACAATTTATACATTTAATAACACTTTATTAGTGCTTATATGGATGGTTCAAAAAACAAATTGACTTTCTGATGTAACTTCAGTGGATTGAATATGCCGCCAACTGGATTAAGGAGCAACTCAATCAGGACTTAATCTAAATCACATAATAAAATGGTGGAAGTAGCTCATGAAAATGGAGATAAAGTGTTAAGCTTGTGTACGTGGTGGCTGGGCATGAAATGGAGATAATAGGGTGATTTGTTGGGTTTCGAGTTAGATTCGATGAAGGGTTGTTGTGGTGACAATAGTGGAACTGGTAGGGGAGTAATGGTTATTGATGTTAGATAGAGGCATTTGCAGTTTGGTTTTGACGTGGTGGTTGAATTGATTAAGGTGTTTAGGCTAGTGAAGATGGAATACGTTGAAGAAAGAATGGATTGACAGTGGGTTAGTGGTGTTGGTAGGGTTGCAGATTGGTGAAGTAGTAGTTTATAGATGATGGTGTTTACTTTGGTTCAACAATATGGTGTGAGTTCAAGTTGGGGATGAAGGTTAGCAGCATGTGACATTGTTTGGTTGACTGGGCATAGGTAAGTCACCAAGAAAAAAAAATTCTTTATTGTTCACAAAAGAATATCATTATTATTTGTAACAGCAGGTGACATTGTTTGGTTGAATTGCATTACCGTTTGGTAGACAGGGACATAGTTGGGCATAGGTAAGTCTCTGCCTCTCATTTTGTTTAACATTGTAACGACCCGGATTTTTCGACTATTTGAATTCGAATATTTAAATTTGTGTTAAATATTATTTTTGAATTATTTATGGAATTTAATATCGATTTCGTAAATTAAACGGCGATTGAACGTTTAAATTTATATTTAATTATAAAACGAACTCGAAACTGCGTGGTAGTTCGTTAAATTGAGTTTGAACTTCAATTGATTATACAGAATCCGTTTTAAGTTGGATTTCCGTGAATTAAGAAACGTTAAAATCACATTGATATATTTTTCTAATGAAAGAGAAAAATCAAGTTTTTGTGTTGTATATTTTGTTTTATGTCCAAATCAAATTTTTAAATAGTCGCATGGAATCGTTTATAAGCCATAATGATTTATTTAATATAATTAATTATTGGTTTCGAATTTGGACAAGATTTTTGAGACATAGTTATAATTTAATTTTTTGAATTTTACTGTAAATTTTAATTTGGAAAATAAACAACTTTTTATTTGAAGTATTTTACACCCCATATCAGCACTTTTGAAATTTCACAGAATTAGTTAACTTGTCTATATTATTATACGTTTGTGATCGTGGCACACTACTGTACGCGGCGGTATTTTTATTTTTATCAATAGTGAGTCATATATGAATGATGTTTTTATAGCAGGGTACGTTTAATTTTAAAACTAAAAATCATTGTTCACGTCCACAGTGGCGGAGCCAGGGTTCGAGGCTAGAGGGGGCTAAAAATACACAAACACCGTGGATGCTTCCAGATGGAGTAAGGTTTGCGCTGGATGGTCTTGAATGCAATAAAATTGGTGTTAGTTATGAACCATATAATGGGCCACCAAACTTCTGTGGTACTCTAATTTGGAGATGCCTGCATAACCAGCTATGGAACTTTTGGGAGGTTCGGTTCTTCCCTTTTTTTATGCATATGGAATTTTTTTCAACTTATGTCTTCTATGTTATAACACTGTTGGACAGGCTGACCAAAATCGCATTAGTAGGAAGCAACTGCCCCAATATGTTGTGGTGGGAAGAATCAATCAGCATACGGTATTGTTTAGTGTTTCTATGTTATATCCCCACTAAATCACATATGGCAATTGAGTTTTTGTAAACCTCTTTGCTTTAAATATTGCAGAATGCAGGGCCACACTCATTTTCATTACAAATAACCAAAGTTCTTAACACAAAGTTGTTGATTGAATTGCGTGCTGATGACATACAATACGTGTATCAAAAGTACCGTCCTTCTGGTATGCTTACTGCTTACAAAAAGGAAAGAATAAAAGATAATAAAAAGAAAAACAATATTGTTTTTTCTGTAGCAGACTAGCAGAAAAATGAGATCGTAAACGAACACTCATGTCTACCATTTGTACAAGTAGAAAGTCTAGTGGGGTCCAGTGACCCCACTAGCCCCTCCCTAAATCCGCCACTGCACGTCCAATAAAATCAAATCAAAATTTATTGTAAAGAATCAACCCCTATTATCCTATATGCACACATAACAGCAACTTCTTTGTTTTAAGCTCCACCAATATCTTTGTATAAATAAGGAGATGTGGCCACTCCTTATGAAATATTGCATCACATATTTAATATTGAAAGTGACACAACAAAAACCACACCGTGTACATTTTCAAACCCTATGTGTTTTTCTCAACCCCTACCTTCTATTAAGCCTACCTAAACACGCGCTGCCATTTTCTTTCCTGAGATCTCCCATAATTTGAAGTGACCAAACGAGGAAAACGACATGTTTTTTTTATGAAAATTTCAGCTAAACCATTACTGGTAGCCTTAACCAATATCTTCCTTTCTCTTCTATAAATACATGTCCTCGCAAGTTCCACTTTGCAACAAAAAGCTTCAGCTCCTCTTCTTTTTAACAACAAAACACTTCTCCACTAAACCAAATTCGAGCACTGCTGAAACCTTGTAACTCTTAAACAAAAACCATAGCCGCTCCTTCAATAGAAATTTAAACAACTGCTCCTCGCTTGTCTTCAGTAACATATATTTTTGCCTGCGAAATATAAAAATATATAAAATTCGCAACTATGTCGTTGCTTGCGAGAACAGTAGCATATAGACCTTTGGGGATGACGAGCTTCGAATCGTGGTGACGAAGGACGTGGGTCATGACGATGGGAACTGAGGTCAGCACTTATCGGTTTCGAGTTGTGTACTGGAATATGTTTACAACGTGAAGGAGGCATTTGAGGGGTAGTTTTGTGGGGGGAACCGTGAGCATGGACGTGTGTTGTTTCGTGAGCTTTCAGCTATATATAAAAGGAGTAGAAAAGAGTAGCAGTGACATGGTGCTCCGAGAATCGGTGAATGCTATAAGTTGGTCGAAGGTAAGTCGTCCGGTGGCAATGGGACAACACGTTGAAGGAGGCACTGAAAGGTACGACTTTCTAAGCCAGGTGATGATCAAGAGTACTGTCGTGATGTAGAACGTGTGGAAATTGTCTGGATCGGTTTGTAACATAAAAGAAGAAGAACGAAGCGGTGCGGTGATGAAAATCACGGTTGTGATAGGAAGAGTTAGGAGAAGTGGAGTTCTGTTCTTGCAGTGAAAGAAGAATAAAAAGGTGAAAGGGTGTGGTGCTGACAGGGCATGTGAGGTGTAGTTGCATGGTATGTTTTCAAAGGAACGACTGTAGATTTGTACAGGAGGCAGGCACAGCATACAACAACTCAGGGTTGTCGGTTTGGGAACTTTGGGTGTAACACTGTTTAAGGAAGGGATGCTCGACATGTAGCGATTAACATAGAAGAAGCAGCATGGACGAAGTCACGGCATGGCTTAGATGGACGGTGACGTTTTAACGCATGGAGAAGGTGAAGAAAAGGCAGTGCATAATGGTTGCAGGTGACTTTGTGTTATTCGGTTTTCAAAAATAATAATTAAAAATAAATAAATAAAATGATGAAGTGTTTTGCTGAAAGGTAGAAATCGGTTTAGTAGACGGATTCAAAGAAGGTAGGCCTAATCATGGTCAACGTGGATTTAATCATGGGACTGGAAGTAAATAACGGTAATTAATATATTAATTTATATGTATAGTTCATGAAGATTAAATTATCATGGAACGTGACCAAAGGAAAGAAGGAAGGGGAGAAAAGATCGGGATCGGAGTTTTTTGGAAAGAACAATGAAAATTAATCAGAGAGGATAAAGGCAAATGACGTGTTATGGTAATTAATATAACTGAGTTAATTAATTTATTATTAAAAGGGTAATTTAATTTATATTATATACGTTATTATTGTAACAACACAGTTGTATCTTGGGCATACGTTATCGGATTCAGACGAAACTGGATTCATTAGAATCGTAGTGAAGAGCACAACGCTGTTGGGCATTTTCAGCCAGGACCTGAAGCAGTCAAATTTTTCATTTAATTTTAGATGACTGTTTAAAATTAAATGAAAACAACGTGTATTAATCATCAAAATTATGGTGAGTTAACTCTCACACTTTTCCGAAATCCTGTGATGTGATTAAATTCATATAACTAAATTAAATTGTTAATAATTGGTTGGTTGGATGCCTATGGTTGATTTAATGGTTGACATGAATTATGTTATCATTGTTTAATATAAAACTATATGCTAATCTATGATGTAGGGAAGAACAGGTGAGAGGAATCAAACCGGATTCCTCAAATATTTAGTATGTTGTTTATTTCATGTTACATATGAATTGATTAAACCCCGTTGACTTTAAAACATGTTGGTTGTTGAATTTTGTTTAGTTTTGAATCAATGATATAAATAGCTGATGGGCCAAGTATACGCTATTTTGTGGAGATTTATTTACCGTAAGGTAAATCGATAGAAATGAAGTTATAAATTTATTTTTATAACTGAAGATCGATTTTAAAAATCTATTATTTTAAATAGAGTTCATAAAAAGGAATTAAACATTTATGATTTATTAATTTAAGTTTATAAGGAATTGTTAAATGATTTTATAAAGAAGAATCTTATATTAATAAGATTAATAAGTAAATGAGTAGAAATTGACGTAACGATTGATAACTGAGCTTAATGGTTAAAATGAGATTATGTTGAATTGATTATTATTTGTTTAATAATAATCAAATGGTATTATTTAAATTAATTAAATTGGTAATTAATTTAAATGGAAAGATGAATTAAGATTTGATTAACGAGTTAATCAAGTTTAGAGTTGACTAAGTCAACTGTGTTAACTAAAATGGATTTATTAGATTAATTTATTTATTTAATGGAAATGATAAATGGTTAAGTAAATATTTTAATAAATGTTGATATTTGATTATCTTTTATTTTATAATAATCAAATTGGAAATCTTGGGACTAGAAAGGGATAATGGGGTTTATGAAACGATAAGGCTTATTATAATAAAATGATATTTTAAAGATAATAGAAGTTAAGTTAATTTGTGGTTTAAAGCAAATTCTTATTTGATATTCTATTTACTTGGATTTATGAAACCCAAGATTTCGACGAAGTTATGAATCCTAAGTTGTATTGAATATATTATTGAAATGAGTTATTAAAAATGGTTTATGAATGGATTAAAGTCCAAGATTCGAAATGTGAGAATTGGAACCTGACTGGAGATCAGTTGAGTTAAATGATTTACTAAGTATTGATCTTATGTTGGTTTCAGCCTTCGAGGTTGATATTCAGGCAATTATTTTCTTATTGATTTACGGTTAGGAACTAATGAAGTATGAAATGGGAATCGAAACTGAAAACTGAAACCCAAGTTTAAATTAGAGTAGTTAAACGAGTGAGCATCAGGATGCGATATAGATCCGCTATTTTAAATACTAGATGAGGATTCATAGACTTACAAATAAATTAATTTGAGAACTTCAATATATGGAAACTATTATATTATTTTAAAGGCCAAGTGATGCTGTGTACTCAACCAATAGATCCGTTTTTTTATTTTTATGTTCATTTATTTGATAGTTAAATAACCGATTATCAAATTTTACCCATACGATTGTTGGCACGAAAAAACCAGGATCGAATTTATATTCGAAAATCTTTCCGACCAATAAATATGAATACGTCGAAGTGGTTGATCGAGATGGAGCAATTGAAAACCGTAGATTTTCATAAAATAGAAGAGTCACTTACAATCTCTAGTTGATCCCTAGAGATATATTGTGATTCTATTGTGGTTGAAATCTGCGGATTGCAAGGACTAATCTCTACTAATCTATAGGGTGATTCCTAGGATGTTGTAGGAGGGTGCCTTCGGTTCATTCTGTTCCTGGATGACTTGTATGGACGATGTGAACAGTGGCTAGACATTCCAAAAGTCGATTATAACCTCAAGCCTCATAACCGGGAAACAACAAAAATCGGGCAGGCAACATGGCTATGTGGGTCACCCACATTAGGGTGTATTGTCACCATCTAGAGAATATTCATATTTGTTACTCTTTTCATTTCTTTATCTCCCAGGAAAAAGGTAGCTGTGCAGCCGTAAGGTGACAATATATTCGATACACTCAAGAGAAATGAGTGGTCGGTCATGTGTGGTCAGGTTGCAAGACGTTCTTGTTGAACCCAGTGTATTCCTATCTAGAGATACACTATCGGCAGGTGGATCCATACTTTGTCATAGTCGGAATCCAATCTCCAACAAGCGTCCACGGTTTTGATTGTGTACTATATATGTGGAGTGTGAGATGCAAGTGTTCCGTTAGATTGTTATTTATTTGTTTTTAGACACTATTATAATATCAAAATAAGATATTGATTTCAAATTGTTTTGGGTTATAGTAAGGTAAAAACCATGCATATTTATGTGTGGACCGGTTTTACTATCATCCTTTTCTTCAAAAAGGATTTTCAAAGTAAAGCAAGTTGTTTGTGTTATGAATTTTTCACTGAAAGTATTCCATACTGATTCGGGTGAATTTTGCTTTGCTTCAAATGTGCTCGGGTCAGACCGAGTATATTATCAGGTTATGTATCGCTTGGAGTTCCAGAGAAGGAGTTGATTTCGAGACGTATTCCACATATTTGTTGGTAATAGTTTATTTCTGCTGTGTTGTATTGATATGAATGTATACTATGATGTTGTAATATATGTACAATTCTTTATATGAAGTATTTGATATATTATATTTTATTCATTCCGCTATGAGACTCTGTTCTTCTTACTCTTTTATTCTAATATTTCTTTCTTTCTTCTCTTACCCTCTAACTTCTTTCTATTAGCTTTCTAGGGTTTTTGATACTTGAGTTTAGATACGGGATGTGTTAGTGTGCGGATTCGAGTGTCGAACTTCCCGGGTCGCTATAGTTGGTATCAAAGCAATGGTTTAGTGATAACCATGGCTCTATGATGTTACTCAATAGAGATGGGGTAGTAATACCCTAGATTGAGTTTGAGTGTGTATATATATATATATATATATATATATATATATATATTTATATGAGAGTGCGTATTTGTATTTTGATACAAAATCATTGTAAAGATATTTTATAAAGAAGGTAAGTTCTAATTCTCTTATGGTAATATTATTGTTGATTTGAACTAGGGTTCAACTTGATTATGGAATTCAAATGAGATTGGGGATTATTTAATATAACCAGAAAAATTTGTGAATATGAAATTTCATATTGAATTAAATATATCAGAATTTAACCTAAATTAAGTTAAATATGAGATTTGATTGTATTGTTTGATTTATACGATGTTAGTTGGTTAAATTAAATTCATCAACAAGTTAATAAGAAATTGAATGAATAGGAAGCAAGGATATAAATCCCAGTATAATGAGTTGGGAATAAAAATCAGTTAAGAAATGAAACTGGATAATTTAACCTTGGATTGTGACCTGCATTGTAAGTGGAGTTAAGTACAGATTCTAGAAGGCTATGGAGTTGATTTGGTTACACAGATTAGAGTACAAATTGGATGACGAAGACCAGTTAGTTGGTTTTCTTCGAAATTAGAGTTAAGTGGTCCGATAAATAGGTAAACCTTAATATATTATTTGGGTGGTTGATTTTATACCCCTCAGTTGGTTCGCCATTTGGCCCTGTTTTCTTTTGATCAATATAAGAGGCCCAAAGTGGCGTTTGTGGTTGTTTGAATCGTACATTACAGAGGAGGCACTAGAGATTTTTTTTTGTAAAATTTTAAGACTTGTAATTTTTCGATAATATTCTATTATAATTATTGGGGTCGGGAATTCTCCTTAATAATTTCGGGGACGAAATTCTTTTAAGGGGGAAAGAACGTAACGACCCGGAGTTTTCGACCATTTGAATTCGAATATTTAAATTTGTTTTAAATAATATATTTGAATTATTTATGGAATTTAATATCGAATTCGTAAATTAAGCGGCGATTGAACGTATAAATTTATATTTAATTATAAAACGAACTCGAAACGGAGCAGTAGTTCATAAAATTGAGTTTGAACTTCAATTGATTATACAGAGTCCGTTTTAAGTCGACTTTCTGTGAAACAAGAAACATTAAGATCTAATATTTTTCTAATGAAAGAGAAAAATCGAGTTTTTGTGTTGTAGATTTCGCTTTATGTCCAAATCAAATTTTTTAATAGTCGCTATTGAATCGTTTATAAGCCATAATGATTTATTTAATATAGTTAATTATTGGTTTCGAATTTGGACAAGATTTTTGAAACGTAGTTATAACTTAATTAGAATTTTACTGTAATTTTAAATTTGGAAAATAAGTAACTTTTTATCTGAAGTATTTTACACCCCATATCAGCACTTTTGGAATTTCACAGAAGTAGTTAATTTGTCAACATTATTATATGTTTGTGATCATGGCACAGTATTGTATGCGATGATATTTTTATTTTTGTTGACAGTGAGTCATACAGAGACGAAGTTTTTATAGCAGCGTACGTTTAGTTTTAAAACTAAAAATCATTGGTCACGTCCAGTAAAATTAAATCAAAATTTATTATAAAGAATCAACCCCTATTATCCTATATGCACACAGAACATCGGCTTCTTTGTTTTATGCTCCACCAATATCTTTGTATAAATAAAGAGATGTGGTCACTCCTTATGAAATATTGCATCACATATTTAATATTGAAAGTGACACAACAAAAACCATACCGTGTACATTTTCAAACCCTATGTATTTTTCTCAACCCCTACCTTCTATTAAGCCTACCTAAACACGCGCTGCCATTTTCTTTCCTGAGATCGCCAGTAATTTGAAGTGATCAAACGAGGAAAAAGGACATGTTTTTTTGGGAAATTTCAACTAACCCATTACTGGTAGCCTTAACCTATTTCTTCCTTTCTCTTCTATAAATACCCAGCTTCGCAAGTTCCACTTCGAAACAAAAATTTTCAGCTCCTCTTCTTTTTAACAACAAAACACTTCTCCTCTAAACCAAATTCCAGCACTGTAGAAAAATTGTAACTCTTAAACAAAAACCATAGCCGCTCCTTCAATAGAAATTTAAACAGCTGATCCTCGCTTGTCTTCAGTAACATATAGTTTTGCCTTCGAAATATAAAAATATATAAAAGTTGCTACTATACTGTTGCTTGCGAGAACAGTAACATACGGACCTTTAGGGATGACGAGCTTCGAACCGTGCTGAAAAAGGGCGCGGGTCATGACGATGGGGACCGAAGTCGGCACGTCATGGTTTCGAGTTGTGTACTGGAGTATGTTTGCAACGTGAAGGAGGTGTTTGAGGGGTAGTTTTGTGTGCGGAACCGTGAGCATGGAGGTGGGTTGTTTCGTGAGCTTCAGCTATATATAAAAGGAGTAGAAAAGAGTAGTAGTGCGTGGTGCTCTGGGAATCGGTGAATGCTGTAAGTTGGTTGGAGGTCAGCCGTCCGGTGGCAATGGGACAACACATTGAAGGAGGCGCTAAAAGGCACGCCTTTCTAAGATAGGTGATGATCGAGAGTACTGTCACGATGTAGAACGTGTGGAAATTGTCTGGATCGGTTTGTGACATAGAAGAAGAAGAACGAAGTGGTGAGGTGATGAAAATCACGGTTGTGATAGGAAGAGTTAGGAGAAGAAGAACGAAGTGGCGAGGTGTAGTTTCATGGTGTATTTTTAAAGGAGCAGCTGTAGCTTTGTATAGGAGGTGGGCGCAGCATACAACAACTCAGGGTGGTCGGTTTGGGAACTTTGGGTGTAACGCTGTTTAAGGATGGGTTGCTCGGCATGTAGTGATTAACATAGAAGAAGCAACATGGATGAAGTCACGACATGGCTTAGATGGACGGTGAAGTTTTAACCCATGGGGAAGGTGAAGAAAAGGCGGTGCAGTAATGGTTGTGGGTGACTTTGTGTTATCCAGTTTTCAAAAAAAATTAAAAAGTGTTTTGCTGAAAGGTAGAAATCGGTTTAGCTAACGAATTCAAAGAAGGTAGGCGTAATCATGGTCAACGTGGCTTTAATCATGGGATTGGAAGTAAATAACAGTAATTAATATATTAATTTATATATATAGTTCATGAAGATTAAATTATCATGGAACGCGACCAAAGGAAAGAAGGAAAGGGAGAAAAGATCGGGATCAGAGTTGTTCGGGAAGAACAATGAAAATTAATCAGAGAGGATAAAGGCAGATGATATGTTATGGTAATTAAATATAACTGAGTTAATTAATTTATTGTTAAATGGGTAATTTAAAATTAGTTTGTATTGTATACGCTCGTATTGTAATAGCATAGCTGTATCTCGGGCATACATTATCAAATTCAGATGAAACTGGATTCATTGGAATCGTAGTGAAGAGCACAACGCTGCTCGGCATTTTCACACAGGACCAGAAGTAGTCAAAATTTTCATTTAATTTTAAACGACTGTTTAAAATTAAATGAAAGCAACGCGTATCGATCATCGAAATTAAGGTGAGTTAACTCTCACACTTTTTTGGAAACTTATGATCTGACTAAATTCATATAATTATATTAAATTGTTAATAATTGGTTGATTGGATGCCTTGGATGCCTATGGTTGATTTAATGGTTGACGTGAATTATGTTATCGTTGTTTAATATAAAATTATATCCTAATCTATGATGTAGGGAAGAACAGGTGGGAGGAATCAAACGGATTCATATAATATTTAGTATGATGTTTATTTCATATTACATATGAACTGATTAAACCCCATTGACTTTAAAACCTAATGGTTGTTGAATGTTGTTGAGTTTTGAATCAATATATAACATGGTTGAGATATAAATAGCAGATGGATATCATTAGGTAAATCGATAGAAATGAAGTTATAAATTTATTTTTATAACTGAAGATCAATTTTAAAAATCTATTATTTTAAATAGAGTTTATAAAAAGGAATTAAACATTTATGATTTATTTATTTACGTTTATAAGGAATTATTAAATGATTTTATAAAGAAGATTCTTATATTAATAAGATTAATAAGCAAATGAGTAGAAATTAACGTAACGATTAATAACTGAGCTTAATTGTTAAAATGAGATTATGTTGAATTGATTATTTTTTAATAATAATCAAATAGGATTATTTAAATTAATTAAATTGGTAATTAATTTAAATGGAAAGATGAATTAATATTTGATTAACAAGTCAATCATGTTTAGAGTTGACTAAGTCAACTATGTTAACTAAAATGGATTTATTAGATTAATTTGTTTATTTAATGGAAATGATAAATGGTTAAGTAAATATTTTTATAAATGTTGATATTCGATTATCATTTATTTAATAATAATCAAATTGGAAATCTTGGGACTAAAAAGGGATAATGGGGTTTATGAAACGATAAGGCTTATTATAATAAAATGATATTTTAAAGATAGTAGAAGTTAAGTTAATTTGTGGTTTAAAGCAAATTCTTATTTGATATTCTATTTAATTGGATTTATGAAACCCAAGATTTCGACGAAGTTATGAAACCCAAGTTGTACTGAATACATTATTAAAATGAGTTATTAAAAATGGCTTATGAATGGAATAAAGTCCAAGATTCGAAATGTGAAAATTGCAACCTAACTGGAGATCGGTTGAGCTAAATGATTTACTAAGTATTGATCTTATGTTGGTTTCAGCCTTCGGGGTTGATATTCAGGGAATTATTTTCTTACTGATTTATGGTTAGGAACTAATGAAGTATGAAATGGAAATCGAAACTGAAAATTGAAACACAAGTTTAAACAAGAGTAGTTAAACGAGTTGAGTACTAGGATGCGATATAGATATGCTATTTTAAATACGAGATGAGGATTCATAGACTTATAAATAAAATAATTTGAGAATATCAATTTATGGAAACTAATATATTATTCTAAAGGCCAAATGATGCTGTGTACTCAACCTATAGATCCATTATTTATTTTTATGTTCGTTTATTTGATAGTTAAATAACCGACTAAGACCGGGATCGAATTTATACTCAAAAACCATTCTGACCAATAAATATGAATATGTCGAAGATGCTGATCGAGATGGAGCAATTGAAGACCGTAGATCTTCATAAACTGGAAGAGTAACTTACAATCTCTGGCTGATCCCTAGAGATATACTATGATTCTATCATGGTTGAAATCTACGGATTGCAAGGACTATTCGCTACTGATCTATAGGGTGATTCCTAGGATGTGGTAGGAGGGTGCCTTCAGTTTATCCTATTCCTGGATGACTTGTATGGACAATGTACACAGTGGCCAGATGCTCCAAAAGTTGATTATAACCTCAAGCCTCACAACTGGGAAATGACAAAAATCGGGCAGACAACATGGCTATCTGGGTCGCCCCCTTTATGGTGTGTTGTCACCATCTAGAAACTATTCATATTTGTTACTTCTTTTCATTTTTGTATCTCTCGGGAAAAACCGTAGCTGCGCAGCCATAAGGTGACAATTTATTCGATACACTCAAGAGAAATGAGTGGTCGATCATGTATGGCCGGGTTGCAAGATGTTCTTGTTGAACCTAGTGTATTCCTCTCTAGGGATACACTATCAGCAGGTGGATCCATACCTTGTCAAAGTCGGAATCCAATCTCCAATAAGCGCCCACAATTTTGATTGTATACTATATATGTGGAGCGTGAGATGCAAGCATTCCGCTAGATTGTTATTTATTTGTATTTAGACACTATTATAATATCAGAATAAGATAATGATTTCAAAATGTTTTGGTTTATAGTAAGGTAAAAACCGTCCATGTTTATGTGTGGACTAGTCTTACTATTATCCTTTTCTTTCAAAAAGGATTTTCAAAGATGCACAAGGTTTTTGTGTTATGAATTTTTCACTGAAAGTATTCTAGACTGATCCGAGTGAATTTTTCTTTGTTTCGAATGTGCTCGGGTCAGACCGAGTATATTATCAGGTTAGGTATTGCTTGGAGTTCCAGAGAAGAAGTTGAAGTCGAGGCGTATTCCATATATTTACTGGTACTAGTTAGTTTCTGCTGTGTTGTATTGATATTAGTATATACTTTGATGTTGTAATATATATACAATTCTTTTATATAAAGTATTTGATATATTATATTTTATTCGTTCCGCTGTGAGACCCTGATCTTCTTACTCTTTTATTCTAATATTTCTTTCATTCTTCTCTCACCCTCTAACTTCTTTCTATTAGCTTTCTAGGGTTTTTGATACTTGAGTTCAGACACGGGATGTTTTAGTGTCTGGATTCGAGTGTCAAATTACCCGGGTCGCTACAGTTGGTATCAGAGCAATGGTTTAGTGATAACCTTGGCTCTGTGACGTTACTCAATAGAGATGGGGTTAGTAATACCCTAGATTGAGTTTGAATATATATATACACACACAAGAGTGCGTATTTGTAATTTGATACAAAATAATTTTAAAGATTTTTTATAAAGAAGGTAAGTTTTAATTCTCTTATGGTATTATTAGTGTTGATTTGAACTAGGGTTCAACTTGATTATGGAATTCAAATGAGATTGGGGATTGTTTAATGTAACCAGAAAAATTTGTGAATATGAAATTTAATATAGAATTAAATAAATCCGAATTAACTTAAATTAAGTTAAACATGAGATTTGATTGTATTGTTTGATTTATTTGATATTAGTTGGTTAACTTAAATTCATTAACTAGTTAATAAAAAATTGAATGAATAGGAAGCAAGGATATAAATCCCAGTATAATGAGTTGGGAATAAAAATCAGTTAAGAAATGAAATTGTATAATTTAACCTTGGATTGTTACCTGCATTGTAAGTCGAGTTAAGTACAGATTCGAGATGGCTATGAAGTTGATTTGGTTACATAGACTAGAAGTACTAATTGGATGACGAAGACTAGTTAGTTGGCTTGCTTCGAAATTCGAGTTAAGTGGCCTGACAAATAGCTAAACCTTAATATATTATTTGAGTGATTGATTTTATACCCCTGAGTTGGTTCGCCATTTGGCCTTGTTTTCTTTTGATCAATATGAGAGGCCCAGAGTGACATTTATAGTTGTTAGAATCGAACAACACAAAGGAGGTGCTAGTGACTTTTTTTGTAAAATTTTAAGACTTGTTATTTTTGGATAATATTTTATTATAATTATTGGGTTTCGGGCATTCTCCTTACTTAGCAATTTCGGGGATGAAATTCTTTTAAGGGCAGAAGAATGTAACGACCCAGATTTTTCAACTATTTGAATTTGAATATTTAAATTTGTTTTAAATATTATATTTGAATTATTTATGGAATTTCATATCGAATTCGTAAATAAACAGAGATTGAACGTTTAAATTTATATTTAATTATAAAATGAACTCGAAATGGTGTGGTATTTCGTAAAATTGAGTTTGAACTTCAATTGATTATACAATCCGTTTTAAGTCGGAATTCTGTGAAACAAGAAATGTTAAGATCATATTGATAATATTTTTCTAATGAAAGAGAAAAATCGAGTTTTTGTGTTGTAGATTATGTTTTATGTCCAAATCAAACTTTTAAATAGTCGCTATGGAATCGTTTATAAGCCATAACGATTTATTTAATATAATTAATTATTGGTTTCGAATTTGGACAAGATTTTTGAGTTGTAGTTATATTTTAATTTTTAGAATTTTACTGTAACTTTTAATTTGGAAAATAAGCAACTTTTTATTTGAAGTATTTGACACCCCATATCAGCACTTTTGGAATTTCACAGAATTAGTTAACTTGTCCTTATTATTATATGTTTGTGATCGTGGCACACTGCTGTATGCGATGGTATTTTTATTTTTGTCGATAGTGAGTCATATATGGACGAAGTTTTTATAGTAGGGTACATTTAATTTTAAAACTAAAAATCATTGGTCACGTCCAGAAAAATCAAATCAAAATTTATTGTAAAGAATCAACCCCTATTATCCTATATGCACACAGAACAGCGGCTTCTTTGTTTTATGCTCCACCATTTTCTTTGTATAAATAAAGAGACGTGGCCAATCCTTATGAACTATTGCATCACATATTTAATATTGAAAGTGACACAAAAAAACCATACCATGTACATTTTCAAACCCTATGTATTTTTCTTAACCCTTACCTTGTATTAAGCCTACCTAAACACGCGCTGCCATTTTCTTTCCTGAGATCGCCCATAATTTGAAGTGACCAAATGAGAAAAAAGGACATTTTTTTGGAAATTTCAGCTAACCCATTACTGGTTGCGTTAAACAATATCTTCCTTTCTCTTACATAAATACCTGGCCTCGCGTGTTCCACTTTGAAACAAAACGCTTCAGCTCCTCTTCTTTTTAACAATAAAACACTTCTCCTCTAAACCATATTCGAGCACTACTGAAACCTTGTAACTCTTAAACAAAAGCCATAGCCACTCCTTCAATAGAAATTTAAAGAATTTCTCCTCACTTGTCTTCAGTAACATATATTTTTGCATGCGAAATATAAAAATATATAAAATTCGCAACTATACTGTTGCTTGCGAGAACAGTAAAATACGGACCTTTGGGGATGACGAGCTTTGAATCGTGGGGACGAAGGGCGCAGGTCATGACGATTGGGACTGAGGTCAACACTTCTTGGTTTCGAGTTATGTATTCGAGTATGTTTACAATGTGAAGGAGGCGTTTGAGGGGTAGTTTTGTGGGCGGAACCGTGAGCATGGAGGTAGGTTGTTTCGTGAGCTTTCTGCTATATATAAAAGGAGTATAAAAGAGTAGTAATGATGTGGTGCTCTGGGAATCAGTGAATGCTGTAAGTTGGTCGAAGTTCAGCCGTCAGTTGGCGATGGGACAAAACGTTTAAGGAGGCGCTGAAAGGTACGACTTTCTAAGCCTGGTGATGATCGAGAGTACTGTCACGGTGTAGAATGTGTGGAAATTATCTGGATCGATTTGTGACATAGAAGAAGAAGCGAAGCGGTGGGGTGACGAAATTCACGGTTGTGATAGGAAGAGTTAGGAGCAGTGGAGTTCTGTTCTTGCGGTGGAAGAAGAATAAAAAGGAGAAGGGGTGTGGTGCTGACAGGGCATGCGAGGTGTAGTTGCATGGTGTGTTTTTAAAGGAGCAGCTGTAGCTTTGAACAGGAGGTGGGCGCAACATACAACAACTCAGGGTGGTCGGTTTGGAACTTTGGGTGTAATGCTATTTATGGAAGGGATGCTCGGCATGCAATGATTAACATAGAAGAAGCAGCATGGATGAAGTCACAACATGGCTTAGATGGACGGAAGTTTTAACGCATGGAGAAGGTGAAGAAAAGGCGGTGCAGTAATGGTTGTGGGTGATTTTGTGATATCAGGTTTTCTAAAAAAGAAATAAATAAATGAAATATAATAAAATGATAAAGTGTTTTGCTGGAAGGTAGAAATCGGTTTAGCAGACGGATTCAAAGAAGGTAGGCATAATCATGGTCAACGAGGCTTTAGTCATGGGATTGGAAGTAAATAACGGTAATTAATATATTAGTTTATATATATAGTTCATGAAGATTAAATTGTCATGGGACGTGACCAAAGAAAAGAAGGAAAAGAGAAAAGATCGAGATCGGAGTTGTTGGTAGAGAACAATGAAAATTAATCAGAGAGGATAAAGGCAGATGTTATGTTATGGTAATTAAATATAACCGAGTTAATTAATTTATTATTAAAAGGGTAATTTAAAACTAGTTTATATTATATACGTTTGCATTGTAACAACACAGTTATATCTCGGGCATACGTTATCGGATTCAGAGGAAAATGGATTCATTGGAATCGTAGTGAAGAGCACAACGCTATTGGGCATTTTCAGATAGTACCAGAAACAGTAAAAATTTTCATTTAATTTTAAACGACTATTTAAAATTAAGTGAAAACAATGCATATCGATCATCGAAATTAAGGTGAGTTAACCCTCACACTTTTCTGGAATCCTGTGATGTGTTAAATTCATATAATTAAATTAAATTGTTAATAGTTGGTTGATTAGATGCCTTGGATGCCTATGGTTGATTTAATGGTTGACGTGAATTATGTTATCGTTGTTTAATATAAAATTATATGCTAATCTTTGATGCAGGGAAGAACAAGTGGGAGGAATCAAACCGGATTCCTCAAATATTTAGTATGCTGTTTATTTCATATTACATATGAACCGATTAAACCTCTTTGACTTTAAAACCAGTTGGTTGTTGAATGTTGTTGAGTTTTGAATCATTATATAGTATGGTTGAGATATAAATAGCAGATGGCCCTAATGTGCATTGTTTTATGGAGATTGATTCACCGTCAGGTAAATCAATAGAAATGAAGTTATAGATTTATTTTTGTAACTGAAGATCGATTTTAAAAATCTATTATTTTAAATAGAGTTTATAAAAAGGAATTAAACATTTATGATTTATTTATTTAAGTTTATAAGGAATTATTAAATGATTTTATAAAGAAGATTCTTATATTAATAAGATTAATAAGCAAATGAGTATAAATTAACGTAACGATTTATAACTGAGCTTAATTATTAAAATGAGATTATGTTGAATTGATTATTATTTATTTAATAATAATTAAATGGGATTATTTAAATTAATTAAATTGGTAATTAATTTAAATGGAAAGATGAATTAAGATTTGATTAAAGAGTTAATAGTGTTTAGAGTTGACTAAGTCAACTGTGTTAACTAAAATGGATTTATTAGATTAATTTGTTTATTTAATGGAAATTATAAATGGTTAAGTAAATATTTTTATAAATGTTGATATTTTATTATCATTTATTTAATAATAATCAAATTGGAAATCTTGGGACTAAAAAGGGATAATGGGGTTTATGAAACGATAAGGCTTATTATAATAAAATGATATTTTAAAGATAGTAGAAGTTAAGTTAAATTGTGGTTTAAAACAAATTCTTATTAGAGACTCTATTTAATTGGATTTATGAAACCCAAGATTTCGAAGAAGTAATGAAACCCGAGTTGTATTGAATATATTATTGAAATGAGTTATTAAAAATGGTTTATGAATGGAATAAAGTCTAAGATCCAAAATGTGAGAATTGGAACTTGACTAGAGATCAGTTGAGTTAAATGATTTATTAAGTATTGATTTGATGTTGGTTTCGGCCTTCAGGGTTGATATTCAGGGAATTATTTTCTTATTGATTTATGGTTAGGAACTAATGAAGTATGAAATGGAAATCGAAACTGAAAACTAAAACCCAAGTTTAAATTAGAGTAGTTAAATGAGTTGAGTATTAGGATGCTATATAGATCTGCTATTTTAAATAGGAGATGAGGATTCATAGACTTACAAATAAAAGAATTTGAGAATATCAATATATGGAAACTAATATATTATTTTAAAGGTCAAGTGATGCTGTGTACTAAGTCAATAGATCCATTTTTTATTTTTATATTCGTTTATTTAATAGTTAAATAACCGACTATCAAATTTTACCCATACGATTTTTGGTATGGAAAGACCGGGATCGAATTTATAGTTGAAAATCATTATGACCAATAAATACGAATACATCGAAGATGCTGATCGAGATGGAGCAACTGAAGACCGTAGATCTTCATAAAACGGAAGAGTCATTTACAATCTCTGGCTGATCCCTAGAGATATAATGTGATTCTGTCGTGGTTGAAATCTATGGATTGCAAGGACTACTCACTACTGTTCTGTAGGGTGATTCCTAGGATGTGGTAGGGGGGTGCCTTTGGTTCATCCCTTTCCTGGATGACTTGTATGGACGAAGTGAACAGTGGCCAGATGTTCCAAAAGTCGATTTTAACCTCAAGCCTCACAACTAGGAAATGACAAAAATCGGGCAGGCAACATGGCTATGTGGGTCACCCCCATTAGGGTGTATTGTCACCATCTAGAGAATATTCATATTTGTTACTTCTTTTCATTTTTGTATCTCCCAGGAAAAAGGGTAGCTGCACAGCCGTAAGGTGACAATATATTCGATATACTCAAGAGAAATGAGTGGTCGATCATGTGTAGCCGCGTTGCAAGTCGCTCTTGTTGAACCCAGTGTATTCCTCTCTAGAGATACACTATCGGCAGGTGGATCCATACCTTGTCATAGTAGGAATGTAATCTCCAATAACCTCCCGCAGTTTTGATTGTACAGTATATATGTGGAGCGTGAGATGCAAGTGTTCCGCTAGATTGTTATTTATTTGTATTTAGACACTATTATAATATCAGAATAAGATTTTGATTTCAAAATGTTTTAGGTTATAGTAAGGTAAAAACCGTCCATGTTTATGTGTGGACTGGTCTTACTATTATCCGTTTCTTTCAAAAAGGATTTTTAAAGTTAAGCAAGTTGTTTGTGTTATGAATTTTTCACAAAAAGCACTCTAGAATGATCTAGGTGAATTTTTCTTTGCTTCAAATGTGCTCCGGTTAGATCAAGTATATTATCAGGTTAGGTATCGCTTGGAGTTCCAAAGAAGGAGTTTAAGTCAAGACATATTCCATATATTTACTGGTACTAGTTTATTTCCGCTATGTTGTATTGATATTAGTATATACTCTGATGTTGTAATATATATACAATTCTTTTTTATAAAGTATTTGATATGTTATATTTTATTCGTTCCGCTGTGAGACTCTGGTCTTCTTATTCTTCTATTCTAATATTTCTTTCTTTCTTCTCTCACCCTCTAACTTCTTTCTATTAGCTTTCTGGGGTTTTTGATACTTGAATTTAGATACGGGATGTGTTAGTGTCTGGATTCGAGTGTCGAATTTCCCGGGTCGCTACAAACATATTCACGTTTTTGTCTGAATTATTTCCTCCTTTTCTGATGTACAATTGCATGAGAACCAATGTTCAAATGGGTGCACTACCTGCTCTATTCATTGCGTGAATATCGAATGATGCTATTCATGGTGCACATACTAATTCATTACCTACACATGCGCTCGTGCTGCATGGTGGAAAAATTTAGGCATCACATATGCATGCCTAGAATGAGCAGTTTATTTGTCACTTAAAACTATATTTGTAGTGAGTTGATTGAAGCAGTTGGTCATGAATACATGGAATATTCCTTTAGTTGTTGTGATTTGCTACTAGCTCAAGATGGAATATTTGTCATTGTGTATGTAGATATGAATGCATAAATATGATTTGTATAGCTATTTTTGCATGATTACAACTAATTAAATTTGCATATATAATTGTTCAGTATACTTAATTTGTCTCATATATGCTATGTAGTTGGTATTAATACCAAAGATACAATGAGTGTAGAAGGTTCAGACTTAATAAAAGGATGTAGCTGAAAATAGTTGCTCTTGGACTCAACAAGGGATACAAAATCCTTTAAAGAAATACAGTCATAAGGTGTTTAGTTTTTGTATACCATGCTATGATTCCTTTTTGTAAAACAAATTAGATTACTATTTGTTAACCAATTTTCTTTAGATTCTTATACTATCATACTGCGCACCAAAAGTGCTGCTTGGAGTAACTTGCTACTTGACTCCAGTTGATATGTGGTCTAAAGGCTGTATATTTGGCACGTCACATTTTTATATTTTATTTATGCATCAGTGTTATTTTATCATAGAATTAATTTGTTTACTCAACTATTTATATTTTAGCTGAATTGGTTACCACTCACTTGTTGTTTGCTGGGAATTCTGAATTGCAGCAACTCCTCCTTATTTTCATGTAAATTATTTTATATACATTAACAAGTTTATGATATTAATAATAATAGTTAATAATCCACTAGTTTATAATAACAATAAATAATAATTTATTAGCCAAATTAACTAAGTTTTATAAATATTGACTATAACAACAAATTAGATAAGTTTTATGAATAATGATAATTAAATAAATATTTTTTATGAAAATTAACTAAGATTCACAAAAATTAACTAAAATTATAAAGAATTAACTATGATATATAAAAGGTAAGTAAGTTTATAATAATAAAGTAACTATTGTAAAACCTAACCAAATTAACTAATTTTCTCAAAAATTAGCAAATTTAAACTAATAATAATGATAATAATAATAGTTAACTAAGCTTATAATAAATAAATTGTAAAATATTAACAAAGTTAACCAAGTTTTATGTAAATTAACAAATTTATAATAATAATAATACTAATGGTTAACTAAGTTTAAAATAATAATAAATTATAAATATTAACAAAGTCAACCAAGTTCTATAAAATTAACTAAATTTATAATAATAATAATAATTTAATGAAATTATTTATGTTTTTATATAATAATTGTAATAAATAAAAATATGTTTTTATAAATGAATTAACTAAGTATTATAGATATATAATAATAACAATAGTAATAGTGATTATAATAATTATTTAACTAAGTTAAATAAATTTTATGAAAAAATAATTAATATTTATAAAATTTAAATAAGCTTATAAAGATTTAGCTAAGGTAGCTTTCTTTTCTGAATTAGGGCAAGTATAAAGCATGAAATGTTAACCATGTTAATTAAGCTTTATAAAAATTAACAAGCTAATGCTCTCCTCTTTATAGAGGATCACACATTTTTGCTTTCAATTTTTTTTTAACAAGTTTACAATAATAACAATAATTAAAGTTTATAATAAACATAATAATATTAAAATATTAACAAGTTAACTAATTTTATACATTGACTAAGTTTTATAAAAAATAATAAGTTTATAATAATGATTATTAATTAAGCTTATCATAATAGGCAAGTATAAACCATGAAATGTTAACCATGTCAATTAAGTTTTACAAAAATTAATGAGTTTGTAATAATAATAACAACAATTTACATTTGTAATAAACATAATAATATTAAATTATAAAATATTAACAAGTTAACTAAATTTATAAAAATTATTAAGTTTATAATAATGATAAAGTTGACTAAGTATTATAAAAATAATAACTAATTAATTAAATTTTATAAAAAATTTACTAAATATTATAAAAATATAATAATAATAAAAATAAATCACCAAGTTAAAATTTTATTGAAATTAACAGAGATTTAAAAATAAATATTTTGTAAAAATTAACTTTATAAATATTTATCTATGTTAACTTAAGTTTTACTATAAACAAAGGGGCCATCAATACGAATATTACTAAAATGTCGATGATAAATCAAATAAATTATAAGTTTTCATGTCATGTGCTGCTAGCAGAATTAGTATGATATTTGCAACCAAGATTAGAACGTGTTATATGTTGTTGACAGAATCATCGACTTATGAATTTCTTCATTGTAGGTAATTAAAGACCGTTGGTGCAAAAAGAAGATAACACTTTCTTCTTTCCTAGTAAGCACACGAAAATTTTTGGTTGTCTATTTTGTTGGTATTTGACGCAAACTTGCATTATGGATATTGTGACTTTGTTCAAAGGATACTGTGTAAACTTAGTTTATGGTGTTATATTTGTTTATGAAAATTATGTAAACTTGCTTCATATACGATGTCTTAGTTTATGAATATTGTGATAGATAGTTCATGTAAACGATTAATAGTTTGGTATTTAAATGATAGTTTTCATATTTGATTCGAACACGTTATTGATATCAATTGTTTGATATATATTTAAATGTTGTTGATATGTATGTGCATAAATATCCTGATAATACTGCAAAATATAAATGCGATCATTGCTTTTAAAACTTACCAACAACTTTCATCTAGTGCTGTCATTATTTTGTATGTTTAATAACAGCGTTTATGAACTATTGATAAAAATTGACAGCAAAAAGCAAATGTTGTAGAACTCGGTAACAACATTTATAAAGTGCTGCTGAAAATGTAGAGCGCATGTGAATGTGCTTGTGACGACAATTTGTAAACGCTGTTATAATTTATAACAACATCTGTCAATTGCTGGCGAAAATGGAAGCAACATCCTAGGATATTTGTCAGAAGCAATTGACAGCTCATTATAAACGCTTAAAAATAGAGATCTCTATAGCTTTTTCCCTTATATTGTTAAAAGTACTATACCTACGACCGTATGTCGTTATACAGCGTTTTCAATAACGCTGTTATATCATGTTGCAGTGATTTTCAAACGCGGTTAAAAGCTATTTCTGGTGTAGTGGTAGATGCTTGCATTCATTTGTGGTGTGACTATCTAATTCATAAAATAAGCAGTGCTTTCCAGACTCCCGTTCCTTTTATGTGGGCTACCTCTTGGAAGGCTTCTTGAATGGAGATAATTCATGAATTTCAAAATAGATGTCCTCTAACGAGGTATTGAGTTCACTGTATCTGGAAAACATGGGTTCTCTCCAAGATTGAGTATTCCGGTCATTCCTGGCTGGGGCTTTTCCCTTGCCATTATCCTTTCCTTTGCCAGATCCGAAGGATATTCATCCTTAGCCATATTAATCTCGACGATGTCCTTCTCAACTCTTTCATCATCTTCCCATAGAAATTTTTCTGCTTTAAAATAGAATTTTCCAAGGTCTCTCAGTGGATCCCGTTGCAAAAAGATCTTAAAATCCAACTTATCCAAGACGCCGGATGCAACATCCGTAAGTATCATGGACGGTTCTGGTCGATCTACCAATGCTACCATTGCATTGAATCTTTCTAAAAAAAGCGCAGAGTTTCTCCAGTCCTTTGCTTAATAGAAGTGAGAGTTGTCACATTTTTGGTCTAGAGATGTGGACCCTAAATTGCTCAATAAATCTTGCGACCAACGCATTCCAACTATTGATCGATTCCAACTCCAGCTGCCTAAACCACATGGCAGCAATATCAGTAGGTAGAGAGGAAGCATTTAGCCATGACATTTCCGATGCCGATAACACTTCCATATGGCGCATACAGCGCATCAAGTACACGGTAGGCTCCATTCTACCATTATACGCCTCCAAGACGGGTAATTTGAAATTTAGCAGATTTCGGGAATTCCTAATAGCCTGAGTAAAAGGGTTGCGATTAACATAATCTGTGTCAGTCTGAGATGCGCCGCCCCTCGTAAACTATTGAATCACGTCCGTGATTCGATTTTCATCGCCAAGCAATTGTTGCCAACCTTCCAAACCAATGTTGTTGCCTCCAAGGTGCAATGCATCAATATCCGGTTCGACATAGTCGAACGAGGCCGGTACGCCATAGTCAAACCGGTTTTCTATGCAACATCGTTATCTCTATCCAAAGCGGCACATGATTGAGCCACGTTTCCAGTGCCATCATTCAAGATATTTTGAATCAACACGCATGATTCACTTCACCATTTCCGGGGAGGTTACCCCCTGTCCGGTTCGACATCCAGACCAGGATGAGCCGGAATTTCCATCGAACCGGGTTGCACCACAACTCCTAAGCGCATTGCTGTTGCGTTGTTGGGTCCTTCTCCAGGGACTAAGCCTTAGACAGTTGATCTAATAAGCACATCGATTCTTGCGAGGAAGTTATTCATCATCTCCTCCTACCTATAGAGTTCATTATGTCGCTCCATGCGGGTTTGCAATCCTTTGATGATCTCGTCCATCTAATGGCGGGTCAAGTAGTTGGAGTGATTACCTACGATGGAAGCTTCCTGACTTCCATCTTTTCCTACACCTTCTACTTGTGTGCTGATATCGGTTTTTTCTATTAACCATCTTCAAATCCTAAAGCAATTTGTTTCCTTTAAGCTAAAAATCCGAGTGATGTGTCTCCTTCCTAGTGCACCAAAATGTTGACACAGAATTTGGTTCTTCTGAGTTCAACGCCCAAATTCCAATCATAATCACAGAAATGCAAAGCACAGAATGCAGAAAATAAAGAGAAAGGCAAGATTATATTATGGTTCGACAATCTTTTATTATACCATATGATTATAACACGGTTGATTTCTATGTTAGAAATATAGATAAAAGAAGATGAATTAATAGCAATAATGTCCTTGCTAATACTGGCCAAAGAAATAGAGGCTCCCTCCTTTGAGAAGTCAAAAATTCAGCTATTTATAGCATCATCTGGATCTGGTCCGATCAAGACACGTGGAGTCGATCTGGATGCAGCGGAATAGTGGGTTGACCACGTTTGAGTAGTGGAGATCATGGAAATAGTGGGACACAAAATGTCCAGATCCGATTCTACATAGTCGAACCGGGGAGACATACTGCCCTTGATTTCAGCATACTTTGTGATGGGCGAGGGGCAGCCCACTTCGAAACGAGATAGCTGACTCGGGCTTCATGCTGATCCGGAGTTGTATCCTTCTTCTTGAATCCAATACGTGGCATCTATGCCGAACCGAAAACCAGGCATCCGAAGTCCAAGTTTTCAGAAAATCCAATATTGTGATCAAGCGTATCAAAGCTGGCTTAAGCCCACGCCCAAGTCCCAAGCACTCTAATAACCAGAATCCTGAATTTGACTGTCTTGTGAAAAAGCGTGTCAACAAAACTCAAGCCCAAAATCATGTTACAAACAATATATAAAAATTTCAAAGTAATCGTAAATGCTAAACTATAAGTTTTGATGTAAAACCTAATCAAGTTTTATGCAAACAAGCATATACAATCAAAATAGCCCACTGTTTTATTCAAACAATGCCAGAGCATTAAAATACATTTGAAATGATCATGTATATATATAACAAATTCGGGTATGATCCATAACCGAAAATTACAAGGTTTAAGTGTATTATTCACCTTAGATTTGGATGAAAAGTAGAAATTTATTGTAATAGATTTCTAAGCTTGAGTTTCCCTAGGTTTTCCTCTTTTTTTCTCTTGATTAATGGTAGTCCTCCTAGCTTAGAGTTTAGAGTTGGTAGTTTGCAAAAAGAAAATGAATGAACGGTAGAAGACTGAGTATATATACGAGGCCTTATGTTTCTTGCTTTTCCCCTCTCATTAGGGGTGTAAACGGGTCGGACCGGACCGGACGGAGGTGTGTTCAAGCTCTGTCCTATAAGAATTCGGACGGACACGGACCGGACATCATATAGCCTCGGACCGAGCCGGACAACGGATTGTCCTGTCCGATATAATAGAAAAACATCATCGGACAGAAAACTAGTGTGTCCAAGCTCTGTCCTATAAGAGAATCGGACGGACACGGACCGGACACCTTATAGCTTCGGACCGAGCCGGACAACGGACTGTCCTGTCCGATATACAGCCCTACCTCTCATGTAACTTTCTTATGTTTTATTAGTTCAATTAGTTTCCAAGGCCAAACTATTATTTACTAATTAATTATAAATCTCATTCCATCATCCAACTACATTATGTCCATCTAATTTGTCCAACTGAATTTTTGAATAACATTAGGATCAGATAGAGGTGAAGCATATCCAGTAGATCTATTCACAAAGATAATTTCAAAATCAACGTTTAAGAAGATAGTGTATAAAATCGGTATGTGTTGTCTGCATCCACAGACTAATTTGAATAATGCTTTATGAATCGAGGGGGGGGGGTTGCACATAAAAGTATGCTATGATATACTCTTTTCTTCCATTAATATTTTTCTTAGTAAGGTTTTAATTAGACATTATCTTGATCCAAAAGTATCAACCCTCATAATAACATTATAAAACATATTGCCTAAAGATGAAATAAAATAGTACTGTTTTATTTATGATTTTTTTTTATTATTTTTTTTTAGATTTTTGTGAAAAGGATTTTAATGATAACTAATATTATTGTTTTTGCATACACATATCCAAGGACGGATGTTTTAACAAATACAATTAATAATGGTGGATATGCTATGTTAAGGGATATCATTGTAATTTCCGTAACATGTAAAGTGTAAAAATAGAAAAACACATTTGTGTTGTATAAGATATTTGAATAAATAAAAATGTTCTTTTCTAATATCTTCTGCTCTTTTTTTTATTTCACAACACCGATTTAACCCAGAGTTGAAGCACATAAATGGGATATGCAACCATTGAGGCGCTGCAAGCAACCCTTCTTAGGGCATGTTCAAGAAACATGCACTATTTCATCATGGTACGATCCATGATGTATATTAAAGATGCATTATGATCGATTTTAACAGTGGCTAATAAGTTCTGGTCGAGAACACATGGACCCAATTGCTTCTTTCTCGCTAAGACAAACCAATAAAAACATTGAGTTTTTACATAAAACTCATTTCTCTTTCTTATGTAGGCACATTTTTGTGAAATGTTCACAAAAACCCAATGTTTTTTCTCATCAAAAAGGGGACATTTGACCCTGGTGGTTTCAGCCAAATAAGGTCAGGCAACACATAGTAAGGGAGAGAGAAAACATTAAAATTGAATCAATCACTCAAAACAACCAGCAATAGAAATTCATGAAACCAAACACGGTTTTGGCATTATTAAGAATCTAAACTACATAGTTGTTTACAGTATTCATGCCAAAACTTAACTAACCACTACCACTTTGGTCCAATATGTGTTTTACTAACAACTTGTTATTAAAGCACCAAACTAAAATCATTACTTTCATTTTTACTTCATACTATAAAGCAGACTGGAATATCATCTCAGCAAGTTCCTGCATTGGAAAATAAATTTCATCCCATGTCATTTTCAACACAGATTTCCAACTAAAATTACAGTAATTTATGATTTTTTATATATAAAAAAAAAGGATAAATGTACACTACAACGTTTAACAAAAGATTAATTACCTGCTTCCCAGATTTAACAGCTGGCTCTTCGGATTCCATTGCTACTTTTTCAAGGGTAGCGAAATCAGCTTTCCCGGCCTGTTAGGTGTTCACACATACATATATTCGTTTTCAAGATTTTGACTAGACATATTATTGAAATATATGATTTTGTTGTTGCAGTAAAGTACCGATTTTCTATTTAAAAGATAGTAACTTCTTTTTCTTGATAAGTGTATCAGAAAATGGTTGAGAAATGAATACCTCGATCATGGCTCCAACCTCTGAGTCAAAGCTTTCGTAGCGCTTGCGGACAAGCTCCTCCAATGAACCATCCTGGATAAAAAATAAAATTTCGCACATCATTATAATATTTATTTAATTTGATATAGTCCAAGTGTTGTTCACAGAGAATTGGCCTTGAAATTACCTCAATAAGCTTAGCAGCATTGCGAAGTCCCCTAGCCAATGTGTCCATTCCAGAAATATGAGCAAGGAAAATATCCTCAACATCGGTACTCTCCCTCCTCCTACATTATGAAACAATGTTATAAATAATGTTATACTCGTTTTTTTTAAAAAAAAAATCCCACTAGTGAGCATTATTATAATTTAATATCAGCATAGCACTAACAATTTGGCATCGAAGTTGAAACCACCAGGGGAAAGTCCACCCTGAAATAAAACAAGTTTTTCGTCAGTCCATGGAAAAACAAATATATAATAACAATACACACAAAGCTTTATATAGTTGAAATATAAAATGAATTGAGCAAACTTACGTTTCTGATCACACTTAACATTACAAGAGTGGCCTCAGATATATCAGTAAGGAACTGATCAGTATCCCATCCTACAGATAATATAAATCATCGTGTAACAATTACGGAAGTTAAAACTACCAGCTTATTAGTCACAAAGCTCGATAAAAGACAGTGGTTTTGTTTTTATGAACAATACCAATCTGAGGATCTCCAGTGTTTGCATCAACGTTTCCCAATATTCCATTTATTCTCGAGGTTTCAAGCTCATGAAAGCAGCTATTAATCATATACATAAAAAAACCTCATCAAATACGTTAAAATGAAACTAGGCACCCATAATCAATATAAGAACATACCTATGCCCAGCTAGAGTAGCATGGTTACACTCAATGTTGAGTTTGAATTCTCCTACAAAAAAAAAAAAAAAAAAAAAAAAACACAATATCCAGAGTGAATTTAATAGCCTTTAGAAAAGCTTCTTGGCATACATACATCCAACACAACACAGTCAACATAGTACAGATTCTTTTATCTCTTTTCCAAACAAACCTAAAATCATAAACTCATCATGACTTAAAAGCAGCTAGAAGAACCATAGAGACAAAACCGTTATTACATCAAATTGTAATAGAGACCTCGCCGTTTACATGCAAATAATTGTGCACACACAAAGACATATCAATACCTAATGATATGGTCAACGTCATCCCTGCATTGAGCATATTGATATGTGGCTTTGTCATCACACCCATTGTTCCAGAAATGGACAATGGATGTTCAGCTTTACAAAAGCGAAAAAGAAACCGAATTTACAAGTGAAAATAGCTTGATACCATCTGCATATACACTATCAAAGAAGCATAAGCAATCTCACCCAAAAAAAAAAAAAAAAAGAAAAAAAAAAAGACACGAAGTTTTCGGTGACTAAATAGAAATATATGTATTGATTTGGTTCTGAACTAGGCTTACCTTTTTTCTTGGATTAATATCAATATACAACCAAATGTGTAAGTAGTTCAATTACGTGTAAAAGATGGTGAATTAAATCACAAACATCTCATCATATAACTCATACGTCTATCTTCAGAAATTCTAGAATTTTTTTTTTCAAAATGCTTTTAATTTGCAACAGATTTGGCAGTAAGTTGTGTCAAAGACCTCACGGTTTACAAAGAAGCGAATAAATGACATGGTAAACGTGATACCTACATTAAACATATTTTCTTATGACAATGGACGTTAATCCATTATATCAAAAAAGATAAAAATCTAGTATGTTTTCTGGGGAAAAAAACAGAACTATTAAGCTTTTAAGGTTGACATTAACAAGCAGTTTCGCTTTAATATCAGAACTCCTCTTTCACTGCCCCGAGTAACACACATTTCTCTTGCATTTTAAATAATTTTCTGAAGAAAAAATGTTAAGTAAATCGGAGCTCATTTGATGCATTTTTATGACTAGTTTTGTTTTGCTATTTCTTGCCTCTCAGTACAACTTGGCTATCTCTTAGCATGACTTTGACTTTGATATCTTTGGCCTGGTTTTATAGTTCTTTGTTGAAATAAGAAAAAAATGTCAAGTAAATAAGAGCTCATTTAACGCATTTTTATGATTAATTTTGTTTTGCTAACATGCGAAAACCAGGCTACCAAAAACAAAATACTGAGATAGCAAAAAATAATGTACTTAAAAACTGATAGCCGAAATAGTACGAAAATAAATAATGATATGTGATGTCTTAGGCACATTAAGAAGAGTAAGCACAGGCAAAAATCATTTCTTGAATGACCGATAAAGAAGAAATCGGAAAGGAAGACCACAAATATTACCTAACAGGCCATACTTCTGCAAAAAGGAGAAAGAAGTTGCAGCATCCCAGTCATACTGGTGCTTTGTAGGCTCTTGTGGTTTTGGTTCTATCAGTAAAGTACCTAGAGAACAAGAACTAGTTTATTAACATTTTCACCGTCCTAGAACCACATTATCAATGATTAAATTTATTCAGATCCACATTCTGCAAAATGAAGTGTAATACCATTGAATCCAATCTTCTTTTTGTATTCAACTGCAGCTTGAAGAAACTTGGCCTAGAATTAAAATTTTATTAATAGCCTAGTAGGTACCATTCATAGTAACAAACGTAAACACATGCCAAGCCAATGTGTGTACCAGATGGTCGAGTTCTCTTTTCATATCAGTATTCAAGAGAGTTTGGTATCCTTCACGACCACCCCAGAAAACAAAATTTTCTCCTCCGAGATAATGAGTAACCTATTGTCATCAAAATGTATAACAGTAATAACTATTATACACAGAAAACAAAAGATAGAAACTGATGGATCATATAACATAAAATGCTC
The DNA here is from genome assembly GCA_030737875.1 of Allium sativum. Taxonomy (NCBI): domain Eukaryota; kingdom Viridiplantae; phylum Streptophyta; class Magnoliopsida; order Asparagales; family Amaryllidaceae; genus Allium; species Allium sativum. The sequence goes on along the minus strand of CM060916.1, from coordinate 340,860,943 downwards.
ATGCACAAACAAACCTCCATTGCCTTCTTGACCTGCGCTGCAGCATAAGCATACACTCCTACCTCGGAGCTGACAAAGAAACCACTGGAGTTAATAATACATTATGAGATGAGCATAGCCTTAGTAAAGTATTAATACCTAGTGGCTGCACCATGCATGTAACGAGGATGCATAAACAATTGAGCAGTGCCCCAGAGCGGTTTAATTTTAGACCCCTAGCAATGTTAATTTGAAAACTTCAAACATAATCGCTAAGAACATGAATTACCATTGACTGCTTTTCCCCCCAAAAGCAAATTTTGTACCTGAAGTTCCTTTGCAAGTTCAACCACTTCATCCAAATTTGCATTTGACTCCTGCAACATACTATAAATATTAAGGATTGTAAAAGCAACACATTTTTTCTAGTGTAAATGAATTCTATATAAAATAAAGTTAAATAAATAATAAGGCACCGCTAGTGTTTGCCCATCAGGAGCAATATCTCTATCATGAAAGCACCATCTATCAACTCCCAACTTGTTTATGAACTCAAAATTTGCTCTCACTACAATTTATTATAAAAAAGCATAATTTAGATCGCACTCTATCTGGCAAGCCAAGCAATTTACCAACTCCATTCACAAAACTAAACTTACTTCTTCTTTTAGCCATGGCTACTGAATTTGTACCATCTTCCCATGGCCATGATTTTGTTGGAGCACCAAATGGATCTGCACCAGATCCTCGAAATGTGTGCCAAAAGGCAACACTGAATCTCAACCAATCCTGTTATCAGAAAAAAAAAAAAGTTAATCTACTTTACATATAACATGTGAAAAAATTATAGTGGGAAAATCATGGTAGAAAAGGGACACCAACAAGTTAAAAAATAAAGTGTTTATGATTCTCCGTCAGTAATAATAATATAGATACCCTTTCTATACGATTTTAAAAAAAATGACAAAATTAAATTGAAAATTTATTACTAAAACAGATTTAAAAATTATGATTTTTTTTTTATTATTATTAAGGTTTCAATAAAAAAAGATCTTTAACATTGAAAGTTTTCGAATTTTGAAGTAATTTAAACTGATTTATTTCCCCAAATTTATAGTTTTAAAACCTCATAGAGAGTTAATTGTTTTTTACTTAAAATTTCTTGTCATAAATTTTGATTTATTTGTTTGAGTTTCTTCGCGAAGTAACACGATATTTTGATTTATTTGTTCACCGATATTTTGGTTAACGATTAAATAATTATGTATAGTAAAGCCCACATATATTCTTTACCAACCAGTGACATTTTATGAGTGCATTCCTTTGTAAAATACCATCTTTAAGTTCAAAATACACAGCCACCCTCATCAAAAACAAGTTTGAAAAAAAAAAACATACTTTTAAGTTTCATAATCTAAAGAACTGGGCCGGTCTACAACAGTGAAATGGGCAGGTGTCAAAAAGAAAAAAAATCCATATTTGTATCATAGTGGACCAGTAAACTCTGGTGAGTTTATTAGATCTAGTTTATATAAACGAACTCGAATTTTAGTTTTCTTTACTTAACTAATTAATGTAATATAATTTAATGCATATACATTTTTGAGTGTATAGTGATATGAAGTGCATGTGCAACATAGGAATGCTTATACAGTTTATGTATATAGATATTGGAATCTACATCTACAATTCATACATTCGTCATTTTCATGGTAACTGACTGTTTCAAAACATTGTTATATACGTGTGTTGGGATCCACATCATACTATTATTTAAATCAGATTATGTGGTGAAAAATCAGAAGATTACAAGGGGTGCTTCAAAATAAAGCTGTCACGAAACACTCCTCCCGTATGTTATATACATATGTTACAGACATCTTATTCTAATCTTTATAGGTAAATAAGTTGGGAAGGAAGGAATTGTCAATGATAGTTTTTATTTATTTATTTTTACTTTTTTTTGAATTTGTGCAAAGGGAAACCGACTGGAATCGTAAAACCCTCATAGTGCATCTAGCCAGGTCCGCGAGAACCACATAAGCGGTTGATTTTGGCGTATGCACATGGTAACCTCTCAGCATGTTTTTCTGGGTTTCAAACCCATGCCGTTGTTACCACGACGCAAAGCACTTAACCAATGGGCTAATGCTACGGATTTTGTATATATATATATATATATATATATATATATATATATATATATATATATATGTGTGTGTGTGTGTGTGTGTGTGCGCGCGCGTGCGTGAAAGAGAGATAGGATAAATGACATGTTATATTTAGCACCATTTGTATCACATGATATCAACCACAAGTTTATATTTAAATATTTGATTCGTGTGATGGAAAAGAGAAGAACAAAAAAAAAAAAAAAAAAATCTTTGTAGTTTAAATTAGGATTTAGGGGGTTAAAAAAGGTGCTAAATAGACTAAGACATGTATCTTAGCTATATACATATTGTTAGAAATCAATGTATGAATGAAATTTACTTTAGTCCCACATTGCCAAAGATAAGATAAGATGTGTGTATATATGTCCATTCCTCATTCCCTATATTGGCCCTTAGGGTCAGGTAATTTTGTGCGAGGGGGAGGACCTACATCATGTGAACCAAACACGCGCGCGCGCGCCGTCCGACCGAACCGGGCCTGGGCCTGGTAAGAAATCTTATTTTTGCTTCGAAAAAAACAAAGCAATTTTCGAACAGATTTTTTTTTTTTTTGGCACGAATGCGAATGCGGGTGCGACCCGTTGGAATCAAGCGGGTGCGACCCGTTACAATTCAAATGAGCGGACGCGTTCATCTACATCAATATATTGGACACCTAAATTCCACCTCCCATATCTTTCTTTAATAATAATTGTAATACCTTTGATGTCACACTATTTGGTGTAAACGCAAACTACCGAAAATGTCCTTATATTTATTATAAATCTAAATATTACTAAAATATAGGATCTTAAGGATAAATTTCATTATCAATTCAAAATGTCAATCTACAGATATATTTAGGTCATATTATAGCTTAAAATTAGGATCGTACACATATAATTTGTTTACAAATTCAAAACATCCATCTAATATTAATAAGTTTTATTATAGCTTAAAAATATGATCTAATACATAATTTTTATATACAAATCCATTTTTCATTATTTAATTAACAATAAAAATGAAGACTCACACTTAAAATTCATAAGATGTTGCAACATTAAACGAAAACATATAATTCTAACACCGAAATGTACATATAAATTATTCTAATTTGAATAGGTTAAACATATAAGATTTATGAACAAATAACCCACGTGCAAAGAACGTGCTTTAATGCTCGTAATAATAAAAATATTCAACGGTCAAGATCTTTTGTGTTCCGCTTGTATCTAATTTTGTGTCTAAATAGCCGCCACCAAATTAAAATATCTAAATTAACATTGATTGAGTCAATGAGATTTAAACTTCATATTTAAAATTTAAAATATATGACAAGGACTTACTAAATATTTTTAGAATTCAAAACTATCTTGTAATAATTATTACTTAAAATATTATAATATAAATAAGTATACAAATATATAATTTATGGGGAAAATATATTTAGACACAGATTTTACATAAATTGAGGGACACAAAATCTGAACCATAGGAAAACCCCATGATTTGCACCCCTCATATAAAGACAAACTAATCATGTAACTGAGATTTTAGGTCTCCTGGTTTGTGTCAAACTTTTGTGTTCGTATAGCCGCTCCCTTAGTCTATTAGGCACATATTAATTTTATATAATGTATATATTTTACATTTTAAACATATAATTTAATGTTTTAAACAATCGTCCGTAAATATTTACATTTTACAAAGAAAAAAAAAACTAGTTTCGATCACATAGAAATGCGATCAAAGCTCCAATTTAATTTCTAAAGAAGCAAAAACCAATTTTTTTATACTAGAGTTAAAAAAGGGTGAATCTTAAGTTCCACTTCTATAAAGTCCCACTTTTCCCATTTGTTTTTCTTTTTAACGATCATCAACATATTATCTATGGGTTACTTAACAAACCTAGTACTTACAACAAATATTAACACATTTGTCTGTACAACTTAACTGCCTAAGGTTCATCACTTACATAATATACCTACGTAAACAGTAATACAATGAGATTGCTACTCATTAAGTTTGCAGCTTATTGTACAACTAACAATAAGCAAGAACAGACCTTCATTTTCTTTCCTAGAATCTCCTCCTCTCCATTATACCACTTATAGGAGAGCGGGTTTTTGCTTGAAGGACCCTATAGTACGTACAAGAACAGACATCACCAAGTATTAATAAACAAAATTCGAAACTAAATTAAACTAGCAAGTTATTTGATAGATATGTAGATACCTCATACTTAATTTTTGGAATTTCAGGAAAAAATTCACCTTCCCATGAATCCACAGTGTCTTTAGCTTTGAGATTTGATGGGCATGTTTGTGCAGATGCTAATATCTTAATAACAAATCATTTATAGTTAGTCAGATCACATATCTCAGCACCATAATAAATCACCTAGACTCACAAGTTAGACAGAAAAAATTCTTACAAACAATCCAACATGTAACAGTGCTAGAATGAGAGCTCCTTGACTCCTCATACTGAAAAGCATGTATGTGACCACTGCACATTAACGATTCGGAAAAAAGAAAATAAATAAATAAATCAAGTCATTAAATTAAACAAATTTGAATATTTTAGCTAGCCACTTTTGCATTTGTTTGTTGTGCTGAATATGAATATAGATAAGTTTTTGTTTCAACTACTGTTACAATGCAGCGAAAGAAAGACAATATTATTGAATAGAATACTAGGCAACAGTCAAATATCAAGCTGTTACAAGACTATCTGAATTGATCCGTGCAAAACTAAGTCGGTATATCACATATAGAGAATTAAAATCATCACCGCGAATCCACAAGGATCACGTTTTATCCTTGGTGTTTTCTGCTACTTTTAAAATAAAACTTATTCCAGACAAGTATCTGATCTCATCTTCTGTATGCGAACGAAAAGCTAAACCAAAATCAACTCCATACATAGTTTTTTTAACCAAATAACAAAAGGATGATACACGATAATTATGTTCATACTTCCTACAGAAATAACACTGGTTTGCAATTACCAAAAGATGTGGAGCAGACGGCGATGATGTTGACTGAGGCAGATTGACGAAGAAAGGCTACTGATTAAATATGTTTGATACCTAAGGTTTTATAGATATGGATCGCTGAACTGAAAACAAGCGAGTAGTGATCGCTTGTAAAATATCACTAATTTTTAGCTTCTATCCTTGCTGACTTAATCAAAACAAACGGATTTATTTAAATTTTTTTTTTAAAAAAAAATGGCCGCTTGTAAATTTCTTTGTTCGGCGATTACTGAATTGAAACAACCGGACAGTACTCAGTTTTTATATCTAAAAAAATATCTCTTCTCCCATAAAGTGAAAAAAAAAAAAATAATAATAATAATCTTCTTCTACGAAGTTTGAGTTCTAACAAGGATTTATGGAATATAAATTATAACGAGAGATTAGGAAAAGAAGATTACCTGATAACTGATTAAAAGTAAATGTCAATAATCTAGAGAAAAGGAAAATGGGTCTGAATTTAAAGAGGCTGCAGGAGAATACTGTGTCCACAGTTCGATAAGCGTGAAATCAGGATAGATATTTTGAAAATTCCGTTCTTGATAAGTTTTCAGAAGGAAAAAAAAAAAAAAAAAGAAGGAAAAAGTTCGTCTTTATTTACGAGTTCAGAAGGATCACGGATCGTTAAAGCGCGCATTTCAATATTTGAGTCCACTAAACTTTGTGAGAGCCTAGTCAGCTAATTCCGACAGCAATGGGAGTATCTATTATATAATACTTTGAAGCTTTTGAAATGACCAATCTACCCCTTTTCAGTTTAATCTCATTTGAGGTCATTTTTGTAATTATTTCTTCCCACATTATTCAGAACCAACCGTCCATACGGCTCATTTCCTTAACCTCGCTTTCAGGCTTGGCACTGAGCATAGGCTAGCTAGGCGGCCGTCTAAGGCTTCAGATCTAGGAGGAGGACGAGGAATGAGAAGGTGGGCCTCAAACATTCATGCTTTTTATAATTAAAATGATACTTGTTGATGGCAAAAAATATCGTAAACACCTAAGATTCCAATTACTTAGGAACTATAGTTTCGGTCGAAAAAGTAAGTACATAAAGTAGTAAATAACACAAAAGATTTATAGTGGACGTAGGTCTCTCACATATTATTTATAATAAAGAGTTACAAGGTTGAGAACATCTCATGACATCTCTTTACACGCATCTCTAAGTTATATGATGTCATAATTATCATATATTAATATTTTGGAAAAAAGACACTTTTGCCCTTCTTCTTCCTCAAAGTGGAGATGTCATTAAAGTAACTATTTGGAGCTCTCTAGATGTGTCAAATCACCAAATTCTAACCCTTTTGAAGTGTAAGGTCAAGGGGTATTTATAGTGGAGTGGTTAGGTCGGAGTAGGTAGAAGTAGGGGACCACACAAGAAATCTCGGCTTATTTCCTTCACTTCTTGGCGACACTCTCGGCTTTGGCTTCACGCGATACGTTGAGTCGAGCGTGTCTTGCGTACTTTTGGGAACCGGACCAAAAGACCGGTTAACGTTTGCCTCCAAAGTACGTCTTGTCTTGACATGATGTGCATTGCATTGATTGAATTAGTTGTCGAGTCGTCGACTTTTCTTAAGAAAAATAGACGTTAGTGGTTGAACTCGTTTACTGTAGAGCCGTAAACGAGCCATGGTGGGCGCGATGGTGTGTTTACGTTGCCAAGTCTTAGCGTTATATCGTGCTTGCGCGTTCATAGTTTTTCATATGCACGTGTATTGTATATGTTCACTACATACACCATCGGCATTCACATCATTTTTTTTGGTATCCTGATTTGGGTACGAGATTTCATACCCTGATGGGTACAAAATTTCGTACCCCAAGGGGTACGAATTTTCGTACTCACGCTGGGTACGAAATTTCGCACCCCGATGGGGTACGAATTTTCGTACCCCTTTGGAGTGCGAAGTGACATGTTTCCGAATACGAAGGGACACCTCTTTTTATTATAAATAGGACTCATCCCCCACTTCTTTTCCTTCTTCCTCTTTTTTGCTTTGACCGCCATTGTTTGATCTTTGGAACTTTGCCTGTGAAACATTAAATCACCAAACCTAGGTAGGTTTGTCGGACTCGAGCCTCCTCTCGCTGAACTCGGCTGTGCGTTTGGAGAGAATACTGAGGCTTGCCTCGAGCTCTTCATGGGTATGGGTTCGGAGTAGGAGAGATGTAATACCCCGCATTTTTAATGAAATTAAAAATGTGGAAATATGTATATATATTGTATGCATAGATATATTTTAGAGAGAAATTAAATAATGACAATAAAATTGCATGTAATAAGTTAATGTACTGAAATGAAGAAAAGGATTAATACAAGAAATTACATGCAATACATGAAATGCGAAAAAATGCATGCGAACATTTAAAAAGAAATAAAAAGGAGAATTTGAAGAGCCTCCAAAATTTGGTCATGAAATTAGTGTCTTTGCGTTCATGCCAATTTTCTGATCAATTTACACGTATATTTTGTAGAAAACTGATTTAAAATGAAGAAGATATCTTTATATTAAATATTGCAGCAAAATATGAAAAAGAGGAATGAGAAAAGAATAATGGGTAGCATTATCCTAAGTCTTGCTTGCAAAAGACTTAGTAGCTCATTTGTTTAGTACATGTGACTTGTACACAAGAGGTACAGAGTTTGATCCCCACCAGCGTCATATTTTTGTTTTGGGAGAATGACTAAAAAGTGGCTTAGTGTGAACGCAGTTCAAAAAGAGGTTTAGTGCGAAAATGGTTAATTGGAAAGATACTTAAATATATATATATATATATATATATATATATATATATATATATATATATATATATAACATGTGGGTGTCAACACCCCTGTTGCTGCGCATCATGTTGCAAATATGGCGTATTTTTGTTGGTCAATGACGATTTTTGATGGATTAGGGCATATGTGGCATCCTCTGATTGGCCTGATGATGTGTCTTTTTGGTTTGAAGGGTTTAGATGAATCCTAGTCAGATCTAAGGGTTCTAATTAATCATACACATCTATATAAGCACACACATAAACCTAAACCCTAATCTAAACTAAATTCATTCATAAGCCGTCATGCTGCTACATCCTAAACTAACTTAGCCTCCACCATAACTAATCAAATTCAAGATGAAAGATAAAGATCAAAGCCTAAGAATTGTAAAAAGGAGAACGATTCTACAAACGCCCAATTCTCTTCTTTAATCCGTTCTCTGCGAGTACAGTCACTTTTACAAGATAACTAATTAAAATAATAATGATAAGTTGTGGTCTGAACTTTATGAATATGTCTGTTGAATCATATGCTATTAGCCAGTTCTGTTATCATCTATTCTATTAATATATGTCAGTTTTGTTATCATGTGTAATTGGATTCATTTTATGATGTTAATTCCTATGTCTAATTACATACGCTTGATTAGATTCATTCTATGCAAGTTATGTTTTGATCTATGCAAGTTTATATGCAAGTTATGTTTTGATCTATGTAAGTTTATATGCAAGTTATGTATTGATCTATGCAAGTTATGCAAGTTTATATGCAAGTTATGTTTTAATCTATGCAAGTTATGCAAGTTTATATGTAAGTTATGTTTTGATCTATGCAAGTTTATGTGCAAGTTATGTTTTGATCTATGCAAGTTATGTATTGATCTATGCAAGTTATGCAAGTTTATATGCAAGTTATGTTTTGATCTATGCAAGTTATGTTTTGATCTATGCAAGTTTATATGCAAGTTATGTTTTGATCTATGCAAGTTATGCAAGTTTATTTGTAAGTTATGTTTTGATCTATGCAAGTTTATAGGCAAGTTATGTTTTGATCTATGCAACTTTATATGTAGGTTGTGTTTTGATCTATGCAAGTTTATATGCAAGTTATGTTCAGCTATGCAAGTCATATGCAAGTTATGTTCATCTATGCAAGTTTATGCTTATATATTTAGATCTATGCCAGTTCATATGTTTAGATCTATGTCAGTTCACATTGCATATGTTAATTGGACCTATCTTATATGCTAGTTCAAGTTTATATGTTTAATTAGAATTATGTTGTTCTATACCAAGTTTATGTTACACATGCTTAATTAGATCTATGTTGTTTTATGCCAGTTTGAATGTCATATGTCTCTTTTCTTTCCTTTTTCTTATGAGTTAGGCTAACAGCGAGCCCAACGTATTATGTGAATTATACTTACGAATAACGTGGAGATGTTGGGGAATAGTTTGGGAAAATATTAACATTGGATATTATGTAATTGGCATAAAATGGTTAGTAATCATGTAATTAACTTGAGACATAAATTGGTATAGTTTATATACATGGAAATTATGGACATAATTTAGATGATAATTATGAACATAACTCGAATTGACTACACTTGTGGATAATTGACATATAACTTGGACATCAATGATAAATATGTAAATTGATTAAAAAATGAACATGCCTAATCCGAGTTTAGATTGATTTGTGGTGTAAGACTGCCCGGAACCACTCGGCACATCCAGCAACCGCAACAACAGGTCTAATGTGAGAGGTTAGCGCATCAAGCCCAAAAACCGAGGTTAGAATGAGTTTGCGGTAGAAGTCTGCCCGGAACCGCCCGGCACATCTAGCAACCGCAAACAACAGTTCTAATGTGAGAGGTTGGTGCATTAATAAATCAATTAATGTCAATGAACAGACATGCTTAGAATGGTAAGGGTAAGTAACATATGAATAGGCATCATTTAACCAATACAACATGTTAATTAAACAAATGGGTGGGGTTAGGTTAAATTGAGAACACTTAACTGTTATAACATGTTGATTAGGAAACCCTAGTAACGGGGACCCATTTCAGTAGTAACCCACATAGATGTATCATGGTACCCTGAACTAGGCAGGGTGGGGCACGATTCCTTGGCTGATTATAATCGGTCAAAATAGCGGTGGGTGGTGCGTCAGTGTAGGTTCCGACGGAGTACGGGCGCGCACGTGCTCCGAAGTGGAAAAATCAGGCACTAGGCATCAGTTGTTATACACTGTGCATCTTGAATTATGTTGGGTTGTCATCATAGGGATTGATACACCCCATGGTGGGACCAGCACAGATATCTACAAACAAGCGGGGCTGAATGACACAAGTAATAAATATATGCGAGTTAGGGAGCCGATCGCATGGGGAGGGTAGTGGGTACAACTAGTGGAGATAGGAGCAGGCGACACCTATGACAACAGCTAGGGGTACACAAAACTACCATTATTATTATCATTATGATTAGTAAGAGGGATCAACTTTCAGTATGAGACTAGTAATGGTGCAGTGTATTTAGCATTGGTGCAGTGTAGTAATTATCATATGGTGATTAGAAGCGCAATCAACGTTTATCTTATTCATCTTGCCTTCCTTGTCATGCATGCTTATGTTATAGTCATTTCTTACTTTCCAATTTATGTTCTTATCTTGTTACTTTAATAATTATATTGTTAAAGTTACTGGACTCGCCAGATTTTATGTTTGACCTTGTTTGTTTCGCTCTTTTCTTTCCATCCCCCCCTCCCCCCCCCCCCCGGCCTCAGGTTCTCAGGGTGGGCCTAGTGGAGCTTGATTTGGATCTCTTTCTCCCTCTTTTGGAAGTGCTTGGATTGCTGAAAGTAAACTTCAGCTTATCTATTTTTATGGCTATTTATGTTGAGGTTATACTTTTTGTTTTATGTACTCAGAAAATAATTTGCCAAGATGGATATTAAGTATGCTTGGTTTTATTGTTAGTTTTGGTGTTGTAATCAAACTATTTTTCCGCTGCAATGAAGTTGTTTTAAAATTTTAAAGTACCAATATATGTATCTGTCCTGTTATATTCTGTTCTATACACATATAATACTCCATAAAAGTTAATACATTCCATTTGTGAGTGACATTAATGGACGTGGGGTGTTACACGTGGTATCAGAGCTGAAGGTTACCAGAACAGATAAAAGGTTTTGAAAACCGTTTTCAAAAGCATTTTTTTATATAGAAGTATTTTCAAAAACATGTTTTAAAGAAGGAGTTTTCAAGAGAAAGGTTTATTATGAAAAACATAATCCCCAAAAGCCATATATCTTTCTTTCGATTCTTTGTTTCGAATCTCTTCCTTTTTCCTTCTTGAGTCTCTTTCCCCGTTTGTAGATGCTTTTTTTAAGATATGTAAAGACTTTCGTGCGATGGGAGGAAAACTGTTTCATAGGACTGAGACGTTTGTCGAAGCTAGAACTGGCTCAAGGAAGTGGAAGACTCGTTTGGAATCTTTGAGATAGACGATGGAAGGAATGTTCAGCTAGCTGCCTGGTCGATGAGGGAGTTTAGGCTAAGGAGCACAACCCAAGGATGGAGAATTTGTTGACATGGCTTTAATCCACGAAAAAGGTAAAGGAGAAAGTGGAAAGAATAATTAACCCCGTAACAAAAGAAAGGCGGCAAGGATAACAAGGGCCAAAAGAAAAGGAAGTGCCACAATTGTGCAATACCTGACCACTTAAAGAAAGACCGTAGAAAGAAGAAGAAGATTGGCTGTTACCATTGCGGTGAGGCAGGACATATGGTTTAGGATTACCCGAGGAGGCAAGGGCAAGGACAGAGGGCAGGATCTTCAGGAGGGCAGATTGTGTTCTCGTGGTCATTATATCGGAAAGAGATAGGAAGTTTCGGTTGAAGATTTGATTTCTTCTTTCCTAAGACTCTTTTCGACTCCTGCGCTTCGCATTCGTTTATATCTGCTTCGTTAGTTGAAACACTGCACCTAAATACTAGTTTAGTTATGGATCTCATTGTAGTCTCAAATCATGTCAGTGGTTCGGCTCATTTATCCATGGTCTGTCGGGATTTGAGCGTGTCTATCTTGGGCGTTGGTTTTGAATGCAATGCCCACATTCTTGGTTTCATGGGCTACGGCTTGATTCTAGGCATGGATTTGCTAGCCAGGTATGGTGCCATCCTAGACCGTGGAAGGAGGGTAGTTAGATTGTTAACTCGTCGTGGAAGAACCCTTGATATTTCTTGTGACCCTAGAGGTCCGGTGATGCTTAGCTACCAAGAATCTCTTGACGCTTCCATCGATGATTTGGAATTTGTTCGTGTAGTCCGTGGGTATGGTGACGTATTTGATGAGGTTCAGGGTTTACCCCCGAGGCGCGAGATAGACCTTCGTATATACTTAGTAGATAATGCAAAACCAATTGCATTACCAGTGCACCACATGGCTCCGAGAGAAAAGAGGGAACTTGATAGGCAAGTGGGGAGCTACTTGGGAAGACGTTTGATAGGTGAATCATATCAGGATGGAAAACCTATTAAAGACAGTCCTTGAGGAAGCCCATCAATCTAAGATGGCTATTCATCCAAGTGACAATAAAATGTATAGAGTTCGAGGAAGGGGGCCAAACTTGCGGAAGGAAGTAAAAGTAGAGAAGACAGCGAGAATGCGACTTGGGAGACTGAAAATAAAGATCACGCTTCATACCCTTTCCTTTAGGATTATGTTCTTAACTTCTTTTTCCAAAGCTTTTTATTCGTACTTGTTTCTATCGTTTGGGTACATCTTATCCATAGCATTTTTCAATCTTTAGGTAGGAAAATCCTATGGTTGTAAACATGTGTTTGAGACATGTTATGTTTGGTGGATGCAAGTATTTGCTAGTGGTTGCTCGTGGATGCATTTACACACACATTAGGCACTAGATCTACTCAATCACTTTTATATTGCATATTTATAAGTGTGCATACTTAAATAAATGGGTGTATATTGATTGTGTTATCATATGGATGATGCATTTAGATGAATGATTGTGCACGCATGTAGAAATAATATGTATCATTAGGATTCTGTTGCACACATAATGGACGCATGACACTATCATGATTTGCATTAAGGAGGTCAACTGAATCAGTAGACCGCCTGATCTTTGCATTAGGCAAGGGACATAAACACACACTTTTGCATATGTTCATATAGCATTAGAAGTCTTTTAAGGGCAATGGATGCTTGTTGATGATGGATGAGTAGATGGATGATGAATGGTAGGATACATTCTTCTTAACTTAAAGATTTCGGGGATGAAATCCTTTGAGGGGAGAATGTAACACCCCGCATTTTTAATAAAATTAAAAATGTGGAAATATGTATATATATTTTATACATAGATATATTTTAGAGAGAAATTAAATAATAACAATAAAATTGCATGTAATAAGTTAATGTAGTGAAATGAAGAAAAAGATTAATAAAAGAAATTACATGCAATACATGAAATGCGAAGAAAGCATGTGAACATTTTAAAAGGAAAAAAAAGAAGAATTTGAAGAGCCTCCAAAATTTGGTCATGAAATTAGTGTCATTTCGTTCGTGGAAATTTTCTGATCATTTTAGACCTATAGTTTGTAGAAAACTAATTTAAAATGAAGAAGATATCTTTAAATTAAATATTGCAGCAAAACATGAAAAAGAGGAATGAGAAAAGAATAATGGGTAGCATTATCCTAAGTCTTGCTTGCAAAAGACTTAGTAGCCCATTTGGTTAGTACATGTGACTTGTACACAAGAGGTACCGAGTTCAATCCCCATCAGTGTCATATTTTTGTTTTAGGGGAATGGTTAAAAAGTGGTTTAGTGTGAACGCAGTTCAAAAAGCTGTTTAGTGTGAAAATGGTTAAATAAAAAGATAATTAAAAAGATATATATATATATATGTATGTGTGTGTATATGACATGTGGGTGTCAACACCCCTGCTGCTGCGCATCATGTTGCACATATGGCGCATTTTTTATGGATTAGGGCATATGTGGCATCCTCTGATTGGCCTGATAATGTGTCTTTTTGGTTTGAAGGGTTTAGATGAATCCTAGTCAGATCTAAGGGTTCTAATTAATCCTACACGTCTATATAAGCACATACATAAGCCTAAACCCTAATCTAAACTAAATTCATTCATAAGCCGCCATGCTGCTACATCCTAAACTAATCTAGCCTCAACCATAACTAATCAAATTCAAGATGAAAGATAAAGATCAAAGCCTTAGAATTGTAAAAAGGAGAACGATTCTACAAACGCTCAATTCTCTTCTTTAATCTGTTCTCTGTGAGTATAGTCACTTTCACAAGATAATTAATTAAAATAATTATGATAAGTTGTGGTATGGACTGTATGGTTATGCCTGTTGAATCATATGCTATTAGCCAGTTATGTTATCATCTATTCTATTAATATATGCCAGTTTTGTTATCATATGTAATTGGATTTATTTTATGATGTTAATTCCTATGCCTAAGTACATATGCTTGATTAGATTCATTCTATGCAAGTTATGTTTTGATCTATGCAAGTTTATACGCAAGTTATGTTTTGATCTATGCAAGTTTATATGCAAGTTATGTTTTGATCTATGCAAGTTTATATGCAAGTTATGTTTTGATCTATGCAAGTTTATATGCAAATTATGTATTGATCTATGCAAGTTATGCAAGTTTATATGCAAGTTATGTTTTGATCTATGCAAGTTTATATGCAAGTTATGTTTTGATCTATGCAAGTAATGCAAGTTTGTATGCAAGTTATGTTTTGATCTATGCAAGTTTATATGTAAGTTATGTTTATTTTATGAAAGTTTATATGTAAGTTATGTTTTGATCTATGCAAGTTTATATGCAAGTTATGTTCTGATCTATGCAAGTTTATATGTAGGTTATGTTTTGATCTATGCAAGTTTATATGCAAGTTATGTTCATCTATGCAAGTTCATATGCAAGTTATGTTCATCTATGCAGGTTTATACTTATATGTTTAGATCTATGCCAGTTCATATGTTTAGATCTATATCAGTTCACATTGCATATGTTAATTGGACCTATCTTATATGCTAGTTCAAGTTTATATGTTTAATTAGAATTACGTTGTTCTATACCAAGTTTATGTTACGCATGCTTAATTAGATCTATGTTGTTTTATGCCAGTTTGAATGTCATATGTCTCTTTTCTTTCCTTTTTCTTATGAGTTAGGCTAACAGCGAGCCCAACGTATTATGTGAATTATACTTACGAACAACGTGGGGATGTTCGGGAATAGTTTGGGAAAATATTAACATTGGATATTATGTAATTGGCATAAAATGGTTAGTAATCATGTAATTAACTTGAGACATAATTTGGTATAGTTTATATACATGGAAATTATGGACATAATTTAGATGATAATTATGAACATAAGTCGAATTAACTACACTTGTGGATAATTGACATATAAACTTGGACATCAATGATAAATATGTAAATTGATTAAAAAATGAACATGCCTAACCCGAGGTTAGATTGAGTTGTGGTGTAAGACTGCCCGGAACCAGTCGGCACATCCAGCAACCGCAACAATAGGTCTAATGTGAGAGGTTAGCGCATCAAGCCCAAAAACCGAGGTTAGAATGAGTTTACGGTAGAAGTCTGCCTGGAACCGCCCGGCACATCTAGCAACCGCAAACAACAGTTCTAATGTGAGAGGTTGGTGCATTAATAAACCAATTAATGCTAATGAACAGACATGCTAAGAATGGTAAGGTTAAGTAACATATGAATAGGCAACACTTAACCAATACACCATGTTAACTAAACAAATGGGTGTGGTTAGGTTAAATTGAGAACACGTAACCGTTATAACATGTTGATTAGAAAGCCCTAGCAAAGGAGACCCATTTCAGCAGTAACCCACATAGATGTATCATGGTACCCAGAACTAGGCAGGGTGGGGCACGATTATTGGGATGATTATAAGCGGTCAAAATAGCGACGGATAGTGCGTCAGTGTAGGTTCCGACGGAGTAAGGGCGTGCACGTGCTCCGGAGCGGAAAAATCAGGCACTAGGCATCAGCAGGTATACACTGTGCACCTTGAATTGTGTCGGGTTGCCATCGTAGGGATTGATACACCTCATGGTGGGACCACACAGGTATCTACAAACAAACTGGGCTGAATGACACAAGTAATAAATATATACGAGTTAGGGAGCCGATCGCACGGGGAGGATAGTGAGTACAACTAGTGGAGATAGGAGCAGGCGGCACCTATGACAGCAGCTAGGTGCCGCCTGTTGAATATGCTTGTTGAATCATATGTTATTAGCTAGTTCTGTTATGATAAGTTGTAGTCTGGACTGTATGAATATGCATGTTGAATCATATGCTATTAGCCAGTTCTATTATCATCTATTCTATTAATATATGGTAGTTTTGTTATCATATGTAATTGGATTCATTTTATGATGTTAATTCCTATGTCTAATTGCATATGCTTGATTAGATTCATTTTATGCAAGTTATGTTTTGATCTATGCAAGTTATATTTTGATCTATGCAAGTTATGCAAGTTATGTTTTGATCTATGCAAGTTTTGCAAGTTTACATGTAAGTTATGTTTTGATCTATGCAAGTTTATATGCAAGTTATGTTTTGATCTATGCAAGTTTATATGCAAGTTATGTATTGATATATGCAAGTTATGCAAGTTTATATGCAAGTTATGTTTTGATCTATGCAAGTTTATATGAAAGTTATGTTTTGATCTATGAAAGTTTATATGCAAGTTATGCTTTGATCTATGTAAGTTATGTTTTGATCTATGCAAGTTTATATGTAAGTTAAGTTTTGATCTATGCAAGTTTATATGCAAGTTATGTTTTGATCTATGCAAGTTTATATGGAAATTATGTTTTGATCTATTCTAGTTTATATGTAGGTTATGTTTTGATGTATGCAAGTTTATATGCAAGTTTTGTTCATCTATGCAAGTTCATATGCAAGTTATGTTCATCTATGCAAGTTTATGCTTATATGTTTAGATCTATGCCAGTTCATATATTTAGATCTATGTCAGTTCACATTGCATATGTTAATTGGACATATTTTATATGCTAGTTCACGTTTATATGTTTAATTAGAATTATGTTGTTCTATGCCAAGTTTATGTTACACATGCTTAATTAGATCTATATTGTTTTATGCCAGTTTAAATGTCATAAGTCTCTTTCCTTTCCTTTTTCTTATGAGTTAGGCTGACAGCGAGCCTAACGTATTATGTGAATTATACGTACGAACAACGTGGGGATGTTGGGGAATAGTTTGGGAAAACATTAATATTGGATATTATGTAATTGGCCTAAAATGGTTAGTAACCATGTAACCAACTTGAGACATAAATTGGTATAGTTTATATACATGTAATTTTGTGGACATAATTTTGATGATAATTATGAACATAACTCGAATTGACTACACTTGTGGATAATTGACATATAAACTTGGACATAAATGGTAAATATGTAAATTGATTAAAAGATGAACATGCATAACCCGAGGTTAGATTGAGTTGTGGTGTAAGACTGCCCGGAACCACCCAGCACATCCAGCAACTGCAACAACAGGTCTAATGTTAGAGGTTAGCGCATCAAGCCCAAAGCCCGAGGTTAGAATGAGTTTGCGGTAGAAGTCTTCCCGGAACCGCCTGGCACATCCAGCAATCGCAAACAACAGTTCTAATGTGAGAGGTTGGTGCATTAATAAATTAATTAATGTCAACGAACAGACATGCTAAGAATGGTAAGGTTAAGTAACATATGAATAGCAACACTTAACCAATACAACATGTTAATTAAACAAATGGGTGGGGATAGGTTAAATTGAATACACTTAACTGTTATAACATGTTGATTAGGAAACCCTAGTAACGGGGACCCATTTTAACAGTAACCCACATAGATGTATCATGGTACCCTGAACTAGGCAGGGTGGGGCACAATTACTGGGCTGATTATAAGCGGTCAAAATAGCGGCGAGTGGTGCATCAGTGTAGGTTTCGACGGAGTACGGACGTGCACGTGCTCCGGAGTGGAAAAATCAGGCACTGGGCATCAGTAGTTATACACTGTGCATCTTGAATTGTGTCGGGTTGCCATCATAGGGATTGATACATCCCATGGTGGGACCACACAGGTATCTACAAACAAGCGGGGCTGAATGACACAAGTAATAAATATATACGAATTAGGGAGTCGATCGCATGGTAAGGGTAGTGGGTACAACTAGTGGAGATAGGAGTAGGCGATACCTATGACAGCAACTAGGGGTACATGAAACTACCATTATCATTATGATTAGTCAGAGGGATCAACTTTCATTATGGGACTAATAATGGTGCGGTGTATTTAGCATTGGTGCAGTGTAGTAATTAAACTATAGTGATTAGAAGCGCAATCAATGTTTATCTTATTCATCTTGCCTACCTTGTCATGCATGCTTATGTTACAGTCATTTCTTACTTTCCAGTTTATGTTCTTATCCTGTTACTTTAATAATTATATTGTTAAAGTTACTGGACTCGCCAGACTTTATGTCTGACCTCGTTTGTTTCGCCTCTTTTCTTTCCATTCCCCCTAGGTTCTCAGGGTGAGCCTAGTGGAGCTTTATTTGGATCTCTTTCTCTCTCTTTTGGAAGTGCTTGGATTGCTGAAAGTAAAGTTCAACTTATCTCTTTTTATGGCTATTTATGTTGGGGTTATACTTTTTGTTTTATGTACTCAGAAAATAATTTGTTAAGATGGATATTAAGTGTACTTGGTTTTATTGTTGGTTTTGGTGTTGTAATCAAACTATTTTTCCGCTGCAATGAAGTTGTTTTAAAAATTTAAAGTACTAATATGTGTATCTGTCCTGTTATATTTTGTTCTATACACTTATAATATTCCATGAAAGTTAATGCATTCCCTTTGTGAGTGACATTAATGGACGTGGGGTGTTACAAGAGAGGAAGGCATACGAAAGTGGAGATGGAAGAGGAATGGAGAAGAGAAAAGGAAGAGGCGAGCGTCGCATGGTGATGGAGAGCAGGGGGATCCGGAAATGATGAAGGAAGGAACTCGCACCCTAACCGAGGTACGAGATCCATACCTAGCGGGATACGAATTTTCATGCCCAAGGGAGCGCGAGTCTCATACCTCGTGGGGTATGAGATTCGTACCCCATGGGGGTGTGAAGTTTCGTACCCCCGTAAGGGTGCGAGCTTTCATACTCCTGCCGAGCCATGAAATCATTGCGTTCTTCCGGGGGTTCGGACTCTTGTTACTGTGTCGAGCGCCTCTTTCGGAACTCTAAACTCTTGACTGCCTACTTCTGGATTTGTATTTTTCCTATGTCATTCGCATGACCGAACTAACCTATGTGTGGGTGGCCGCGCGAATTACGACGTGAACTTACACATAGGGTCATAGCATATACTTGGACCGTGACTGAACTGTTTAATTGTTTGGATCTCCTTTGTATATCTCAATTCTTTATAATACTGCATGCACATGTTAGTTTACCCCAACACGAGGCGAACATGTTATTCCGCCGCGATGACTAACGCTAGTGTGTTAAAGTATAGCTAACGATGCCTACAAGATCCATGACCGGAAAAGCTTCGGAAGTCGAGACTTCCCTGCCATCATCTCACACATCCGACTCTACTAGCAATGCTGGCTCGACGGGCAGCAAGCTTGAGACTACTGAAAAATCCACCCCTTCTCAAATGGCTAGTTTACCCGAAGCGTTCACGCATGGAGAGCAAACTGAAAGACAACATTCTCTGGTTGTATACAAAGAGGTAGAAAATGTGGATGTCGTCGAGGGGGACGTACCAGTGGTTCCGATCCCGAATATGTTGCCCGATGCAGTGATTCTTAAAAATCCGACAGATTCGGTGCCATCGCACATGGATGCAGCGACAGTTAGGAAAATGGCGCTGCGGTTTAACATTCCCGTAGACCACATCCATGCACCAGGAAAGGGAGGTAGGGCTCACACACCGCCCGAGGGTCTTACTTCTTGGAATAGACAAGCTTTTGTTTCTGGGTGCGTCCCCTCAGCCAGTAACTTCATTCGGGACATGATGTACTACTTCTGCATCGCACCGTCACAATTGCATCCGAATGCACTTCGCTCTTAGGAAGTTATGTTCTCTATCGTGAGTATTTGCACTTAGAACCTACTGGGGAAGATATTCGGTACTTGTTTCAATTAAAGAGAAGAGACACCATATCGCCTTCCAAGTTCTTTCTAGAAGCTTCGCCTGCAACTAAATTCGTCGGGGAGTGGCCCAAGCCGTTTGTATTCAAACAGGAGTTGTTCTTCATGCGTTGTCCTCTTGGATTTGCGAGGAGATGGATGGAAGGAAGTAAGCTTTCTTGAACTCCGCTTTTTACTATAAAGTTTGCGGATTCAATTTCTTATATTCGATTTTGTTTTAATTATGACAGGGAATCCTGAGGTACCTACCGGCATCGAGTATCAACAACGACTTGAGACTTTATGAGATATTCCGGCTGAGGCATGTTCCACTGATACAGTCACAAGTCAGGATCACCTTCGTCGGGCAGGGCTACTCCCTAACGATTGAGCTATAATTAGGCCTGTTGTCGCAGGCAGCAGGCCGAAGGAGAAGGCGCAGAAGGACAAAGGATTTCCTAGTCGAAAGAGAAATATGCCCTCTACTAGGCCCAAATCGCTAAAGGTTGCAAAGTCACAAGGAGACACCTGTGGAGATGAGGCCAGCGGTGAGGAGATAGTTGCTCGGGATGAAGGTCTGTTGGATGCTCCTGTCCCACCTCCGACAGGAGAGGTGGGGGGAGAAGCGTCGGCCATGCCACAGTCCCCTACGACTTCTTCAGGGACCTCCGTTTCACTAGAGGTGGAGGGTCGGTTTGAAGTTCTTAATAAACTCTCCATATACTTGTCTCCTTGGCTTGATGCGACAAGTATGCAAAGATTTAGCTGCGGAGGGATTGACTCCTTCGAGCGGACCACAATCTGGTCGGTTGAGAGAATACTTAGGGCATACACTCATAAACATTGCATAACATAAAGATTGTTCGAGTGTATGAGGTATCTGACTTTGACCTTGCTTCTTTGGCAGGTGATATGGATAGAGGACACGAAGGGCGAGGTTATGGGCATGGAGGTCACTGATATCCCATGAACACCTTCGATGACAGCTTTAGGAGAGGGACTAGCCTATATGGTGACTCCCTACGTCCACAAGGTCGCAGCAGTGAGAGCCATCATCGAGATAGACCTCATTGATCTCCTCCTCCTCCTCCTCCAATCCGAGTATCAGTGGGAGGTCCTCAACATGACTTAGCGAGATCAGGGCACTTGTCATCGACATCTGCTTCACACACAATGCCTTTGGCTCCCGTCCAGACTACAAAGGGGAAGGAGTCATCGCTTAGCCAACTAAGGCCGAAGGGGGCGACCATAACAAGGAGGCAAGATCTAGCGGAGGCTGAGAGGCATGAGCTTTCCATTAATGAAAGGAAGGCGTTACTTAAGCATAATTTCCTTGATCATTATTTCGATGAGCTGATATTCCTTCCTGACCTTAGTCCGCCTCCTGCTACGGACTACGGGGAGATATGGATGCATGTGAATGCCACGCATCATCAGGTCAATGAGCTCACTAGGTATTCTTATCATCTCTCAGAACTAATCAGGAGGAAAAACTTGGAGCTCATCAACCAGAGGATGACTATTGACGGTGAGCAAACCACCATCGTTAATCTGGAAAAGGAAATAGGTAGACCTACTCCTTGTGTCGCAAATATTTCGTTGTTCCTCTTTATACTTCGAATGATAATTCTTAGCATCGTTGCTGCAGTGGAGATGAAGCTCTCGTACGAGATACTGAAGAAGGAGGCTGCACATGTCGATTCAACTTTTAAGGATATTGTGGCCTCTCTGATTATCGAAAACAAGGCCTTAAAAAGAGATAAGGCCGAGCTGGAGAAGACGTACGCTGAGCTGGAAAAGGATCATGAGTGAGTAACGCAGCTCCAGAATGACAATGACGCTTTGAGAGCGGAGAATGAGAGACTGAGGGCCGAGAATGCCGAGGTCGTTGAGCTGAGGAGGCAACTTGAGGCAATGAAGAAAGCGAAGGACACTGAGGCCTGAAATAGGGATGTATTGAGCTTGGCAGATGGATTAAAGGCCGAGCACCTGAGAGAGGTGGAACAGTTAAGAGAGGAGCTTGAGGATACCGAGTTTCGGGTGGAGGCATCCTTGGTGGAGCATATCCGTAATATGTATGTCAAAGTTTTGAAGTTCTGCGGACTCTCATGGGTTGAGGATTATCCTCAAGAGCTAGCTCAGACCTAGGATAGACCAGTGCCATATGAAGCTTATCTACATCAAGTGGACGTGGGAACTTTGTATGAACGCCAGCTGATGATTGATCTCTTGAATGATGAGGAGTGTGAGAAGCTGGAAGAAGGGAGGAGGTTGCTGCAGGAGGATGCTGAGAATGAAAGATTGGCGAGGCTTATCGCGGAAAAGGGGAAGTCTATTATTAGTGAGAGTGTGGTTGTAGCGGAGTCATTTACGGAAGGAAGCTCTTATCAGCCATTATCTCCCTAAACCGGCACAACAAGCGATCCCGCAGCTTTGGCTCGGGCCTCGACTAAGTATGATCCCGAGCATCCGGGATTGAGAGAGATTGGATTTACCCTATTTGCCACGACGAGCACACTTCCCTTCACTCCTGCACCATCTCTGGCCGTAGGTAAATTTCCTTTACTGTGTACTCCCGAAGATGATGTGATTACCGAATTTGCAGACTAAAAGGTTGTGTTTTTACCGTGCAACCCTTCCTGGATCTACCATGACACCGGGCTTTGCCCCCATGATACCATAGATGCTAAGGTCTGGGCTAGGACTGCATGAAATGCAATTTGGAGAAGGCGATAGTCTGATGGACACTTTTCAGACATCAGGCGAGGGTCCAACATTCATGAGTGCTTTGTAGAGGAAGGAAAGGTGGTAGATGGCCAGAGTGCTCACGCGATGTTCATAGTGGATGCTGATGTGCCTTCGATGAAGGCTAGGCAGGATGTTGAGGAGAGTGTCGTTGCTATGGTCAAGAAGAGGAAGGCCGACGACGAGGCGGAAAAGAAGAGAGTTGTGGATGAGGCCCAGAAGAAGAAAGAGGACGACGAAGTCCAACGACAGGCCACTGAAACCCTTAAGAAGCTCAAAGCTGATTATGCCTTAAAGCTTAAGTCCCAAAAGTTGGATGAGAGAAAGGTGGCCAAGGAGGCCAAGAAGAAAACAGAGAAGGAGACTACGGAAATCCCTGGGAAGGGTGATGTTGTGACAGCCTTGCAGTTGGTGCTGCCCCCAAGTCATTGCACTTCACTATCCCTACCGAGATCACAGAAATTTCAAGAGGTGATGGGGAAGGCGAAAGGCTTCTCTCAATCTCTCATGAGTCGGCGACTCCTCCGAAGGGCAGAGGACGAAAGAGAGGATCGGGAAAGAAGAGGCCTAACACAGGTGGAGAGCCATCTAGTGCTGAATCTGCAAAAAAAAGAAGCACAAGAAGAAAAGGCATGATTAGCGTTAGTAATTATAGTAGATGTAACTGCTATTTTGGTTATGTAGGCCGATAGTATATGCGAGTACGACTCTCGCTTTTGGTTTTTCAAGACACGGTGTGGTTCTCAAGTACACCCTGTCATTAGAAAAAGGAGAATGTTAGACACACAGTTTATTTAGTGTGTGTGTGAAATGAAATATGGAGTAGTAAAAATTGCATTTCATGTTAAGTATTCGAATGTTCTTTTCATGTTTTCCAGCATTCTGTACTTGTACAAGCATACTTATTGTTACACTTCACAAAAATGTTATCAGAGATCCTGCTCTGGGGCATGCCCAGTTTCTTAGAGATCGAGCGTTGGTTTCAGTAGGTTTCCTTTAGCTCAGGAAACCCGCAGTTGCGAAACCAGGCCAAACGCCTTCTCTTTTGGACTGCCTAGAGTTAGTTCCAAGTAGAGTGAAGGCGGGGGCGTCGCGATTCGTCCGATGTTTTTGTGCTTTCGTCATTCATTCAGGTTATGAACGACGACATCGTTTATCCGCCAGAGAAAGCCCGGATCATTAGCCCATAGGGTCCGATCGCGGCCGTGGGCTGCCTCTAAACCTTTAGAGCTTCGGAGAGAAAATGATTTAATGTCGGCCTCGGTGCTGCACCAAGGTTCGACAAACGCCTGAATCCTGACCCGAGGGTTTAGATGAAGCCGTGCGAGTGGTTAGTCTCGCGTTAGGTTGGCTGATGGGCTGCCCCCAAGTCCTGGGACTTGAACGCGGAACAATTTATAATCGATCTTGGTGTTGGGCCCAGATTCAAGTTATAGGTTATTTATACATGGTCACATCGCGGGCTAGGGACTCGAGTAGCGATGCCGACTCCCATGCCAGTGGTAGTTGAGAGTTCACACATGCAATTCAGCCATGGTAGTCAATCAAACATATCGTGCAAGGAGTAAACATGGAAGGGAGACAAGAAACTAAACATCATTTCTACTAATAACTTTGGCAGTAATAGCCTTTACAATGTTTGAGTTGTAAGAAAATTGTAACGTCCCGCATTTTTATCGGGTTGTATTTGAATATTTAAATCAGTTTAAATATTGAATTCGTAATATAAGTGGATTTATATATATTAATTAAAACGAAGTTGAACGTATAAAAATATATATTAAATATAATCGAGCCTGTAATATCGTGGCAGTTCATAATTTAACGTTCCGAACTTCAACTGAGTGTACAAGATCCGTTATTAATTGGATTTATTTGAAATAAGAAGCGTTGGATTCTGTTGAATTGTATCTTTCTAACAGGAGTAAAAAATCAAGATTTTGTATTATAAGTGGGAAGTTATGTCCAAATTTAATATTCAGAAAAACAGCGGCATATTCATTTATGGCCATAACGGTTATTTGAATATATTTAATTATCAGTTTCGAATTTGGACAAGATTCTTTTAAGGCGTAGTTATAATTTAATTTTTAGAATTTTTCTGTAATTTTTATTTCGTAAAATAAGCAACTTTTTATTTGGAGTGTTTTACACCCTGTATCAATATTTTGGGGTTTCACAATATAAGTTAATCTACCGATATTATTATACTTTTGGGATCGTGACACCTCGCTGGACACGACTGTATTTTTATTTCAGTCCATAGCGGCTCGGACATGAAGATAATTTTTCGTAATGCGGTACACTAAAATTTGAACATAATATATATATACACACACACACACACACACATATACATGACAAACAGGAACAATCGAACCAAACACAACTTTCAAATAAACAATTAGTTACTAAAACGAGAATAATGCAGACACATGTTTGAACAAGACAAATGACTAGCTAGGGGAAAATGCAAGCTATCAAGACTTCACATACATGTTGAAACCAACTGCTAACCTAGCATTTCCTATCATGTTTAATCCGTCCCATACCTCCTCTATAAAACGACAAACGTACATGGATGGTAAGGCCAAACAAAAAAAATCAACATCTGACCTAAGAATCCGTGCACGCGTGTATTCATTCAAAGAAGATGGACTGTATAGATATGAATGTGAGGATTTCCTTTCATGACCATACTCCATCAAGCAGTATTGACTTTTAGCGAACCTAATCTACTCACAATCTACAAACACACGCCATCTAACAAAAACGTGCACACCTTACCCTAAAACACAATCTAGTCTTCAACCTACTACTTAACGGCAAAGGAAAGGGACAACTCATACTATAAGCTACAACGTAAAACTAATACTTAATCACTAAGGAAATCAAACATCTCTATGCAATAAATTGATATGTATATATAAAAAGGTATGGAAGCTGCATGCATATGCTAACATACAGTACAAACATAGTGCCTAATATTGGAACTACAACCTACCTAAGTACTAAACCACATCCCTAACAAATTTCACAGTAAGGCTACCCTATCAACTATTACTTCATCACTAAGGAATTTAACAGCATAAATACACGGGACCTTCAGCAATGCAGAAACCATTTTTCCAGTAAATAGAAAATGGCATTAAGATCTAAAATAAAAAGAGCAACACTTTATATAATATTTTATAAATCCTAAAGGGCAATCTTTGGAGTTGGGTGGCCATGCCCTTCACGTTGGTATGCTCACTGGAGCATACAGATACAAGTTTTCGAAGTTTAAAAACTTCACGGCAACTAGGCTTCAAGATTTTTGGAAAAGCTCGAGTTGGATACCACAAAACATTGAGCATATTTTCATTTGTATTATGCGAAGTGCATGGCGTGGAGAAGGGATCTGTCGAACAGTGGAGAGTGGAGTTGTATTGCATGAGAAGTGGTGCTGTTTTTACGTGAAGCATGAATGGTGCGTGTTATGGTGTGCATGAAGTGAGGAAACACGATGGAAACGTAATACAGGGGACACGTGTAGAAAACTGGGTAGAGTGAAGAGTGAGATGGGGTAACTGGAGAAATATGTCCAGCAATGGATTGAAAAATGTGGGTTCGCGTGCATCAATTGGAGTGTGTCCATGTTCATGAGGAAGGGTAAGTGGCCTGAGTGTTAAAAACATGTAGTACGAAAATATTGGAGCGAGCATTTTTGTTTTGTGGGGAATAATACTGCGGAGTGTGAAGGTGACAAGGGGTCTGTGGCTTTGGGGGCATGGACACTTCAAAATGAAGGTTATACAGTGCAAATTTGTGTACAAGAGAGTTGATTAAGAAATGGAGTAACTTTTTGGTAGGATCGAAACATATGTAGGGGAGTGGGCAACATAAGATGCGGATTCTGTTTTGAGAAAGAAGGATGAACAGAGTTTTGAATGGGATTTAGACAGGATTGGTTTGGATAATATGGTAATTGAATATTGAATGTTATCAATACGTGATGCTGAACATTTTGGCATAAAACATTAAGGTACGGTGATAAGTTCACTAGGATACAGGAGGTCACCATTATTTTCAAGACAGGAGAGATGGAGTACACTATATATTTTGAGGTGGGTTAGTATGCGTGGATGTGTAACAAAGCATTGCGGAAGTCATGTACTAGAAAGGTATAGATGGGTGTGATATTTGCAACCGGGTACGGGGAGTTTTGGCGAAGACAAGAACAAGAAGCTGTAGAAGTGGATGATAAATAGGGAAGACACGATTAACAAATTGCACAATCTTAGTATCATTGGAATCGTGGTTGCAAGGGATGCATGTACAAATTGATCTGGAGCAATTTGGACGACGTTAAAATTTTGGTTAAAACATCTGACCGGATTGGCCGATGCAAATCGTTATTTAACGGTTAACGCATAAAGGTGAATAAATTCACTAACTCTGTTTTATTTTAAAATATTATAATTATATAATGGTTGAATGTTGTGTGATGATTGATTAGGTAAATTATAATTAAATTGGTTGAATATCATCGTATATATACACATCGTTGGTTGGATACTGATTCCATCGATTAAATTTTTCCCTAGTATGAAATTAGTGTTAACTGTGTTGACTAACATCGGTGGCTGCAGGAAACCGGTTGGAGGAATCCAACCGGATTCCTCAATATTTATATGTATTGTTTGTTTTATATATGCACTGTTGAACTATAACGATAAAATAACGTTGTTGACTATGCTTAAGCGTGACTGTTATGTCGAGATTAGTATAAAGGGGAATATTACAGCATATGACAAGTTTTTGAACTATAACGATAAATTGGCGTTGTTGACCAAGCTTAACCGTGATTTTTGTATATAGCACCACTCCCTAGGGAATGAAACTAGTTTGATTTGAAATCCATTTATTCTAAAGTAATAAGTAGCGATGTTTGTTTTTACTTCGATAGTTAAATAACCGACTATCAAAATGTTTTGACCATCGTTGTCAATACGGAGAGACCGGTTGGATATATTATCTGAAACCACTCCGTATAGGCCTAAGCGCTGCGAAGTAGATTATGCTGAAGACAATTGAAGACGGAGTGAAATGCAAGGGTCGTTCTGTTCCAGAATGGTGTTTTTTATTTGTCCTGTCCCAGGACAACTTGTATGGACGAGTGTCTGACAGAGTATACCTAACAAATCACGTACAGTTGATCTCTTAAAGGTATTACGTCTTGTGGCGGAGGAATTCGTTCCTCTTAGCTTTTTATACCCGTGATATTTTTGGAAGTCGATTAGTGAATTGACGGGTTTGACGATGTGGCATTCAAATTGAATGGTGATCAGATGTTCTCAAGATAGACGTAGCCTCTAGCCTCACAAACAGGAAGTAACAAAAGTTGGGCTAGGTAGCATGGCTAGTTGGGTCATCCCCAAGCAGGGTGTATTGTCACTGATCTAGAGAAAGTTCATATTTGTTCTTCTTTTTGATTCTGTATCTTCGGATTACGGTTGGATGGCCAACAACCGTGGGTGGCAATATATTCGATACACTCAAGCTAAATGAGTGGTCGGTCATGTGTGGCCGGGTTGCAAGACGTTCTTGTTGAACCCAGGTGTATACCCTCTAGAGTACACTGATCGGAAGGTGCTCTCATACCTTGTCTGTTGGAATCCAATCTCCAATAAGCGCCCTGCGGTTTATGATTTTATACTATATATATGTGGAGCGTGAGATGCAAGCGTTCTGCTATTTGGATATTTATTTGATTAGACGTTATTATAATATCACTGGATTTTGATATCAAAATTATTTGGGTTATAGTAAGGTAAAAGCCGTCCATGTTTATGTGTGGGCTGGTCTTACTATTATCCTTTTGTTAAAAAGGAATTTCAAAGTTAAACAGTATGGTTGGAATTTACTCACACCAGTCCCATGACTGACCCAGAGTTTATTTGTTTGTGTTTCCCCTAAACTCTTGGGTTCCCAAATTTATACGGACAGTCAAGTGTTTCAGGCTTTACAGATACACTTGGAGGAGCTAAAAGCAGAAGACTTCACCGTTAGTGTTTAGAGATTATTTCCGCTATGATATGATGTATTGTGCTCTGATAATGGTATGTATATACAATACAGTTTTGTATTTCAAAGTTATGTTATATAATACATTTTATTTGTTCCGCTGTCAGTTTCGTGTTTACTCTGATTTTGTTCAGTTATATTCTTCTTCTTTTATTCTATTAGTTCTACCTTATCTTTCTCACCCTCTAACTTCTTTCTATTAATGATCTGAACTTTCGTGCACTTTGAGTTGAATGTGTAGGATATTAGTCAGCTCAAATTGGTACGGATTTTCGGGCCACTACAGTGGTATCAGAGCTGAAGGTTAAGTGATTACCTTGGCTCTATGGCGAAACTCAATTGAGATGGAGTAAGTAATACTCTATATTGAGTTTGAGTGTATATATATGAGCGCGTATTTGTGAATTAATATAAAAACCGTTTTATATTGTGTTGACCGGTCAGTCGAGTGGTTTATGAATTCTGGTCGAAACAGTAATGCAAACTGCGTCGATAGGTGTTTCTAAACTCTTAAATAGAGCCATTCGACACAGTATGTTTTGAAAAGAGGGTAAATGAAATAATCTTACCCAAAATATATTTTGATATAAAGAAAGCATATATATCGGAATTATCTAACATATTTTGAATATGTTGGTTGAAATTATAAACGAATAGGGTTATAATTGAAATGGTTATAAATAACCAATAAGAATTCACATGAGTATAATATATAAATCATGTGAACTGAATCTGAATTTAAAACCAGAATTGAAATAAAGCTCTAGGAACTTGGAAAGGTGTTGTAAATGAATTTTGGATTAAATATATGGGAATTTTAAAATCTTGGGAGATTTGAAATTGTTTTCCAAGTGCTGTGAAAGATATTTTGAAGAAATTTTCAAATATAAGTGTTTAAATATGAGTTTTGAAAATGATATAGTATTGAACTCACTTCGATTGCTGGAAAATAATTCCGATGATGTAGTGCGCCATTATCGGTGTTCATTTTCTAGTTTCTAAGTGATGGATTACTACCAAAGATTTTGTTTTGAATTGTTTTAAGGAAATAAGTTAGCGAAATTCCAAATGTTTTGAATTGCTATTATTATATGTAAAAAGAATTTCAAACTGATATGAAATAAAACCCAGGGATTTGAATTCCGAAATTAAAATTTATCTTATGAAGTTAAATGAATGGAAATAGTAAAAGTTCATAAATAAATTAGAAATTTACTTAAAAACTTAGTTGAATAAAATTTGAGTTGAACTAAAGCCAAGTAAGTGGAAATCGTATTAGAATAAGATTAAATTTGGTGAAGTAATTAAACTTGTGAAATAAGTTTTTTGAATGGAACTGAATATGGTTATGGAATTGAATTGTTAAGTAAGAATTTGGAATTGGAATTTGGAATTGGAGTTTGGATTGAAATTTGGTTTAGTAAAAGCGAAAGATTGGTTCGAGAATGGATTGATGGGGGATCAACCAAGGATGCTTGGATATATGTTAAAGTGATAGCAAATGGCAGAGATAGAGTTAAATGCCAACAAAAAGGTACAAGTTTACCTTATATTCGAGTATGAGATTTGTGAACTATTTTGGAAAGTCGCTTGGCTGTTTAATTTTCTTTTGAAATTGGAGAAGGCCCAGAGTGGAAAGTTGTAGTAGCACTGAATGAGCCATGCAGAGGAGATGCTGACGAAATTCTCCGAAAATTTAAGCTGTTTGGAATTTTTCAGAATTTCTGAAAGTATTCGTTATAAGAAGAAATTAATATTTTAATTGAAATTAATCAGTTAAATTGAAACTAAAATTAAGATATTAAATAAAAGATTTTTAACCTGGTTATAATATGGATTGTAGTGTTTTCCCTACCTTAGTAATTTCGGGGACGAAATTCTTTTAAGGGGGAAGGAATGTAACGTCCCGCATTTTTATCGGGTTGTATTTGAATATTTAAATCATTTTAAATATTGAATTCATAATATAAGTGGATTTATATATATTAATTAAAACAAAGTTGAACGTATAAAAATATATATTGAATATAATCGAACCCGTAATATCGCGGCAGTTCGTAATTTAACGTTCTGAACTTCAACTGAGTGTACAAGATTCGTTATTAGTCGGATTTCTTCGAAACAAGAAGCGTTGGAATCTGTTGAGCAGTATCTTTCTAATAGGAGTGAAAAATCAAGATTTCGTATTATAAATGGGAAGTTATGTCCAAATTTAATATTCCGAAAAGCAGTGGCATATTCGTTTACGGCTATAACGATTATTTGAATATATTTAAATATCAATTTCGAATTTGGACAAGATTCTTTTGAGGCGTAGTTATAATTTAATTTTTTTAATTTTTCTATGATTTTTATTTCATAAAATAAGCAACTTTTTATTTGGAGCGTTTTACACCCTATATCAATATTTTGGGGTTTCACAATATAAGTTAATCTACCGATATTATTATACTTTTGGGATCGTGACACCTCGCTGGACACGACTGTATTTTTATTTCAGTCCATAGCGGCTCGGACATGAACATAATTTTTCGTAATGCGGTACACTAAAATTTGAACATAATATATATATTTATATACACGGCAAATAGGAACAGTCGAACCAAACTCAACTTTCAAATAAACAATTAGTTACTAAAACAAGAATAATGCAGACACATGTTTGAACAAGATAGATGACTAGCTAGGGGAAAATGCAAGCTATCAAGACTTCACATACATGTTGAAACCAACTGCTAATCTAGCATTTCCTATCATGTTTAATCCGTCCCATACCTCCTCTATAAAACGACAAACGTACATGGATGGTAAGGCCAAACAAAAAAAATCAACATCTGACCAAAGAATCCGTGCAAACATGTATTTATTCAAAGAAGATGGACTGTATAGATATGAACGTGAGGATTTCCTTTCATGACCATACTCCATCAAGCAGTATTGACTTTTAGCGAACCTAATCTACTCACAATCTACAAACACACGCCATCTAACAAAAACGTGCACACCTTACCCTAAAACACAATCTAGTCTCCTACCTAATACTTAATGGCAAAGGAAAGGGACAGCTCATACTATATGCTACAGCGTAAAACTAATACTTAATCACTAAGGAAATCAAACATCTCTATGCAATAAATTGATATGTATATATAAAAAGGTATGGAAGCTGCATGCATATGCTAACATACAGTACAAACAAAGTGCCTAATATTGGAACTACAGCCTACCTAAGTACTAAACCACGTCCCTAACAAATTATATAGTAAGGCTACCCTTTCAACTATTACTTCATCACTAAGGAATTTAACAGCATAAATACACGGGACCTTCAGCATTGCAGAAACCATTTTTCCAGTAAATAGAAAATGGCATTAAGATCTAAAATAAAAAGAGCAACAATTTATATAATATTTTATAAATCCTAAAGGGCAATCTCTGGAGTTGGGTAGCCACGCCCTTCACGTTGGTATGCTCACTGGAGCATACGGATACAAGTTTCCGAAGTTTAAAAACTTCACAGCAGCTAGGTTTCAAGCTTTTTGGAAAAGATTGAGTTGGATACCACAAAACGTTAAGCGTATTTTCATTTGTATTATGCGAAGTGCATGGCGTGGAGAAGGGATCTGTCGAATAGTGGAGAGTGGGGTTGTATTGCATGAAAGGTGGTGTTGTTTTTACGTGAAGCATGAATGGTGCGTGTTATAGTGTGCATGAAGTGAGGAAACACAGTGGAAACATAATACGGAGGACACGTGTAGCAAACTGGGTGGAGTGAAGAGCGAGATGGGGTAACTGGAGAAATATGTCCAACAATGGACTGAAAATTGTGGGTTTGCGTGCATCAATTGGAGTGTGTCCATGTTCATAAGGAAGGGTAAGTGGCCTGAGTGTTAAACACATGTAGTATGAAAATATTGGAGCGGGCATTTTTGTTTTGTGGGGAATAATACTGTGGCGTGTGAAGGTGACAAGGGGTTTGTGGCTTTGGGGGCATGGACACTTCAAAATGAAGGTTATACGGTGCAAATTTGTGTACAGGAGAGTTGATTAAGAAATGGAGTAACTTGTTGGTGGGATCGAAACATATGTAGGGGAGTGGGCTATAGAAGATGTGGATTTTGTTTTGAGAAAGAAGGATGAACAGAGTTTCGAACGGGAATTAGATAGGATTGGTTCGGATAATATGGTAATTGAATATTGAATGTTATCAATACGTGATGCTGAACATTTTGGCATAAGACATTAAGGTACGGTGATAAGTTCACTAGGATATAGGAGGTCACCATTATTTTCAAGACAGGAGAGATGGAGTACACTATGTATTTTGGGGTAGGTTAGTATGCGTGGATGTGTAACAAAGCATTGCGGAAATCATGTACTAGAAAGGTACAGATGGGTGTGATATTGGCAACCGGGTACGGGGAGTTTTGGCGAAGACAAGAACAAGAAGTTGCAGAAGTGGATGATAAAGAGGGAAGACGCGATTAACAAATTGCACAATCTTAGTATCATTGGAATCGTGGTTGCAAGGGATGCATGTACAAATTGATCTAGAGCAATTTGGATGACGTTAAAATTTTGGTTAAAACACCTGACCGGATCGACCAATGCAAATCGTTATTTAACGGTTAACGCGCAAAGGTGAGTAAATTCGCTAACTCTGTTTTATTTTAAAATATTATAATTATATAATGGTTGAATGTTGTGTGATGATTGATTAGGTAAATTATAATTAAATTGGTTGAATATCGTCGTATATATACACATCATTGGTTGGATACAGATTCCATCGATTAAAATTTTCCCTAGTATGAAATTAGGGTTAACTGTGTTGACTAACATCGGTGGCTGCAGGAAACCGGTTGGAGGAATCCAACCAGACTCCTCAAAATTTATATGTACTTTTGTTTTATATATGCACTGTTGAACTATAACGATAAAATAACATTGTTGACTATGCTTAAGCGTGACTGTTATGTCGAGATTAGTATAAAGGTGAATATTACAGCATATGACAAGTTTTTGAAATATAACGACAAATTAGCGTTGTTGACCAAGCTTAAGCGTGATTTATATTTATAGCACCACTCCCTAAGGAATGAAAACAGTTTGATTTGAAATCCATTTATTCTAAAGTAATAAGTAGCGATATTTGTTTTTACTTCGATAGTTAAATAACCGACTATCAAAATGTTTTGACCATCGTTGTCAATACGGAGAGACCGGTTGGATATATTATCTGAAACCACTCCGTATAGGCCTAAGCGCTGCGAATTAGATTATGTTGAAGACAATTGAAGACGGAGTGAAATGCAAGGGTCGCTCTATTCCAGAATGGTGTTTTCTGTATGTCCAGTCCCAGGACAACTTGTATGGACGAGTGTCTGACAGAGTATACCTAACAAATCACGTACAATTAATCTCTTAAAGGTATTACGTCTTGTGGCGGAGGAATTCGTTCCTCTTAGCTTTTTATACCCGTGATATTTTTGGAAATCGATTAGTGAATTGACGGGTTTGACGATGTGGCATTCAAAGTGAATGGTCATCAGATGTTCTCAAGATAGACGTAGCCTCTAGCCTCATAAACAGGAAGTAACAAAAATTGGGCTAGGCAGCATGGCTAGTTGGGTCATCCCCAAGCAGGGTGTATTGTCACCGATCTAGAGAAAATTCATATTTGTTTTTCTTTTTGATTCTATATCTTCGGTTTATGGTTGGATGGCCAACAACCGTGGGTGGCAATATATTCGATACACTAAAGTTAAATGAGTGGTCGGTCATGTGTGGCCGGGTTGCAAGACGTTCTTGTTGAACCCAGGTGTATACCCTCTAGAGTACACTGATCGGAAGGTTCTCCCATACCTTGTCTGTTGGAATCCAATCTCCAATAAGCGCCCTACGGTTTATGATTTTATACTATATATATGTGGAGCGTGAGATGCAAGCGTTCTGCTATTTGGATATTTATTTGATTAGACATTATTATAATATTACTGGATTTTGATATCAAAGTGATTTGGGTTATAGTAAGGTAAAAGCCGTCCATGTTTATGTGTGGGCTGGTCTTGCTATTATCATTTTGTTTAAAAAAGAATTTCAAAGTTAAACAGTATGGTTGGAATTTACTCACACCAGTCCCATGACTGACCCAGAGTTTATTTGTTTGTGTTTTCCCTAAACTCTTGGGTTCCCAAATTTATACGGACAGTCAAGTGTTTCAGGCTTTATAAATACACTTGGAGGAGCTAAAAGCAGAATACTTCACCGTTAGTATTTACAGATTATTTCCGCTGTGATATGATGTATTGTACTCTGATAATGGTATGTATATACAATACAGTTTTGTATTTCAAAGTTATGTTATATAATACATTTTATTCGTTCCGCTGTGAGTTTCGTGTTTACTCTGATTCTGTTCAGTTATATTCTTCTTCTATTCTATTAGTTCTACCTTATCTTTCTCACCCTCTAACTTCTTTCTATTAATTATCTGAACTTTCGTGCACTTTGAGTTGAATGTGTAGGATATTAGTCAGCTCAAATTGGTACGGATTTTCGGGCCACTACAAAAATAAAACATCATTAGAAAGCATAGACAACTGTACATTAAGTTATGTGAAGTAGCGCCAGAGATGTTCGTTGTTCCATGCTCTTGTAAGCTCAGCTCCGTCCCAGTTGCAAGTTTGAAAGTTCCATTCATGAGCTTACGCTGTATGGCATACAGGCCTTCCCAACGAGGTCCGAGTCTGATCGGAGGGAGGAAATACCAGCTTTAGGAAGAGGTCGCCGATATTGAGGTCCTTAGGACAGACTCTGGAGTTGAAGTATCGGGTCATTCGTTGTCGTTGGGTGGTAGCTCTGAGTTCAGCTTCGTTTCTTTTTTCCTTGAGTAAATCGAGTGATTCCATAAGCAAGTCTTGATTGGTTTTTGGATCATAGTAGGTGACTCGATGAGATGGAAGCTTGAGCCCAATAGGGATGATAGCTTTAGATCCATAGGCAAGGACGAATGGAGTGTGTCGGGTGGTAGACTTGTGGGTGGTCCGGTAGGCCCATAGGGCCATAGGGAGCTCATCTTACCACCTTCCCCCAGCCTTTTCTAGACAAATTTGGTGATGGATTTGATCACTTTGTTAACAGCCTCGACTAGCCCATTGGCTTGAGGGTGAGCTATCGTTGAGAATCTTTTTTCGATATTGTGCCGCTGACAGAAGGTCTTGAACTTTGCGCTCTCAAATTGGGTTCCATTGTCGGAGATGATGGCCTGGGGGACTCCATAGCGGGTGATGATGTTGTGGACGACGAAGCTGATTATCTTCTTGGTGGTGATCGTGGCGAGAGCTTCGGCTTCTGCCCATCTGGTAAAGTAATCAACTGTGACAATAGTATAATGTGCTCCGCCTCTAGCCATTTGAAGAGTCCCGATGATATTTATTTCACATAGAAAACGACCAAGGACTGACCATTTGTGTCAATTCGATAGGCGAGGCTCTTGGAATACTTGAGAAATGTCGGCATTTGTCGCACTTGCGAGCATAGTCTGCGACATCTTGATTGACCATGGGCTAGAAGTAGCCATGTCTGATGATCTTTCTTGCCATGGTTTGTCCTCTGGTGTGGTCTCCGTACTCGCCTTCATGTACATCTGTTAACACACGGTCGACGTCTTTGTGGGCTACGCACCTTAATAATGGGACAGAGAAGCCCCTACGGTAGAGTACTCCATCCTTGAGAAGGTAGCGAGCTAACTGGCGAGTGAGCGCTCGTCTTTCTTTGTAGCGTCCCGGGAGGGTCCCATGCTGCAGATAGTTCTTGATTGGTGTCATCCAGGATTCAGGTTCGTTTTCAGCGTTCATGACCACCTCGATTTGCATTTGATTGATACTTGGCAAATCGAGCACTTCGATTGGGCGAATCCCAAGAGCTGGGAATCCTCGGAGCTTGCCAATTTAGCTAGCGAATCCGCCTTTTAATTTTGTTCTCGAGGAATGTACGTGATGATGAAGTGGTCGAAGCTGGTAAGTAGTTCTTGAACCTGGGTCAGATATAGGGTAAGTCGTTCCCCCTTGGCCTGATATTCTCCCTATACCTGATGCACGATGAGTTGTGAATCGGAGAAGATTTAGATGGTCTTTAGCTTGAGTTCGATCGCGATTCTAAGTCCGGCTATCAAGGCCTCGTACTCTGCATCGTTGTTGGTAGTAGGGAAGTTGAGCTTTAACGCATAGCATATCGGGCGTTCCTCTGGAGTGATGAGCACGACCTCCGGCTTCAGAATGTTTGTTGTTGGAGGACCCATCAACGAATAACTTCCATTGAGTGTCGGGAGCTTCCATGTTCTCTTTTTGAGTCTCCTCGGGAGTGGTGAACTCTACTATAAAATCGGTGAAAGCTTGTTCGAGGATGTCTTGACGGGGGATGAAAGATATCTCAAACTGACTTAGCTCTATATTTCACTTCAATAGTCATCCTGATGCTTCAGGTCGCTGCAAGATTGATTGCAGTGGCTGGTTAGTGAAGACTTTTATGGCGTGAGACTAGAAGTATGGTCGTAGCTTCCGAGAAGAGATCAGTAGGCAGTAGGCCAGTTTCTCGAGCCTTGGATAATTGTTTTCTTCCCTCGTCAATCTTTGGTTGATGTAGTAGACGGGTCGCTGGATACGATCTTCGATGTGTACTAGTGCCGAGTTGATTGCCTGCATGGAATTGCCAAATAAACGTATAAGTCCTCATGGTCCACGGGTTTGGACAAGATAGGTGGTCACTCTAAGTGATTCAGAAGGTCCTCGAATGCGATAATGAATTCTGGGGTCCATTTGAAGTTGAGCTTCCCTTTTCGAAGTAAGTCGAAAAAGGAATGCATTTATCGGTAGCCTTAGAGATGAACCGACTTAAAGCGGCGACCTTTCCGTTTAAACTTTGGACATCTTTGATGTTCAGAGGGACTTGAATATCCCGAATAGCTTTGATTTTTTTCGGGGTTAGCTTCGATGTCTCGGAAGTTGATGATGAAACCCAAGAATTTCCCTGAGGCGACTCCGAAGGAGCACTTTAGAGGATTGAGTTTCATGTCGTATTGGCGGAGGACATCGAACATTTCAGAGAGGTCGTGGACGTGATCGTTTGATAGTTTGGATTTTACCAGCATATCGCCCACGTATACCTCCATGGATTTCCCAATTTGGTTTTTAAAAAGGCGATTAACCATTCATTAATAAGTGGCTCCTGCATTCTTGAGATCGAAGGGCATGACACGATAGCAGTAAAGTCCAAGATTGGTTACGAAAGAGGTATGATCCTGGTCATGAAGACACATTGGGATCTGGTTATTGCCCGAGTAGGCATCCATGAAAGATAATAGCTGGTATCCGGCAGTCGAATCAACAAGTTGGTCATTCTTCGAAAGTGGGAAGCTGTCCTTGGGACATGCCTTGTTTAAGTCAGAGAAGTCGACACAAGTTCGCCATTTGCCGTTTGCATTTTTGACCAGAACCGGGCTGGAGACCCAATCGGGATAGTCGGCTTCGTGGATGAAGTTGTTATTGAGTAGACGATCTACCTCTTCCTCGAGTGCTTTGGACTTTCGGGTCCCAAGAAGCGGCGTTTCTGCTTGACTGGAGGCATCATAGGATCCAGACTTAAATAGTGGCAAGCAATTGCAGGGTTGATGCCTCTCATGTCTGAGTGAGTCCATGCAAACATGTCTAGCTTAGCCCTTAGGAAATTCACAAGATCTTCTTTTATTGTAGGATGGAGTTGCGATCCGATTTTTAGTACCCTTGATAGATCGTCGAGGTTGATCAGAATGTCCTCCATAGGTTCAATTGGAGTAGCCCTTTCGTACACAGGCTCTTCCTTCTTTCCTGGATCGAGATCGTTGGAAAGTCGGCAGTGGCGTCTGAACCAAGGCCCAGACGTCGTTGATTACTATGCAGAGATGGTCTTGGCGCAAGAAGGTGGAGGCCTCCTTGCCTTTGTCCTTATTGTGCGCGTTCTTCCATTCTATTGTGTACCATTCTCTAGCATTTGCTTGGTTACGTCTAACCATTCCGATTTCATTTCTTATCGAGAATTTCATTAGGAGGGACCATGGTGACAAGCAGATCCGGAATTCTGTAAGAAAGGGGCATCCAAAGAAGACATTGTAAGGGGAGACATTGTCGATAACCACGAATGTGAGGACTCAGACTCGACTCCGGTCCCTGTTACCAAGTTCAACAAGTAAGTCGATCATTGCTACTGGATGACTGGAAGATCCATTGAAGCCGTGAATCGTGGCATGGCACGGTTTTAAGTCCTTGGTTTACAACTTCATCTGATCGTAGGCAGCTTTGAAAATGATGTTGACCGAGCTTCCTGAATCAATCAATACCCTTCAGACAGAAGCAGCACCAATCTGAGTCATGATTACGAGAGGATCTATAGTCGGGATGTCAATTCTCGTAGAACCTCTTTCCGGAAGATGATGTTGTCCCGCATAGATTTCTGAAGTTTGGCTGGGACAGTTTCGTCTGGAGCAGAGCAGGCCTCATAGGTGGCGTCCTTTATAAAATTCACATACTCCTCCATTTTTCCAAAGTTGTCGTGCATGGGGTAAGGCCCACCACAAATAGTATTGATCAAAATCCCCTGCCTCAGGTTGGACGGACCAAGGGCCGCTTTGGTGGGTGATGGAGGTGCTGGTGCCGGAGGATCATAATTTGCCTCGGGAGGGAAAGGTTCTTGAACATACTGTTCAAGGTGTTTTTCGCGGATAAGCTTTTCGATTGCGTTCTTGAGCTGTCGGCACTCATTGGTATTATGTCCATACATGTCGTGGAATCGACAGTACTTGCCTGTATTCTTTTCTTGGTTAGTAGACTCTTTAGGGTACGACGTTTTGTATGGGAGCGTATTGCAGGTTTCCATGTAGATCATCTCCAAGTTTTCATTCAATGGAGTGTAGGTCTCGTAAGCTTGGTAGCAGCCGGGCCTCTTGGGGTCCACTGGGACCTGGTTATTGTTATAGCCGCCATGTCTGCTGTTACCTGGCTTTGGTTTGTAACGACCTGCCCCCTTGTCTTTTTCGAAAGGTCCTTTAACTAATTTTCCTTTGGTGCTATCGTTGATGGTATTGGCATGCGGGTTGTTGGTGGAGTTGGTCCGGGAGTTTCGGTTGCGCCTCGCTACTTCTTGACATAGGAATTGTCCAGCCTTTTCGTAGAAAGAATTGAGACTCTTAGGCTACTTTTTATCTATCCAAGCTCCGAATTCGGAAGTGGAGAGAATGTTCTTTGCTAGTTGGAAAATCATGGTACAAGTCTCGGGTCATCTACCTTGGCAAGAGCGACATTAAATCGCGAGAGGTATCTCTTAAGTGATTCGGCTGGACCCTGGTATAGATTAGACAGAGTGAGGATGTTCTTTGGAGTCGGCACATGGATTCTGAGCTGCTTAACTAATTCTGTGGCGAGCTGGTCGAAGTTGTTGACAGAATAGAGTGGAAGGTGCGAGAACCAGAGTAAGGTTGTTCCTAAAAGGAAAACCGCGAAGCACTTGCATTTGACTGGGTCGTCGGCCCGGCTAGAATCCATTTTCCATTCATAGCGATTTAGGAAGACACTAGGATTGGTCGTGCCGTCATAGAGTGGCGTTTATGTCATACTAAAGAATCGCAGCCATTCGGCTTCTTGTACCCTCCTTGTGAAAGGATTCCACCTGATTTTGGCCTTCCATGAGACATTGGCTTTTCCTTGCATTTATCTCATGATCCTTCGGACCATGTCAAGAAGATATGTTGGATGCAGGTCCATAGGCGGGATCCACTGGCGCCGGCGGACTTCGGGATTTCTGCTCCGCGACCGCCTTCTATGATGCACATCTTGGTCGTCTTCTTCCATATCCTCAACATCTACGATCGGTTTTGGTATGGACGATGAGACTGAGCAGGTTGGCGCGCATCTTGTTTTGGGAAAGCGTGGGTCGTTGGGAGAGTAGGCCCCTGATCCTTAACGGCAAAAGTCGGGCTCTGTCGAGGACGAGGGTCTGTTGCTCGGACCTGGCTCGTCATTGATAATCAGTCGGGAGCAGTCTCGATGATGTGCCCCCTCGCTATAAGTGACTATTGTTTGGTCGCTGTTTCCATTTCCGTTGTCGTTAGCATAGCCATTGCCGTTGCTGTTGTCCAGGGCATTGGTGCGGACGACGACATTATTGATGAGACTAAGCCTCCTTCTTTGGTGTGGGCCCTTCAACTTAGAAGAGGAGGTTTTCGAGATAGTGCGTCGAGGTCGGGCGTTGTTCTATGCGAGCTGAAATCAAGCGACGATGCGTTGACTTTTTTAAAGTTGGCGCATAAGGTCGATGTTATTTGTCAACGTTTGATTAAGTTCGACGGCTGTGTTCTCATATTTTTTCACTAAGCGCGCAGATCTGTGCTTGTCTTGTGGGGGCTTTGGGGTCCACAGTGGGAAGGGTTTCAATAGTGGTCGGGGCCGGCTGAGGCTGTTGGGATGTTCCGGCTTCGGCTGCGACTGAAGAGCCGACTACTGCATTCTTTGGTCGCTTTTCCATCGTAAGTGGGCTTGGCGGCAGGTTTAGCAAAGGAACCTGAAGCTCGTCGAAGTCGAGATGGTATCGTGCGACAAAGAGACAAATCCGAGTTTCTCAGTGAAAGCACCGAAATGTTGACGGTAAAAAATGTCGTAAACACCCAAGATTCCAATTACTTAGGAATCATAGTTTTGGTCAAAAAAGTAAGTGCGAAAAGCAGTAAATAACACAAGAGACTTATAGTGGTTCGGCCTCGTGAGAGACCTACGTCCACTTTGGAAGAGTCGTTGGAATATTATTTATAACAAAGATTTACAAGGTTGAGAACATCTCATGACATTTCTTTACATACATCTCTAAGTTATATGATGTCATAATTATCATATATTAATATTTTGGAAAAAGTCACTTTTCCCCTTCTTATTCCTCAAAGTGGAGATGCCATTAAAAAGGCTATTTAGAGCTCTCTAGAGGTGTCAAATCACCAAATTCCAACCC
Source organism: Allium sativum (assembly GCA_030737875.1). NCBI lineage: Eukaryota > Viridiplantae > Streptophyta > Magnoliopsida > Asparagales > Amaryllidaceae > Allium > Allium sativum. The sequence continues at coordinate 340,818,881 of CM060916.1, read as the reverse complement.
CTTTGAAGTGCGAGGTCAAGGGGTATTTATAATGGAGCGGTTAGGTGGGAGTAAGTAGAAGTAGGGGACCACACTAGGAATTTCGTGTCCCCTGTAGTCAGCTACCAGAATCTCGCACCGCATGATGGTCGTGCCCATAAACTACGTACCCCTATGGTTACGAAATTGATACCCCGTTGGGTACAAATTTTGTGACGCCCCCCCCCCCTCCCCGCACCAACCGACATTTCCTCCAAAAGTGCGCTGTACACATGTCCAGTTAGCACGGGACGATCGTCAGAAGAAAAGGAAGAAGACGAAGAATCAACAAAGAACCTGTAGAATGTCTCACAACGCATGGAACAAAATATAATAATAACATAATCTTGATATAAAACAGGCGAGACAGTGCATAAGCTAAAAACTAGACCAACATAGCAGCGAAAATCCAAATACAGCTTATGATCCAATATCATTATTACAACTTTAAACTGTCTCTAAAGCAAAAGAAAGCTAGAGTAGAAGATGCACTACTAATGCCCAAGCAGTGATCTTCAACAACACAAGGGGAATATCTATATGTATCATACGTGGGAGCCTCCTGCTCGTCTTCGGATCAACTACTCGTGCATACCCAGCTAACATGTCTCTAGTCTGCTCGTGAGAGCACCCAAAGTAATAAGAAGAGACATAAAACTTTGGGTCAGACAAAAAGTCTGGTATGAGCGATAAGCAGCTAAACAGAACAATAACAGGTATACTAAACCATACCTGAACCTGGACCTGCAACCAAAGAGTTAGCACTACATACTGTACAACACTCTAAGGCGCCATTAAATAAATGGTGTAAAAATAACGGGGGTGGGGGTGTGCATGTCATAATGATGGCAAACAAATCAAGCATAGCAACCATCATCACATCTCTCACTCAGTGCGTAAAGCATACGATATCCATCACTTCGATCACCCAATACTTTGCTATGATCACTCTGCCCCATGAAGTCACAACGGCTTCACTGCACTGATCCATAGCCACTAATCCTTCGCTATGTCCACTTTGCCCCATGGAGTCGTACACACCCCACTGCACTGGCTCATAGCCTTCTAATCCTTTACTATGTCCACTCTGCCCCCATGGAGTCACAACGGCTCCACTGCACTGGCTCATAGTCTTACTACGATCACTTTGCCCCTCGAGTCACGGTGACTCTACTGCACTGATACGTAGCCCATCATCCCTTTTCAGTGGTGAATCGAAGTTATGAACGTCGACAACTCCTTAGCACACGTCCCGCAGAAAAGCCCAATCATGAAGTGAACTCGTTGGTTCCCAACTGGATTCTGAGCTCTAACTTCCATTTGGACTACCTTTGCATCTCGAGTTTTTGGTCATCACCGGATCGGTTCGGATCTCCTCACAGCCATCGGTTCGGTTCGGCCTTCAGTATCCCTGCTGGATCGATTCGTGCCAAGCTTCTTCAAATCAGATCAGAGGGTGCCATCGGGTTCGGGTCGTGCTCCATTTTCCAGCTCGTGGTGGTTCGGATTGGCCTCTTCCAAAGCACACCGGGTCGGGTCGCAGTCTCTAAGTCCAGTCGTAGTACATCGGTTCGAGTCGGGGTACTATGGCGGATCGGGTCGGAGAACTCCAGGCGGATCGGTCCGATTGTGATCTTCTCCAAGTTTCCAGTCAGCTCGTGGAATGCAGGCTCGGTTCGGATGCAAGGGGGCGGATCGAGGATGGGCCACACGAACGGTTCAGTTCGGACCTCCCCATCCGATCCGGTCCGGTCCCTGTCCATTTCCTGCATTTTGTCCAGCGAGTTGTTTACGCCACTCGACGGCGTTTTTGACCACTCTAACTATTCTAATCAATCACAAAGCATACCACAATGTCATAGCAACAAGTAGAGGTGACCTCAAACACCAAAACATCCATATGATAGGTTAAAATGGATCGAACATAGCCAAAACCCCATATTTTCCCTTAAGCATGTTTAAGCATAACTAATGATAGGATTAGCAAAACTTAACCCAATCGAACCCAATTTCTAACAGAGGTCTAAAACATTATTTAAGGATTTATAAATATTTTCCCAGAATTTATTAGTGTATAAATTCGCTAATCAACACTAATTACCCTTAATTAACCATAATTAGTGGGAAACCTTGCAAATCACTCACCTTAGCCACAAATAAACCTTAGATCTGAAATAAATCTCTGATATGGCGCGAATACCAATGCTAAACAGCAGCTCTAATCTTGATTTGGTGAAGATCTCCCTTGATTCGATGTTGCTAAGCTTAATCCTTGATTAGAAAGTGATTTGGAGGTGATTTAGAGGTTGGAGACCATTTTTAGGGTTTCTAAGAGGTAAGTGGAGGCTAGAAAACTGAAATGGAATGAAATCCTAACTCTTTTCAGCCTCCCCATAACCCTAATCAGGAAATGAGTTATGGGCCCATTCACTAATCACCCTATTTGGCCCGGTTAAGCAGTTTTTCACCTTCCAAACCTTATCTCAGCCATTTCTCCCAAAAGGTAAGCCCGTTTTCCACATGTGACCACTCTACGGAAAGGTAAACCATCATCTGGAGCCAATGGAAGTGGTTTCAGGTCAAAACTCCTTTCCAATCAAAAGTTATGGCCGAAACAAGATCAGCTAGGGGCAAAACGGTCATTTAAAAATCGGCAAAAATCATGAACATGGGAAATGACCCCAATGGTCGTCTCCCAAAGCCATATGACCATACGACTTCATATAAGAAAGAAATAAATATTCTACGATCCTCTGATGCGTAGAATGCGGGTTGTTACAAATTTCGTATCTCATGGGGTACGAAATTCGTAACCCGGGGGTACGAAGAAATGCTGAACTGGGCTTAGGGGATCTAGGTCAATACTTGAGGCTTTCCGGGGTTCGAGGTACTGGTTTGGCAATGTTTTAGAGGAGCAGTGAGGTTCTTGTCGGTATGATCCCTTCTCGGCTTATTTCCTTTACTCCTTGGCGACACTCTCGATTTTGGCTTCACGCGATACGTTTAGTCGAGCGTGCCTTGCGTACTTTTGGGAACCAGACCAAAAGGTCTTTTAACAATACTCTTTCCAATTACGTGAAACTATAGCAGCTTAGTGCTAGTGATCTACGCTCTTATACCTTGCATCATGAGTTCGATTCCCAACATGTACATTATGTAACCTTCATTTTTCGGCCTAGGTCCCTAGCCAACCCAGGATCAGCATTGCCCACTTCACATGACTTTCCCTAGTTAACCCTCCATCGCTACATCATTCCAAAAGAGCATTTTAGCCACCTTGGATGGTCGATTATCAAAGAATTAAGCGACCTTGGACTATCAGTTAAGACTTGAATGAAATGAAGCCCTAAATGCTTAATAAAGGTTCTTCTTTTAATTTGATTTAGGATTAATCTCTTAAGAATCAAAGTCGGCGAAAATTATGCATCATCTCGAAATTCATCTACAGCGAATGACTAGCCAGTAAGGACTTGAATGAACTGAAGCCCTAAATGCTTAATAAAAGTTCTTCTTTTAATTTGATTTAGGATTAATCTCTCTATTCTTAATTAATTTAAGGTGTATTTTTCTATTAATTTTCTTATAAAAGCATGATATCCAAACAAACTACTCCCAAACAGGCTACTCCTATTTTGTTTAGATTCATCGAATTAATTATACTTCTAATTGGTTATATTTGGGAAATTATGAAAATAATATAAAATTGGTGATGTAGCTTACAAGTCTTTCAAATCATTTGGTATATGTGAAAAATGCACTGGTTTGATGTAGTAAATGGGTCACTTAACTACTATGTAGTTAAACATAGGTTTCACTCAATATTTAACAAATACGATTTCTCATTTTACTTACTAATGCAGAGTAATATTTTCTTGTTTTGGAGCTTTACAGGAATTCTATACATATAAGGCCACTTACATATATCAATCTTTACACGTATGAAGTACCCTTTTGTGCTCTTCACAATTAATAGTATATGAGAAAGTTTACGCTTATTTGTTGTTGTTACCTATGATTGATTACATTCGGGACTTTGTGAACATATAAGGATAATATAGGTTCATTTTAATAACTCTTTTAACGATACCATTGGCCTTTGATAACCTATAATTACACCAAAAAATTGGAAAAAATTAATGTCATGGTATGAAGGTTCCTCAGTTGCAAGTGTGCATAAGTGCTTATTTGATGCAAGCAATTAGACATCAAGTTGTATCACATGTTAGACACGTGCCTTGGAAACTAGAACGATAATGTTGTAGTAACATGCAACCTAATCGATTATTTTTATCCGCACATTTCCGTTCATTACAAAATGTAAAGAAAGTTTAACTTGAAAGTTTTCTTTGACTTCTGTCCAAACGTGTGGACTAGTTAGGCTAGCAATGTGCGGAATAGGGCAACAACAGATAACACATCAATTAGGTTCACTAATTACAATTGTAACCTTCCAGTATTTTGAGAGATGATTTAGCAATTTCAGGGCATGTAAAACATATCATGATTACTGCAATAATAATTCATAATTAACATACCATTTTGTATGTTCTTAGGCAATGCTAAAGGGTAAAAATGTTGAAAGTATAATCATAGAAAAATGATTAATGCCATGTTTATCTCCTATATTTTGTAATGAGAAGTAGTGAATTATTCTTTGAAAAATGAAATATACATTCTAGCAATATGAAAAGCTTTACATTCATTAAACTAGGTAAACACATGGTGTAAATATTGTAATAATTTTTAAATAATACAGATCAAGATATAACAAAATTACTAAATACATCCGCTAAATTTAATCTAAATCAACAAAATGAAATCATTGAAATTCTTGTTATAGATTTCATTTTCCTAATTTTTTTAACAATAATATATTTAATCTTCCTCACCATAGAAACATACAACAATCTAAGCTACCAAAGCATGACCACAAATATATGTAAGCAACAAGATTTCTATTTATGCAAATAACCATTTTTACACAATAGATAAATTCCTTCACAATTTCCTTTGCATACGTCCATTGGACGTGCCTAACGTATTGTTATAGTTAAATGGGATTCTAAGAGAATCTCCAACAGAGTAGAGTGCACAAATTACATTTTGTGCACTTCAAACTTCTGCACTCGGTATTCTTCCAATAAAGTACCGGGTTAGGAGCTTGTTGAACAAATGCCAAAAAAAAAAATCTAACGCCTGAAGCTTAAGCGCCTGACTCCCGCTATTGATTTTTTTTGAAAAATTAATTTATTATTTAGGTATGGTTAACAAACTATCTAACCGTAATTTTTTTGAACAAGACCAAATCAAAAATTATGACATTCATTTGAAAGCTATATTCGAAAAAGCCCCCAGGATTCTTGTTTAGAAGGATTCCGACATATTTTTGATTTTATATATTAATTTGAATTTTGTTTCGAAAAATTACGAATTATCACTATGCGACGAGCTCAATTTAATTAACTTTAGTTTATTCATTAAAAATTAATAAAAGAAAACAACTCGGATTATTTGACTCATTCGAAAGCCATTATGAATTATATAACATCGAATCTCGATTGAGTATCTAGTGTTCTCAACATCAATGAGTATTACCTCATGGGTCATCCTCTTTTTAATTAAATAAATGGGTCGTCCTTGTAACACCCTGAATTTTAATAAACAATGATTAAATAGAAAAGAGTAATAAACCATATATTAATTAAAATAATATTTAGAATTGGATAAAGAGGATTTCACCATTAGGTCCTTTATGAAATTCTGGTTCAGATAGACTTTTAGTTTGCGTAAAACGAACGAAAAATAAACAAGATATGATCAGTTGAAGTTTCAAATTTAAAACCAGAAATTAAATAAATAATCAAACCAAAATCAATAAAGTAATGGGCGACCCAGCCTATAACTGGGTCGACCGTGTGGTCGACCCAAGACCCATGTGGGCCGACCCCTGTGTCGACCAACATAGGCGGATGGGCTGAACCATATCGATGTTAGGCACGATTTCGTAACTGGCACGAAATTGATGTTACTGTAACGTTCTGGAGAATTTTGCTGACGTGTTTCTGAAAGTTGTGATTGAAAACAAAATAATCGTAGGGATTTGATTATCCTTCTATACCATAAATTGATTTGTACTCCTCACTTTTCCCCCACACTTCTCCTTCTCCATTTCCTCAGCCTCCACTCCACATATGTTCTAAAATAAAACAAAATTGGGGAATAGATCGGAGTACTGTCCAATTGTAGATCAGAAGGATTCTTCTTCTACCAAAACCTTTTTGGATTTTCAATCTTTTCCTGTGAGTTATATGTAATTTTTAAGTCAGCTATTTGCATAGGAAATATAGGACAATAAAATAGTCTAGATATACAAGTTTTATGTTTACATTATTTATAAGTTTGTTTTTCTGTAAGTTATTATAATCTATTTGATGTTTATGTTTATTCCTTCTTAATTGTTTATTAATCGTAAACAATTCTTCTTCTTTTATTGCATTCTCTATTATGATTTTATTATAGTCTTGCAATGCCCTATTTTATTTATTTCTGAGTCTAGGCCTTACAAGTAACCTAGGCCAAATTTTTCTTTTATATTCATTATGCGCTGAGCCAAGGCCTAATAAAAGCCTAGGCCTTCATCGATGAATTTGCGAAAAAAATAGAATAATGTAGAAAGTAAGTTAAAAAGGGGATTTTGGGCATGTTGGGAATTGATGAATATTATATTCAAATAATGGATTGTAAATTGGGATAAACCATAACTAAAGAATATTCAAACTTATGAACTGGTACAGATTGAACTTAGTCAAATGCATGTGAGGATAGGTTGTATAAAAAGAACCATGGTAATAGAAATGTTAATGCAACCTAGGGTATAACATGTGGTTATATTGGGTTTATTAATAAAACTTAAACGTGTTAAGCTAAAATTATGAAATTAATAAACTAAGATGGGGGGAGTCCATTCTGACAGTGTGGGGCTGACTAGGGAGGATAAGTGGTTCGTAGATTAGGTTTGTTCCGGCATTGTAGGGTTATTGGGAAGATAAAAGGTCTAATAGTCTAATGATTTGGGACCAAATCTAGGGATGTCTTGTGTCAATTGCATTTTTGGTTGGGAACCCCTATCAGTCAATATCCCTTTATTACCACGGAGTCTCGCACTAGGTAGAGGTTAGGGCACGCTTTACTGAAGTGGATAGTAAGTGGTTCAAACGAGGTGGGTATCACGCATTTCGGCAGAACGATGAGCGTGCATCATTTCGATTGGGGAAGATAAGTCGTTGCGCCTATGATTAACGGTTATATCCTTTTAGTTAATGGGTTTGGGATTGATAAACCCGAAATCCATAGCTGGCGCAGGTTATCACATTTTGGGTAAAGTAGACGATCGACAAGTAAAAATTAGGTAAAGCCTGATTGTGATATTTTGGTAGTTGGTGTAGTAATTTTCGATTATGAATGAGAAGCCTATCTTATTTCATGCTATTCTTTCCTGCTATTTCATTTATGCTTTTTTCTATTATAATTATTCATCTTCCTAAATGCTTCCTTAACTTATGATCATGCTAAAAATTACTAGAACTTGCCAAACATATGTTTGACCTAGTTTGTTCTCTCCTTCTCTCTTCCTTTCTCCCTAAGTTCGCAGGGTGGAGGGTCTCAGTAGTGATTCTTGACTATCTGGTTCAACTTGGATTCAGACTCTTTCCAGCTTCATATATTAGTTCAGTTCTTGTTTTCTGATCATTGGATTGACTTATGAGAGGATATTTTTAATGGTTTTACTTATGTACTCTACTACTTTCCACGAGATAGTATGTTTATTTTATGACGATGACTATTTGGTATTTTGAAAGGTAATAAGTGATGTGACTTGATTTGCTTATTTTTTTATATCTAAGGGCTTCATAAAGCTTAACGCATCCTCATATGGGTAACGTAAAGTGATGTGGGGTGTCAAATTTGGTATCAGAGCCTAAGGTTACAAGATCAAAGATTTTTTTTGAAAAAGTGTTTTCAAAAGTAATTAATTTTCAAGAAAAACTTATTTTTGAGAAATATCCCCTCAAGTTTATTGCAATATTCCTTTCCTCCCCTTTTTGAGTCCTTGTCTCTTTTCTTTCAATCATATCTATGGCTCACAATTTTCCAAAGGGCGTTCCTATCCCGACATGGTTCCGTAGATATGTTCAAGCTATGACGTCTGCCAAAGAGTATAGAAATGCTCCACCTCTAGCTGTAGTCTACATAGTTCCACTTAATCCAGCGACTAATTTCTCTAAGCTCTATAAGGATTTTTCTGCTATGGGCGGCAAGCCACTTCTTGGATCGGAAAGTTTTATTGATGCTCATAATTGGCTGAGAGAGATCATTCATATGTTTGGATTATTAGAGCTTGATGATCGAACGAGGATTCAATTGGACGCTTAGCAACTGAAAGGAGAGGTATCGTATTTGTAGGAAGTAACTAAGGCTGAGCGTGCCATCCAGACATGGGATGATTTCAAGGATAAGTTTGAGAAGAAGTTTTGTTGCAAGTTGAAGAAGGGATGCAGATGGAAAAGTTCTTAAGTACGAGACAACGTAGTATGTCGGAAAAGGAGTATGTGCATAGCTTCAATGGGTTGGCAAGGTTTGGCTTAGATCTAGTTAATAATGCGCATGAGAAGGCTTTGAGATTTGTGAGTGGACTGAACGAACCCCTATAAGGATTGGCAGTGGCACGTATCCCGATGGGAGCTACGTTTGAGAGGCTTGTGAATATGGCTCTTATGCATGAGAATGGAAAGGTGAGTAAACAAGAGGAAAAGACTGAAGTGGCCAAGCCAAATATTGGAAAGAAAAAGTGGTGGCCTAAGAAATGTGCAGTGAAGAGGGGAGAGAATCCTGATAAAGCACATATCAAGAAGGAAACAAAGTGTCATGGTTTTGTATGATGGGAAACTTCATCAAAGACTATAAGAAGATAACTAAGAAGGGTGTTTGTTTTCAGTGCGGACAAATAGGATATTACAGCAAGCAGTGCCCTTAGAAGCGGGGTCAAAGGGCAGGATCATCCGCAACACCGGTTCATGCACTTGGGGCGACTTAGTTTGGTGGTAGTAGTCAGGATAGAGGTAGGTTGGTTACTGTAGAAGGTTTGATTTTTCTTTTTGACTTCCCCATTTGGACCTTGTTCGATTTTGGTGCTTGTCATTCTTTCATATCCAATTCTGTTGTTGATAGTCTTCACCAAGATACTTCTATAGTTTCTGATCTAGTAGTTGTCTCAAACACCATAGAAGGTATGGCTTACCAATCTATGATGTGTAGGGGTTTGAGGATTTCTATTCTTGGCGTCGAGTTTGAGTGTAACGCATATGTACTGGGTTTTATGGGTTACGAGCATATTTTAGGGATGGATTGGCAGACCACGTATGGTGTCATCCTTGATTGTGAGAGGAGAGTTGTTAGGCTCTTGACATTCCATGATAGAAATCTTGAGATTTCTTGCGACCTACGAGGATCAGTCATGCTCAGTTTCCTAGATTCCCTAGATGCTTCTGTCGACGATCTCAGTTTGGTGCCTGTAGTTAGAGACTATCTGAATGTATTTGATGAGGTGAAACGACTACCTTCTAGGCGCAAGGTAGAATTTCGGATATACTTGGTGGAGAATGTTAAGCCTGTTGCATTACCAGTGCACTACATGGCTCCGAGAGAGAGGATGGAGCTTAGTAAGTGAGAGAGTTGTTCGATAAAGGGTTTATTTGATGAATCATTTCTGAGTAGGGAGCACCAATCGCCTTTGAAACTAAGGCGGACGACTCTCTCTGTCTATGTGAGGATTACAGGGAGTTGAACAAGCTCACTAAGAATAATAGACACTCACTCCCACGGATAAATGACTTATTTGATTAGTTAGTAGGCGCATCATTTTTCTCGCAGTTGGATTTAGCTACAGGTTTTCATCAGCTTAGGGTAGCGATGATAACATAGAAAAAACTTCTTTTAGGACTCCCAATGGATTCTTTGAGTAGGCTGCTTATGCCTTTTGAGCTAACCAATCCACCAACATACTTTGTGCATTTTATAAACTAGGCATTTAGTATAACACCCCGTAATTTTAACAATACTAAAGAGGGTAAATTAAAGGGTAAATTAAAGAATATTTAATTTAATATTCATAGACTGCATCATTGCATCCATCTCGAAATTTTGGTCAAGATAGACATTTGGTTTGCGTAAAATGGACACCGTATAATGAAGTTATGAGGGTTTGAAATGTATATATGCGTAAAAGAATTATATATATATATATATCAGTCCAAACTTATCCAGAAAACAGTTCAAAAATCAAAATTCGGAGAGCGGCAAAGTTCCTGCTCTAGGGGAGTCGACCCCTTAGAGGGGGTGTCGACACCAAGGTCGACCCCCCTAGGGCAGATGTGGCATGACGAGTTCTGGGGGATGGCAGCTATAAATAAAGGTCCATTTCTCCTGTTTTATTCACTGGAAATCAATGGAGGCCAAATGTTGTCAGTGCCTAGACTGAATCAAATTCTTTTTCCTTTTTCTACAATTAAAGATTTAGAGATTCAAGTGTAGATCTGTTCTTCTTCTAGTTCTATTATCTAATCCAAACACAATGAGTTTTTAGTTACTCTTAGATATAAATGAATAAAAGTATAAAAATGATATGACTACAGTTTAGATTTATTCCTGTGACTGAATTATACTAGATCTATTATAATTGTGAATCTATGACATTTTGAATTGGTTTTGACTTGGATCTCAATCTTTATTATATCAGATCTATTGTGACTTGTGAACCTATGACATTCCGACATAACTATGATGTGGATCTTAACCTTTACTATGTCAGATCTACTTTTTGATTTTAGATCCAGTTTATTATTTAGATCACCTTGTGCCTATCGTATTGGATCTGAACTAGTTGGACATCTAAATCATTATTTAGATCTTGTTATGTTTACTATGACATTCCTACCATGTTAGAACTAGTTTAATTATTACAAGTTCATTAGATCTACTCTTATATGTCCACCTTATCACTATGCCAATATATATTTATGCCAGTTATGTTAGAATAATCCCTATTGTCATCTTTCCATCACCTTTCCCTTTTAATTGTTTATGGCCAGGCTACTTTCTAGCCTAGGAATGCCGCTAAATATATGCGAATGTGTTAGTTAGGGAATGGGGGAAAACATTGAAATTGGCATAACTTGGATGATGTTTATGAACATGAATTTGGACATATAATTCAATATGAACATAATGGTGAAAAGGGGCATAACACCTATAAAGGCATAGGTAAAAAAAATGGATAATAATGAAATGCTTAGGATTACAGTAATTAGAAACTGTAACTGGACTTATGACACGATGTTAGATTTCAATTGCGATGGAAGTATGCCCCGAACCGATCGGCATTTCCAGCGACCGCAAATGTTGAATCTAATGTGAGAAGTCTAAGTGCACAAATACGAGATGTGCTAAGACACGAGGTTAAGCCCTATTTGTGGAATAGGTATGCCCGGACCCACCCGACATGTCCAGCATCCACAAATGGTAGGCTTAATGTGGGAGGTCTAGCACACCATTTAACCATAGATGAAAATATGGTAATAAATTGGAATGCTTAACCTAGTTGAATCCATAGGTATTGTATGAATAGAGGTTAAGTAAACTTGTTTGGACAGTGGGTGGGTTAAGTGAATCGGAAGGGGTGGGTAATATTTATATATAGGGCCACAAACTTAACCTGTGGAGGAAATGTAATTAAAGCCACCTACAGACATACATAACCTGAGGAAACCTGGTGGGGATATAAGACAAGGGGGAGAGATTGTATCATTTGTGTGGGGACCCGTTTCAGTCAGTAACCCATATAACGGTATCAAATGAGTACTCCGTCCTAGGTCGGAGTAGGGCACACTTACTAGGTATATTGTAAGAGATCCAAACGTGGGGTATGGTGTCATGACGACGCGTTGCATCGGGGTCATGTGCGTGCATGGCTTCGCTTGCCCGGGAAAATAAGACGCTGCGACATCGGTAGATATGGTTGTGCACATCAACACGATGGGTTGCCACTTTAGGGAAGTGATACCCCCTAATGTGGGGCCGACACAAGGTATCTACGGAATAGGGAGCTGATCGATTAGGGTAGTAGTTAGGGTACATCTGGATTCTGGTAAGTTAGGAGTCTGTTATAGGGGCTGCCTGTGGATTGTATGGGGTCAAAACCTCTCTCCAGAAGTACTCTTAAGTCTACCAACTTATGCATGTTAAGGAATCATCTCATATTTTGTTATACTAGTATTAGTGCAGAGTAATCATTAGAGAAGCGTATACGCTCTATCGTGTTTACCTCATCATACTTATCCTTTATGGTGTTATCTTTCTTATCCACTTTATATGTCTGTCATAATGCTTTTATTTATTTACTTCCTAAAAGTAACTGGACTTGCCAGACTTTATGTCTGATCCTTTTTGTTTCCTCTTCTTCCTTCCGTTTCCCCCCAGGTTCGCAGGGTGGGAATTCTCAGGCTTAATCCAGACTCGGTTATCATCTTGCTTGGAGAAGCTTCTGAAGTATTGCTCAATTTCTATCTTTGCTACTATGACTTTGTCACTTTTCGGGAAATTATGCTTTTTATGTATTTTCTGTACTTTGATGATACAAGGCAGAAGTTTTTTGTCATTGTAATGGGTTTTATGAAGTTTCAGGCTTATGGTATTTTGGACCATGATGTTATGATATATGTTTGAAATAAAAATTTAAAATTCCGCTGTTGTTTTTATATCTGTCTTGTAGTATTCTGTTTCTGTTTACCTATAACGCTTCACAAAACTTAATGCATTCCCTTAGTGAGTGACATTAATGAACGTGGGGTGTCACACTTGGTATCAAAGCTGAAGGTTAGCAGATTAGATAAAAGTTTTTGAAAACTTTTTTAAAAAAGGTTTTACGAAAGCATTTTCAAAAAGAAAAGTCTGTTTTGAAAAACATATTCCTCAAAGCTATATGTAATATCCTTCGATCCTTTATCTAAATCTCTTTCCTTTTTTGTTTCAACATGTCTGGGGAACCTAATATCCCAGAGGGCGTTACGATACCAGGCCGGTTCTGTAGGTATCTAGAGGCCACAACGACTGGCGGTGGTCAAGCTGACGTTCCGCCCCTAACTGCACCCGTCGTTCCTCCTCCTCCTCCAAGAGCAGATATTTTCGCCAAGATCTGCAAGGATTTCTGTGCCATGGGAGGGAAGCCATTCCGTGGAACCGAAACATTCGTAGAGGCAAGGAATTGGCTCAAGGAGACCGAGGACTTGTTTGTAATCTTTGAAGTGGAAGATCGAAGGAAGATTCAGCTAGCTTCCTGGCTACTGAAAGATGAAGCTTCGTTCTGGTAGGAAGTAACCCAAGCTGGACGTCCGATAGAGATAAGGGATGATTTTAGGCAAAGATTTAAAATGAAATTTCTTTCCCAAGCCGAGAAAAGCATGTAAATGGAGAGGTTCTTGTTGCTTAAACAAGGAAACATGGCCATTAAATAACATGTGAACAAATTCAACTAGCTAGCAAGGTTTGGATTAGAGTTGGTGGACACTCCGCATAAGAAGGCTTTGTTGTTTGTCAAAGGACTTAATGATCCCCTTAATTGGTTGGCTATGTCCCACATTCCAATGGGAGCTACTTTTGAAAGACTTTTCGATATGGCCTTAATGTATGAGGAAGGCAAAGGAGAGAAGAAGGAAGTTAAGGCTGAGCGAACAACACAGAATCAAAAGGTATGGCCCAAGAAAGGATAGCAAAAGCAACAACAAAAGAAAGGCGGAAAGAATGATAAGGCTAAGGATAAGAGGAAGTGCCATGCTTATGGATGTGAAGGTCATTTGGCTAAGGATTGCAGGAAATAAGGATAGTTGCTTCAGTTGTGGAGAGCACGAACACTTTTCTAATGAGTGCTCGAGGAAACAAGGAGTTTCTGGAGAGCAGGTGCATGCTTTCGCAATTGGTGCTCCATATTGAGATAGGAAAGTTGCCGTAGAAGGTTTGATTTCTCTTTCCAGTCACTCTATTAGAACACTTTTTGACTTTGGCGCTTCTCATTCATTTATATCTAGTTATGTAGTAGAATCTCTGCACTTAAATACTAGTATAGTAGTGGATCCTATTGTTGTCTCAAACCCCATTGGTGGTTCAACTCATTTATCTCTGATTTGTCAGGGTTTGAGGATATCTGTATTAGGCATCGAATTTGAATGCGATGCATATGTGCTCTGGTTTATGGGCTATGGGTTGATTCTAGGAATGGATTGGCTAACCATGTATGGTGCCATTCTAGATTGTGAGAAGAGGATCGTTAGACTTCTGACCTATCATAGGAGGACCCTAAAGATTTCTTGTGACCCTCAAGGGTCTGTTATGTTGAGTTTCCTAGAGTCTCTTGATGCATCTATTGATGATCTACGATCTGTTCTAATAGTCCTGAGTTTTCTGATGTCATTGATGAGGTTCGGGGTTTACCCCCGAGGTACGAGATCGACTTCCGCATATATTTGGTGGACAATGCAAAGTCAGTTGCATTGCCCGTGCGCCATATGGCTCCAAGAGAAAGGAGGGAGCTTAGCAAACAAGTAGAGGAGCTTCTTGAAAAAGGATTTATTAGGCGAAGCATATCTGAACGGGGTGCTCCAGTAGTGTTCGCAACTAAGGCGGATGGTTCGCTTCACTTGTGTGTAGATTACAGAGAGTTGAACAAACTCACTAAAAGAACATGCACCCACTCCCGAGGATAGATGATTTGTTTGATCAACTGGTTGGTGCATCGATATTCTCTTAGTTAGACTTGGCTACTGGGTTTCGTCAGTTGAGGGTGGCCGAGGACAGTATAGATAAGACGACCTTTAGGACTCCAGATGGTTTCTTTGAATGGCTCGTTATGCCTTTTGGGCTGACAAATGCACCCGCCTATTTTATTGTTTCAATGAGTAAGGTGTTTCGGGAGTTCCTAAATAAATTCTTTGTGGTCTTTGTGGATGATATCTTGATCTTCTCAAAAAGTGAAGAAGAACATGCCTTGCATATAAGAGAAGTTTTGAAAACTCCATGAGCACATCAGCTAAAGGCAAAATTCTCCAAAATGCCACTTTCAGAGAAAAGAGTTGAGATTCTTAGGGCATGTGGTTTTTAATGAAAGGATAGCAGTAGATCCTGCAAAGGTAGTAGTAGGCCAAGACTGGCAGATCCCAAAGAATGCAACGGAGATGAGAAGATTTTTGGGCCTGGCAGGCTATTATAGGAAGTTCATTAAGGACTTCGCAAAGATATCAGCCCCAGCACCAGGCTGACGAAGAAGAATTTGACGTTTGCATGGGATGTAGATTGTGATGTTGCTTTCCAACGATTAAAGAGGGCTCTGACAACAACCCCAGTCTTGACCTTGCCCGATGGGAACAAGGTGTTTACACTGATGCATGTGGTACAGGTCTTGGTGCAGTTTTGATGCAAGAGGGAAGGGTAGTATGTTATGGAGGTAGAGAATTAAGAGTTCATGAGAAGAATTACCTTACCCACGATTTAGAGCTAGCTGCTATAGTATTTACACTCAAGACATGGCGCCATTATTTTCTTGGAGAGAAGTTCAAATTGTTCACTGATCATAAATCTCTCATTTACTTGTTCTCGCAGAAAGATCTTGATTTAAGGCAACAAAGGTGGATGAAATTCTTAGCATCTTATGACTTTGAGATTGTTTATACCCCTGGCAAGGGTAATGTAGTGGCAGACGTGCTAAGTAGGCAGAGGATGATCTTAAGCCCTTTGTTTGTGGAAAGGAAAAGCTTGGAGTTTATATCAACTTTTGACTTTAGACCCTCCATCAAACTCTTGCCTAGCTTGTTAGCAACACTAGAGATATAACCTACTCTTATGGACCAGATAGGAGCTTCGCAACGAGAGGATCCACGGATTTCAAACATCTTCGATAGGCTCAGTAAAAGGGAGACTTCTAATCACCTCAATAGATATTCCATTGACAATAAAGGGTGGTTGCGACGAGATGGAAGGCTTTGTGTTCCCCGAGTTGGGAGTTTGTTGAAGAAAGTCCTAGAGGAAGCCCATCATTCTAAGTTGACTATCCATCTAGGCGGAGATAAAATGTGCAAGGATATGAAGATGGTTTTCTTTCGGGCGGGGATGAAGAAAGATGTGGTGGAGTTTGTTTCTCAATGTTTGATTTGCCAGTAAGTCAAAGCTGATCAAAAGAAGCCCGATGGTTTACTTCATCCTTTGGAGGTTCCACAATGGAAATGGGAGAGCGTCTCTATAGATTTCATAGATGGTTTTCTTAGATCAAAGAAAGGCAATGCCAGTATTTGGGTGACAGTGGATAGACTTACTAAAAGCGCTCATTTCATTCCTGTTAAGAGCAAGAGGACGACAACATGGTTAGCTGCAGTTTATGTTCATGAGATAGTCCGTCTTCATGGATTATCTTCCAGCATCGTAAGCGATCATGACCCCATCTTTACCAGTGAATTATGGAGGAGATTGCAAGAAGCATTAGGTACATAGTTATGTCTAAGCACCACTTATCATTCATAAACTGATGGACAGATGGAAAGGGTGAACACAGTACTAGAGGATCTTTAAAGACTGTGTATCCTTGACTTCGGAGGATCATCTTCCTTTAGTAGAATTTGCCAGCAACAACAGTTACCAAGCTAGTATTTGCATGGCACCCTTCGAAGCATTGTACAGATGACCCTGTAGATCACTGACTTGTTGGTGGGAATCTACAAAAAGGCTTTTACTTGGACCGGATATGGTTAGAGAAACATCCGAGAAGATTGATCTCATTAGGCGACGAATAAAGACTGCTCAAGATAGGCAGAAGTCCTATGCAGACAAGAGAAGGACTGACATCAAGTTCGAAGTGGGAGACATGGTTTTTATTAAGGTGTCACCCTTAAGAAATGTGGTACGCTTTGGATCTATAGGGAAATTAGCTCCAAGATTTGTAGGGCCATTTCCCGTAACAGAAAGTATTGGCCAAATGGCCTATAGAGTAAAACTACCTAAGAGACTATCTGGCATTCATGATGTTTTCCATGTTTCTCATTTGCAGAAGTGCTTATATGATACTGCAGAAGTTGTCGAGCCAAGCATATTGGAGGAAGAGGAAGTCGAACGGGAGGCGATAGTTAGACGAGTTCCTACCCGTATTCTTGGATCGGAAGTTAAGAAGCTATGCAATAAAGAAATCAAGTTGATAAAGGTTCAGTGGGGAGATATCTCAGAGGATACAACTTGGGAGACTGAAGATAAGATTCGTTCTTCGTACCCTTTCCTTTTCGAGGGTATGTTCTTAACTTCTTTTCCAAAACTTTTATTTATGCTTGTTTCTATCATACAAGTATATCATATCGATCGAATCTTCAACCTTTAGGTTAGAGTCCCATGATTGTAAACATGTGTTTGAGACATGTTATGTTTGATGGATGCTAGTGGTTGCTCGTGGATGCATATACATACACATTAGACACCAGATCGGCTCAATCACTCTCATATTGCATATGGATGTCTGCGTTTTTCTTTCTTTTGTGGATATATCATATGGGTGTTGCACTTGGACGAATGATTATGCACGCATATAGAACTTACAAGTTATACTAGGATTGTTTCATACATGTTGGACTCATGGTACTAATATACATTACATTAAGGAGATCAACTGAATCAGTGGATCGCCTGGTTTTCGCACTAGTATCAGGACATATACACACACCATTGCATATGTTCATATAAGAATTAGAAATCCTTTAAGGATAATGGATGTCCATTGTGATTGGTGGATGAGTAGATGGATGTGGATGGTAGGATACATTTCTTCTTAACTTGGAGATTTCAGGGACGAAATCCTTTGAGTGGGGGAGAATTAACACCCCGTAATTTTAACAATACTAAAGAGGGTAAATTAAATAATATTTAATTTAATATTCAGAATTAAGGGAAAAGGACTACGACATTGCATCCATCTCGAAATTCTAGTTAAGATAGACATTTGGTTTGTGTAAAACGGACACCATATGAAGAAGTTATGAGGGTTTGAAATTTATATACGCATAGGAGAATTATATATATATGTATATATATAGATATATATTAGTCCAAACTTATCCATAAAATAGTTCAAAAATCGAAATTCAGAGAGTGGCAAAGTTCCCGCTCTAGGGGAGTCGACCCCCTAGAGGGGGTGTCGACACCAGGGTCGACCCCCCTAGGGCTGACGTGGCATGACGAGTTATGGGGGCTCACAAATATAAATAAAGGTCCATTTATCTTGTTTTATTCACTGGAAATCAATGGAGGCAAAATGTTGTTAGTGCCTGGACTGAATCAGAATCTTTTTCCTTCTTCTACAATTAAAGATTTAGAGATTCAAGTGTAGATCTGTTCTTCTTCTAGTTCTATTTTCTAATCCAAACATAGTGAGTTTTTAGTTACTCTTAGATTTAAATGAATAAAAGTAAAAAATGATATGACTATAGTTTGGATTTATTCCTGTGACTGAATTATACCAGATCTATTGTAAATTGTGAATCTATGACATTCTGAATTGGTTATGACTTGGATCTCAATCTTTATCATATCGGATCTATTGTGACTTGTGAACCTATGATGTTCTGACATAACTATGATGCAGATCTTAACCTTTACTATGTCAGATCTACTTTTTGATTTTAGATCTAGTTTATTATTTAGATCACCTTGTGCCTATCATATTGGATCTGAACTAGTTGGACATCTAAATCATTATTTAGATCTTGTTATGTTTACTATGACATTCCTACCATGTTAGAACTAGTTTAATTATTACAAGTTCATTAGATCTACTCTTATATGTCCACCTTATCACTATGCCAATATATATTTATGCCAGTTATGTTAGAATAATCTCTATTGTCATCTTTCCATTACCTTTCCATTTTCATTGTTTATGGCCAGGCTACTTTCTAGCCTAGGCATGCCGCTAAATATATGCGAATGCGTTAGTTAGGGAACGGGGGAAAACATTGAATTTGACATAACTTGGATGATGTTTATGAACATGAATTTGGACATATAATTCAATATGAACATAATGGGGAAAAGGGGCATGAACATCTATAAAGGCATAGGTAAAAAAATTGGATAATAATGAAATGCTTAGGGTTACTATAATTAGAAACTGTAACTGCACTTATGACACGAGGTTAGATTGCAATTGCGATGGAAGTATGCCCCGAACCGATCGGCATATCCAGCGACCGCAAATGTTGAATCTAATGTGAGAGGTCTAAGTGCACAAATACGAGACATGCTAAGACACGAGGTTAAGCCCTATTTGTGGAATAAGTCTTCCCGGACCCACCCGACATGTCCAGCATCCACAAATGGTAGGCTTAATGTGGGAGGTCGAGCACACCATTTAACCATAGATGAAAATATGGTAATAAATTGGAATACTTAACCTAGTTGAATCCATAGGTATTGTATGAATAGAGGTTAAGTAAACTTGTTTAGACAATGGGTGGGCTAAGTGAATCGGAAGGGGTGGGTAATATTTATATATAGGCCCACAAACTTAACCTGTGGAGGTTATGTAATTAAAGGCACCGATAGATATACATAACCTGAGGAAATCCTAGTGGGGATACAAGACAAGGGGGAGAGCTTGTATCATTTGTGCGGGGACCCATTTCAGTCAGTAACCCATATAAAGGTATCAAACGAATACTCTGTCCTAGGTCAGAGTAGGGCACACTTGCTAGGCGTATTGTAAGAGATCCAAATGTGGGGCATGGTGTCATGACGGCCCATTGCATCGGGATCATGTGCGTGCATGTCACTTGCCCAGGAAAATAAGACGTTGTGACATCGGTAGATATGGTTGTGCACATTAACATGAAGGGTTGCCACTTTAGGGAAGTGATACCCCCTACTGTGGGGCCGACACAAGGTATCTACGGAATAGGGAGCTGATCGATTAGGGTAGTAGTTAGGGTACATCTGGATTCTGGTAAGTTAGGATTCCATCATAGGGGCTGCCTGTGGAATGTATGGGGTTAAAACCTCTCTCTAGAAGTACTCCTAAGTCTACCAACTTTTGCATGTTAAGGAATCATCTCATATTTGGTTATACTAGTATTAGTGCAGAGTAATCATTAGAGAAGCGTATACGCTCTATCGTGTTTACCTCATCATACTTATCCTTTGTGGTGTTATCTTTCTTATCCACTTTATATGTCTATCATAATGCTTTTATTTATTTACTTGCTAAAAATATCTGGACTCGCCAGACTTTATGTTTGACCCTTTTTGTTTCCTCTTCTTCCTTCCGTTCTCCCCCAGGTTCACAGGATGGGAATTCTCAGGCTTAGGCAGGACTCGGTTATCATCTTGCTTGGAGCAGCTTCTGAAGTATTGCTTAGTTTCAATCTTTGCTACTATGGCTTTGTCTTTTTTGGGGAAATTATGCTCTTTATGTATTTTCTGTACTCTGATGATACAAGGCAGAAGTTTTATGTCATTGTAATGGGTTTTGTGAAGTTTCAGACTTACAGTATTTTGGACCACGATGTTATGATTTATGTTTGAAATAAAAATTTAAAATTCCGCTGTTGTTTATATATCTGTCTTGTAATATTTATGTTTCCATTTACCTATAATGCTTCACGAAACTTAATGCATTCCCTTAGTGAGTGACATTAACGGACGTGGGCTGTCACATTTAGGGAGTACCTGAATAAATTTATGGTGGTACTCGTTGATGATATCTTGGTTTTCTTGAGAAGCGAGAAAGAGCACGCCTTGCACTTGCTCTCCGTGCACATCAGTTAAAGGCAAAGTTTTCTAGCTGCCATTCATAGCAGAACGAGGTAAGATTCTTGGGGCATGTTGTCTCTAGTGATGGTATAGTGGTGGACCCCGCTAAGGTTCTCGCAGTTTAGGATTGGAAAGCCTCCAAGAATGCGATAGAGGTGAGGAGCTTTTTGAGTCTAGCGGGATACTATACGAAGTTCATTAAGGATTTTGCGCAGATCTCAACTCCGCTTACCCACCTAATGAAGAAGAACCTAGTTTTTGCTTGGAATGTAGATTGCGAGGATGCATTCTTATGATTGAAGAAGACTCTCATATCAGCCCAATATTGACTCTTTCTGATGATACGAAGACGTTTACCGTTTATATGGATGGTTGCGACATGGATTTATGTGCAGTGCTTATGCAGGACAGTAGGGTTGTCTTCTATGGGAGTAGGCAATTGAGAGTACATAAGACTAACTACCCTACCCATGGTTTGAAACTGGCAACGATAGTGTTTTGCACTCAAGTCTTGGAGACACTATTTATTAGGTGGGAGGTTCGAGCTTTATACAGATTATAAGTCATTCAAGTACTTGTTCTCTCAAAAAGATCTTAATTTGCGGCAGCAGCGTTAGATGGAGTTCCTTGCAACTTATGACTTCAGGATAGTGTATACCCGGGAAAGGAGAATATGATAAAAGACGCATTGAGTAGGCAGAGAATGACTTTGATTCCATTATTCGTAGGGTGATACAGTTTGGAGTTCATCTCATCGTTCAATTTTAGATCATCTATGGATTTTGCACCTGGACTATTGACATCGTTGGAGGTGTGACCTACTTTCTTAGAGCACATCGGATCTAGTCAGTGTCAGGATCAACAATTAGCAGACATCATGGAACGACTCAGTAGAGGAGAGACCTCTAGTAACCTTCCCAGGTATTATGTGGATGAGAAAGGGTGCCTTTTGATAAAAATCTTTCAAAAAATATATTCAACTAATATTATCAATGAGTTAATGTTCTTATTAGACCATGCATTTGATTCACCAAATACATCATGTCACCGGACCATCTATGAACAGGGCTTTTGAACTATAGCAAATAACCCATTAGTTGAACTCAATGCCCGACTTCCGTTATTCCTTAGAGTGATTAGTTCAACCACTCTATGCGAACAATCGTCTATCGTGCATGAGGACTCCAAAGAGCTAGCAATTCGTGGAGTCAATCATATAAAGAAACTCTTCTTCTGGTCTAGAGGTAGAGAAGATGGCCTTAGGCCTTAAACTGCGCAAGAGCCCAAGATACTAAGTGTAAGAACCCGTAACTTCCCCGTGAAGGAAAGAGCGGATACTTTGAGAACAACACAAAAAATAGCTCAGACGGAAGAACATTTCATTGTTATTACAACAATTCCATCAGATACAAGAATATACAGAATATAAATGAATAAATTACATTCGACAAATATCAGATATTACAATAAATTACATAGCAGCGGAAAAATATACAAAAGCACAACTGAAAGTGATACACGGATACAGAGCTTTCCGAGCATCGTTCCAGCTGTAAATCAGGATCCTGTGAATATAAATCTGCAAAACCAAAACTACTAGCTGCCCGTGTGGAAAATAGGGGCACCCAGAGTTTAGGTTAAAACAATAAACTCCAGGTCAGTCATGGGACTGGTGTGAGAACTAAAACAGTTATTTAAAACTTTGCTTTAAAAGATAGTAATTCAAGGGACCACGCCGTATAACACGGAACGTGTTTCCTCCCAAGAATACTAGTGCATATAACAAAACAGCGCAATGCTCTTTGGAAAAATGAAGCTATTATAAGACCCAGGTCCCATCACACAATGCAACGCAAGCCGGAGGATAGGGTTTTTACCTTATAACAGCCAAAGCATGCTTGATACGTTTAAAACACATTATTTGATACTATTATAGGTGTATAGTGTCAAAACAATTTCAATCATAAATATCAATCATAGGCGGCATGAATGACCCATACCACTATGTCGCCATACTAGGTTCTACAAATAAAACCGAATTATCACGTATTGGAAATTGGATTCCATCATGAGTCGAGGCAAGGGGCAAGCTCCTCTCCGCGTTCGAGACACTCTAGCAAATGTCCCAGGACCCCACTATGATCCTTGGATCTTCAGGGCCGGTCCTCTCTTACTTTTGAGGATTGGCAATTCCTGAACACACGTTTCTCGGTCCTTACAGACCTATATCCGAGGCGCCTCGCATTCCAACAACCACACAGGTGAAAAGTATATAAATGTCAGGGCTGGAAGGTCACTGACACCACCCTAGATAGAAAGAAACGTCGTGCTCTCCCTGCAGTCACTATCCCGTTTTTGACTCATACCGAGGTATGAGGCTCGCGAATTCACGCTATACACAAAGCTACGCCACACAGGCCGTGCTTTGATCATCAACCACAAGACTTTGCTTTTCAACAGAAGCCTTGATCAATTTGCCACTTACGCGTGCCACACTGGCAATTCACTCCATGCGACTGATGTCCATCGATATACAACCTCTGAGCTTGTACGTCTCAGAGAAGGGCGTTAAGCAAGGGAATAAATTCTCCACTGCCAAACAGATGTATATTTAATAGAGATCAATCAACACAGAATAAAATCCAATGTCAGACACACAATCCATTTACAAGTTCGCTCTGGGTCTGAACGAAACCGGAGGCACTTTCCTCGCATATCCATCCATCTCCAAGTACGTTTGGACGATCACCAACTGTTTCCCTCATCTTGGGTGTACAGCCCAAACAAGATCATTAGTAATCACCCAAACGATGTGAAGACTTCCGGTCTTCAACCACCGTCTTCATCTTCGACATCTCGTCGAATCGGTTATTCAGAATGGGTATAAACCCGGCTTTTTTGAATAACCCATGTATATGATAAAAAAATGTTACACAAACACAACAAACGCCTCATTCCAATTCAGAATATTCTTTTATTCACAAAATCACATTCTTAGGGAAAGGTTCCCAATAATTTTATCCAAGATAAATTCTTCTAAATTTATACTTTAATCTTCCTTTGGATATCATTTCAAACTAGTCGGGATTAGCGAACCACACCGAAGTAATTATTTATTTTATTTCCCAATCCCAACCTATATATCCCATGGAGCAAAACTGGTAATACTCCATATCTAACACCACGGCGTTATCGGTAAAATTAATTACCATTTCACGTTCAAATCTAATTAAAGATTTAACTATCGCTTTGGAGCAAAACTGGTGGTACTCCATTCTCGATCACCTTTCAGATTTGATAATTTAAATTATCAATTCACATTTCAATCTAATTAAAGGTTCATTAAAACTCTACTTAGTTTCAATCTTCCCAAAAATCAATATCCTGCCTTTAACTGGGTTAAAGAACCAATGTCATCTAAAACACGATTCACGACAAACCAAATCATATTTGATATTAAATACAAGGCTCTGAATAGAAAATATATCAGCTTATATTCAATATCAAATTCTGAAACCAACATATATCGTATTGGAAATAACGATATAAAATATATCTTTCAAATTCCCATAACAATATCTGTATAGTCACGAAATCCAACATCGAAATATTCCGAAGATAATTTCGATTCAACTCCAGTCCAATTCACGTATTGGGAATATCGATTATTCTTAAAATCACTTTCAAATTCAATTTATTTATTTCAAAAATAAATTGATTTTAATTCTAGTTCAAAACTAGTTCATTTCGATAAAAATACATTTTTATCTTTTCAAATGTGGAATTTTTCACCTCAGTTCTTCCAATTCACATATTTTGATTTTACACAAATTATTAATATTTTTAATAATTTTATCTAGGCCCGTACAGTCGATTTCCATCAACGGCCATCGAACTGCACTTACAACAACCTTTTCCAAATTTGATTTGGACATAATTCCAAATCCAACCGTTAGATTTCAAATTTTTAATATTCATTGGAAAGCTCTTTTCGATACGAACCCAACAGTTCCGGTTTTAGGAGAATCCGACGGTCGGATCTCCCGCAACGTCAATTCGAAGTCAATGGTCGAAATTCACGAACCGTTGCGGCGCGGCGCGTTCTATTCAGGCCATTATATATAATATATATATATATATATATATATTATATTTCGTCGATTTCCTTTTTAAAACGTATTTTATAAATCGTTTTAAATTCGTTTTCAAAACTATTTCAACGCTACATTCAATTTCAAATCGATTTGATTTCAATTCAATTCGAATTCATTTCAATTTTATTTAATTCGTTTCAATTCAATTCAATTTGAATTTACCTTCTATTTAATTCAATTCGAATTCATTTCAAATTGATTTCAATTCAATTTCAGTTTGTTTTAAATTTCATTCAAAACGATTTCAATTCGTTTTTAATTCAATTTCAATTTAATTCAATTTGAATTCATTTCTATTCAATTCGAATTCAAATTCACTTTCTATTCAATTCGAATCGAATTCATTTCAAATTGATTTCAATTCAATTTCAGTTCGTTTTAAATTTCATTCAAAACGGTTTCCATTCGTTTTAATTCAATTTCAATTTAATTCAATTTGAATTCATTTCTATTCAATTTGAATTCAAATTCACTTTCTATTCAATTCGAATCGAATTCATTTTATATTCGATTCGAATTCATTTCAAATTGATTCAATAAAATTTCAATTTGAAATTTTAATCTAATTTAATTTGAATTTCATTTCAAAATATTAAATTTTGAAATCACTTTTCAATATTCATTATAAAACGAATAAAATTGATATAAATATCGTTCGCGTCAAAATAACGCATCTCTAATCCACACGGCTTTATATTTTTCAAAAACTTCTTTATTCTATTCAACAAATGAATATTTATTCTATTCAACACATGAATCTATATTTCTTTCAACACTTGACTAATCTCAACAAATGAGTAATGTCAACACATGAATCTTATTTTAAAATATTCATTATTTCCCCGATTGGAATGAGGCCCAATCAATCACCATATAATGTTAATTATATGGATTCCATACAACACATGTATATAATAGCAACGATAACCAATCAACCATCATCCAAAGTGCACCACACAACTGCATAAGCATCAAATATAAATAATCAACGGTTACACAATCTGTCGACCAATCGATCGACATACAATTAAATAATTGGGATTAGTGTACGCCAAATATCATCCCAACACCCATGTGGGGTTTCAAATCAACAAACACATATTTTTATTCGTGCAGTTGGGCGATGTGTTAAATTTATCATCCCAATCAATATCAGTCAAATCAGTGTATACAAACAAATCGGCCGATTTGTTTATAAATATTTATTTACTCACATTCACGTTAAAAGTTATATTTTCAACGATAATTAATTTATTTCAACACATTACATTTTATTATCGATTTCACATTAACAACACAAACTAATTTCACAACACATCAATCAAACAAACAAGTCATCCATGGTCTGTGGATGACGGGTGTCGGGTGCTGCTAAGCACCGTCTGCATCCTAGTATATATATATAACTAGAAAAAGAAATTTAGAGTGAGATGTTCTCACCGATTAGCTATCCCAACTCCACGACACTTCTATTGTAGGAAATCATCGCCGTTCTCGCCTTTTGTCACTTTCGTTGCCCGTAGCCACTATATATATATAAATCACATTTTTATATTCTTGCCATGTATATAAAAATCATATTTTTATAATTACTCCATAGGATAAAAATTCTATTTTTACATCGCTACTATATAGATAAAAATTCTATTTTTACATCGCTACTATATAGATAAAAATTCTATTTTTATTCAACGGTGTTCATATAATAAAGATTATATTTTTATCACGCTATTATCTATATAAAGATTACGCCTTTTCAATATTAAAGATTTCGCCTTTTCAATATATAAAGATTTCGCCTTTTTCTACTTTAAAAATGTCGTCTTTCACTACATAAAAATATCGTCTTTTTATATCCTACCATATAAAGATCACATTTTTATTATCTACATAATATGAAAAATATATTTTCAACCTTTTCATTTATATAACTCCACTTACATATAAAAGATTTTATTTTTAATATGCCATTTCTATAGTAAAGATCATATTTTTATTTTAAGACCCTATGTAAAAATTGAATTTTTAATTGCAAAAACAAATAAAAATGATAATTAAACGCTCACCAGAGGACGAGGTGGTCGATGGAGGCCCAAGGGGTGCTCCATTGATCCGCGACAGCGAAATGGTGGGTGGTGCTCGCTGAAGGGAGGCAGTGGCTCGCTGTGGCGGGCTGGAGTGCAGATTTGGGGGCTGTGGAGCTTGCATCGAAGAGGAGGAGGAAAGGACAGGTGGAGGAGGAGGAGCTGGGGTCGCGGCCTCTTCAGGTGGCGGGTTTTGTGCTCCAGGGGGGCGCCGTTCGATTGAGGAAGGGAAGAGGAGGGATCGAAGGGGGTGCGGGTGAAGGTGGAGGGGGAACCTCGGCGCGGTGGTCGGCGTTGAGACCGACGAGGTGGGGCTCCGCCCCCTTTTCTTTCTCTTTTTATTTTTTATTATTTTTTCCTTTTCTGTTGAATCGAATATGAACGGGGGGGGGGGGGGCATAGATGCTAAAAGGAAGAGAGATTTTTAATTTTATATTATTTAATTACAAGAAAAGTTGACTTTTTATTTTGACCTCTAAACGAGGTCCACCGCCTGTCGTCCATAGTGTTTCACCCCCATTCCGAACACTATGGGATATGTATCGTAAGCTGATTCGATCGTTTCGATCAATTTTCGTCAAAATCAACATATAACTCTATATATTGATTTTGAACGCGTATTTCATTTTACCGGGGTCACATACTAACTCTATAAATCCCAGAAAAATATTTTCTAGCTTCATATTGACGATATGGTCCTAAAAAAACTAATTTCGTCAAATTCTGAGACCGTTTGAAAAATGACCATTTTCTAGTCGATTAAAATCAACTGAAACTGGTCAAACGCGTTTTCCTTTGCCACGCTCACATATTGATTCGAAAAATTATGAAATTTGGAATCTAACAATAATTTGACATCACGGGCCCAACAAAAGTGGTTTCGTCGAAATCTGAGGTCGTTTGCAAAATGGCTATTTTCAAGGGTCGAAATTCCATAGCGACTATTCAGAATTTTCAACTGGACATATCTTTTGATTCCCGCTATGAAATTTCAATTTTTCGGATTCGTTGGAAAGATATTATCAATTAGATCCTATTATTTTTGGTTTCACTAAAATCCGGTTTATTTTGCACCCGGAACATTCAATTGAAGTTTGAATTCGAATTATCGAACTACCGCGCCATTTTCAATTCTATTTATAATTATATATAATTATTATATACAAACGACGACGTATATAAATATATACGTTCGATTCTATTCAAAATAAATTTCTCGTCGATATTATTTAAAATAATTCATTTTGGATGTTCAAAATTCGCTAAAATTGCCAAAATAAAAATTTTAAAACTGGCCCAGATTTTCGGGTTGTTACAGTCTCCCCCACTTAAAACTTTTCGTCCCCAAAAAGGAACAAAGTCGAAAGCGGTTTGATTAATCAACTCTACGTTCGATCTGGCTTCCATTCTCCAACTTTTCAGTTTCTGAGAATTTTCAAATTCTTCAAAAATTTGGCTAACACCCTAAATTTTCAAAAAAATTCGCCATAACCTCCCATGCACTGGGAGCCACGGGAAAATCCCGAAATTGCCATACAGGCCTTCTGATCTCAAAAAGAAAAAGAAAAAGCCAAGCGGCTAGCCAATAGGCTCATAAAATCATCATCACCCAAACAAAACAGTAAATTATGATAAACATGTACCTATTTGTCGGGCAAACAAATTTTATTCTCTGCTCTAGCCTCCTTGCTATGACCTGTTCAATGTAAGTACATGTATATGCAAGCAAATGCGACCAAATTTCAATACAATTCAATATGTGATTCAATTAGGCATAACGGTTCAAAAATTATCAAACAAATAAACAAACAACACAAACATCAATCAATTAGTGAATTAGAGTTTCAAATTCATAATTTTGATACATATACAAAAATCATGTTTTTGATGCCAATTCACAACAATGTATTCTAGCTATGTTAGTTTTGGTTCTCACACTAGTTTAATGGAAATATATATATATCACACCTTCGAAACACGAATATAAATACTGATGATGTGGCCACATCCCCAGAATTATCCCCGGGCGTCTAGAATGTGACTCTATATCTATCCAGTATATTAAAACTTCGAATATACGTTCATGACGCGTATACGCGAAATCTTTGTATAATCGATTGTCCAAATTCAAAATAAATAAATATTCAAATACGTATAAAGCGATTTAAATTTTCAAAAAAAAATTGTTTTCATTTGAAAAATATACTCTTCACACTCGTTCTTGGATACTACTGATCCTATCTCTAACGAGTCATTCTAATTGGATATTACTAATCCAATATCTGATGAATTCTTTCGTATGGTTCTAATGTGTCATGTTCTCGAGCTCTGTAAACCAAAGCTCTGATACCAACTGTAAGAACCCGTAACTTCCCCGTGAAGGAAAGAGCGGATACTTTGAGAACAACACAAAAAAGAGCTCAGACGGAAGAACATTTCATTGTTATTACAACAATTCCATCAGATACAAGAATATACAGAGTATAAATGAACAAATTACATTCGACAAATATCAGAGATTACAATAAATTACATAGCAGCGGAAAAATATACAAAAGCACAACTGAAAGTGATACACGGATACAGAGCTTTCCGAGCATCGTTCCAGCTGCAAATCAGGATCCTGTGAATATAAATCTGCAAAACCAAAACGGCTAGCTGCCCGTATGGAAAATAGAGGCACCCAGAGTTTAGGTTAAAACAATAAACTCCAGGTCAGTCATGGGACTGGTGTGAGAACTAAAACAGTTATTTAAAACTTTGCTTTAAAAGATAGTAATTCAAGGGACCACGCCGTATAACACGGAACGGGTTTCCTCCCAAGAATACTAGTGCATATAACAAAACAGCGCAATGCTCTTTGGAAAAATGAAGCTATTATAAGACCCAGGTCCCATCACACAATGCAATACAAGCCGGAGGATAGGGTTTTTACCTTATAACAGCCAAAGCATGCTTGATACGTTTAAAACACATTATTTGATACTATTATAGGTGTATAGTGTCAAAACAATTTCAATCATAAATATCAATCATAGGCGGCGTGAATGACCCATACCACTATGTCGCCGTACTAGGTTCTACAAATAAAACCGAATTATCACGTATTGGAAATTGGATTCCATCATGAGTCATGGCAAGGGGCAAGCTCCTCTCCACGTTCGAGACACTCTAGCAAATGTCCCAGGACCCCACTATGATCCTTGGATCTTCAGGGCCGGTCCTCTCTTACTTTTGAGGATTGGCAATTCCTGAACACACGTTTCCCGGTCCTTACAGACTTATATCCGAGGCGCCTCGCATTCCAACAACCACACAGGTGAAAAGTATATAAATGTCAGGGCTGGAAGGTCACTGACACCACCCTAGATAGAAAGAAACGTCGTGCTCTCCCTGCAGTCACTATCCCGTTTTTGACTCATACCGAGGTGTGAGGCTCGCGAATTCACGCTATACACAAAGCTACGCCACACAGGCCATGCTTTGATCATCAACCACAAGACTTTGCTTTTCAACAGAAGCCTTGATCAATTTGCCACTTACGCGTGCCAAACTGGCAATTCACTCCATGCGACTGATGTCCATCGATATACAACCTCTGAGCTCGTACGTCTCAGAGAAGGGCGT
The DNA here is from genome assembly GCA_030737875.1 of Allium sativum. Taxonomy (NCBI): domain Eukaryota; kingdom Viridiplantae; phylum Streptophyta; class Magnoliopsida; order Asparagales; family Amaryllidaceae; genus Allium; species Allium sativum. The sequence goes on along the minus strand of CM060916.1, from coordinate 340,788,115 downwards.
TAAGCAAGAGAATAAATTCTCTGCCGCCAAACAGATGTATATTTAATAGAGATCAATCAACACAGAATAAAATCCAATGTCAGACACACAATCCATTTACAAGTTCGCTCTGGGTCTGAACGAAACCGGAGGCACTTTCCTCGCATATCCATCCATCTCCAAGTACGTTTGGACGATCACCAACTGTTTCCCTCATCTTGGGTGTACAGCCTAAACAAGATCATCAGTAATCACCCAAACGATGTGAAGACTTCCGGTCTTCAACCACCGTCTTCATCTTCGACATCTCGTCGAATCGGTTATTCAGAATGGGTATAAACCCGGCTTTTCTGAATAACCCACGTATATGATAAAATATGTTACACAAACACAACAAACGCCTCATTCCAATTCAGAATATTCTTTTATTCACAAAATCACATTCTTAGGGAAAGGTTCCCATTAATTTTATCCAAGATAAATTCTTCTAAATTTATACTTTAATCTTCCTTTGGATATCATTTCAAACTAGTCGGGATTAGCGAACCACACCGAAGTAATTATTTATTTTATTTCCCGATCCCAACCTATATATCCCATGGAGCAAAACTGGTAATACTCCATATCTAACACCACGGTGTTATCGGTAAAATTAATTACCATTTCACGTTCAAATCTAATTAAAGATTTAACTATCGCTTTGGAGCAAAACTGGTGGTACTCCATTCTCGATCACCTTTCAGATTTGATAATTTAAATTATCAATTCACATTTCAATCTAATTAAAGGTTCATTAAAACTCCACTTAGTTTCAATCTTCCCAAAAATCAATATCCTGCCTTTAACTGGGTTAAAGAACCAATGTCATCTAAAACACGATTCACGACAAACCAAATCATATTTGATATTAAATACAAGGCTCTAAATAGAAAATATATCGGCTTATATTCAATATCAAATTCTGAAACCAACATATATCGTATTGGAAATGACGATATAAAATATATCTTTCAAATTCCCATAACAATATCTGTATAGTCACGAAATCCAACATCGAAATATTCCGAAGATAATTTCGATTCAACTCCAGTCCAATTCACGTATTGGGAATATCGATTATTTTTAAAACCACATTCAAATTCAATTTATTTATTTCAAAAATAAATTGATTTTAATTCTAGTTCAAAACTAGTTCATTTCGATAAAAATCTATTTTTATCTTTTCAAATGTGGAATTTTTCACCCCAGTTCTTTCGAATTCACATATTATGATGTTACACAAATTATTAATATTTTTAATAATTTTATCAAGGCCCGTACTGTCGATTTCCATCAACGGCCATCGAACTGCACTTACAGCGACCTTTTCCAAATTTTATTTGGACACAATTCCAAATCCGACCATTAGATTTCAAATTTTTAATATTCATTGGAAAGCTCTTTTCGATACGAACCCAACGGTTCCGGTTTTAGGAGAATCCGACGGTCGGATCTCCCGCAACGTCAATTCGAAGTTAATGGTCGAAATTCACGAACTGCCGCGGCGCGGCGCGTTCTATTCAGGCCATAATATATATAATATATATATATTACATATATTTCGTCGATGTCCTTTTTAAAACGTATTTTATAAATCGTTTTAAATTCGTTTTCAAAACTATTTCAACGCTACGTTCAATTTCAAATCGATTTGATTTCAATTCAATTCGAATTCATTTCAATTTTATTTAATTCGTTTCAATTCAATTCAATTTGAATTTACCTTCTATTTAATTCAATTCGAATTCATTTCAAATTGATTTCAATTCAATTTCAGTTCGTTTTAAATTTCATTCAAAATGATTTCAATTTCGTTTTTAATTCATTTTCAATTTAATTCAATTTGAATTCATTTCTATTTAATTCGAATTCAAATTCACTTTCTATTCAATTCGAATCGAATTCATTTCTAATTGATTTCAATTCAATTTCAGTTCGTTTTAAATTTCATTCAAAACGATTTCCATTCGTTTTAATTCAATTTCAATTTTATTCAATTTGAATTCAAATTCACTTTTTATTCAATTCGAATCGAATTCATTCTCTATTCGATTCGAATTCATTTCAAATTGATTCAATAAAATTTCAATTTGAAATTTTAATCTAATTCAATTTGAATTTCATTTCAAAATATTAAATTTTGAAATCACTTTTCAATATTCATTATAAAACGAATAAAATCGATACAAATATCGTTCGCGTCAAAATAACGCATCTCTAATCCACATAGCTTTATATTTTTCAAAAACTTCTTTATTCTATTCAACAAATGAATATTTATTCTATTCAACACATGAATCTATATTTCTTTCAACACTTGACTAATCTCAACAAATGAGTACTGTCAACACATGAATCTTATTTTAAAATATTCATTATTTTCCCGATTGGAATGAGGCCCAATCAATCACCATATAATGTTAATTATATGGATTCCATACAACACATGTATATAATAGCAACGATAACCAATCAACCATCATCCAAAGTGCACCACACAACTACATAAGCATCAAATATAAATAATCAACACTTACACAGTCTGTCGACCAATCGATCGACATACAATTAAATAATTGGGATTTGTGTACGCCAAATATCATCCCAACACCCGTGTGGGGTTTCAAATCAACAAACACATATTTTTATTCGTGCAGTTGGGCGATGTGTAAAATTTATCATCCCAATCAATATCAGTCAAATCAGTGTATACAAACAAATCGGCCGATTTGTTTATAAATATTTATTTACTCACATTCACGTTAAAAGTTATATTTTTAACGACAATTAATTTATTTCAACACATTACATTTTATTATCGATTTCACATTAACAACACAAACTAATTTCACAACACATCAATCAAACAAACAAGCCATCCATGGTCTGTGGATGACGGGTGTCTGGTGCTGCTAAGCACCGTCTGCATCCTAGTGTATATATATATATATATATATATATATATATATATAACTAGAAAAAGAAATTTAGAGTGAGAAGTTCTCACCGACTAGCTATCCCAACTCCACGACACTTCTATTGTAGGAAATCATCGCCCTTCTCGCCTTTTGTCACTTTCGTTGCCCGTAGCCACTATATACATAAAAATCACATTTTTATATTCTTGCCATGTATATAAAAATCATATTTTTATAATTACTCCATAGGATAAAAATTCTATTTTTACATCGCTACTATATAGATGAAAATTCTATTTTTACATCGCTACTATATAGATAAAAATTCTATTTTTATTCAACGGTGTTCATATAATAAAGATTATATTTTTATCACGCTATTCTCTATATAAAGATTTCGCCTTTTCAATATTGAAGATTTCGCCTTTTCAATATATAAAGATTTCGCCTTTCTCTACTTTAAAAATGTCGTCTTTCACTACATAAAAATATCGTCTTTTTATATCCTACCGTATAAAGATCACATTTTTATTATCTATATAATATGAAAATTATATTTTCAACCTTTTCATTTATATAACTCCACTTACATATAAAAGATTTTATTTTTAATATGCCATTTCTATAGTAAAGATCATATTTTTATTTTAAGACCCTATGTAAAAATTGAATTTTTAATTACAAAAACAAATAAAAATGATAATTAAACGCTCATCAGCGGACGAGGTGGTCGATGGAGGCCCAGGGGGTGCTCCATTGATCCGCGACAGCGAAATGGTGGGTGGTGCTCGCTGAAGGGAGGCAGTGGCTCGCTGTGGCGGGCTGGAGTGCGGATTTGGGGGCTGTGGAGCTTGCATCGAAGAGGAGGAGGAAAGGACAGGCGGAGGAGGAGGAGCTGGGGTCGCGACCTCTTCAGGTGGCGGGTTTTGTGCTCCAGGGGGGGCGCCGTCGATTGAGAAAGGGAAGAGGAGGGATCGAAGGGGGTGCGGGTGAAGGTGGAGGGGGAACCTCGGCGCGGTGGTCGGCGTCGAGACCGACGGGGCGGGGCTCCGCCCCCTTTTCTTTCTCTTTTTTTTTTTCCTTTTTTGTTGAATCGAATATGAACCCGGGGGGGGGGGGGCATAGAAGCTAAAAGGAAGAGAGATTTTTAATTTTATATTATTTAATTACAGGAAAAGTTGACTTTTTATTTCGACCTCTAAACGAGGTCCACCGCCTGTCGTCCATAGCGTTTCACCCCCATTCCGAACACTATGCGATATGTATCGTAAGCTGATTCGATCGTTTCGATCAGTTTTCGTCAAAATCAACATATAACTCTATATATTGATTTTGAACGCGCATTTCATTTTTCCGGGGTCACATACTAACTCTATAAATCCCAAAAAAATATTTTCTAGCTTCGTATTGATGATACGGTCCTAACAAACTAATTTCGTCAAATTCTGAGACCGTTTGAAAAATGACCATTTTCTAGTCGATTAAAATCAACTGAAACTGGTCAAACGCGTTTTCCTTTGCCACGCTCACATATTGATTCGAAAAATTATGAAATTTGGAATTTAACAATAATTTGACATCACGGACCCAACAAAAGTGGTTTCGTCGAAATCCGAGGTCGTTTGCAAAATGACTATTTTCAAGGGCCGAAATTCCATAGCGACTATTCAGAATTTTCAACTGGACATATCTTTTGATTCTCGCTATGAAATTTCAATTTTTCGGATTCGTTGGAAAGATATTATCAATTAGATCCTATAATTTTTGGTTTCACTAAAATCCGGTTTATTTTGCACCCGGAATATTCAATTGAAGTTTGAAATCGAATTATTGAACTACCGCGCCATTTTCAATTCTATTTATAATTATATATAATTATTATATTCAAACGACGACGTATATAAATATATACGTTCGATTCTATTCAAAATAAATTTCTCGTCGATATTATTTAAAATAATTCATTTTAGATGTTCAAAATTCGCTAAAATTGCCAAAATAAAAATTTTAAAACTGGCCCAGATTTTCGGATTGTTACACTAAGGCATTAGAATGGTTTGTTACTTGGGATTGACTCACTCTTCCTCTAGGAAAAGAAGCAAAGAACTAAGACCGGAAATCTCGATGTACAAAGATTCCTAAGAGGCGCCCCATTTTTACTACTTGAATAAAAGATTATATAGGTGTAAACATTAGGGAGAAAGCTACGCACCTATTGTTGTCTCTCCATTGTCCCAAAGTAGCCAAATATGCCTAATGGTTAATAAGGATACCCCGATCAATCACTACAAGAAAACACTAATTTAGCGTCATATATTTTGAAGCGGAAATTTCCGTCGTTAATTTGCGATGGATTTACATGTGATCTGCAAGGGATATTTTTTTTGTTTTTCCAACCTTTTTTCTTTTATTTATTACTGTCGTTTTCTGTCATCGCTCGCTAAGTCATTGCAAATTGTGTTAAATTACCGACGGAAAATTTCTGTCGCTACTTTCCGCTGCAAATTCAGGCAGAATACCGACGAATATTTATCGAAGCTATTTTGCAGCAGAATTCCAACATATTTGCAAGAGATGTTTATATTATTTTTTTAAGATATACTTTAATGTTTTTTTTAATAATTATTAACATGTTCAATAATTAATAATTAATAATTAATTTGTTCTAATTAATGATTTTTAAGTTGTAATAAATAACAATTTACGTTCTATAATAAATAACTTATAATCATTGCTTATTTAGAATTAGCAAAATAATCTTTGTTCATAACTAATGCAATTACTAAATTCACAATTAATTCTTTTGATTTCGTCACAAATTTCAGTTAGTATCACTATCAGAAAATTTACATTTGACCGTATATTATTTTAACCGCATATTATTTCAGCGCTTTCATTCGTTTGGTGTCCTGTTCAACAAAAATCATAAAATATTTATGAAACGCTGTATGTTCTCGACAGTATTTCGGCTGCTTCATTTTCCATTTTTCCATCCGCTTCTTTTTTTTATCCCGCTTCTTCTTTCATCTTGTGAATGAATTAAAACCCTAAACTTATCCCCTTTTCTCTTCAAATCAATATTCATCCTCTATCTTCACACTATAAGACTGGGTGAATAGGTAGTCAACGACTGATCCCTTCCTCTTCCTCCTGGAGAGCTACTTATCTCCTGCTCTTGGTAAGAATCTCCTCATTCGATTTTTAAAAATCGAATTTGATATTGCTTTTGATTTAATAATAATCGTTTCTGAAATTCATTCCAGTTTGAACTAATTTGAGTTCTATTTTGAATTTCCTTCATTTCTTGTCTATTTTGGGATTTCGAACTCCTTAATTTTACATTTTGTGCTAATATGAAACCGTGTTTAATTTTTAACTCAATATTAGGGTTAACTGGCTGGATGGGAAGAAATATGCTTTTGGTCGTTAGTCTTGATGAAACAAGTTAAAATAACAATTTCATACAAGTTAAACCTTCATTTATTGTTTTTTATTCAAGTTTTTGAGTCGGGTCGGTTTGGTGAACTTTAGATGGATTTTTTTATGACATTTAGTATCACCCAGACCTGGCCAAAGATGCATTAAGTTCTGTTTGATTTTTAGGGAAAAGATTAATAGAAACCTGGAAAAAAATTAATTTATAAGGAATATTTTTGTCTATACAGTTGAAAAAATCAAAAATATTTTAAATTAAACATTTTGGTATTTTTAGTCCTGTTAGATTTAGTTTTGTAGTGTTTGATTCTCATTGCCAGCACATAATACTTTACATTTGTTTAAAATTGCATGCATGCTAATCCATACAAGCCAACTAGTTGAATAAAAAGGCTCCAAAAGGACAATTATTCGCCTAAAATCTTATGCCCTTAGCTTCCAAAACCTCATCGGTTTGAACATAATATTCATAAGCTTTACACAAACTTGATAAGAAGGTATCATAAGCGGTTATAAGATAAGATGTTAGAGCAATAGACGTTAGTGTTTCCTTGACAAAACAGAAGAGGAAAATAAATAATATTTGTCTATTGGCACCAAAAATAGTGGCATGTGCACATTGAGTGGTGTATCAACATTTTGGCACTGCATGAGATAACAGGGAGTTAGATTGTACCATTAGCTCTAAAGCTTTATTAGTGTTAAATTTGCATAACGAGGATACATGCTACCCATTATCCATTGCTTTAGTGCTCATATATTACCAAGATCTCTTTATACGGGCATAGTAGGGTGTATGATAATCGCAACCAATATTTTCTATTGTGCATCTCGTGACAACTATGATTACATGTGTTTTATCATACAGTAATTAGAGTTGGTTTGCACTGTTGCATGGCTTGGTTGATTCATGGAATAATTGCAAGGGTTCTCAACATCAGAGGTATATTTTTTATCTTTGTGAAGTTTTGTGTTCTTACTGGTGTTGATTGCTGCATAGATGCAAGTGTCACTTGTCCAGTGGCAAGTGATTCCTTAGTGTAGAACAGGCTGAATGTGTTTTATTTTCATAATAATAAGTTTGCTATTCATGTGTAACTATGGACAGTTGACTTTACGTTCTCTTTATTTGTGTTTAAGACAATGTTATGTTTAATTTTGTTTTGGTGCATATTGATTGCAAATATTGGGCTTTCTTTATCCTTTGTATAGCTCTGTGTTATTGATTTAATAATACAAAGGCAAATGGCAATTTAAATCATGATCCCAAAAAACGAAATAAACAAAAGCGGGAGAGTGGTTTAGATTTTAATAATAGAGTAATGGTCTTACTGACATTCGAGAGCTGCTTTTATTATTCAGGAATTTGTTGGTGTCCTAATTAAAGATGAATGTTTACTTAAGATCAGAAGTATGTGTTTAAGGTGAATAATTACTTTATTCCCTTTATGTTTTGTTATAATTTGGCTTGGTAACTAAATTAAACATTTAGCTGTAACTTTTGAAACAGAATATATCAACCACTTAAAATCCATCTATTTTATCACTTTGCTAAAAAAATTGAAGTTTATTTTAGTCTCTGTCTGGTAAGTTAAACTAGGTGCTAATTTTGTCAGCAACCAGTAAGAAAAAAGAAAGAAAGCACAAGGTGAGGTAAGTTTAGTTTAATCTACTATCAATTTTGTACTTTTTCAATGAAAATATTTAGCATTAGACCCGCTTAATATTCATGAAAAGGAAGCTAGGGATAATGCGATAAGAAAAATGGATGAGAAAAAAATGTCTACATTGGTGAACATGAAGCTCTACAAATTTTACCCAGTTTCAACCCCTGACACACCTGATTTAAGCTCCATGAAGGTAAAAAGTTGCATTCACATTTCCTTCTCTCTTTTATTTAGAATGCGCTGTAACTATCTTTTTCCTTGAAATTATTTTAGGGAACCAACATGGTGAAACTGTCAGCATGGTATTTATGCATGTTAAAACTGTGACTATGGATTTATGCATGTTGAAAGTTTGAAACTATCACCATGGTATTTAATTTTGAAGATATATAAGAGGACCTATTTCGCAGGTACATATTGTATTTTTTTTTATGATTCTTATTTTGTCTGCATGCTTGGAAGATAACAAGGAAAAGACAAAGCCAATTATTTATTTCTCATTTTAGCCATCTACAAATAGTCATTTACGGATTTAATGTTTCTTAATCTTTAGTGGCTCAAATTACTATATTCTACATTTGAGTTCATTGACCTATTTGCTAATTTTCCATGAGATTGGACTTAATCTTTTGTGTTTTCTTTATGTTGTTTTATATTTACTTCCATTTATACGTTGTTTTTTCCCTTTTAAAGACGATGTGCATCCCCAAAGGTTATAGACTTTGATCTATTAACTTGTATACAAGGAGATATTAAAATGCCACTATTGCCAGTATAAGCCAGGTCAGATTTTAGTATTATGTATTTTCATTCATTGTTGTTTTTAATGGGGTATAATTGGTAATTGTCTTGAAAAAATTAGGAAAATTTATATTTTAATTGGTTAAATTTGATTGAAAACTGAATACTGAATCATTGTTTGACTAAATTTATTTATTTCCCATTTCTTGTCATCCCCAAATAATCTTTTTACTGTTTTTTTTTTTTTTAACTAACTTTTACGTGGTTTAAGTTACTATTTTTAACATTTGACTTCATTGGCCTAATTGCTTATTCTTCATGAGGTTGTAGTTGATCTTTGTGAATATTTTCTCTCTGTTGCTGTTTTATGTGTGTACTTCCATTTATACGTTGTTTTTTCCTTTGAAGAAATATGGACATCAACAGAGGTAATAAATTTTGATTTATTAACTTATATACAAGGGGATACTAAAACAACAGTACTGCCATTACCTTTATGCAACTACCTTATGCGTTTTACATTCCTTTCCCAAAGAATGGTTTTGGATTTATGACTCAAAATTTATATTTTAATCCGAATTTTTCTTGTGCTTTTATTGCTTGATTAACTCATGGATATAATACAGCTGTCTTAGTAATTCAGAAAGAGATCACTAATAAATATAATCTGTATATGTTACCTTTTACACTAGCTTTAATGCAATTCATGCATGCAGCTCTTTGTTTGGTGTAATACAAAGAACCTGAACACATATTGACATTAATTATTTTGGTACATTTGGTGGATTCCATTTTTCTTAGACATTCTTATCATAATAGTTGAGCATAAATCATATATCAGCTGATTGATCATCTCTTGATTTCTTTCTATAATCTTATTACCTTTTGCTTAGTTATGGAAAAAATTTCCAACTTTATTATCTTGTCTGCTTTAAAAGTTTATTTTTAGCACTGGAAGCAATTTTCTTTTTTTATGCTTCGATATTAAATCTACCCTTTTTGAAACAGTATCCAGTTTAAGAACTCTTCTTGTAATACAATTCAGCAACAAGTTTACATGTAGATACTTTATTTTTAGGCTTTTACATTAAAATGCAGATATAAATTGCATGTGTAATCGAAATACATGGTTTGTTGCCACTTTTCAAACAATGTTCTCATTTAATTACAAATCAGATATTATGCTTTCCCTTTCTTACAAATAAAAAGACGTGTAAAATGATGACAAACCAATATGCTTTAGTGCTTTATACGGTTTTTGCAATATTTTTGATTGGTAGGGTAATGAAAGCATGAGGGAAGAGAGCTTAACTCAAATGGTAAAAATATGTTATATTATTGTCCCAACATTGTATAAAAATATTATCTTTAGTGTTAATGCAGTTCAGTTTGATTAATAAGCGATTTGTTACAGTGGGATGAGAACGATGAGGTAATTGCCAATGGAGGAATCCTGTCAAGTGATTGGAATGAGATTTTGAACGAAGTTCTTTTAAGTCCCAATGCCATAACATTTAAGTAGTTTATCAAATAAAGTCAAATGCTTTCTTTGTGGAGATCTGCCCCTGCTTTGGTTCGTATCAAAGATATGATTTTTGTTTCCCATTTTATGTATATGTTGCTTAAAAATTGATATCAAACACGGGGACACAATTAGTTAACATATTCTTTTAAATTCTTTTGGCAGAGTAAATCCTATAGCTCAAAACAAAATGCAGCTTGTATGATTTGGATAGGAGTGGAGAATTAGTTGGTTTGATAGTAACAAGGCCTACTACACATATGTCAAAAAGGACTCGGTTTCTCTTTCATCATGAATATTGTTGCAACTAACAAAGTGTTTAGTCTGGAAACCATTTCTGTTAACAAGCAAGTTAAGTAGTTAATCTTCATTTTGCTTTGGTTGCTCTGTTAAGTAACGCATTTAGTTGCAAGTCTGGTTGACATAATATTCTTGAAGTATTTGTTTAATGTAGAAGGGGCCATGTATATAAGTATCTAGAATTTCCTTGAGCAATACGAGTTAATATTCCATTTGCAGTATCCTTTGAACCCAGGAAAAAAGATAAAATATTAACCATGAATGATATAGTATTTGTTGATGCTTCTTTATATGAACATTTTTTATTATATAAAATTTCAGCAGCTAGATTGGAAATCCTATGTATAGCAAAGGTGATGACAATACTTAAGGGCCATGATAGAGTTTTGCGTTCGCTTTCGGTTTCATGTTTGCTTGTGACTTCGTCGTCGTCATCTTCGTAAGTTGGTTGGGTATCTTAGACTTATTTTGGTGTAAATATGACGTTATGTGGTTTTAGTATGGTTATAGATGATATTTGTTTGTATTTGGGATAATGTTACCACCAACTGAATAGTTTTGTTCATAATTCAGCTTGGTGTATGAATTGATGAAGTATTATGGATGTTGTGATTTTTGTGTATGTGATTATGAATGTTCTTTTTAAGTCTAAATTAATATTGTTGGTAAATTTATCTTTGTTTTTTTAATATGTTATTTATTTCAGTGTTCACAGTTGAATGATATATATATATATATATATATATATATATATATATATATATATATATATATATATATGTATGTATGTATGTATGTATGTATGTATGTGTAGCAGATCAGAAGGAGAATAGCGGCGGATTACCAACAAAAAAAATGGAGGTTAAGTTTTCCTCAATTTAATTTCCGTCGCTAATCCTTTGCTGAATTGTAAGGGTTTTCCGATAAAATACTTGAAATAGCTTTATTAGTCAAAATAATTTGTCGCTAATTCCTTGGCAATTAGTAAGGGTTTACCAACGTCTTTTATAAATAATAATTTATTATAAATTACTTATCCGTCGGTAAATAAATTAATTAAATCAATAAATAAAATTATATTTTTATTATATAAATAGTATAATGATGGAAAACTGTTGGAAAACTCACGCTAAATTCCGTCGCTAAAATTTGACACAATTACCGTCATGGTTTTTACCGACAATAGTGGTATGCAGGAAATCCGTTGTTAAAACCAAAATAGCGACGTATTGGAAGAGGATTTTGCCGCTGCAAAATCAGCTTTTTCTTGTAGTGAATTCAGTACGCCCCCCCCGGCATATCCAACTTGATGTCCCAATGATCGTTTCGAGATAGTGCCCAGATCGTTATGTCTTTCGTGCGGGTCAGAACTTACCTGACAAGGAATTTCGCTACCTTATGACCGTTATAGTTACAACCGTCGTTCATCGGGGTTTCGGTCGCCGGCTCCCCTGTCATCAGGTCACCAACTTCCTTGACCCTCCGGCACTTGGCAGGCATCGTGATGGGAGATTGTGTGTTCCTAGAGTTGATGATTTGTTGAGATCAGTTTTAGAGGAGGCTCATCACTCTTGGATGACCATCGATCCAGGCGATGATAAGATGTATAGAGATACGAGGAGGGTTATTCATTGGATATGGATGAAGAAAGACATGGAAGAATATGTAGCTTAGTGTATGACTTGTCAGCGAGTGAAGGCTGAGCAGAGGAAGCCAGATGGATTGCTTCAGCTCTTAGATATGCAACAGTGGAAGTGGGAAAGTATCTTGATGGACTTTATAGATGGGTTACCCGGATCGAGGAAGGGTAACACTAGCATTTGGGTTATAGTCGATAGATTGACTAAGAGCGCTCACTATATCCTGGTTAAGAGTAAGCGGACGACAACTTGGTTAGCATCAGTGTATCCTAGAGAGATTGTCTGACTTCATGGAGTACCCTCTAGTATTCTTAGTGATTGAGACCGCATCTTAACAAGCGAGTTTTGGAGGATCCTATAGGAGGCATTAGGGGCACAACTACAACTTAGTACCGCCTATCATCCTTATATAGATGGACATACGGAGAGGGTTTATGGGATTCTCGAGGATTTATTATGTCTGTGTATCCTAGACTTCAGAGGGACTTGGTAGGAGCATCTTTCGTTGGCAGAGTTCACATATAATAACATCTATCTGACGAGTATTGGTATGGCTCCATTCGAAGCTTTATATGGACCACCCTGCAGACCACTTACATGTTGGTAGGAGTCCACGGACAAACTTCTATATGGACCTGAGATGGTTAGAGAGATCTCTAAGAAAGTAGATTAGATTTGGAGGTGGATGAAGGTAAGTCGGGACAGGCAGAAGTCATATGCGGATCAGTGGAGGACAGACCTAGAGTTTGAGTTAGGAGATGTGGTTTTTATTAAGGTACCACCATTAAGGAGTGTTGTTCAATTTGGCTCGGTAGGGAAACTGGCGCTGAGGACTATAGGGACATTCCCTATAGTAGAGGGGATATGTCAGATGACCTACAGAGTTAGACTACCAGAGAGATTGGCAGGAGTTCATGATGTGTTCCTTGTTTCACACCTATGGAAGTGTCTACATGATTCCACGATAGTAATAGAGCTGAGGATACCGAGATAAAGAGGGAGGCATCAGTCGGGAGAGTTCCTACTTAGATACCAGCATCTTAAGTTAAGAAGCTATGGAATAAAGAAATCAAGCTAGTTAAGATTCAATGGGAAGAAGATAGCAACAACGCGACTTAGGAATCAGAGGATAGGATTCGTGCTTCTTTTCCATTTCTCTTTGAGAGTACGCTTTTAATTCTTTCCTAAGCTTTGAATTTGAATATATTTTTCCTATCGTTTGAATCATAAGTCTTAGCTAGAAGGCTATGGATGGTAGGAAATGGTTTAAGACATGTAAATTAACATGTTATGGTTGATTGGATTCACGTGGATGCAAGTGTTTGCTAGTGGATGTAGTGGATGCATATACACACACTAGGCACTAGTTAGGGACTGGCTGAACTAGGATACTTACATACTGCATAAGGATGTGTGCACATTTTAATTTATTGTAAGGATAAAAAATGGTTGAATCATCACTTGGATGTTGCATTTCGATGAATGGTTGTTTCATACATATAGAGTTTTATATGTATCATTAGGGTTCCTTTACATACATATAAGATGCATGGCCATACATGATATGCATTAAGGAGGTCAACTAAATAAGTGGACCACCTAATTTTTGCATTAGCTTGGGGACATATACACAACATGTTTGTATATATTCATGAAAAGCTTTATAAAATCTAAGGATAATGGATGTCAGCGATTGATGGTTGATAGATGGGTGTAGATAATGGTTGATAACATTCATAACATTATTCTAGCTTTGGAGATTTCGAGGAAGAAATCCTTTAAGGATAACACCCCGAATTTTAATAAACAATAATTAAATAGAAAAGAATAATAAACCAGATATTAATTAAGATAATATTCAAAAATGGGCATAGGGGATTTCACCATTAGATCCGTTACGAAATTCTGGTTCAGATAGACTTTTAGTTTGCGTAAAACGGACAAAAAATTAACAAGATATGATCAATTGAAGTTTGAAATTTAAAACCAGAAATTAAATAAATAATCAAACCAAAATCAATGGACTAATGTACGACCCGTCCCATAACAGGTTGATCGTGTGGTCGACCCAGGATCCATGTGGGTCGACCTATGTAGTGGGGTGGGTCGACCCATATGGATGTCAGGCACGATTTCGTGCATGGCATGAAATCAATGTTAATGTAACGTTCTGGAGGATTCTATTGACGTGTTTTTGAGAGCTGTGATTGAAAGCCTAATAATCCTAGGATTATATTTTCCTCCTACACCTATAAATTGATTTGTACTCCTTACTTTTTCCCTAAATTTCTCCTTCTTCATCTCCTCAACCTCCACTCCACCTATGCTCTAAAATAAAATAAAATTGGGAAATAGATCGGAGTGTTGCCCAATTGTAGATCGGAAGGATTATTCTTCTACCAAAGCCTTTCCTGGATTTGCAATCTTTTCCTATGAGTTTTATGTAATTTTTAGATCGGCTATTTGCATAGGAAAGATAGGGCGGTAAAATAGATTAGATCTACAAGTTTTATGTTTACAATATTTGTAAGTTTATTTTTCTGTAGGTTATTATAATCTATTTGATGTCTATGTTTATTCCTTTTTAGTTATTTATTAATTGTAAGCAATTCTTCTTCTTTTATCCCTTCTCTGTTATGATTTTATTTACAGGCTTGCAATGCCCTATTTTATCTATTTCTGAGTCTAGGCCTTACGAGTAGCCTAGACCAATTTTCCCATTTTTATTCATTATGCGCTGAGCCTAAGCCTAATGAGAGAGCCTAGGCCTTTATCGATTAATTTACGAAAAAATTGGAATAATGTCAAAGGTAAGTTAAAAAGGGATTTTAGGCATATTGGAAATTGATGAATATTATAATCAAATAATGGACTGTAAATTGAGATAAACCTTAAATAGAGAATATTCAAACTTAAGAACTGGAATAGGTTGAACTTAGTTAAATGCATTTGGGGATGGGTTGTATAAAAGAACAACGGTAATAGAAATGTTAATACAACCTAGGATATAATGTGTGGTTATATTGGGCTTATCAATATGACTCAAATGTTTTAAGTTAAAATTATGAAATTAATAGGCTACGATAAGGGAGTCTGCTCCCACAGCATGGGGCTGATTGGGGAAGATAAGTGGCTCATAGATTAGGTCTGCCCCGGCAGCGTAGGGCTGATTGGGGAAGATAAGTGGCTAGTAGATTAGGTTTGTTCCGGCAGCGTGGTGCTGATTGGGGAAGATAAGAGGCCTAATAGTATAATGATTACGGATTAAGTCTAGGGGTGACTTGTGTCAATTGCATTTTTTGTGGGGAACACGTATCTGTCAATAGCCCTTTGTTATCACAGAGTCTCACACTAGGTAGAGGCTAGGACACGCTTTACTGAACTGGATAGTAAGTGGTTCAAAAGAGGTGTGTACGGGCGCGTTCCGACGGAACGGTGAGCGTGCATCGTTCTAATTAGGGAAGATAAGTCGTTGTAACGCTATGATTAATGGTTATTTTCTTTTAGTTGATAGATTCGGGATTGATAACCCTGAATTCCATAGCTGGCGCATGTTATCACATTTTGGGTAAAGTAGTTAATCGAGGGTAGAAATTAGGTAAAGCCTAATTGTGATATTTTGGTAGTTGGTGCATTAATTTTCGGATATGAATGAGAAAACTATCTTATTTCATGCTATTCTTTCTTGTTATTTCATTTATGCTTTTTGCTATTAGAACTATTCATCTGTCTAATAGCTTCCTTAACTTATGCTCATACTAAAAATTACTAGAACTCACTAGACGTTTGTCTAACCTAGTTTTTTTTCTCCTTCTCTCTTCCTTTCCCCCCTCCAGGTTCATAGGGTGGAGGGTCTCAGTGGTGATTCTTGACTATTTGGTTTAGGTTGCATTCAAACTCTTTCCAGATTCAAGTATTGGTTCAGTTCTTGTTTTCTAATCATTGTATTGACTTACGAGGGGATGTTTTATGGTTTTACTTATGTACCCTGATATTTTCCATGAGACAATATGTTTGTTTCATGACGATGACTATCTGGTATTTTTAAAAGTAATAAGTGTTGTGACTTGATTTTCTTATTTTAATAAGTATTTTAAAATTTTCCGCCATGTTTTATAGTTCTGACTTGTGAATTTTAGTCTCTGTGTTGTTACTACATACCTAAGCGCTTCACAAAGCTTAACGCATCCTCGTATGGGTGACATTAAGGGAAGTGGGGTGTCATAGTCCTCTTCTTTCTTAAATAAATAGGTCAACTTCTTTTAACTAAACGATATCCTTCATAATATAAAACGATGCAATCACGATACAACTAAGATAAATAAAAGGATAGAGTCAAGGATAATAATGGTATAATGGATCTAAAATAACTTCTAATTTAAATCATTTCGAAGGTGATAATTTGCCTGCATATAACCATTGAGTTGAGTGTGAAGCCTCTTTATCTCTTGTTCCAATTCCAAGGCATAAGTAAAGCCATAGTTGGGAGACGTTCGTCTATCCACAATCCAAATTCACATCTATTTGGATGTAGCGGACAACGATAGTATCAATGACTAACATTGTTTCCATGTCGAACGACTAAAAGTGGTGCTTTAAAACTATAGAAGCATACAACATTCACAGGTTGAACCTCATCAACGTCGACGACGTTTTGGACCGGAGGAATCAAACTTCATGTTGGTACGTTGAGGAGGTAGATATTACTGCTAAAGATCTACTTGCATTTGGTGCAACCCTACTTCAAGCTCTTTTTGTTGCAAATCGTCATAATGTCGCTTTTTCATTTCACCACGAAGTCCATTCTCTGGGTGAAGATGGATTAGGATTTGATGGTCCAAACATAATGTCAATGTAATCTTATGAGCTTGGATACTCAATTAGAATTTTCCGAGTTGATTTAAACTTGTGGCTTATTTTACCTCACAGTCATTGGTATTTATAACTACAAAGCAATGAATGCTCAACGTTTGTTTGAAATATAAGTGAACGCTGCCAAATGATTAAAAAAACCATGCAACGTGGCTATAGTGACTGACTGTGACCAGACACTATAACCACGTTTTTTACAAAGAATCCCCATTATGATATGATTTTTATGATAGTGCAACACGGCTATGGACAATTAAGACAATGGAACATGCGCAACGTGGCTATAGCGGCTGACTATGACCAGACATTATAGTCATGTTCTTTATAGAGAATCTCCACTACCATATGATTTGGTTGATAGTGCAACGTGGCTATGAACAATTAAGACAAAGGAATCATGCAACGTGGCTACAGTGATTGATCGTGACCAGGCACTTTACAACTACGTTCTTTGTAAAGAATCTCCACTGTAATCATGTTCTTCACAGATAAACGTTGAATAATTAAAGGATAAATGGTATTAATACCATTTATATGATTCATCTTCCTTACTCGTATATGTACAAAAAATTCTGATAAAAGAAAATAATGGCTGCTGAAGATCCTATATTTTTTGACGATAGTGATGACAGCTTCGATGAAATGATGGAAGACCACTTCCGATGTGAGAGAGAGATAACTTTGTCTATGCTACAACAAGGTCAATCAAGTAGGAAACATGGAGGATCGGTTATTGGTCATCTTTGCAAAAATCGAAGGCATTCCCTCCACAATCGAAGACTATTTTACTTCGAATCCAACATACAATGACGTCGATTTCAGAAGAAGATTTTGCATGCACCGACCGTTGTTTAGGAGGATACGACAATAAATTCAACAACAAGATAAATACTTCATATTAAAATAGAATGCATCTCGTATTATGGGACTTACAAGTATGTAAAAAAATGATAGTTGCCATGCGGATGCTTGCATATGCAGGACCGGAAGACGCTCTAATGAAAATCTATGTTTAGGAGAAAGCACTGCACAGGATCTCTAGAGCATTTCCGTCAAGCGTTCGTCGACATTTATATTAATCAATACCTATGTAGACTAAACGAAGCTGACATTACAAGATTAACAGAGATGCATGGCAGTGAATATGGCCGAGGATATTAGGTAGTATAGATTATATGCACTGAGAGTGGAAGAATTGTCCAAAGGCGAACGCGGAGCTTACCAAGGAAACTCTCATAGATCGACAATTATTTTTAAAGCGGTAGCTTTGTATGACTTTTGGATTTGGCATGCCTTTTATGCAATGCTAGGTTCTAATAACGATTTAAACGTAGTCGAACGATCTATGTTGTTTAATGATTTAGCAAATGGTACTTTAGCTTCATGTTCCTTTACTTTAGGGAGTAACACATATGACCATGTATATTATCTCGATGGTGGTATATACTCTAAATGGAGTAGTATTGTGAAAACAATTCCTAAGTAGCAAATAATCAACAATCAAGTTTGCAGCAATGCAAGAAGGACAAAGGAAGGACGTTGAAAGAGCATATGTTGTCCTTCAGTCAAGATTTGCCTTAATTAGTATTCCATGAAGGCTATGGGATCCACTTAAAATAACATAAATAATATGCACTTGTGTTATTCTACATAATATGATTTTGGAGGACGAAAGAGATACAGAAGAAGATTGTGTGTACAAAGGTGCTCCAGACGTTCCGAATATATGACATGATAATATGATTAGTAGCAAAATTGAACTTGAGTTTCATATTTTTAGCCAAATGGCATATCGAAGTGTTTAGCTCCATAAAAGACTACAAGCCGATCTGGTGAATCGTATTTGGAACTTTTATGGCAATCAATAAAAGATAAATTGTCATTGTTTTCTGTGCTACTAATGTTTTTCATGCTATTGTTT
The DNA here is from genome assembly GCA_030737875.1 of Allium sativum. NCBI lineage: Eukaryota > Viridiplantae > Streptophyta > Magnoliopsida > Asparagales > Amaryllidaceae > Allium > Allium sativum. The sequence goes on along the minus strand of CM060916.1, from coordinate 340,769,081 downwards.
GTAATTCTATTTTAAGTTGTAATTTTTAAATCAATAATTATACTGCATTTTAAGTTGGTTGAATTAAGTTCATAATATTACATCATTCATTACAATATAAATAGAATAATTCTACTAATGCAAATACAACTACATGACCTCTTCATGTCTACATCTAATTTTCCTCCTCATAAATTGTAACACCCCGTAATTTTATAACATTAAAATTCACAAATTAAAGTATACTTAATTTTTAGAAGAAGAATTAGGTGAAACGGGTAGCCCTATTATGTTCGTCTCAAAATTTTGGGTTAAAATAGACATTTAGTTTGCATGAAACGGATACCTTATGAAGATGTTATTAAGCCTTGAAGTTTGTATGCATATGAGAGAAATATATATATATATATAGATATATATAAATTAAATAAATAAATATTCCAAAAAGTTCAAAACAACAAATCGGGAGGGGGAATAGCCGAACCGCACCATTTTTGGAGTCGATCCGAGCAACGCTGGGTCGACTAGGGGTCGATCCAGGGTGTTTGGCTGTCAACCCATGGCCCGATTCGCGCTGAGGGCTGATGTTGCATGTGGTCCTGATGATTTCTGGATTAATCTAAGAGCTCTAATCGATCCTAGACATCTATATATACACCTTAAGACCTAACCCTAATTCATAAAATATTATCTATGACACCATTATGCTGTCAAGCTCTCTCTTAAACCCTAGCCGCCGCCTCTAAATTAAATCTCAAGTGTTCATACACAATTCAAATCAAAGTTTAGAGCTTCAACAACAATTAAAGAAGATTAATCAACGTCAATTCAACGTTTCTGCACCGATTTCAATTCATTAATCCTTTTCTTAAGCCACGAAAGGTGAGTACAATTATTTTCACAAATCTAATGGGATTATAGTAACATGAAAAAGTTGTAAAAAAGATTCATATATATGTTTGTAATGAAAATCTCACCAAGTCTTCACCTTTTTTATTCATGTCATCATATGCATATGTTTCTATGTAAAGTTCATACCTTTTATCAGTTTATTCAAGTTGAATCTTTTATTATGCCTCTATGCCAGTCTATATGCCTCTTTATTCCATGATGATGTTTTATTCCAATTTTCTATGAATTGATTCTCTCTTCTTACCCCTATTCCTTTTATTTGTGGATCTAGGCTACCTTCGAGCCTATATTAAAAATACGCACGAATGCGAATACGTGGGAACGATGTGGAATATTGGGAATATGGGAAATTTGGAAAATTGGATATTATTGGATATTTTGGATAATTGGATAATGTGTGAAATTGGCATATTTGGTTATGAATTACATGGAATTGATGAAATTGCCTAAAATTGTAAATTTGTAATTAAGGCTAATTAATGTGTAATTAGTGACAATTTGGAATAGGCAATATTATAGACATGATTATATGTTTAATTAGATATATATGACATGAAAATTGGGTATGGGTGAAATACGATGTTAATGAACCTTTGACACGAGGTTAGGCGCAATTGCGATGTAAGACTGCCCGAAACCGCCCGACAAATCCAGCGGTCACAATTGGACGTCTAATGTGAGAGGTCAAAGGAATGAATTGTAGGCATAACGGTTAATGACACGAGGTTAGACCCGGTTTGTAGCGTAAGACTGCCCGTAACCGCCCAGCAAATCCAGCGGCCACAAAGTGTTCGGTCTAATGTGAGAGGTCATGCACCGTTCGTCATAAGGAATGAATTAAATAATACTAACCATAATAAGACATGGGTATGGTTAGAGGGTTAAGTGGGGTGACATGTAAATTATGACATTTAAATATGGACTTAACCGGAATAAGATAGGACATGTAAATTATGACATGTAAGTATGGACTTAACCGTAGCATGTGTAAGACATGGACATTTAAATTAAAATGGTTAAGTGGGAGAAAAACTTAGTGGGGACCAAGCATAGGTGGGAGGCTTGTGTCGGATGGGGACCCGTTTCAACCAGTAACCCGTTTGAGTATCTAATTGGGCCCGATACTAGGCCGGGGTTGGGGCACGCTTACTGGGCTTGAATATAAGAGGTCAAAACGTGAATAGCGGTGGCAACGCAAGTCCAACGGGTTCATGTGCGTGCATGGGTCCAGGCTGGAACGTAAGACGTTGTTGCATCGTGTAGGTATGGCCGTGCATTTCATGTTGGTATCGGGGTTTCCACTTTGGGGAGTGATACACCCCACTGTGGGGCCAGCACGTGTGCCTACGGGGTTTAGGGAGCCAATCGAATGGGTAGATTAAGGGTAACTTAGCGGTGGTAGGAGCAAGCCGGCACCTACGATAGCAGCTAGGTACAAGTAACTACCAAGTTTGTCATGTGAGTACAGTTAGTGGGAAGGGATCAACCTCTAGTAAAAAGAGACTAGTAGATGTGCGGTGTAATTAAGTAATGTGGTGTAACTTAACAAAAGTGCGGTGCAACGAAATACATGTTGGTTGAGTTGGATAGTCCTTTGGGTGCTAGTCTGATGTTGACTTCGGTCTTCGGGGTTAGTACTTGGAGGGTTGTTCGCTTAGCCAAGGTGTAGGATTGTCTTAGTACTTAGGAACAAAATCATCTTGTCCATCCTTTTTATCTACCTTATCTAAGTTATAGCCATATCATGATGCCTATTTATGTCTTGATCATTTACCTTACCTATTATTTGTTAAAACTACTGGACCCACCAAACTTTATTTCTGACCCGTTTGTTTCCACCTCTTTTCTTTCCTTTCCCCCCTCGGGTTTGCAAGGAGGGAATACTACAGCTTAGTGCCGATTTCTTCCAGTTGCTTGAAAAGAGTAGATGTATCGCTTTGGACTCTCTCATATTTATGGCTTTGCTTATGCTCAGTGAGGATTTATGCATTTATGTTATTTAAGTATTTGCTTCTTTATGTACTTTGAAGTTTTTGGAAAAGACTATTGATCCTGTTGTAATGGTTTTGGAAACTACTTATGTAAGCTTGTTTTGAGTTATGATGCTATGAAATAAGTTTTATCTTCCGCTGTGTTGTTTTATTTATTTATTCTTGTAATTTATCTATTCTATACAACAATAACGCTCCATGGGCATTGATGCATTCCCTTTTTGAGTGACATTTATAGACATGGGGTGTTACACGTGGTATCAGAGCTATGGTTACAAGAACAGATAAAAAGTTTTGAAAAGTGTTTTCAAAAGTATTATTTTCCTAGAAAGTATTTTTCAAAAACTTGTTTTAAAGAAGCTATTTTCAAGGAAAGTTTACTTTAAAAAACATAATCCCCGCAAGCCTTACATCTCTCTTTCGCTTCCCTTGTTTTGAAACTCTTTCTTTTTCTTTTCAGCATGTCTGGAGCATCTGAGATACCAGAGGGTGTTCATGTACTCGGTTGGTTTCGTCAATATCTCGAGGTGTAACGAAAAGGAATTTCGCTCGATCTGAATCAGTCGCTAAACCGACCAAGACCGTTCGAAACGCATGATTGTTTTGAGAACACGACACATCGGAACGCAGACAGAAGAACATTTCATTGTATATTACAACAATTCCATCAGATTACATGAATATACAGAGTATTAATCAATATTACACATTATAAAATATCAGAGATTACAATACATTACATAACAGCGGAAAATAATACAATACACAACTAGAAGGAGATATACGTATACAAAACTTTCCGGATATCATTCCAGCTATAAACCAGGATCCTGTGAATATAAATCTGCAAAACCAAAACTACTAGCTGCCTGTGTCAAAATAAGGGCACCCAGAGTTTAGGTTAAAACAATAAACTCCAGGTCAGTCATGGGACTGGTGTGAGAACTAAAACAGTTGTTTAAAACTTTACTTTAAATCAGATATATCAAGGGACCACGCCGTAAAACACGGAATGGGTTTCCTCCCAAGAATACCAGTGCAGATAACAAAACAGCGCAATGCTTTTTGGAAAAATGAAGCTATTATAAGACCCAGGTCCTATCACACAATGCAACGCAAGCCAGGGGATAGGGTTTTCCCTTATAATAGCCAAACATGCTTAGTACGTTTAAAACAAATCAGTTGATACTATTATAAGTGCATAGTGTATAAAACATCTTCAAATCATAAATATTAATCATAGACGACATGGGTACCATATATCATGTCGCCATACTAGGCTCTACAATCAAAACCGCAAATGTCACGTATTTGGAAATTGGATTTCCATCTGTGAACCGAGGCAAAAGATAGTCCTCTACCGATTCGAGGCCGTCTAGCCCGAGTCTCAGGAACAGCCGCAACTGCCCCTTGGATCCTCAGGGCCAGTCCACCGATGTGGATTAAACTTAAACCCTGAACATGCGTTTCCCCGCCCTATGGGGCGTAAATGAGCCAACGAATGACTCCATCGGACCCGGATCGTCCGATCAAACCGAGCCGCCTCGCAACAGCAACAACCACATATGTCAAACTCGTCAGGGCGTGTAAAACCACCGATGCCACTTCTAGCTAGAAGGAAACGCATGCCCTCCCTGACGTCCTCTCCCATTTTTGGTTCACACCGGGGTGCGAGGCTCGCGAATCAACGCTACACAAAGCTATGCCACACAGGCGGTGCTTTGATCATCAACCACAAGACTTTGCTTTTCAACAGAAGCCTTGATCAATTGCCACTTAGGCATGCCACATAGGCAATTCACTCCATGCGATGGATATCCATCAATATATAACCCCTGAGCTCGTACGTCTCAGAGAAGGGCGTTAAGCAAGAGAATAAATTCTCCGCCGCCAAACATATATATATTTAATAGAAATCAATCACACAGACTGAAATCCAATGTCAGACACACAGTCCATTTACAAGTTCGTTCCAGGTCTGAACGAAACCGAAGGCACCTAGTACCCCGCATATCCATCGATCTCCAAGTACGTCTGGATGATCACCAACTGATTCCCTCCTCTTGGGTGTACGTCCCAATAAAGATCATCAGTAATTATCCAAACGACGTGAAGACCTCCGGTCTTCGACCATCGTCTTCATCTTCGACTCATCGTCGAATCAGTTATTCAGAATGGGATAAACCCGGTCTTTCTGAATAACTCGCGTATATAATAAACAAGTGTTACACAAACACAACATACGCCTCATTCCAATTCATCAGTCACTAACCGTAAATTAACAAGAGAATAATTCCCCAAATATTAACCCCGAAGTCCGAAACCAACATCAGATCAATACCCAGGAAACCGTTCTGCTTAGCTAACCTACAGTTAGTTTCTAAGTTTCACATTCTTAGGGAAAGGTTCTCATAAATTTTATCAAAGATAAATTCCTCAAATTTATTCTTTAATCTTCTTTTGAATATCAATTCAAACTAGTCGGGATTAGCGAACCACACCGAAGTAATCATTTATTTTATTTCCCAATCCCAACCTATTCATCCCATGAAGTAAAACTGGTAATACTTCATATCTAACACCACGGTGTTATCGGTAAATTCAACTACCATTTCACGTTCAGATCTAATTAAAGATTTAACTATCGCCTGGAGCAAAACTGGTGATACTCCATTCTCGATCTTTTCAATCTAATTAAAGATTCATTAAAACTCCACTTAGTTTTAATCTTTAACTGGGTTAAAGAATCAATGTCATTTAAAACACGGTTCACGATAAACCCAAAATCACATCACATTTCAATCAGTCCCTAACCGTAAATTATCAAGTGAGCAATTCCCTAAGTATTAACCCCGAAGGCCGAAACCAACATCAGATCAATACCCTAGAAACCATTCAACTTAACTAACCTCTAATTAGTTTCTGATTTTCTTAACTCCTTTTTGGGTCTAAGAACAGTATTATTGAAGATACCGTTCACGACAACCCAAAATCACATTTCATTAATTATTGGGTTAAAGAACAAGTGTTATTTAAAACACTGTTCACGATAAACCCAAAAATCAATACCAATTCAATTCCAATTAAATATTATTTAATTGGTACACTTCATTTAAATCTAAATAAAAAGATTTAATCTTTTTCTCAACTGGGCTTAAGAACAGTGTTAATGAAGACACCATTCACGACAAACCCAAATCACATTTGATATCAAATACAAGGCTCTGAATAGAAAATATATCAGCTTATATTCAATATCAAATTCTACGACCAACAAATATCGTATTGGAAATAACGATATAAATATATCTTTCAAATTCCCATAACAATATCTGTTGCATCACGAAATCCAACATCGAAATATTCCAAAGACAATTTCGATTCAAATCCATTCCAATTCAATTATTGGAGATTCTGGTTACTTTTAAAACCATTTCCAATCCACTTTATTTATTTTAAAAATAAATAGAATAATAGTTCTAGTTCAAAACTAGTTCATTTCGAAAAAATTTATTTTTATCTTTTCAAATATGGAGTTTTTCATCCCGATTTTTCCCAAATCATTTCTTATGATTTTACACAAATTATTTCTATTTTTATAATTTTATCAAGGCCCGTACAGTCGATTTCCATCAACGGCCATCGAACTGCACTTACAGCGACCTTTTCCAAATTTGATTTGGACATAATTCCAAATCCAATCGTTAGATTTCTAATTTCTAATATTCGTTAGAAAGCTCTTTTCGATATGAACCCAACGGTTCCGGTTTTAGGAGAATCCGACGGTCGGATCTCCCGCAATATCCATTTGAAGTCAATGGTCGAAATCCGCGAACTGCCGCGGCGCGGCGCGTTCTATTCAGGCCATTATATATATAATATATTCGTCGATTTCCTTTTTAAAACGTATTTTATAAATCGTTTTAAATTCGTTTTCAAAACGATTTCAACTTCCTTTTCAAATTCAAATCCATTTCAATTCAAATCGGTTTCAATTTAAATCGATTTCAGTTCAATTTCAATACGTTTTAAATTCAATTCAAAACGATTTCAATTCTATTTCAATCTAATTCGAATTTCAGTTCTTTTCAATTTAATTCGAATTTCAATTCTTTTCAATTTAATTCGAATTTCAATTCATTTCAAAATATCAGATTTTGAAATCACTTTCGATATTCATTATAAAATGAATAAAATCGATATAAATATCGTTCACGTCAAAATGGCGTAAATCTAATCAACACGGCTTCATATATTTCTGTTTTCAAATATTCTATTTCAAATATTTCTTTTTCAAATATTTCTATTTCAAATATTTCTATTCAAATATTCTATTTCACGTTTTCTATTTCAAAACTGGAATGAGGCCCAATCAATTACCATATAATGTTAATTATATGGATTTTTCTACAACACATGTATAAAATAACAACGATAAATAATCAACCATCATCCAGAGTGCACCACACAACTGCATAAGCATTAAATATAAATAATTAACGCTTACACAGTCTGTCAATCCATCAATTGACATACAACTAAACAATCAGGATTAGTGTACGTCAAATCTCATCCTAATACCCGTGTGGGGTTTCAATCAATCAAACACAGATTTTATTTGTGCAGTTGGGCGATGTGTAAAATTTATCGTCCCAATCAATATAAGTCAAATGTGTGTACATAAACAAATCGTCCGATTCGTTTATATTTATTTCATTTCAAATACACGTTAAAATTCTATTTTCAACTATAAAATATTTTAACTATATAAATATTTTATTTCATTTCACATCACATCACACAATCAACCACACATCAAAATCAAACAAACAAACATACAAGTCGTCCATGGTCTGTGGACGACGGGTGTCGGGTGCTACTAAACACCGTCTGCATCCTAGTATATAGTTTAACTAGAAAAGTTAAATTAAAGGTGAGAAGTTCTCGCCGACTAGTTAAACCAGACGCCACGACTCTTCTTATGTAGGAGATTTCATCGTACTCACCTTTTGTCTATTTCGTCGTCCGTAGCCATTCTTTTTCGATTTTCTGAGGAGGCCCGAGGTTTATCGTTCGCGACAAGGGGTTGGGGTTCACTGGTCTTGAACTGGAAAAGGGGGGGGGTCCCACGTTGGTGCTGAGGCGGGGTTTTTAGGATGGCTTTCGAATTGGAGATGGAGGAGAGGGTGGTGCGAAGGGAGGGGGTTTCGCTCGAGGCCAGCGGTGGTGGTTCGGTGGAGCGTCGGGCGGCGTATGGGCTGTGGGTGTCGGGCGCGCGACTCGAGGATTGGGGCTGCTTCGCTCGAAATCCGAAGAGGAGAGGAAGGAGAAGGCGGTGGAGAAGGAGGAGGAGGCAGAGTAGAAGGGGGGTGCAGTGGTCCCTGCGTCGGCGGTGGCGCCATGGAGGAGAGGCGACAGGGGTAGCGGCTTCATGGAGATCGATTTTTTTTCCTTTTCTGAATGAGGAGAGAGAAGGGGGAAAGAGGGGGGGTAAGGGATATATATATTTTAATATTTAATTATTTTTATTTTCAAAAAGCAACTTTTAATTTCGACCTCGAAAGAAGACCCACCGCCTATCGTCCATAACTAATTATCCTCATTCCGAACAAATGGAATATGTATCGTAGGCTGATTCGATTGTTTCGATCAGTTTTCGTCTAAATCAAAATATAACTCTATATATTGAATTTGAACGCTCATTTCAATTTACCGAGGCCACATACTAACTAGAAAAATTCCAAAAAAATATTTTCTAGCTTCGTATCGACGATACGGTCCTAACAAAACTAGATTCGTCGAATTCTGAGACCGTTTGAAAAATGGCCAATTTCCAGTTGATTAAAATCAACTGAAACTGGTCAAACGCGTTTTCCTTTGCCACGCTCACATATTGATTCGAAAAATTATGAAATTTGAAACCTAGCAATAACTAGACATCACGGATCCAACAAACGCGGTTTCGTCGAAATCCAAGGTCGTTTGCAAAATGGCTATTTTTAAGGGCCGAAATTCCATAGCGACTATTCTGAATTTTCAACTGGGCATAACTTTTGATTTCCGCTATGAAATTTCAATTCTTCGGATTCGTTGGAAAGATATTCTCAATAAGATTCTAATATTTTTGGTTTCTCTAAAACCCGGTTTATTTCGCACCCGATACATTCATTTGAATTTCGAAATCGAATTTTCGAACTACCGCGCCATTTTCAATTTCTCTTATAATTATAAATAAATAAATATATTCTAACGACGACGTATATAAATATATACGTTCGAATTCTATTCAAAATAAATTTCTCGTCGTTATTATTTAAAATAATCTATTTTAAATATTCAAAATTCTCTAAATTCGCCAAAATAAAAATTTTAAACTGGCTCAGATTTTCCGGGTTGTTACATGAGGCTAGGGCCGCTGCCGCGGGTCCGGCCGACGTTCCTCCTCCTCCTCCCCCAGCTCCAGTCATTCCTCCGCGTGGAGATGCTTTCTCCAAGATATGTAAAGACTTTCGTTCGATGGGTGGAAACCTTTTAGTCGTTCTGAAACGTTCGTTGAAGCTAGAAATTGGTTGAAAGAAGTGGAGGATCTGTTTCGCATTTTCGATTTGGACGACTGTAAGAAGGTCCAATTGGCTGCTTGGTTGATGAAGGACGAAGCTTCGTTTTGGTGGGAGGTTACTAATGGAGAGCGTGCTGTAGAGACGTGGGCAGATTTTAGGGGAAGGTTTGAGTTGAAATTCCTTTCTCAAGTTGAAGAGAGTATGTACATGGAGAGGTTCTTAACATTGAAGCAGAAAAACTTGACTGTGAAGGAGTATGTGACCGAATTTAATAAGTTTGCGAGATTTAGACTAGAGTTGGTGAATATGCCTCACAAGAAGGCCTTGAGGTTTGCAAAGGGCCTAAATGAACCGCTTCACAGTTTGGCTATGTCCCACATTCCAATGGGGGCTACGTATGAAAAGCTTGTTGATATGGCATACATGCATGAAGAAGAGAAGTGTGTAAGTACTTTTAGGCCGCAAGATAAGAAGGAGGATCCAAAGAAAGCCCAACAACAAAAGAAAGGTGGTAAAGAAAAGAGGAAGTGTCACAACTGTGGGATACCCGGCCATTTGAAGAAAGACTGTAGGAAGAAAAAGAAGTTCACTTGTTATCATTGTGGTGATCCAGGTCATGCTGTCAAGGACTGTCCTAAGAAACAAGGGCAGAGGACAGGTTCTACTTCAGGAGGGCAGGTTCACGCTCTCATGGCTCCGGGACAGGAAGGAGGTAGAAAAATTTCTGTCGAAAGTTTGATTTTCTTTTTTGATCATCATGTCCGTACTTTATTCGATTCTGGCGCATCACATTCGTTTATCTCTACATCATTAGTTGAAACACTGCACTTAAATACTAGTCTCGTTGTGGATCCCACTGTAGTCTCAAATCCTATTGGTGGGTCGGCTCATTTATCCATGGTTTGTAGGGATTTGAGATTGTCTATCTTAGGCGTTGGTTTTGAATGTAATGCTTTTGTGCTTGGTTTCATGGGCTATGGGTTGATTCTAGGGATGGATTGGCTAGCCTGACATGGTGTCATCCTAGATTGTGAACGAAGGGTAGTAAAATTGTTGACTCGTAGTGGAAAGACCCTTGATATTTCTTGTGACCCTAGAGGATCGATGATGCTTAGTTATCTTGAGTCACTTGACGCATCCAATGATGATTTACATTCTGTTCGTATAGTCCGTGAATATGTTGATGTCTTCGATGAGGTGAGGGGTCTACCACCAAAACGTGAGATAGACTTTCGTATTTATCTTGTAGACAATGCAAAACCCGTATCTCTACCAGTACGCCACATGGCTCCTCGTGAGAGGAGGGAACTCAATAAGCAAGTAGGGGAGTTGCTTGAGAAGGGGTTCATAAGACGTAGTATATCGGAGTGGGATGCTCCAGTAGTATTTTCCACGAAGGCGGATGGGTCCCTTAGACTTTGTGTGGACTATAGAGAACTTAATAAGCTTACTAATAAGAATAGGCACCCACTACCGAGGATTGACGATCTCTTCGATCAGTTAGTTGGCGCCTCAGTGTTTTCGCAGTTGGACTTAGCCACTGGTTTCCATCAATTGAGAGTGGTTGAGGATAGCATAGACAAGACTGCCTTTAGGACTCCGGACAGTTTCTATGAGTGGCTTGTGATGCCCTTCGGTTTGACAAACGCCCCCGCATACTTTGTTGACTTGATGAGTAAGGTGTTTAGGGAGTACCTTAATAAATTCGTGGTGGTCTTTGTGGATGACATCTTGATCTTTTCTAAGAGCGAGGAAGAGCATGCCCTACATCTTAGGGAAGTGTTGGAGACCCTTCGAGCGCATAACCTTAAAGCTAAATGTTCTAAATGTCACTTTTGGAGGAAGGAAGTGAGATTCTTAGGGCACGTGGTTTCCAAAGAATGGATAGCTGTGGTTCCCACGAAGGTGGTGGCCATCCAAGACTGGAAGGTACCTAAAAATGCTACCGAGGTGAGGAGTTTCTTGGGGTTGGCAGGCTACTATAGGAAGTTTATCAAGGACTTCGCAAAGATATCAGCCCCATTGACACGCTTGACGAAGAAGAACCTAGTTTTCACGTGGGACGTAGATTGTGATGATGCGTTCCAATGTTTAAAGAGAGCTTTGACCACAGCCCCAGTCTTAGTGTTGCCAGATGGGAGTAAACCATTTACCGTTTATACCGATGCTTGTGGGACAGGACTAGGCGCAGTCTTAATGCAAGAGGGGAGGGTAATAGCCTATGGAAGAAGGTAGTTGAGAGTGCATGAGAGGAATTACCCTACACATGACCTAGAGTTGGCCGCTATTGTTTTCGCGCTTAAGTCTTGGCGCCATTATCTTCTTGGCGAGAAATTCGAATTGTTCACATACCACAAATCGTTAAAATACTTGTTCTCTCAGAAGGACTTGAACTTAAGGAAGCAAAGGTGGATGGAATTCTTAGCGTCCTACGATTTCGAGATAGCATATACCCCTAGCAAGAGTAACTTGGTGGCAGACGCCTTAAGTAGGAAAAGGTTGTCCTTGAGTCCGTTGTTTGTTGAGCGGCGAAGCTTAGAGTTCATCTCTATGTTTGACTTTAGACCTTCCATTGACTTTGTACCCGGTTTGCTAGCATCCTTAGAGGTCAGACCTACGCTTTTGGGACGGATTGGTGAGGCACAACGTGATGACCCACAGTTGGTTGAGTTAGTAGAGAAGCTCATAAGGGGGGAGTCATCGAGCCATCTCAGTAGGTATACCCTAGATGATAAGGGTTGGTTACGTAGGGACGGTAGACTTTGTGTACCACGAGATGAGAACTTGAGGAAGTCCATTCTTGGTGATGCACATCGTTCGAAGATGACCATTCATCCCGGCGGGGACAAGATGCACATAGACATGAGACGAGTTTACTTTTGGGCCGGTATGAAGAGGGATGTGGCCGAGTTTGTCACTAGATGCTTGGTGTGCCAACAAGTAAAAGCAGAGAAAAAGAAGCCCGGTGGGTTGCTTCACCCATTGGAGGTCCCACAATGGAAGTGGGAGAGTGTCTCGATGGACTTTGTTGATGGGTTACCAAGGTCGAGGAAGGGTAATACGGGGAATTGGGTCGTGGTAGACAGACTTACTAAGAGCGCCCATTTCATTCCCGTGAAGAGTAAGAGGACTGCTCCATGGTTAGCCTCCGTATACATTCGAGAGATAGTTCGTTTGCACGGTGTTCCTTCTAGCATAGTGAGCGATCGCGATCCTATTTTTGCTAGCGAGTTTTGGAAGAGCTTGCAAGAGGCGGTAGGGACTCAGTTATGTTTGAGCACCGCATATCATCCTCAGACAGACGGCTAGACCGAGAGGGTGAATCGTATTCTAGAGGACCTTTTGAGGCTATGTGTTTTAGACTTCGGAAGTACATGGGAGGAGCATCTTCCTTTGGTGGAGTTCGCGTATAATAATAGTTTTCAGTCTAGCATTGGCATGGCACCTTTCGAGGCTCTTTATGGAAGGCCGTGTCATTCACCTACATGTTGGTGGGAATCTACGGATAAGATCTTGCTTGGGCCCGATATGATTAGAGGGACTTCAGAAAAGATTGATTTGATTCGAAGGAGGATGAAGACGACACAAGATAGGGAGAAATCGTACGCGGACAAGAGGAGGACAGATCTTGAGTTTGATATTGGGGACATGGTCTTTATCAAGGTGTCTCCATTGCGGAATGTTGTTCGCTTTGGGTCCGTTGGGAAGTTAGCACCAAGGTTCGTAGGGCCATTTCCTATTAAGGAGAGGATTGGACAGATGGCGTATAGAGTGGAGTTTCCCGAGAGACTTAGTGGTGTACACGACGTATTCCATGTATCACATTTGAGGAAGTGCTTGCATGAGACCGCGGAAGTGGTAGAACCGAGCTTGCTTAGAGATGTGGAGATAGAGCGTGATGCGATGATTCGACTAGCTCCTACATGCATTCTTGGGTCAGAGATTAAGAAGTTGAGGAATCAAGAGGTCAAGCTAGTCAAAGTGCAATGGGGAGATGATGAGAGCGACACTACTTGGGAGATGGAAGAGAAGATGCGTTCATTGTACCCTTTTCTTTTCGACGGTATGTCTTTAATTTCTCCTTTATCGCTTAGATTGTACTTTTTTTATCTTTAGCATGTACTTTTTTTATCTTTAGCATGTCCTCTCGCTAGTATCTTTGACCTTTAGATAGGGTAGTCCTATGGTTGAAACATGTGTTTGAGACATGTTATGTATGGTGGATGCATGTGGATGCAAGTGTTTGCTAGCGGTTGCTCGTGGATGCATATACACACACATTAGGCACTAGATCGGCTCAATCACTTTCATATTGCATATTGCATATAAATGGATGTATTTAGTAAAATGAATGTACATTGAATGTGTGTATCATATGGATGTTGCATTTAAATGAATGGTTGTGCACACATGTAGTAATGATATGTATAGGGTTCTTTGCATACATGATGGATACATGGCACTATCATTATTTGCATTAAGGAGGTCGACTGAATCAGTGGACCACCTAATTTTGCATTAGTATACGGACATATACACACACTATGCATATGTACATGAAAAGCATTAGAAATCTTTTAAGGACAATGGATGCTTGTGGATGATGGTTGAGTAGATGGATGATTGGATAGTAGGATATATTCTTCTTAACTTGGAGATTTCGGGGACGAAATCCTTTAAGGAGGGGAGAATGTAACACCCCGTAATTTTATAACATTAAAATTCACAAATTAAAGTATACTTAATTTTTAGAAGAAGAATTAAGTGAAATGGGCTGCGCTATTATGTTCGTCTCAAAATTTTGGGTCAAGATAAACATTTGGTTTGCACGAAACAGACACCTTATGAAGATGTTATTAAGCCTTGAAGTTTGTATGCATATGAGAGAAATATATATATATATATATATAGATATATATATACAATAAATAAATAAATATATATATATAATAAATAAATAAATATTCAAAAAAGTTCAAAACAACAAATCGGGAGGGGGAATAGCCGAATCGCACCATTTTTGGAGTCGACCCGAGCCCCGCTGGGTCGACTAGGGGTCGATCCAGGGTGTGTTTGGCTATCAACCCATGGCCCGATTCTCGCTGAAGGCTGATGTTGCATCTGAGTGGTCCTGATGATTTCTGGGTTAATCTAAGAGCTCTAATCGATCCTAGACATCTATATATACACCTTAAGACCTAACCCTAATTCATAAAATATTATCTATGACACCATTATGCTGTCAAGCTCTCTCTTAAACCCTAGCCGCCGCCTCTAAATTAAATCTCAAGTGTTCATACACAATTCAAATCAAAGTTTAGAGCTTCAACAACAATTAAAGAAGATTAATCAACGTCAATTCAACGTTTCTGCACCAATTTCAATTCATTAATCCTTTTCTTAAGCCACGAAAGGTGAGTACAGTTATTTTCACAAATCTAATGGGATTAATGTAACATGAAAAAGTTGTAAAAAGGATTCATATATATGTTTGTAATGAAAATCTCACCAAGTCTTCACCTTTTTGATTCATGTCATCATATGCCTATGTTTCTATGTAAAGTTCATACCTTTTATCAGTTTATTCATGTTGAATCTTTTATTATGCCTCTATGCCAGTCTATATGCCTCTTTATTTCATGATGATGTTTTATTCCAATTTTCTATGAATTGATTCTCTCTTCTTACCCCTATTCCTTTTATTTGTGGATCTAGGCTACCTTCGAGCCTATATTAAAAATACGCGCAAATGCGAATACGTGTGAACGATGTGGAATATTGGGAATATGGGAAATTTGGAAAATTGGATATTTTGGATAATTGGATAATATGTGAAATTGGCATATTTGGCTATGAATTACATGGAATTGATGAAATTGCCTAAAATTGTAAATTTGTAATTGAGGCTAATTAATGTGTAATTAGTGACAATTTGGAATAGGCAATATTATAGACATGATTATATGTTTAATTGGATATATATGACATGAAAATTGGGTATGGGTGAAATACGATGTTAATGAACCTTTGACGCGAGGTTAGGCGCAATTGTGACGTAAGACTGTCGGGAACCGCCCGACAAATCCAGCAGTCACAATTGGACGTCTAATGTGTGAGGTCAAAGGAATGAATTGTAGGCGTAACGGTTAATGACACGAGGTTAGACCCGGTTTGTGGCATAAGACTGCCCGGAACCGCCCGGCAAATCCAGCGGCCACAAAGTGTTCGGTCTAATGTGAGAGGTCATGCACCGTTCGTCATAAGGAATGAATTAAATAATACTAACCATAATAAGATATGGGTATGGTTAGAGGGTTAAGTGGGGTGACATGTAAATTATGACATTTAAATATGGACTTAACCGGAATAAGATAGGACATGTAAATTATGACATGTAAGTATGGACTTAACCGTAGCATGTGTAAGACATGGGCATTTAAATTAAAATGGTTAAGTGGGAGAAAAACCTAGTGGGGACTAAGCATAGGTGGGAGGCTTGTGTCGGATTGGGACCCGTTTCAACCAGTAACCCGTTTGAGTATCTAATTGGGCCCGATACTAGGCCGGGGTAGGGGCACGCTTACTGGGCTTGAATATAAGAGGTCAAAACGTGAATAGCGATGACAACGCAAGTCCAACGGGTTCATGTGCGTGCATGGGTCCGGGCTGGTAGGTAAGACGTTGTTGCATCGTGTAGGTATGGTCGTGCATTTCATGTTGGTATCAGGCTTGCCACTTTGGGGAGTGATACACCCCACCGTGGGGCCAGCACGGGTGCCTACGGGGTTCAGGGAGCCGATCGAGTAGATTAAGGGTACCTTGGCGGTGGTAGGAGCAAGCCGGCACCTACGATAGCAGCTAGGTACAAGTAACTACCAAGTTTGTCATGTGAGTACAGTTAGTGGGAAGGGATCAACCTCTAGTAAAAAGAGACTAGTAGATGTGCGGTGTAATTAAGTAATGTGGTGTAACTTAGCAAAAGTGCGGTGCAATGAAATACATGTTGGTTGAGTTGGATAGTCCTTTGGGTGCTAGTCTGATGTTGACTTCGGTCTTCGGGGTTAGTACTTGGAGGGTTGTTCGCTTAGCCAAGGTGTAGGATTGTCTTAGTACTTAGGAACGAAATCATCTTGTCCATCCTTTTTATCTACCTTATCTAAGTTACAGCCATATCATGATGCCTATTTATGTCTTGATCATTTACCTTACCTATTATTTGTTAAAATTACTGGACTCGCCAGACTTTATGTCTGACCCGTTTGTTTCCACCTCTTTTCTTTCCTTCCCCCCCTCAGGTTTGCAAGGAGGGAATACTATAGCTTAGTGCCGATTTCTTTCAGTTGCTTGAAAAGAGTAGATGTATTGCTTTGGACTCTCTCATATTTATGGCTTTGCTTATGCTCAGTGGGGATTTATGCATTTATGTTATTTAAGTATTTGCTTCTTTATGGACTTTGAAGTTTTTGGAAAAGACTATTGATCCTGTTGTAAGGGTTTTAGAAACTACTTATGTAAGCTTGTTTTGAGTTATGATGCTATGAAATAAGTTTTATCTTCCGCTGTGTTTTATTTATTTATTTATTTATTCTCGTAATTTATCTGTTCTATACAACAATAACGCTCCATGGACATTGATGCATTCCCTTTGTGAGTGACAATAATAGACATGGGGTGTTACATAGATTCGGTATATTCTCTTTGTTCTTCGGACACATATAAGGTATCAACGAACATCACTGTAACGGTTGGAACATTGTTGCAATGGTTGGGTGGGTGTTTAACATCGTTGCAACAGCTGAAACATTTACTGTAAAAGGTGCAGGGTTTCAACAGGCACCCGAGGATGGGGAGCTTCCTCAACAGGCGCCTCACATCAGGTTCCTATAACATGCGCTTGAATGGAGGGGCCTATTGAATAGGTGCCTCATCCCCGTAGGCCTGTTCAAAAGCTTCCGTAGAGGATTATGTTTTTGTAATCATTTTGGTTGAAAAGTCAACCAATTACAAAATTTGTACTCTGTTGGAGAAGAAAATGGGTGCATATATTACAAAAACATAGTATATGATATTCTTTGTTGAAGAATCTCTAACTAGCAGTTTAGCGAGTATTAATTTATTAATCATATGGCAATGATACCAATTAAGGATCTTCCAAATTTTATATGGCATTGATACCAATTAAGAATCTTCCAAATTTTAGCTAACATTGTAGAGATTAATGTGGGCGTAATGGAAGGGGATCTTAAAGCAAACCTAACACTAGAGGGGGTGCATAGTAGTTGTAGAATTTATATGAATCTTTTTGGATTACTTTAATTATACTTGTATATATGCAAACTACCATAGATTTATCACAATTATCACAGAAATCACAACAAAATAAAAAGCAGTAAAGTAAAGGAAAGAACACACTGGATTTTATATTAGTTCGGAGTTACCCTACATTCAGTCCCACAGCAAAGACTGTATGGATTTATATATCTTCAAAATAGATTACATAAGTTGATTTCAAAACTACATGGAGACACTCTCTAGATTTTTTGCCCCTAAGCACAACAATCCTGTATTTCTGGGCCAACAAGACACACCCAATGGCTTTTAAAGTACAATCAAACCTAACTTGATTTACGGGATAACAAGTCACACCCTTTAGAGTATATTTGAGTAGATTTTACACTAGAATGCACACTTGATCTTGAGACCTTGATTACAACTGCCCTATAACTCTAACTTTCTGTTTAATCTTAAGAGATTATAGAGAGGATGATAGAGAATCAAAAAATAAGTAGAAATTGTTTTGGTTCACTTGAAAAAATGGCAGAATATAAGTAAGATCTTGATTAGAAATGGTGGAGAATAAAGAAGAGAAGAAGATGAAAAAATAGTTAAAAGTTTTGTAACGACCGATATTTTTAGCCAATTTAAAATTTGAATTTTAACTGGTTTTAGTGGATTTTAAAATGGTAAATACTGAATCCGTATCTGAGAATAATTGGAAATAAATTCTAAACTTGGTTTTACATTAACTGGGTAAAACAAGGTCGATAAGCTTTTAAAATCAATTTAAAAGTGAAAATATTGAAACTCAATAATTTAATATTATTTTAATGACCTGAAAATAGACCATTTTTGAGACAGTCTTAGAATCCGATGAAACCAATTTTACCAGATCCGTAACATCAAAATATGGTAAGGTTTCAAATTTCAAATTAATTGGAGTTTGTATGCAAGCATACATAATATAAACGTGTATTGAAAAATCAATTAAAATTAAGTAAAAGCTAGAAATAATGCTATTTTTCAAACGGTCTACGAATTCGACGTGACCAATTTTTTTGAAACCGTATTATTGAAATATTGTAGGGTTTCAAATTTTGTATTGATTAGACTTACGGTTTGGTCATTAGAGCTGAAAACGTATAGGAATCGTTTTATTGAATTTTAACTTGAAATTAAGAAATGTTGGCTAATACTGAATAAATTGAAAATATTGATAAAATGGTAAACGATAATTTAAATGACATATTAATACGTACTAATTATTTCCAAAAAATTTAAAACAATTTGAGTATAGATACAAACTTCCTAAGATAAACCCTAAAACTAAATTAATCCTTCACTTAAATTCATCCTTATCCCTTCCTACACAAATTCCCATATCTCCTACCAACTAGACAACTCAATGTCCTTCCCCTACATGTGTCATGCTCTTCCACAAGCCAACCCCCTTAGTAATTTAGCATGCGAAGTTTTATTTTATTTTATTTCATTTTCACTTCCATTTTTTCATTTTCTTCCTTAAACCACCATTTATCTTCCTCCTCCTCCTTTTTAACCCCACGCCACCTCCTCCCCTTGCATCACTAGCCTCCACATCACCTTGACACCAGGCACACCTACCCTACAGCCCCATCCTCTACCATGTAAGCCCCTTGTACCAAAATCAATCTTTTATACTTAAAACCCTAGTAAAATCCCCTCTTTTTACCTTAAATCAAAACTCCTCCACCCTAAGCTCCTCCCTATGCCCCACCACCTCATGTACCACCTCTTACATCCTCACCAGACTTGCGAAACCCCAAGTGGACCCCTTCCCTTAGCCATGGGACCCACTCGTACTTCCAAGCCTTAAAAACTTAAAAGACTTCTCCTTTTCTCTTGATTTTGTAAGTAAAAGCACACACACACACACACACACACACACATATATATATATATATATATATATATATATATATATAATCAGCAGTTAGTGAATTGGTGTAAGAATGTTGCAATCTTGGAATTGCTAAAGCTAGGAAGTCCTACATAAAAAGTCTCACGGTGTTGGGAAGCTATGGTGAGAACTCTTTACCGTATTTATTTAACTAGTTTAGTTAAATAGTAAATTGTGCTATTGGTAATTGATTATTATGTGATAGATTTGGTAATGATATGTGATGTGGTTTAGATGTTTGAAATGGGTTAATTGTTAAGTTAACACCATGTTAAAATGACAATGTTAGTTGTAGTGGAGTTAACCACTTATTAACAAGGTGAATCGATTCACCAACGATCACTTATTTAAGTCATTAAAAGTTGGTGATCATATAATATGGAATGGACGTGATATCATAGATAGTGGTTGACATTGATTGTGAATGATCATTGGAATTTGATGTGTGTTGATGAAAATGGTTTTGTCAAATACAACAATGTGTTGTAAATAAGGTTTAATACCTTAGAGACGATGGTTTGATTTGGGATTAAGTGTTAATGACCTTAACACTTAGGTCAATGATGCCAATATGTGATAATTGGATGTTAATAGTTGTTAACAACTATTATTGGATGCCAATGATGTGTGAAATCCATATAAATGGAATTATATGATAATTTATTGAAACTCATTCCAATTCAGAATAAATTTGCATATTTTATTAATAAAATATTCAATGAAAATTGAAAATTTGATTTTTAAATTCAAATCAACGGGGAAAGGTAATTTAAGTCATTTTGGATAATTTTCGTAAATGAAATAATTTAATTTGAATTAAAATTGAATTAATTAAGGCATGTTTTCAAATTTATTTTGAAATTAATAGTAGCGAGTGAAAGTGAAGTTCGGTTAGGTTATCTAAGGTGAGTGTTAAAAGGATTTTCTTTACAAAAGTATCTTATTTATTTTTATAATGAATATCAGGAAAATTTGGACTTCAAATAATAAGTTTTGAAAAATAATATTATATTAATGATTTAAATAATATTAAAATGATATGTTATTGGAATATTTGACTTTAAAGGAAAATAATTGAAATGTAGTTTCCAAAAATAATTGTATATTCTTTATAAAATTAATAAATTATTTTGTGTGAAGGCGTTGAAAAATCGGGGTATATCACTACCCGTGGGGTTTACTAAGACCGACAAGTAATGGCTTGAGTGAAGTCTTAGGTTCCATACGTAAATCAAAAAATTAATAAATTATTTTTGAAATGTTCTGCTTCGATGTTAATTATAAATCGCATAAATCAAATTTAGGCTGAATAAGACTTGTCGCACAATGGCCGTTCGCGAACTTCGACCATTAACCTTAAATCGACGTACTGGGAGATCCGACCGTCAGATACTCCCAAAACGAAAATAATTAGGTTTGAAATGAAAAGAATTTTCAATTGGAATAAAAGGTATTAAAATCCAATGGTTAGATTTTAAAATAAGTATAAATCTATTTTTAGAAAAGGTCGCTACAGAAATCGTTCGGTATCCGGAATTGGAAATTGAATGTACGGACCTTATGGAAATTATTAAAAATATGGATAAATCATAATAAATTATTTGAAAGAGATTTTGGTTAAATATACAAAGTTTTTGAAAGATAAAAGGGATATTTTACCGGAATGAGATGGTTGACAATTAAAGTAAAGAACCAAAAAGAATATGCAGTGATTCCTAAGAGTACAGTCTACCACTTGTGAGATCTAACTGGAAGTTTTCCATTAGGCAGAGGGTGGGAAAAACCAAAAGGAAATCATATAGTTGAATAAGAATAAGCGAAGTTTTCTATAGATAAAGGATATAGTGATTAAAATTATATATTGTAATGAAAGGGTTTAAAGATAACCAAAGTTTTCCAATGTAAGAATTTAATTGGATTTGAATGGAAATAATCTTCGGATATTTCAATATTGGACTCCATAGTTATACAGATACTATTTGAGAAATTTGCAAGATATTGATATCGGTATTCCCTATATGGTATCTGTCGATTTCAGAATATGATGTTGAATATACGTCGATACTATTTCTGTTTAAATCCTTGTATTTGATGTCAAATTGGATTTTGGATTTGTCGTGAATGATGTTTTGAATAACATATATTCTTTAACCCAGTTAAAGACAAGATTTATTTCCAAGGTTAAGTAATCGTCGACTAATGATTTTTGGAGATCACAACTATGTTAGAGTTTTAATAAATCTTTCAACAAAGATTTGAATTGTAAGAAGGTAATTAAACTTACCAAACACACGGGGTGTTAGATATGGAGTACCACCCGTTTTGCTTTATGGGATGAGTAAGATGGGAATTGGATAACGATATGAGTGATTACTTTTTCTAAGGCTCGAAATCCTAATAAGGCTTATAAACCTTAATTTGAGTTAAGTTTGTGAAAAAGGATTTTATAATCTTCTGAAATAATTTCCACGGAAAGATTTAAACATAAGGTTTGAATGAAGTAAATCTTTGATAAGATTTAAGGGATTGATTCCTAATGTAAATAATGATTTGATATTCCAAAATGGAATGAAACTTATGATATGTTTATATATCACTTGAGTTTAATGATGCGATAATTATTCGGAAAGACCGGGTTTTAACCCATTCTTAATAACTATACGACGAGTATTGAAGATACTGAAGATGATGGTTGAAGACCGGAGATCTTCACATCTTTTAGATTATTGTTGATGTCTCGATTGGGTCGTACACCCAAGACAAGGTTATAAGTGGCAGTCTTCCATACGTACTTGGAGATTGACCGTATATGCAAGGGCCTCTCTCCTTAATTGGACGAGGAATGAGGTGCCTTCAGTTTTGTTCAGACCCGGAACGAACTTGTAAATGGATGTATGTCTGACATTGTGTAACACCCCACGTCCATTAATGTCACTCACAAAGGGAATGCATTAATTTTCATGGAGTATTATTGGTGTATAGAATGGAATATAACAAAACAGATACATATATTGGTACTTGAAAATTTTAAAACAACTTTTATTGCAGCGGAGAAATAGTTTGGTTACAACAACATCAAAACCAACAATAAAACCAAGTACACTTAATATCCATCTTGGCAAATTGTTTTCTGTGTACATAAAGTAAAAAGCATAACCCCAACATAAGTAGCCATAAAAGAGATAAGCTGAACTTTACTTTCAGCAATCCAAGCGCTTCCAAAAGAGAGAGAAAGAGATCCAAATCAAGCTCCACTAGCACAATTCCCACCCTGAGAACCTAGGGGGGGGGGGGGGGGGGAAGAGGCGAATACAAAGGGGGTCAGACATAAAGTCTGGAAAATCCAATAACTTTAACAATATAACTATTAAAGTAATTAGGATAAGACATAAACTGGTAAAACAAGGAATGACTGTGAAAATAGTGGGCATGACAAAGCAAACAAGAGGAATAAGATATCGTTAATTGCGCCTCCAACACTATAGGATAATTACTGTACTGCACCAATACTAGTCACCCTAAAAGTTGATCCCGCCTACTGAACAAAATAATAATAATGTTAGTTTCATGTACCCCTAGCTGTCTTCATAGGGGCCGCCTGCTCCTATCTCCACTTGTTGTACCCACTACCCTCCCCATTCTAATTACAACATTTATTCATAATATTGTAGTTGTACTCTAGCTGTCTTCATAGGTGTCGCCTGCTCCTATCTTCGCTAGTCGTACCCACTACCTTCCCCATTCGATCGGCTCCCTAACTCATAGATACCCGTGCCGGTCCCACAGTGGGGTGTATCACTCCCCAAAGTGGAAACCCAATACCACTAAAGATGCATGGCTTATACCTACACGATGCAACAACGTCTTACCTACCAGCCCGGGCCCACGCACGCACATGACCCCGTTGGACTTGCGTTGCCACGCTAACCTGTTTTGACCTCTTACAATCAAACCCAGTAAGCGTGTCCCGTCCTCGATCTATATCGAGCTCACTTAGATACTAAATGGGTTATTGGTTGAAAAGGGTCCCCACACTTGACACAAGCTTTCCACCTATGCTTGGTCCCCACTAGGATTTCCCACTTAACCCGCTCTTATTCATGTCTTCTTACATGTTTTGACTTGGTTAAGTGTTTATAATTATATCCCACATGTCACCCATGTTACCCACTTATCAAATCAACATGTTTTATTGGTTAAGCTTGTCTTAACCCTATCCGCTTATCAGACCAATATATATATTATTGGTTAAGCTGGTCTTAACCCTATCCACTTATATATTATTGTTTAAGTTGGTCTTAACCCTATCCACTTATATATTATTGGCTAAGTTGGTCTTAACCCTATCCACTTATCAGATCAATATGTATTATTGGTTAAGTTTGTCTTAACCCTATCCACTTATCAGATTAATATATATATATATATATATATTATTGGTTAAGCTGGTCTTAACCCTACCCACTTATCAAATTAATATATTATTGATTAAGCTGGTCTTAACCCTACCTACTTACCAGATTATTAGTTAAGCTGGTCTTAACCCTATCCACTTATCATGTTTTATATACATATATATACATATATACATATATATATCATATAACATGTTTTACTTAATTTATGATTAAGTACATCTTAGTTCACAGATACATTGGTTAAGAGAATAACTCGCTAAGTATCAATGCCGAAGACCGAAATCAACATCAGATTGGTACTCGGAGAATTACTCAACTCAACCAAACTTTTGTTTGTCATTCATATTCGTCTTTGATCAGCATTAATTAATTATTAATGCACAGACCTCTCACATTAAGTCGATTGCTTGTGGCCGCTGGATATGCCGGGCGGTTCTGGGCAGACTTCCCCCACAAGCCAGACTTAACCTTGTGTCTAAGAATCTTTTAATTATGCCTACGACCTCTCACATTAGACTGCCATTTGCGATTGCTGGATGTGTCGGGCGGGTCCTTGTAGTCTTATACCACAAACGAGTCTAACCTCATATCCTAGGCATTTATTACGCATTTAATTTATGCCTTTGACTTCTCACATTATACTACCGTTTGTGGTTGCTGGATTTGCCGGGCGGGTCCGAGCTGTCTTATACCACAAACGAGTCTAACCTCGTGTCTTAGGCATTTATTATTACACATTATTATTCAACGCCAATTTGAATTAATACCCCTATTTTAGATTGTCAATAACCTCCAATTTTAGTCCATGTCCATAATTGTCACTTAAATTATGTCCAAAATTTTCAGGTATATAAATTATACCAATTAATGTCTCAAATTAATTATATGCTTTTAATGCCATTATATGCCAATTCACAATATTAATATTTAATATTTTCCCATTGCCCCCACATCGTTCGTACGTTTAATATGAAATATGTTAGACCCGAAAATAGTCTAACTCATAAAAAGAAAAGAAACATCACAACTTGCATAACACATAAAGTAGATATAACTTGCAAATAAGAATAGGCTAGCATGGATCAAAACTTGCATAATTATAATTTATATAATCATAAATTTGCATAATCAGTAACTTGCATAGGCAATAAGAATAATGTTGAGTCAACGGTTTCAATGCTTATTTTGATTAATGACAAGAAGGAGCTTCATGATCGACAAAAAGAAGATTTAATGTTTTATAGGTTAGAAGATGGTTATTTAGAGTATTTTATGTTAAAATCTATCCTCAAATAATCATACTTCTCATTGCTTTCAAAATTATGCATGAAAACTCGTTTTTATGGTATATTGACAAAAACAGGTCAACCTGTTAAAAATAACAGGTCAACCTATTTTTAAATATAACAGGTCAACCTGTTAAAATTAACAGGTCAACAGCTTTTTTAAATAACGGTCAAAAACCTGTCAACCTATTAATTTTTCCTGTCGACCTATTTTTGAATTTCATGAAGAGTCGTCTTCTTTCTTGAAAAGTTGCATCCATTTCTCTTCATTAAAAATCACTCCTTTTGATTGCAACTTTTCACTAATAATTACAACTTCTCATTTGCTATAAATACATCATCTTTCATTCATCCAAATCACCGATTCTTGCTCTGATTTCTGATCTTACTTTCTAAATACTCTTGCATTCTAAAAAGCTCCCAAATTCAAGTTACTTATTGAATCCTTGATTTTGATTCAACAAGCAACTAACTTCCTTCAAATCTTCGCATTTAATTCATATACTTGAGGATAAGATTATAGGAAGGTTGTACTCAATCATTGACTAATCAGTGTTGAAGAAAGAACACATTCAAGGTCAAACTCTTGTAATCGTCTTGTGGGTAAGCTTGTAGCCCGTGAAATCAAGTGGGTAAGCTTGTAGCCCGTGAAATCAAGTGGGTAAGCTTGTAGCCCGTTTGTAGCCCGTGAAATCAAGTGGGTAAACTTGTAGCCCGTAAATCAAGTAGTTGTGAACCTGTTCCTCCGGGTGATGCGAGGGTGTTGTTTAGTGAAAAGCCGAAGAGGAGCTTTGGGACTGGACGTAGGACTGGAGGTCCGAACCAGTATAAAAATCCTGGTGTCGTTACTCTACTTTACTTTATCTACAGCATTTATATTTGTTAGCAATATATTTCTTGTTTGCAAATTTTTACCTGCGTAACTATTGAATAGCTTAAGTTATCACATACATTCCGCATAGCCATATTATAGATCGTGCACAAGTCGTACACAATCGGACTCTTTCAATTGGTATCAGAGCGAGGTGTTCTAGAGATCGTAACAACATCCTAGAACAAATGGCTATAAAGAAATCTAGTCAGGGAATTAGAAAATGGAAGAGCAACAAAGCAGAATCAGGAGAGCAAGGAAACAAGTGTCCCATGGCCAAAGTCAGATCACAATCGGTATGTACAGATTCATTATATAAAGATCTTTTGTTAGACCATGAAAAATTATTGAAACTCAATACAGTCATTTTAGCTATGTCAAAAAATTACAAGCAAGAAAATTCCAAATTAAAAGAAGAAAACAATCTATTGGTAAAACAAGCCAAATGTTTTGAAAATACCATAGAAGAGCTTGTTTCTCAAAAAGATTTCCTTCAAAAAGAAAATGAGCGACTAGAAGATAAAAACAATGTTCTTTTAAAGGAAATCGATCTTTTGCAAAATAAAAATATATCATTAGAAGATTCTTTAAATAATTCTAGTTCTTTAATTTCGTCTCTTGAAAAAGAGAATAGAGCTTTAACTGAAAAGAATTTAGAACTATCTAAAGAATGTGAGTTTTTTAAAGGTGAATAATAATATTTTGCAAAATGAAATTTCTGACTCAAAAGAAAATTTTGAAAAGTTACAATCTTCTTTAAATAATTCAGAATCTCAAATTTTAGGTCTCAAAACTGAGAATGGTACTTTAAAAAGGAAAAATTCTGAATTAAATAAGGAAATTGAAGATTTAAAGAATAACAAAATTTCTTTTGAAAATGTCAATAGCGACTTTGGAAATAAATTTGATAAAAGTGCAAATAAGTTCGCAAAATTTAATAAAGGTCAAAATGATTTAAATATGATTTTATCTAGATCTCGACCTTTACATGACAAAAGTGGTTTAGGATATAATAAAACTAATCTTAGAAATAGTACTAGATATGCTTTCATGTACAATAAAAATATTACTGCTAGTACTAATGCTCATCCTAGATCCAATTATTATAGAAATTCGAATACTTCTATGACTAGAGATCTGTATAATAGATCTAGAAGTATGAAAAGGAATATCAATAGAGATTACTTAAGTATTTGGGTTCCTGTAAGTTGGAAAAACAGAGAAAAATATATTGATGATTATTTTGATTCAGTAGTTAATAATGAAAATTTTATCTTTAAAGGTTCCATTAAACCCTCTTGGGTATGGTTACCTTCCATCTAACTCATGGACCCAAACAAAGCAAGTGGGTACCAAAAGTATACATGTCATATAATTTTTGCAGGTACACCACAACAAAGAGAAGGCTATTCGGTATCTCTAAATATCTTTGAAAATTTAGCTTATCAAAAAGCACATGTTTCAATATTTCATCGTCATCGAGGATACAAAATTCATGGGATAGGAATTACAACAAAAATGAAGGCGGAAGCGGAAAATATTCTCCATGAGAACCAAGGAAATAATAATCATGTTGGATCTAAGGAGATTTATTTATATATTCCGTTTAATAATGTTTTTATTTCCTTTTTCATGTGTTTACTTTGTTTTATTATAATAAAAATTATTTACGTATTGATTTCATTCAAAATATTGCTAAAAAAAAACAGTTTGATTCAAATCCTGTCGACCTAAAATAAAATCCTGTCGACCTAAATAGGTGAATTTCAAGTCAGAGAGTTTTTAGGTCGACCTGTTCAATAATTTATGTCGACCGGTTCTGTTTTTCATAATTCAGACAAGTTTTCGGTCGACCGGTCACAAAATTTATGTCGACCGGTTCTTGCTTTTCACTATCCAGAAAAGAATTAGGTCGACCGGTAACGAAAATTATGTCGACCGGTTTTGTTATTCTCAATCCAGAGAAGAATTAGGTCGACCGGTGGCAAAATATAGGTCGACCGGTTTCAAGTTGTTCATACAGGTCGACCGGTCAAAAACTATAGGTCGACCGGTTTCATATTCTTTTTAAACAGAGAAATTTTAGGTCGACCGATATACTTTTTTAGGTCGACCGGTTTTGTGCAAGTAAACAGGTTGACTGGTTGAACATTTAGGTCGACCGGTTTGTACTATTTCTTTAATTTTCTCCTACCCGAAACTTTTTAGGTCGACCACCTTGATTTCATAGGTCGACCGGTCTCTCTGAAAACTGTTTTTTTATATAAAGACACGTCGTTTCAAATTCCAAATTCAAACACCATTTCTTATACTATTTTAAAATTATACTACTCTTGATTATTGAGGTTATTATGATATTTATTCTTTTTAATCGATGACAAAGGAGGAGAAATATTTTACATATACTATTTAAAATATTTGTGCTTAATATGGTAAAAGTATATGTGTGCTAACATTTGTTAATGCAGGAATCAAAAGGAAAGATTATTTACTAACAAATGTTGCAGAAATTCAGGGGGAGCTTTATATTCAAAGGGAGAAAATCCAAGGTGTTGTCATCAATCAAAAAGGGGGAGAATGTTGAGACACGAGAATTTCGATTGATAACAACAAAATAGAGATCAATGGAAATCATGACATGGAGCTAAGATTATGGATATGTAGATGTTTAAAGGGAGACAGAGCTTATATACAGGGGGAGATAGCAATAAAGATTAAAATATCAAGCTATATTGTCATCAATCAAAAAGGGGGAGAATGTTGAGTCAACGGTTTCAATGCTTATTTTGATTAATGACAAGAAGGAGCTTCATGATCGACAAAAAAAAGATTCAATGTTTTATAGGTTAGAAGATGGTTATTTAGAGTATTTTATGTTAAAATCTATCCTCAAATAATCATACTTCTCATTGCTTTCAAAATTATGCATGAAAACTCGTTTTTATGGTATATTGACAAAAACAGGTCAACCTGTTAAAAATAACAGGTCAACCTATTTTTAAATATAACAGGTCAACCTGTTAAAATTAACAGGTCAACAGCTTTTTGAAATAACGGTCAAAAACCTGTCAACCTATTAATTTTTCCTGTCGACCTATTTTTGAATTTCATGAAGAGTCATCTTCTTTCTTGAAAAGTTGCATCCATTTCTCTTTATTAAAAATCACTCCTTTTGATTGCAACTTTTCACTAATAATTACAACTTCTCATTTGCTATAAATACATCATCTTTCATTCATCCAAATCACCGATTCTTGCTCTGATTTCTGATCTTACTTTCTAAATACTCTTGCATTCTAAAAAGCTCCCAAATTCAAGTTACTTATTGAATCCTTGATTTTGATTCAACAAGCAACTAACTTCCTTCAAATCTTCGCATTTAATTCATATACTTGAGGATAAGATTATAGGAAGGTTGTACTCAATCATTGACTAATCAGTGTTGAAGAAAGAACACATTCAAGGTCAAACTCTTGTAATCGTCTTGTGGGTAAGCTTGTAGCCCGTGAAATCAAGTGGGTAAGCTTGTAGCCCGTGAAATCAAGTGGGTAAGCTTGTAGCCCGTTTGTAGCCCGTGAAATCAAGTGGGTAAACTTGTAGCCCGTAAATCAAGTAGTTGTGAACCTGTTCCTCCGGGTGAAGCGAGGGTGTTGTTTAGTGAAAAGCCGAAGAGGAGCTTCGGGACTGGACGTAGGACTGGAGGTCCGAACCAGTATAAAAATCCTGGTGTCGTTACTCTACTTTACTTTATCTACAACATTTATATTTGTTAGTAATATATTTCTTGTTTGCGAATTTTTACCTGCGTAACTATTGAATAGCTTAAGTTATCACATACATTCCGCATAGCCATATTATAGATCCTACACAAGTCGTACACAATCGGACTCTTTCAAATAATTTCCATAAACTACAAACTGACATGGATCAAATTATATAAGATATGATTTACATAGATCTATACACATAAAGGTGAACTTGAATATATGAACATAGTTTTCGCATAAACTTACATATGATCTACATACAACTTGTATTAATCTTGCATATGCAATTTAGACATGTAAACTAAGACTTACATATGATTCACATACAAACTTACATATAAACTAGCATATGATTCACATCCAAACTTATATATAAACTTGCATATATATATATATATATATATATATATATATATATACACACACACACACACTTGATTCACATATAAACTTGTGTATAATTCGCATACAGACTTGCATATGATTCACATACAAACTAGCATATGATTTACATCCAAACCCGCATATAAACTGATGTGACAAAATGAATCAATTTAAACATGTGTGATTGGTCATATGAAATAGATCCACCAACATAAGTTAACAAAACTATCATATGTTCACAAACAGACGATAACAAAATTAAGTAACGTCACATGAATCAACAGGCATGTTCTCATAATCCAAATTATAACTCATCATAATTAGTTTACTAATTATTTTGTGAAAGAAATTGTACTCACAAAGATGGATTAGAGAAGAGAATAATTCGTTCGTCGTTAGTATTAGAATCCTAACTTGCAATTCGTAAGCTTTAAGAAGAAGAAGAACTATTCCAACAGCATGGAGGCCAAGAGATTAATTTAGTTTAGGTTTGGAGATTGAGTCTATGCGTGCTTATATAGAAGTTTAGATCAATATAAGCCGTTAGATTATCATAGGAGCAATCATAACCATTCAGACTAGATAGAGTTATCCAGAATTGCCACCTATGCCCTAGTGACTTAGCAACAGGTCAGAAAAGACTCGACAAAAAGTTAGAATCGTCACTGTTTTGGATTCGGGCTAGGGGGTAGGTCGACCCCTTGGTCGACCTGTATAGGGGAGGTCGACCCCCTGGTCGACCTGGCCTGAGGCGGGAAAAATCCCGCCCAGCCCGTTTCTTTGTTTGAATTCGAATTTTGAATTTAAATCTAGGCCGTTTTAATTTATTTAAATTCATGAAACTTTTGAGGGCCATAACTTCCTCATACGAAGTCCGATTTACGAAAACTTGGACTCAATTCCAAGCAGAATTTCGAGACGAACGCAATGGCGCAACCCATTTCTCTTAATTCTCACTTTAACAATTAAGTATTCTTAAAATTGTTAATTTTAATATTTAAAATTACGGGGTGTTACATTCTCCCCTCCTTAAAGGATTTCGCCCCCCGAAATTTCCAAGTTAAGGAGAATGTATATCCTAACATCCAATCATCCATCTACTCAACCATCAAACACAAGCATCCATTGGCCTTACAAGATTTCTAATGCCGTATGAACATATGCAAAAAGTGTGTGTATATGTTCCTTATCCAATGAAAAATCAGGCAGTCTACTGATTCAGTTGACCTCCTTAATGCAAATCATGATAGTGCCATGCGTCCATTATGTATGCAAAAGAATCTTAACGATACATATTATTTCTACATGTGTGCACAACCATTCATCAAAATGCAGCATCCATATGATAACACAACCATTATACATCCATTAATTTAAATATGCACACATATTTATATGCAATATGAAAGTGATTGAGCCGATCTAGTGCCTAATGTGTGTGTACATACATCCACAAGCAACCACTAGCAACCACTTGCATCCATTTGCATCCACCAAACATAACATGTCTCAAACACATGTTTACAACCATAGGGTTTTTTCTCCTAACTAAAGATCGAAGGTATCATCGCAAAGACATAATAAATGATAGGACAAGTATCAACAAAGCGGTAGAAAAAGTAGAAGTTAAAAACATACCCTAAAAAAGAAAAGGGTACATCGTATGCATCTTGTCTTCCGTTTCTCAAGTCGCGTCTCCTTGATTATCTCCCCATTGCACTTTGACCAACTTGACCTCTTTGTTGCGTAACTTTTTGACCTTCGACCCAAGAAAGTGTGTAGGAGCTTGTCTAACCGTGGTATCTCACTCCACTTCCACTTCTCTAAGCCTGCTCGGCTCTACTACTTCCGCGATATCTTGTAAACACTTCCACAAATGTGACACGTGAAACACGTCATGAACACCACTAAGCTCGTTGCCTCTTCTCATGTCCCTCCAAAATCTAGAATACATAACCTCAAAAGATCTTCAAGGACTCTATTCACCCCTTTCTGTCCGTCCATCCATTTGTGGATGATAAGCGATACTTGTACTTGCCGCCTTTTGCATATCATCTTTTCCTCTTGCATCGAAAACTGCTCTAAGCCCTGTCCCGCAAGCACCGGTATACACTGTGAATGGCTTACTTCCATCTGGCAAAACTAAAACTTGAGCTGTCGTCAAAGCCCTCTTCAAATACTGGAAAGCATTGTCATAGTCAACATACCAAGCAAAAGTCAAGTTCTTCTCGTTAAGTGAGTAAGTGGGGCTGATATCTCCGCGAAGTCCTTAATGAACTTCCTATAATAGCCCGCCAGTCCTAGAAAGCTTCTTACTTCCGTTGCGTTTCTAAGGACCTTCCAACCTTGGGTTACCACCTTTGTGGGATCTACAGCTATCCCTTCCTTAGAGACCACGTGTCCTAAGAACTTCACGTCTTTCCTCCAAAAATGGCATTTGGAGAACTTAGCTTTGAGTTGATGCGCTCGTAGGATCTCTAAGACTTCCCTAAGATGTAGGGCATGCTCTTCTTCGCTTTTAGAGAAAATCAAGATATCGTCCACAAAGACTACCACAAACTTGTTTAGAAACTCCCTAAACACCCTACTCATTAAGTCAACGAAGTATGCGGGTGCATTCGTCAAACCAAAAGGCATGACGAGCCACTCGAAGAAACTGTCAGGGGTTCTAAATGCAGTCTTATCTATGCTGTCTTCAGCCACTCTTAGTTGATGAAATCCTATAGCTAAATCCAGCTGCTAGAAAACTGAAGCACCAACCAACTGATCGAATAAATCATCTATCCTCGGCAACGGGTGTCTGTTCTTCTTTGTGAGCTTATTCAGCTCTTTATAGTCCATGCACAATCTAAGTGAACCATCAGCCTTCATAGCAAAAACAACCGAAGCACCCCATTCCGAAATGCTTCTTCTTATGAACCCCTTCTCAAGCAACACCTTTACTTGCTTACTGAGTTCTCTTCTCTCTCTTGGAGCCATGTGGCGCACCGGTAATGCAACTGGCTTTGCATTGTCTACAAGGTATATACGAAAGTCTATCTCACGCCTCGGGGGTAAACCCCGAACTTCATCGAAGACGTCACCATATTCACGGACCACACGAACAAATTCCAAATCATCGTTGGACGCGTCAAGAGATTCTAGGTAGCTAAGCATCACCGGACCTCTAGGGTCACAAGAAATATCAAGGGTCTTTCCATAATGAGTCAACAATCTAACTACACTTCTTTCACAGTCTAGGATGGCACCGTATCCGGCTAGCCAATCCATGCCTAGAATCAAGCTGTAGCCTATGAAGCCAAGAACGAAGGCATTGCATTCAAACCCAATGCCCAAGATAGACACTCTCAAATCCCGACAAATCATCGAAAGATGAGCCGAACCACCAATAGGATTTGAGACTACTATAGGATCCGTAACTAGACTAGTATTTAGGTGCAGTGTTTCAACTAACGAAGTAGATACAAACGAGTGTGAAGCGCCAGAATTCAAACAAGGTTCGAATAGGATGATTAAAAAGAAAAACCAAACTTCCAACCAAGATATTTCTACCTCCATCAGGATTGCCAGCCGTGAGGGTACGCGTCTGCCCTCCAGAAGATCTTGTACTTTGTCCTTACCTTTGTCTTTTGCTTCTTTGGACGATCCTAATAAGATGTCCTGTTTCTCCGTAACAATAACAACTAGTCTTCTTCTTCTTTCTAACGTCTTTATTTAAGTAGTCAGGTATTTCACAAGTGTAGCACTTCCTTTTCTCTTGGCCCCTTGTTATCCTTACCGCCTTTCTTTGGATCTACTTTCTTATCATGTCTCCTATCCATGTCTCTCCTGCACATTCTCCATTCGTGACCTCCTACCAAAATGAGGCTTCGTCCTTCATTATCCAAGTAGCTAATTGAACCTTCCTCCCATCGTCTATCTTAAAGGTACCAACAAGTCCTCCACTTCCTTATAGCTTTGACAAACGCCCCAGTCCCATGAAGTGGTTTTCCGCCCATCGTACGAAAGTTCTTACATATCTTAGAAAAAGCGTCTATACATGGAGGAAGAAATTCAAAAGAAAGAAAGAGGAAGAGATTTAAAACCGAGAATCAAAGTAAATATATATGGCTCTTGGGGGTTATGTTTTTCAAAATAAACTTCACTCTTAAAAATACTCTCCTTAAAACATATTTTTGAAAGTATTTCTTTATAAAATGCTTTTGAAAAACAGTTTTTCAAAATCTCTTATCTGTTCTTGGTAACCTTCAGCTCTGATACCACGTGTAACACCCCACGTCCATTAATGTCACTCACAAAGGGAATGCATTAATTTTCATGGACTACTATTGGTGTATAGAATGGAATCTAACAAGACAGATACATATATTGGTACTTGAAAATTTTAAAACAACTTTTATTACAGCGGAGAAATAGTTTGGTTACAACAACATCAAAAACCAACAATAAAACTAAGTACACTTAATATCCATCTTGACAAATTGTTTTCTTAGTACATAAAGTAAAAAGCATAACCCCAACATAAGTAGCCATAAAATAATAAGCTGAACTTTACTTTCAGCAATCCAAGCACTTCCAAAAGAGAGAGAAAGAGATCCAAATCAAGCTCCACTAGCACTAGTCCCACCCTGAGAACCTGGGGGGGGGGGGGGGGGAGGGGAGAGGAAGAAAAGAGGCGAAAACAAAGGGGGTCAGACATAAAGTCTGGCGAGTCCAATAACTTTAACAATATAATTATTAAAGTAATTAGGATAAGGCATAAACTGGTAAAACAAGGAATGACTGTGAAACAAATGGGCATGACAAAGCAAACAAGAGGA
This sequence comes from Allium sativum, assembly GCA_030737875.1. NCBI lineage: Eukaryota > Viridiplantae > Streptophyta > Magnoliopsida > Asparagales > Amaryllidaceae > Allium > Allium sativum. The sequence goes on along the minus strand of CM060916.1, from coordinate 340,733,877 downwards.
ATAAGATAACGTTAATTGCGCCTCCAATAGTATAGGATAATTACTATACTTCACCAATACTAGTCACCCTAAAAGTTGATCCCGCCTTCTGAACAAAATAATAATAATAATAATGATAGTTTCGTGTACCCCTAGCTATCTTCATAGGTGCCGCCTGCTCCTATCTCCACTAGTTGTACCCACTATCCTCCCCATTCTAATTACAACATTTATTCATAATATAGCTGTCTTCATAGGTGCCGCCTGCTCCTATCTCTGTTAGTCGTACCCACTACCTTCCCCATGAATCAGCTCCCTAACCCGTAGATACCCATGCTGGTCCCACAGTGAAGTGTATCACTCCCCAAAGTGGCAACCCGATACCACTAAAGATACACGGCTTATACCTTCACGATGAAACAACGTCTTACCTGCCAGCCCGGGCCCACGCACGTTCATGACCCCGTTGGACTTGCGTTGCCACCGCTAACCCATTTTGACCTCTTACAATCAAACCCAGTAAGCGTGTCTCGTCCTCGATCTAGATCGAGCTAACTTAGATACTAAATGGGTTACTGGTTGAAAAGGGTCCCCACACTTGACACAAGCTTTCCACCTATGCTTGGTCCCCACTAGGATTTCCCACTTAACCCCCTCTTATTCATGTCTTCTTACATGTTTCGACTTGGTTAAGTGTTTATAGTTATATCCCACATGTCACTCATGTTACCCACTTATCAAATCCACATGTGTTATTGGTTAAGCTTGTCTTAACCCTATCCGCTTATTAGACCAATATATATATATATATATTATTGGTTAAGCTGGTCTTAACCCTATCCACTTATATATTATTGGTTAAGTTGGTCTTAACCCTATCCACTTATATATTATTGGCTAAGTTGGTCTTAATCCTATCCACTTATCAGATCAATATGTATTATTGGTTAAGTTTGTCTTAACCCTATCCACTTATCAGATTAATATATATATTATTGGTTGAGCTAGTCTTAACCCTACCCACTTATCAAATTAATATATATTATTGGTTAAGCTGGTCTTAACCCTACTTACTTATCAGATTATTGGTTAAGCGGGTCTTAACCCTATCCACTTATCATGTTTTTATATATATATATATATCGTATAACATGTTTTACTTAGATTATGATTAAGTACATTTTAGTTCACAGATACATTGGTTAAGAGAATAACTCCCTAAGTATCAACCTCGAAGACCGAAATCAACATCAGATTGGTACTCAGAGAATTACTCAACTCAACCAAACTTCTGTTTGTCATTCATATTCGTCTTTGATCAACATTAATTAATTATTAATGCACAGACATCTCACATTAAGTCGATTGCTTGTGGCCGCTGGATATGTCGGGCGGTTCCGGGCCGACTTCCACCACAAGCCAGACTTAACCTCGTGTCTAAGCATCTTTTAATTATGCCTACGATCTCTCACATTAGACTGCCGTTTACGGTTGCTGGATGTGCCAGATGGGTCCGGGCAGTCTTATACCACAAACGAGTCTAACCTCGTGTCCTAGGCATTTATTACGCATTTAATTTATGTCTTTGACCTCTCACATTAGACTACCGTTTGTGGTTGCTGGATTTGTCGGGCGGGTCCGGGCTATCTTATACCACAAACGAGTCTAACCTCGTGTCTTAGGCATTTATTATTACACATTATTATTCATCGCCAATTTGAATTAATACCCCTATTTCAGATTATCATTAACTTCCAATTTTAATCCATGTCCATAATTGTCACTTAAATTATATCCAAAATTTTCAGGTATATAAATTATACCAATTAATGTCTCAAATTAATTATATGCTTTTAAAGCCATTATATGCCAATTCACAATATTAGTATTTAATATTTTCCCATTGCCCCCACGTCGTTCGTACATTTAATAAGAAATATGTTAGACCCGCAAATAGTCTAACTCATAAAAAGAAAAGAAACATCACAACTTGCATAACACATAAAGTAGATCTAACTTGCGAATAAGAATAGGCTAGCATGGATCAAAACTTGCATAATTATAATTTATATAATCATAAATTTGCATAATCAGTAACTTGCATAGGCAATAAGCATAATTTCCATAAACTACAAACTGACATGGATCAAATTATATAAGATATGATTTACATAGATCTATACACATTTGCATATATGAACATGGTTTTCGCATAAACTTGCATATGATCTACATACAACTTGTATTAAACTTGCATATGCAATTTAGACATGTAAACTAAGGCTTACATATGATTCGCATACAAACTTACATATAAACTAGCATATGATTCACATCCAAACTTATATATAAACTTGCATATATATATATATATATATATATATATATATATATATATATATACTTGATTCACATATAAACTTGTGTATAATTCACATGCAGACTTGCATATGATTCACATACAAACTAGCATATGATTTACATCCAAACCCGCATATAAACTGATGTCATAAAACGAATCAAGTTAAACATGTGTGATTGGTCATACGAAATAGATCCACTAACATAAGTTAACCAAACTATCAAATGTTCACAAACAGATGATAACAAAATTAAGTAACGTCACATGATTCAACATGCATGTTCTCATAATCCAAATTATAACTCATCGTAATTAGTTTATTAATTATTTCGTGAAAGAAATTGTATTCACAAATACGGATTAGAGAAGAGAATAATTCGTTCGTCGTTTGTATTAGAATCCTGACTTGCAATTCCTAAGCTTTTAGAAGAAGAAGAAGAACTATTCCAGCAGAAACATGGAGGCCAAGAGATTAATTTAGTTTAGATTTAGAGATTGAGTCTATGCATGCTTATATAGAAGTTTAGATCAATATAAGCCGTTAGATTATCATAGGAGCAATCAGAACCATTCATACTAGATAGAGTTATCCAGAATTGCCACCTATGCCCTAGTGACTCAGCAACAGGTCAGAAAAGACTCAAAAACAAGTCAGAATCGTCATTGTTTTGGATCTGGGCGAGGGGGGTAGTTCGACCCCCAGGTCGACTCCTTGGTCGACCTGTATAGGGGAGGTCGACCCCCTGGTCGACCTGGCCAGGGGCGGGAAAAATCCCGCCCAGTCCGCTTCTTTGTTTGAATTCGAATTTTGAATTTAAATCTGAGCTGTTTTAATTTATTTAAATTCCTGAAACTTCTGAGGGCCATAACTTCCTCATATGAAGTCCGATTTACGAAAACTTGGACTCTATTCCAAGCAGAATTTCGAGACGAACACAATGGCGCAACCCATTTCCCTTAATTCTCAATTTAACAATTAAGTATTCTTAAAATTGTTAATTTTAATATTTAAAATTACAGGGTGTTACACATTGTAAGTTACAACGTAACAAATTGATGTCTGTTGATGTTATATCAGTGGTGGCGAAGAATTTATTCTTTTAGCTTAATATCCTTCTTTGAGACGTATGAGCTCAAAGATTATATATTATTAGACACTATTATATGTTGTGAACTGACAATGTGGCATGCTAAGTTGCTGATAGATCAAAGCTTTTGTTGAAAAGCAGAGCTTTGTGGATGATAATCAAAGCATAGCTGATATAGCGTAACTTTGTGTTGGAATATGACTACGACAAGCCTCACATCCCTTGAATGGCCAAAAAAAGTATGAAAAACAGCAGAGTAAGGACATACGTTTTCTTCTAGGTAAAGGTGATGTCATGGTATGGAGCCCAGGCAATTTAATTATGTGGATGACGGAATCAAGGGCCCTCAGATGATGGTCAAATAACAACCAGGATGACGGTCGGATACGACTGGGGAATGTCATGTTCAAGAGTGACCCGAACTCACCGGGAATTGGTGGACCGACTCTGCTGCAATATAGTCCATGTGCGTGTGATTCCTAGACATCTTGCTAGAGATGCATTGAATCAGATAAGGAAGATCCTTCCCCTTGGTCATTGATGGAAATCCAACTTCCAATACGAACCTTGCGTTTTAGTTGTAAACCTATATGGTGACATAATATAATGAGGTATTATGTCGTCTAAGGTTGATACATTTATTTTTGAAACTGATATCCACACTTTGCTTTAGTGATAATAAAAGAGAAACTTCGCGTATCAAGCATGTTTGGCTATTATAAGGTAAAATTCCATCCTTTGATTTGCTCCTGCTTTATGTGATGGGACTTAAGTCTTATAATAGCTTCATTTTTTCAAAAAGCATTGCGAGTTTTTATGATTGGTATTCATGTGAAGAAAACCTGTTCCGTGTTATACGGTGTGGTCCCATGATTTACCCAATTTTTAAATAAAGTAAATAACTGTTTTTGGTTCTCACACCAGTCACATGACTGACTTAGAGTTTATTGTTTCCCATCTAGACTTTGGGTGCCCATATTTTCCATACGGGAAGCTAGTAGTTTTGGTTTTGAAGATATTCTTAAAGCGGGATTCTGGATTATGGCTGGAGCTATACTTTGGATATAGTCTTCTGCTGTGTGTATTTATGTTTCCGGTGTATTGTAATTTATGATTCTCTGATATTTTTCCACTGTGAATCAATTATATATAATCTGATATTCTTGTATACTATGATGCAAGATTTTTTCAGTGATGATGAAGTATTCCTTTGTTTTTCTATGATGTGTAAGCACCCATAACAATCTGCTTTTAAGAAGTTTCGAGTAGGCTAACTATCGACTTGAAGTAGGCCCAAAATCGGGTCGTTACAAAATGTGGTATCAGAGCTTTGGTTTACAAAGCATTGGGGTACAACTCGTTAGAATGTGATGAAAAGACTCATTAGAGATAGGATTAGTAACAGCCTATAAAAGAATACTCATTAGAGATAGGATCAGTAGTATCCTAGAATGTGTAACTCGTTAGAGATGGGGTTAGTAATACCCTGGAATGAGTTTGAGAATATTATATATAAGAGACATATTCGCGATTATCATATATATATATATATAATTTTGACTTTCGAAATATACTTTGAGTATATAAAAGATATATGTTTTGATAACATATAAAATTGAAAAGTTAATTGATTGTTGGATATGATGTTTGGCAGCTAATTTAACTACTTAAGAGATGATTATGAATTAAAGATATTTGATTAGGATAAGTAAACAGAATTTTCGGCGATTTTGGATAGTCGAAGAATTTTGACGCACATTAGGTTAAAAGTTTATAAAGGAAGTCATATTCACGATTTTGGATAGTGAGTATACATGAATACTAATTTGTCGTTTTACTTAAAAAGGGTTAGTTTAAACTTATGTCCTAATTTGAAATTTTTTTGTCTTAAATTGTAGAGGGGTAAGCTGCTTACAGTTAGGTAGTACCTAGTACAGTTCCGAGGATCTATTGCATCTAGCTGTTCATCCGATAGCTCAGATGGTATTTCTTCAGCTTCGCAGTACACAGATAGCGTTGATAGTCTTTCTAGTCACAGTAGTGTCAGTGAGTATATGTCTGATGCTACTTCATCCTATAGGCCGTTAGAGGTCATAGATTCAGACTCTGATTCAGAGGATGCTTCCATGGACATAGACTTAGTCGAGCCTAATGATTCGGGAGCCCATGATGATTGGATGTTGGTTGATGATGAGGGTTTTGAGTTTGATGCAGATGGCCACACTAGTACAAAATACGTATGTTGCTTTGCCTCATTTGCTTCGGTTGTGCTTACAGCAGATGCAAATAGTATTATTTTCTTCTGTTTCACCATCACAACATATGCAATTAGTTTGGGTAAAACAACATAAAATATAAATTCAAAAATTTGCTTCTGTTGTCGTAGCAATAGAAGAAAATGTGCAGAAGTGAATACAGTTTTTTTTGGTTCAGATCCCCATACAACAGGAGCAAAATACCTTTTATTTGCACCGGTAATAATGTCAAATGCGATTGTTTCCTTCGTAACTGAGCGTTACTAAAATGTCTAGGATTCTTCGTTTTCGCCTATACCCAAATTCCCGACCAACTTAATTTTCTCCCCGCCTTTTTTATTAAACAAGAAAAAATATCTGGCTTCTTCTCTCTGCTTTCCAGTCGAAATCTTAAGAGCATCGCTTATATTTGCATCATTTTCAATTCACAATAAAAACAGAAAAGCCCCACGATTGTAGATTCGTTAAATTGGATTTCTACTGATTCTTCACTAAATTGATTGTCAATAATCGGTCTTTAGGTATTTAATGTCCTTGTACTTTTTAGTCGATAAACAATTTTTACTTTGATTTTGATTTCTTGCTTTAGCCTATGTTCATTTTGATCGATTCATTATTGATATCGGCAAATGCCAGATGTTGTAATCAAAGTTCATCAGATCCTTCTATTAGTATTGTTCCAATTATGGTTTAGAGAAATAAGTTTCCCATGTATTTTAGCGAACATTCTCTAAATTCTATTTTTACTGTGTGTTAGTCAAACTTTTTGAGGCCAGCTTGTTATCATTTTGGTTTAAAGAAATTCATCACGTCCTCAAAATTATCATTTCAATGATAGTTAATATATCTTCCCTGTTAAATTAAACTTTTTCATGTCAAATTTATTGCATATTGTTGCTTGGGCATATGTAATGTAATATCTTTTGAAAATCACTTTGGGAATATGATACATAGAGAAGAACTAAATTGAGTATATTATAAATTAAAAAAATATGGTGATCATCCTAAATTATATTAGCTATTCGGTTTTTGTGCAAATGCCTTGATACAGGTCTAGGATATAATGGTTTTATTCTCAAATCATGTATTCATCAATATAATTAACTTGAATGGAAGTTAATAAGCTTCAGTTTGAACATGTAATGGACAATACTTATCGCTTCACTGCGGTGCTGGTTCAATATAAGCTCTGTTCTTAGTCTCTTTAATGTACATTACAAGCTCTCTCAGTTTGTTGTCATAATCTTTATGTTTTTGGGTAAAACAATTTTAGGATGTAATAATGAAGATTGTAAGCTACCGCTTACATCCTACAAATTAATATGCATTAATTCTACTGAAGAAATGAGCGATAAATTAGCAAATAGATCTCATGTCATATTAGAAAAGTAGATACTTCACTTTTATTATCAAAAAGGTATAAATTTGGGTTACATGGTTTTGTTAAAAGATTGAGTAACAGTTACAAGGGGGAAAATAATTTTATTTTGTTCCAAATGTAAAGGAGATACTCGCAAACTTTAGGCGAACAAATATTTTCCGATGCAACAAATGGACATATAGTCCTGATATTAAATGTTTGGATTCCATAGATGGTTTTGAAGCTATAATTTGTTTTGATGTGTTGGTTGGTTTGGAGGATGATATAGTACTGTGCCAATTAATGTGGAAGTGACTGTTTATCTAATGGTAAGGTAGTCAACTAGTTCAAGCATTGGGTAGTGAATTGTTCATGTAATTATCTTGAAAGTTGGTGTAGTGGTCGCGCTAGCTATAGCAAGTGCAGAGGAGGATAATTTTGGCCATGATCATAATGAAGTAGCTGGTTGTTAGTAAATCAAAGAGTAATGCTCCAGAAGAGGCGGAGATGGGTTATGCAGAGATAAGGTGCAAAATATAAAGCACGGTTGTCGATTCAAATAACGGTTCGGGAAAAAAGATTGTTGGAATGGGTATTACGACAAATTACAGTTGTTGGTTTAAAGAATAGTTGCTATATTTAACACAACTGTTCGTGAATATCTTTGGAAAGAAAACCATGAATTTGTTTGATTTAGATATCTTACTTTATTTTTGTTTCCCAATTTCAAATGCACGCTGTCTTGCTCGGACAACAGATTAACTCTTGTAGATTTTTATATGCACCAAGGTTATGGCTCCATTGTTTTGCATATTAATTCATGGCTACTTCATTATGATACTAGCAATGGAGTCATAACCATGAATTTGTTTTTTATATGCACCAAGGTCATGATACTAGCAAGTGCAGAGGAGATTAATGTCCATTGTTTTGTGCATAGAGATCAATCAAAGAATTAATATAAAATAGTTTTGATGAATATTTTTGCTTCAGCTCCATACCAGTGGAATTTTTTTAGCAGTGAAAGCCTAAGTCAGAAACGAATGAGTAAGATAAAGCAATTCATGTAATTATTGGACTATTCAAGTTTAATTTGGCTTAAAGGGAAGAAAATGCATGTCAGGGAACATACTCATAGAGTAAAAGTAGGCTGAAATCAAATAAGAAAGTATTGCTAATGAATAGATTGCTTCATGATTTTATATTGATCTTGCTAAACAACACTAAATTAGTTTGTCGTAAAAAATAATTTTGAAATTGGACTAATTTTAAGTTGGAATAATATCAAAATCTATCTAGTGACTGAAACTAATTTTGCTAATAAAACTGATTTTGCTTTAGAAACTAATTGTTAGCAACCGGGACAGTTGAAAATGATAAGAGGCAACAATCAGTTCATTATATAAGTTACATTAAGGCCAACCACTAAATTAAATTGGACTTAGCAAGTCTGCATATTGCAAAATGTTTATTCTTTGTACAGGACTCACATGATAAAATACGAAAATATCACCATAACATAATTTAGTTGATGGATTTTTGATGCTTTTATGCAATTATCGTATGTTGTTCTGCTCCAGAAAGCACATGGATATATTGTCATAGAATCATGATTGAAATTTAATGCATGTATACATGCTTGTTTTGAATGTTTACATCATTAGATTCCATGATGTTATATTTAGATAAGAGAATGTCGAGTTATGAGTTGCTTGTTAGAAATTCTAAAATCAGCCCTTGCATATTACTTGAAATATGATAGTTTAATCACTTTTTTTATAGTAGTCCATGTATACATACTAGTATCATGACCTGTAGAGATTTTGACTTTAAATGGCCAACACCAGAGACTCTCCTCATATGTCATCCTTAAACCAGTCTGGAGCCTCGTAGGCTCCAAGATTCTTCATTATCGATAGACCAATGGAGCTTCACCGGTCCTCCAATAGGCAAGGAACCTGAAGCGATTATGGCTCCATATTGTCTCTGATTATGCTTCTTCTTCACTTGTATTGCCATTTGTTCTCCTGTATAAATGTTGAAATGATTTCTAGTCGTGTAGTGTTTGGGATCCTGGATGTATATGTTGCTTTTTAATATGTAATGTAATTTATCAATGAATTCATAGTAAGCTATGTACTAACATATAGTTTCCTTTTATGTAATGCCATATGTATATATCACCTTGTTTCGACCAACTTCCCATTTGCTTTCAGCTGATAGGACTTATATTTAAAAAATAGACTTAACTTTTTTGACCAATACATTATGTCATGGATTTTTGAAAAGTTACATGAACATATTCATGAGTAACTAGTAAACGTTTCATAACATGATGTATCCTCTTTGCTTATGAATTACTATATATATATATATATATATATATATATAGTACATATTGTTTGAATAGGGGCTTTAAATTTAGTGAAGTAATAATCAAAGCTATGTTACTTATACATGTATTATCAGGCTTCAATAAACTAATTGTGTTATTGATTTTGTTGGAGTGTCTGATATGGATTCTTATAAGAGCTCAATGAATGATACTAATATGAGTATTCAGTCAATAGTTTATAACGTATTCAATCAATGTTGCATATAAGAGCTCAATGAATGTGTACTCAGATTTTAATAAATTTTTTTGGAGAGTCTGATAGGCTTTAACAAACTAATTATGTTTATTACTTCATGTTACATAAATTTGTCTTTATAGTTGTCATAACAGTAAATTTTCAGGTTTAGAAAATTTATTTGCTATAAATAAATTGGTTTCGAATCCACCCGGACCAAACGCAGATGCTTCAAACATGTCAATGGATGACCAGGTGGAATATATTGGAACCAAACCTAAAGTTAAGTATTTAACCTTTAGTAAAAATATTAATGTAGGTAGCATCCAATTAAGAAACTCAAAAGTATTCAAGAGAGCATATATGCACCTTATTTCATCACACAGACTTTCTAAGTTTACGCTTATGCAATATACCCTCGATGTGTCATGAACTAGTGCATTTGATTGCACTTCAAAACCTACATGATCAGAAATTCATAATCAAACATTTGACTTGAGATGTGAAAATAATACGCTATGTTTATTGCCTACATTTATGTTGGGATATGAGAATAATAAACTAGTTTTATTGCTCCATTTTCATGAATATAAACACGAGTATCAGCGTACACTACTACAAAACAGGTCATTTGCACTGGTTGTTTACCTCCTGTTGCTTCGGTTCTACAACCGGTGCAAATTTAGACAATGCAAAAAGCTTTTTTCTTTTGCATCGGTGTAGAAAAAGGTTTTTTGCACCCGTTTGTCAGTAAGAACCAATGCAAAAGATGAGTTTTTTGCACCGGTTTTTACCAAAAACCGATGCAAAAATGCTTTGTGCTTGAAAAAAAAAGCTTATTTTTTACACCAGCTGTTGGTTATTAAAAACAACTGTTAACGATATTTTTCGTCAACACCGGAAATAAGGGTATGGATGTGAACTTTAGGGAACTTCAGGATTATTTAGTTCCTACAAGCTTGAGTTAGTTCGCCGTTTCCTAGATATCAAGGTCATAATCCCAAAGATTAGTTACTCTTCCTTCAAGAGGTGAGTATCACACTTACGAGGCTTAAGGACCAACAATTAACTTGGGATAAGGGTTCCCTAAGCGCAAAGCAAGTTAGAAAGTTAAACGGTTTGTAGAAGACTATTCTGCTATTTCAGAAGCATAATAGAATGCAGTTAGAAACATATCGACATACAACATAATGTACGAAAATAAGAACACAACAATTTATAGTGGTTCGGTTCAGATTGAACTTACGTCCACTTTCAGGGCTTTAATGGTTTTATTCATAGAGGCGGTTACACAAGAAATTCCCAAATTGGTTTACAAATTACGGTTATCTCTCTATGAAATGAGAGAAAGATTGTAGAATGGAGAAAATTCCTCCAAAATGAGACCCCTAGGGTCTTATTTATAGGCATATTGGACCCCCCTCGGTTGTAAACTCAGCAAATGCCCCCTTCAGATGTGGTAACATGTCTTCAGCAGCTTTTACATCTTTCGGTTCTAGTTGCCTCGGTTTCATCCGTGTAACGTCCCAGAAAATTCGACAACTAGATTATGGAGTTAATTAAAGAATTAACTATTAATAACCAAAATTATATTGATACTTGAGTTAAAAATCAAATATATCATTTTGAGTTGCACTGAATTCAATATTTAAGTCAGAGTGATTGATTGTGGATCAAATATTTTTGTTGAATATTTGAATTGAATTTGGTTGAATATTTAATATTGATTTGAAATTTGATTGATAAATTTAAATGGTTGAATTTAAAAACATATGTTATTAACATTAAATGAATTGGAGATTTTATTTTGTAAAAATATATATATTGGCCTGGATATGTGTGTATTGGAATGTAACGTTCCAAATTTGGAATCAAACAGAGTCATTGGTGGACGAACGAAATTAAATTGGTAAACCAATAAGTAATTTGAAATTTAAAATTTAAAATAACGTTGTATACAGACGGAGTTGGTTTACAACCAGACTAATTTTATCGGATCTAGATCGTTGAAATATAAAAGTACGTCAAATTTCATTGCGTTTGGAGATTTTGTTGATGGTACGAGTTTAGAGCGGTTCATGGTATTCGCGGTAAAAATCAATTTATTTAAACCCAAATAAAACCTTCCTCATATATGTTAAGCCGACCTATATCTATTATCTTCACCTACCCTAATTTTCTAATTGACATTGTTCTTATCTCCGATCCTTTTCTTCTATAAAAATCAAGCGCTCGCTTACAAATTCACTCAGCAAAATCACTTCCTCCCTCAAACAAAATCCAACCCCTCAAATAAAAATCGTTTTCCCCAATTAAACTTTAATGGCTGCCGTTTTAAATGGCTTCATCATCCTATCCATTCCCAATCGAAGCCACATCCACATGAACGCCAGTGCCTTCACCAATAGCCATCACTTCAAAGCGTCGCCCTAGCCGTCCCCGTGTCGAAGCCAGCCTGTCTTCTCCTCGGCTCCGCATCGAAGTCACAATCCTCCACGTCGCCACCTCTCCAATTAATTTCGAGAGTTCCATCGTCAATTTCGGCATGTCGTGGTTTCAGTCACCATTACGAGATGACAAGACGCATTTGTCGTCATCTATGGTGAGTTATACTCACGATTTTTCTTATTTCAAGTATCTTGACTTGATTTAATCTGAATATAATGGTTATTGTTGGTATCGAGGGCCGTTGTATGTTTTTGTCCATGACTGCCGACGATGAATTATTTTATATAGGATTAGAAAACCCCTAACATCTCCGATATTATTCAGCCAAAGGCCTTAGTTGAAATGCTGAAGTCTGAATACATGTGAAGAAATATGAAGAGTTTATACAGTGTTATTCCTTTTGCTTATGATTTCAATACTATGGTTATTTTAAAATAGTTGCTATACTTAAAGAAAAACATTTGATTCTATTATTATAGTATATTGCTTTATTTACTACAACAAAGGAAAATGTTGTTTTTGTTAGGGAAAAGTTGCTTGCTTCTAAACTTTATGGCTTTTGCCAACTCAAATAGATTTTTTTCATTTTGTATCAAGTATTGTTATTTCGGGATTTAAGTGAACTTCCACTTTGTTAGCTATAAAACGACTATAACACTATGATACGTCCGACATAAACTATTTGGGTTCTATGTCTTTCTTTTGAAGAATCAACCCTTTTACACTTATTTCTCCTGAATAATTTATGGTTAATGGGTGACCTGGACATCATAATAAGTCTGCCGTAGATGCTATTTACCAATTTCAACAATATATTTACCTATATTCTGTTCCTCCTAACGTATGTATGGTAGTTTTTCTTTTGGGTTCTATTTTGATGATCTATATATTTTAGTGCAAATACATTGTTTTAAAGGACGAATCAAAGTATAATATAACTCTGCACCCATGTTTATATTTGGCTACCCAACAATTAAATTAATGTTGAATAGGTCATACATGACTCACATTATTATATTATTTGAACATAAACCTGCACCCATGTTGTCAGACTGTAACAACCCGAAAATCTGGGCCAGTTTAAAATTTTTATTTTGGCAATTTTAGCGAAGTTTGAACATTTAAAATGGATTATTTTAAATAATATCGACGAGAAATTTATTTTGAAAGGAATTAGAACGTATATATTATATACTTCGTCGTTAGAATATAAATAATTTTATTTTAATTATAAATAGAATTGAAAATGGCGCGGTAGTTCGATAATTCGATTTCAAACTTCAATTGAACATACCGGGTGCAAAACAACCTGGATTTTAGTGAAACCAAAAACATTAGGATCTTATTGATAGTATCTTTCCAACGAATCCGAAAAATCAAAATTTCATAGCGGGGATAAAAAGATATGTCCAGTTGAAAATTCTGAATAGTCGCTATGGAATTCAGGCCCTTAAAAATGGGAATTTTGCAAACGACCTCGGATTTCGACGAAACCACTTTTGTTGGATCCGCAGTGTCAAATTATTGCTAGAATCCAAATTTCATAATTTTTCGAATCAATATGTGAGCGTGGCAAAGGAAAACGCATTTGACCAGTTTCAGTTGATTTTAATCGACTGGAAAATGGCCATTTTTCCAACGGTCTCAGAATTCGACGAAACTAGTTTTGTTAGGACCGTATCGTCAATGCGAAGCTAGAAAATATTTTTCTGCAATTTTTAGAGTTCGTATGTGACCCCGGTAAATTAAAATACGCGTTCAAATTCATTATATAGAGTTATACATTGATTTTGACGAAAACTGATCGAAGCGATCGAATTAGCCTGCGATACATATCCCATTGTGTTCGGAATGGGGGTAATACGCTGTGGACGACAGGCGGTGGGCCTCGTTTAGAGGTCGTATGAAAAAGTCAACATTTTAGAAATATAAAATATTAAAATAATTAAACCTTCTCTCTTCCCCCTTATTTCTCTCTGGCCCCCCCTTGATTTCGAACCCGACATTCAGAGAAAAAAAAAGAAAAAAAAGAAAGAAACCCAATCGCTCCACCAGCGATGGCCGCTCCACCGCCGCCGCCCCCTTCGCACGCCGCCGCCTCCCCCCTTCTTCTTCCCTCCGCATCTCATCCGCTTCTCCCTCCTCTTGCTTTCAACTCTTGAACCCCCAAAGCCTACAGCACCACCCGCAAGCCCCTGAACCCGCCGCCGATGACCAGTCGACACCCCCCTATCGCTCCACCTCCCCTCGCGATGAAGTACCTCCACCGCGCGCTGCAGGACCCCGAAGCCCAATGCAGCCCCCTTGAAGACCGTCGCTCCACTCAGTCGCGCGTCGGAGCACCGCCTCCGAGGACCCGAGCTCCGCCAGACCCCGTTGCGCGCCTCCAATTCGATCAGCAAACTCCCACCCTTCGCGGAGAACGCTGTAAGTATTTATTTCATTTTCTTTCATGTTAATTAAACTGATTTATTTTAGTGATAATAAAACTGATTTTTATATTTTTTTAAAGGATAAAAATATGATTTTTATATTTTTAAAGTATTAAAAATATGATTTTTATATTTTTAAAGTATTAAAAATATAATCTTTACTATATGGAAGATGTAAAAATATGATTTTTGTTTATGTAGAGAATTAAAAATATAATTTTTACATGATAGGAATATTAAAAATATCATCTTTATATAGGTAGCAAAATAAAAATGTGATTTTTATAGTGATGAAATTGAAAAGGTAAAATCTTTAAAAGTGAAAAGACGACATTTTTAAAAGTGAAAAGACGATATTTTTAAAATAGAAAAGATTAGATTTTAAAAATAGAAAAGGCGAGATTTTTATATATTGAATAGCAAGGTAAAAATTCGATTTTTATATATTGAATAGCAAGGTAAAAATTCGATTTTTATATATTGAATAGCAAAGTAAAAATTCGATTTTTACATATGTAGTGGCTACGGGCGATGAAAGTGACGAAAGGCGAGAACGACGAAGATTTCTATGAATGAAGTGTCGTGAAGTTGGGATAGCTTTCGGTGAGAATTTCTCACTCTTCAATTTTTTTTTCTAGTTATATATATATACTAGGATGCAGACGGTGTTTAGTAGCACCCGACACCCGTCATCCACAGACCATGGATGGCTTGTTTGTTAAATTGTTTGGTTGAGTAGTTGGTTAGTTTATTTGGTTTGAATTTGAATTGTTTGGTGAAATGAATGGATTTGATTGATGTGTGAATGGCGTGGGCCTTCACTAGACCGGGGATAAGGCTAGCCCTCGTCCCGTTTTTAGTATCGTGCCGTTATGGCGCCGAAATTTCCTAAAATAAAAATATCATTTTATTTGATAAATGAAATGAATAGAAATTCATGTGTTAAAATAAAATATATTATCGTTAAAAATATAATTTTTAACGTGAAAGTGAATAAATAAATATTTATAAACAAATCGGCCGATTTGTTTATATACACTGATTTGACTGATATTGATTGGGTCGATAAATTTTACACATCGCCCAACTGCACAACTAAAATCTGTGTTTGATTGTTTGAAACCCCACATGGGTGTTGGGATGAAATTTGAAGTTCACTCATCCTGATTGATTAAATATGTCGATCGATTGATTGACAGGCTGTTATAAGCGTTAGATATCTATATTCGATGCTTATACAGTGTAGTGCACTTTGGTTGAGGGCTGATTATTTTTCAATGTTATTATATACATGTGTTGTATGGAATCCATATAATTAACATTATATGGTGATTGATTGGGCCTCATTCCAATCGGGAAAATAATGAATATTGTAAAAGAAAATTCATGTGTTGAATATAAAAATAATCATGTGTTGACGATGTTCATGTGTTGAAAATATCCGTGTGTTGAGTAAAATATTTTAAAAATAAAATAAAATTTACATCTTTATCATATTTAAAATTAGAACTACTTTACGGGGGAGTCTAATTAAAATCAAACGATAGATACCATAGTTTTATAAAATATTTTACATAATAAAAATAGTCGTGTGCTGAAAGAAATATAGATTCATATGTTGAATAGAATAAATATTCATTTGTTGAATAGAATAAAGAAGTTTTTGAAAACTATAAAGCCGTGTGGATTAGAGATGCGCTATTTTGACGTGAATGATATTTTTATCGATTTTATTCGTTTTACAATGAATATTGATTTCAAAATCTAATATTTTGAAATGAAATTCAAATTGAATTAGATAAAAATTCAAATTGAAATTTTATTGAATCAATTTGAAATGAATTCGAATCGAATAGAAAATGAATTCGATTCGAATTGAATAGAAAATGAATTCGACTCGAATTGAATAGAAAACGAATTTGAATTTGAATTTGAATTGAATAGAAAGTGAATTTTAATTCGAATAAAATAGAAATGAATTCAAATTGAATTAAATTGAAATTGAATTAAAAATGAATCGAAATCATTTTGAATGAAATTTAAAACGAACTGAAATTGAATTGAAATCAATTTGAAACGAATTCGAATTGAATCAAATAGAAGGTAAATTCGAATTGAATTGAATTGAAACGAATTAGAATTTGAATTGAATTGAAACGAATTTGAATTCGAATTAAATAAAATTGAAATGAATTCGAGTTGAATTGAAATCAAATCGATTTGAAATTGAATATAGTGTTGAAATGGTTTTGAAAACGAATTTAAAACGATTTATAAAATACGTTTTAAAAAGGAAATCGACGAAATATATATAATATATATATATATTATATATATAATGGCCTGAATAAAACGCGTCGCGCCGCGACAGTTCGTGAATTTCGACCATTAACTTCGAATTGACGTTGCGGGAGATCCGACCGTCGGATTCTCCTAAAACCGGAACCGTTGGGTTCGTATCGAAAAGAGCTTTCCATTGAATATTAGAAATTTGAAATCTAACGGTTGGATTTGGAATTATGTCCAAATCAAATTTAGAAAAGGTCGCTGTAAGTGCAGTTCAATGGCCGTTGTTGGAAATCGACTGTACGGGCCTTGATAAAATTATTAAAAATATCTATAATTTGTGTAAAATCATAATATATGGATTGGAAAGAATTGAGCTGGAGAATTCCACACTTGAAAAGATAAAAATAGATTTTTATCAAAATAAACTAGTTTTGAACTAGAATTAAAATCAATTTTTTTTTGAAATAAATAAATTGAATTTGAAAGTGATTTTAAAAATAATCAATATTCCCAATACGTGGATTGGACTGGAGTTGAATCGAAATTATCTTCGGGATATTTCGATGTTGGATTTCGGGACTATACAGATATTGTTATGGGAATTTGAAAGATATATCTTATATCGTTATTTCCTATACGATATATGTTGGTTTCAGAATTTGATATTGAATATAAGCCGATATATTTTCTATTCAGAGCCTTGTATTTAATATCAAATGTGATTTGGGTTTACCGTGAATCGTGTTTTAGAAGACATTGGTTCTTTAACCCAGTTAAAGGCAAGATATCGATTTTTGAGAAGATTAAAACTAAGTGGAGTTTTAATGAATCTTTAATTAGATTAAAATGTGAATTAATAATTTAAATTATCAAATCTGAAAAGTGATCGAGAGTGGAGTATCACCAGTTTTGCTCCAAAGCGATAGTTAAATCTTTAATTAGATTTGAACGTGAAATGGTAATTAATTTTACCGATAACACCGTGGTGTTAGATGTGGAGTATTACCAGTTTTCTCCATGGGATATATAGGTTGGGATTGGGAAATAAAATAAATAATTACTTCGGTGTGGTTCGTTAATCCCGACTAGATAGAAATGATATCCAAAGGAGGATTAAAGAATAAATTTAGAAGAATTTATCTTGGATAAAATTAATGGGAACCTTTCCCTAAGAATGTGATTTTGTGAATAAAAGAATATTCTGAATTGGAATGAGGCGTTCGTTGTGTTTGTGTAACATTTGTTTATTATATACGTGGGTTATTCAGAAAGGCCGGGTTATACCCATTCTGGATAACCGATTCGACGAGATGTCGAAGATGAAAACGGTGGTTGAAGACCGGAAGTCTTCACATCGTTTGGGTGATTACTGATGATCTTGATTGGGCTGTACACCCAAGATGAGGGAAACAGTTGGTGATCGTCCAGACGTACTTGGAGATGGATGGATATGCGAGGAAAGTGCCTCAGGTTTCGTTCAGACCCAGAACGAACTTGTAAATGGATTGTGTGTCTGACATTGGATTTTATTCTGAGTTGATTGATCTCTATTAAATATACATCTGTTTGGCGGCGAAGAATTTATTCTCTTGCTTAACGCCCTTCTCTGAGACGTACGAGCTCAGAGGTTGTATATCGATGGACATCAGTCGCATGGAGTGAATTGCCAATGTGGCACGCGTAAGTGGCAATTGATCAAGGCTTCTGTTGAAAATCAAAGTCTTGTGGTTGATGATCAAAGCACGGCCTGTGTGGCATAGCTTTGTGTATAACGTGAATTCGCGAGCCTCACACCTCGGTATGAGTCAAAAACGGGATACGGACCCAAGGAGTGCACGACGTTTCTTTCTAGCTAGGGTGGTGTCAGTGACCTACCAGCCCTGACATTTATATACTTTTCACCTGTGTGGTTGTTGGATACGAGGCGCCTCGGATATAGGTCTGTAAGGACCGAGAAACGTGTGTTCAGGAATAATTAATCCTCAAAAGTAAGAGAGGACCGGCCTTGGAGGTTCCAAAGGATCAGAGTGGGGTCCTGAGGCATTGCTAGAGTGTCTCGAACGCGGAGAGGAGCTTGCCCCTTGCCTCGGCTCATGACGGAAATCCAATTTCCAATACGTGATAGTGCGGTTTTATTTGTAGAACCTAGTATGTCGACATAGTGGTATGGGTCATTAATGCCGCCTATGATTGATATTTATGATGTGAAATTGTTTTGACACTATACACTTATAGTAATATCAAAATAATGTGTTTTAAACGTATCAAGCATGCTTTGGCTGTTATAAGGTAAAAACCCTATCCTCCGGCTTGCGTTGCATTGTGTGATGGGACCTGGGTCTTATAACAGCTTCATTTTTCTTTATTTAGCATTGCGCTGTTTGTTTTATGCACTGGTATTCTTGGGAGGAAACTCGTTCCGTGTTATACGGCGTGGTCCCTTGATTTACCTAACTTTAAAAATAAAGATTAATAACTTTTTTTGTTCTCACACCAGTCACATGACTGACCTGGAGTTTATTGTTTTAACCTAAACTCTGGGTGCCCCTATTTTCCACGCGGGCAGCTAGTAGTTTTGGTTTTGCAGATGTATATCCACAGGGTCCTGATTTACAGCTGGAACGATGCTCAGAAAGCTCTGTATCCGTGTATCACTTTCAGTTGTGTTTTGTATATCTTTCCGCTGCTATGTAATTTATTGTAATCTCTGATATTTATTGTATGTAATTTATTCATTTATACTCTGTATATTCTTGTATCTGATGGAATTGTTGTAATAACAATGAAATGTTCTCCTGTATGCGTTCTATTTTGTCTTGTCCTCAATTCTATCCGTGCTTTCCTTCACAGGGAAGTTCGGGTCGTCTCAGTTTGGTATCAGAGCTTTGGTTTACAGAGCTCGAGAACAAGACACATTAGAACCAAACGAAAGAATTCATCAGATATTGGATTAGTAATATCCAATTAGAATGACTCGTTAGAGATAGGATCAGTAGTATCCTAGAACGAGTGTGAAGAGTATATTTTTCAAATGAAAACAATTTTGTTTTGAAATTTAAATCGTTTTATACGTATTTGAATATTTATTTATTTTGAATTTGGACAATCGAGTATATAAAAATTTCGCGTATACGCGTCATGAACGTATATTCGAAGTTTTAATATACTGGATAGATATAGAGTCACATTCTAGACACCCGGGGATAATTCTGATGATGTGGCCACATCATCAGTATTTATGTTCGTATTTCGAAGGTGTGATTTCTATATATTTCCATTAGACTGGTGTGAGAGCCAAAACTAATATAGCTGGAATACATTGTTGTGAATTGGCATCAAAAACATGATTTTCTGTGTGTATATGAATCAAAATTATGAATTTGAAACTCTAATTCACTAATTGATTGATGTTTGTGTTGTTTGTTCATTTGTTTGATAATTTTGAACCATTTAGCATAATAGCATCAAATATTGAACAATATTGAAAATTGGTCGCATTTGCTTGCATATACATGTGCTTACATTGAACAGGTCATAGCAAGGAGGCTAGAGCAGAGAATAAAATTTGTTTGCCCGACAAATAGGTACATGTTTATTATAATTTACTGTTTTGTTTGGGTGATGATGATTTTATGAGCCTATTGGCTAGCCGCTTGGCTTTTTCTTTTTCTTTTTGAGATCAGAAGGCCTTTATGGCAATTTCGGGATTTTCCCGTGGCTCCCGGTGCAGGGGAGGTTATGGCGAAATTTTTCGAAAATTTAGGGTGTTAGCCAAATTTTTGAAGAATTGGGAAATTCTCAGAAACTGAAAAGTTGGAGAATGGAAGCCAGATTGAACGTAGAGTTGATTAATCAAACCACTTTCGACTTTGTTCCTTTTCGGGGACGAAAAGTTTTAAGTGGGGGAGATTGTAACAACCCGAAAATCTGGGCCAGTTTAAAATTTTTATTTTGGCAATTTTAGCGAAGTTTGAACATTTAAAATGGATTATTTTAAATAATATCGACGAGAAATTTATTTTGAAAGGAATTAGAACGTATATATTATATACTTCGTCGTTAGAATATAAATAATTTTATTTTAATTATAAATAGAATTGAAAATGGCGTGGTAGTTCGATAATTCGATTTCAAACTTCAATTGAACATAACGGGTGCAAAACAACCTGGATTTTAGTGAAACCAAAAACATTAGGATCTAATTGATAGTACCTTTCCAACGAATCTGAAAAATCAAAATTTCATAGCAGGGATAAAAAGATATGTCCAGTTGAAAATTCTGAATAGTCGCTATGGAATTCAGGCCCTTAACAATGGGAATTTTGCAAACGACCTCGGATTTCGACGAAACCACTTTTGTTGGATCCGCAGTGTCAAATTATTGCTAGAATCCAAATTTCATAATTTTTCGAATCAATATGTGAGCGTGGCAAAGGAAAACGCATTTGACCAGTTTCAGTTGATTTTAATCGACTGGAAAATGGCCATTTTTCCAACGGTCTCAGAATTCGACGAAACTAGTTTTGTTAGGACCGTATCGTCAATGCGAAGCTAGAAAATATTTTTCTGCAATTTTTAGAGTTCGTATGTGACCCCGGTAAAATGAAATACGCGTTCAAATTCAATATATAGAGTTATACGTTGATTTTGACAAAAACTGATCGAAGCGACCGAATCAGCCTGCGATACATATCCCATTGTGTTCGGAATGGGGGTAATACGCTATGGACGACAGGCGGTGGGCCTCGTTTAGAGGTCGTATGAAAAAGTCAACATTTTAGAAATATAAAATATTAAAATAATTAAACCTTCTCTCTTCCCCCTTATTTCTCTATGGGCCCCCCTTGATTTCGAACCCGACATTCAGAGAAAAAAAAAGAAAAAAAAGAAAGAAACCAAATCGCTCCACCAGCGATGGCCGCTCCACCGCCGCCGCCCCCTTCGCACGCCGCCGCCTCCCCCCTTCTTCTTCCCTCCGCATCCCATCCGCTTCTCCCTCCTCTTGCTTTCAACTCTTGAACCCCCAAAGCCTACAGCACCACCCGCAAGCCCCTGAACCCGCCGCCGATGACCAGTCGACACCCCCCTATCGCTCCACCTCCCCTCGCGATGAAGTACCTCCACTGCGCGCTGCAGGACCCCGAAGCCCAACGCAGCCCCCTTGAAGACCGTCGCTCCACTCAGTCGCGCGTCAGAGCGCCGCCTCCGAGGACCCGAGCTCCGCCAGATCCCGTTGCGTGCCTCCAATTCGATCAGCAAACTCCCACTCTTCGCGGAGAACGCTGTAAGTATTTATTTCATTTTCTTTCATGTTAATTAAACTGATTTATTTTAGTGATAATAAAACTGATTTTTATATTTTTTTAAAGGATAAAAATATATTTTTATTTTTTTAAAGTATTAAAAATATGATTTTTATATTTTTAAAGTATTAAAAATATAATCTTTACTATATGGAAGATGTAAAAATATGATTTTTGTTTATGTAGAGAATTAAAAATATAATTTTTACATGATAGGAATATTAAAAATATCATCTTTATATAGGTAGCAAAATAAAAATGTGATTTTTATAGTGATGAAACTGAAAAGGTAAAATTTTTAAAAGTGAAAAGACGATATTTTTAAAAGTGAAAAGACGATATTTTTAAAATAGAAAAGATTAGATTTTAAAAATAGAAAAGGCGAGATTTTTATATATTGAATAGCAAGGTAAAAATTCGATTTTTATATATTGAATAACAAGGTAAAAATTCGATTTTTATATATTGAATAGCAAAGTAAAAATTCGATTTTTACATATGTAGTGGCTACGGGCGATGAAAGTGACGAAAGGCGAGAACGACGAAGATTTCTATGAATGAAGTGTCGTGAAGTTGGGATAGCTTTCGGTGAGAATTTCTCACTCTTCAATTTTTTTTTCTAGTTATATATATATATATACTAGGATGCAGACGGTGTTTAGTAGCACCCGACACCCGTCATCCACAGACCATGGATGGCTTGTTTGTTAAATTGTTTGGTTGAGTAGTTGGTTAGTTTATTTGGTTTGAATTTGAATTGTTTGGTGAAATGAATGGATTTGATTGATGTGTGAATGGCGTGGGCCTTCACTAGACCGGGGATAAGGCTAGGCCTCGTCCCGTTTTTAGTATCGTGCCGTTATACCGCCGAAATTTCCTAAAATAAAAATATCATTTTATTTGATAAATGAAATGAATAGAAATTCATGTGTTAAAAAAAAAAATATTATCGTTAAAAATATAATTTTTAACGTGAAAGTGAATAAATAAATATTTATAAACAAATCGGCCGATTTGTTTATATACACTAATTTGACTGATATTGATTGGGTCGATAAATTTTACACATCGCCCAACTGCACAACTAAAATCTGTGTTTGATTGTTTGAAACCCCACACGGGTGTTGGGATGAAATTTGAAGTTCACTCATCCTGATTGATTAAATATGTCGATCGATTGATTGACAGGCTGTTATAAGCGTTAGATATCTATATTCGATGCTTATACAGTGTAGTGCACTTTGGTTGAGGGCTGATTATTTTTCAATGTTATTATATACCTGTGTTGTATGGAATCCATATAATTAACATTATATGGTGATTGATTGGGCCTCATTCCAATCGGGAAAATAATGAATATTGTAAAAGAAAATTCATGTGTTGAATATAAAAATAATCATGTGTTGACGATGTTCATGTGTTGAAAATATCCGTGTGTTGAGTAAAATATTTTAAAAAATAAAATAAAATTTACATCTTTATCATATTTAAAATTAGAACTACTTTACGGTGGAGTCTAATTAAAATTAAACGATAGATACCATAGTTTTATAAAATATTTTACATAACAAAAATAGTCGTGTGCTGAAAGAAATATAGATTCATGTGTTGAATAGAATAAATATTCATTTGTTGAATAGAATAAAGAAGTTTTTGAAAAATATAAAGCCGTGTGGATTAGAGATGCGCTATTTTGACGTGAACGATATTTATATCGATTTTTTTCGTTTTACAATGAATATTGATTTCAAAATCTAATATTTTGAAATGAAATTCAAATTGAATTAGATAAAAATTCAAATTGAAATTTTATTGAATCAATTTGAAATGAATTCGAATCGAATAGAAAATGAATTCGATTCGAATTGAATAGAAAATGAATTCGACTCGAATTGAATAGAAAACGAATTAGAATTTGAATTGAATAGAAAGTGAATTTTAATTCGAATAAAATAGAAATGAATTCAAACTGAATTAAATTGAAATTGAATTAAAAACGAATCGAAATCATTTTGAATGAAATTTAAAACGAACTGAAATTGAATTGAAATCAATTTGAAACGAATTCAAATTGAATCAAATAGAAGGTAAATTCGAATTGAATTGAATTGAAACGAATTAGAATTTGAATTGAAACGAATTTGAATTCGAATTAAATAAAATTGAAATGAATTCGAGTTGAATTGAAATCAAATCGATTTGAAATTGAATATAGTGTTGAAATGGTTTTGAAAACGAATTTAAAACGATTTATAAAATACGTTTTAAAAAGGAAATCAACGAAATATATATATAATATATATATATATATATTATATAATGGCCTGAATAAAACGCGTCGCGCCGCGGCAGTTCATGAATTTCGACCATTAACTTCGAATTGACGTTGCGGGAGATTCGACCGTCGGATTCTCCTAAAATCGGAACCGTTGGGTTCGTATCGAAAAGAGCTTTCCATTGAATATTAGAAATTTGAAATCTAACGGTTGGATTTGGAATTATGTCCAAATCAAATTTAGAAAAGGTCGCTGTAAGTGCAGTTCGATGGCCGTTGTTGGAAATCGACTGTACGGGCCTTGATAAAATTATTAAAAATATCTATAATTTGTGTAAAATCATAATATATGGATTGGAAAGAATTGAGCTGGAGAATTCCACACTTGAAAAGATAAAAATAGATTTTTATCGAAATAAACTAGTTTTGAACTAGAATTAAAATCAATTTTTTTTTGAAATAAATAAATTGAATTTGAAAGTGATTTTAAAAATAATCAATATTCCCAATATGTGGATTGGACTGGAGTTGAATCGAAATTATCTTCGGGATATTTCGATGTTGGATTTCGGGACTATACAGGTATTGTTATGGGAATTTGAAAGATATATCTTATATCGTTATTTCCAATACAATATATGTTGGTTTCAGAATTTGATATTGAATATAAGCCGATATATTTTCTATTCAGAGCCTTGTATTTAATATCAAATGTGATTTGGGTTTATCGTGAATCGTGTTTTAGAAGACATTGGTTCTTTAACCCAGTTAAAGGCAAGATATCGATTTTTGAGAAGATTAAAACTAAGTGGAGTTTTAATGAATCTTTAATTAGATTAAAATGTGAATTGATAATTTAAATTATGAAATCTGAAAAGTGATCGAGAGTGGAGTATCACCAGTTTTGCTCCAAAGCGATAGTTAAATCTTTAATTAGATTTGAACATGAAATGGTAATTAATTTTACCGATAACACCGTGGTGTTAGATGTGGAGTATTACCAGTTTTCTCCATGGGATATATAGGTTGGGATTGGGAAATAAAATAAATAATTACTTCGGTGTGGTTCGTTAATCCCGACTAGTTAGAAATGATATCCAAAGGAGGATTAAAGAATAAATTTAGAAGAATTTATCTTGGATAAAATTAATGGGAACCTTTCCCTAAGAATGTGATTTTGTGAATAAAAGAATATTCTAAATTGGAATGAGGCGTTCGTTGTGTTTGTGTAACATTTGTTTATTATATACGTGGGTTATTCAGAAAGGCCGGGTTATACCCATTCTGGATAACCGATTCGACGAGATGTCGAAGATGAAAACGGTGGTTGAAGACCGGAAGTCTTCACATCGTTTGGGTGATTACTGATGATCTTGATTGGGCTGTACACCCAAGATGAGGGAAACAGTTGGTGATCGTCCAGACGTACTTGGAGATGGATGGATATGCGAGGAAAGTGCCTCAGGTTTCGTTCAGACCCAGAACGAACTTGTAAATGGATTGTGTGTCTGACACTGGATTTTATTCTGAGTTGATTTATCTCTATTAAATATACATCTGTTTGGCGGCAGAGAATTTGTTCTCTTGCTTAACGCCCTTCTCTGAGACGTACGAGCTCAGAGGTTGTATATCGATGGACATCAGTCGCATGGAGTGAATTGCCAATGTGGCACGCGTAAGTGGCAATTGATTAAGGCTTCTGTTGAAAAGCAAAGTCTTATGGTTGATGATCAAAGCACGGCCTGTGTGGCATAGCTTTGTGTATAACGTGAATTCGCGAGCCTCACACCTCGGTATGAGTCAAAAACGGGATACGGACCCAAGGAGTGCACGACGTTTCTTTCTAGCTAGGGTGGTGTCAGTGACCTACCAGCCCTGACATTTATATACTTTTCACCTGTGTGGTTGTTGGATACAAGGCGCCTCGGATATAGGTCTGTAAGGACCGAGAAACGTGTG
Organism: Allium sativum; assembly: GCA_030737875.1. NCBI lineage: Eukaryota > Viridiplantae > Streptophyta > Magnoliopsida > Asparagales > Amaryllidaceae > Allium > Allium sativum. The sequence continues at coordinate 340,707,557 of CM060916.1, read as the reverse complement.
TTCAGGAATAATTAATCCTCAAAAGTAAGAGAGGACCGGCCTTGGAGGTTCCAAAGGATCAGAGTGGGGTCCTGAGGCATTGCTAGAGTGTCTCGAACGCGGAGAGGAGCTTGCCCCTTGCCTCGGCTCATGACGGAAATCCAATTTCCAATACGTGATAGTGCGGTTTTATTTGTAGAACCTAGTATGGCGACATGGTGGTATGGGTCATTAATGCCGCCTATGATTGATATTTATGATGTGAAATTGTTTTGACACTATACACTTATAGTAATATCAAAATAATGTGTTTTAAACGTATCAAGCATGCTTTGGCTGTTATAAGGTAAAAACCCTATCCTCCGGCTTGCGTTGCATTGTGTGACGGGACCTGGGTCTTATAACAGCTTCATTTTTCTTTATTTAGCATTGCGCTGTTTGTTTTATGCACTGGTATTCTTGGGAGGAAACTCGTTCCGTGTTATACGGCGTGGTCCCTTGATTTACCTAACTTTAAAAATAAAGATTAATAACTTTTTTTGTTCTCACACCAGTCACATGACTGACCTGGAGTTTATTGTTTTAACCTAAACTCTGGGTGCCCCTATTTTCCACGCGGGCAGCTTGTAGTTTTGGTTTTGCAGATGTATATCCACAGGGTCCTGATTTACAGCTGGAACGATGCTCGGAAAGCTCTGTATCCGTGTATCACTTTCAGTTGTGTTTTGTATATCTTTCCGCTGCTATGTAATTTATTGTAATCTCTGATATTTATTGTATGTAATTTATTCATTTATACTCTGTATATTCTTTTATCTGATGGAATTGTTGTAATAACAATGAAATGTTCTCCTGTATGCGTTCTATTTTGTCTTGTCCTCAATTCTATCCGTGCTTTCCTTCACAGGGAAGTTCGGGTCGTCTCACAGACTATCTACTGCATTTTCGTGCTTTATATCGAAATGTCGGCTCCCTTACATTACATAATACAACTTAAATCTTGCTATGTATGTGTGTATATATATATATATATATATATATATATATATATGACTGCCAACCCATGTATATACGCATTTATATGCATTGTCCCCTACATATACTTTAAAATGATCACCTTCCCATTCGTAGGAATGTTGCCTTGTCTCGGATAAAATGTTATAACCACTCCTCCCCGGTATTGTTTGAATTATCATAGTCTGTCATTGTTCATGATATTTGCAACTAAGCTTGATGGCATACATCACCCTATGGAACTGCTTATATTCACTAAATGTATATATATGGCTGAAGTTTTATTTTTAATAAAAAGCATATGTTCTAGTTTTATTTTAGTTATTTGAACTCAGACAATTTAAGTATATGTTCCTTTTTGTATGTTCTAGTTTCATTATAAGCGGAGTAAATTCTTCTACATTGATTCATTTCAAAGTTAGATGTAGTACAAACATAAATGCTCATCAGTTAAGTTTTACAGCTTTTAAGACTTCTCACATTATCTTACGTTTCGATTTTCTTTCCTTTTTGCATGTTTGAGTTCCTTTGTTTGTACAGTATATTACCTTTGAATGATATGCATATTCATACAGTATACCACCATTGAACAATATGCATATTCGTGTAGTGGATTACCATTGAAATACATTTGTTCCCTTTTATATATTGGGTTCATATGTTTCTAGACAGATATGTAGTTTTGGTATAGTATTAGTATACTATTTTTGTAGCTTATTCGTTGCATTTTGAGTGTTAACTTGTGTTTATTAGTTGCTAAGTGCAGAACCTCACCGTCCCCTTTTTCTATAAACTTTTAAATGTTATTCATGTATTTTTTTTAGAACAACACCGAAATTTGTTTGAGACGTATTAATAAAGTTTTAAATGAATTTTTATGTGCATAAAATGGCAAGGTAAAAATCCAAAAAGAAACAATGATAGAAAACATAATCTTCTGTTGTATGTTTACTAGTGATGTTTGTTTTGAGCTATATCATTGTTGTTCACCAATATTAGTTCCATGCGCAACAACATAGTTGTTTGTTCACTATTGTATATTAGTGAGACAGTAAGTAGTTGGTATTTTTCCAACTATATTTTAAGTAGTAAAGTTATAAAGGCCCGTAATTCCGTACCCTTTGAGCCGACGAATTTCAACTCACGTCCAACTAGAAATATAACAATAATTAATTGTACGCATTGCAATAAAACTCCTTTCGTCGAAAACATGGGTCGTTTGAAAATAAAACTATTTCTACAGTCTATAAAATATAACTAACATTCTCAAATAATTCGATTCATAAAAATAAACAAATATTGTAATATATACCCAAATATGATATTATATAACTTCAGAATAAACACATTCGGTTAAACTCAACATTTAAAATTTCATCTTTATATCGAATTCAAAATATATATAAAAACCCTTATTTTTATTAAATAAACATTATCGTTTATTAACGAATTCCATAGCGACTATTCGAAAATTTGAATTGGACATAACTTGTAATCTATAACATGAAATCTCCATTTTTCTCCTTCATTAGAAAAATATAATCAAATCGATCCGAAAGATTCTTGTTTCACAGAAATCTGGCTAATATCGTCTCTTGTATATTCAATTAAAGTTCAAACCGTAAATTACGAACTACCGCGATGTTTCGAGCTCATTTTAATTATATTATATATATATATTCAAATATTCAAACTCCATTTTATTAAATAAAATTTGATATATGATCCATTAATATCACCAAATCAATATTTAAAACGGATTTAAATATTCGTAGTTAACGTTCGAAAATCTGGGACGTTACATTCTTTCCCCCTTAAAAGAATTTCATCCCTGAAATTACAAGGTAAGAAAAATGCTCTGAACCCAATTATTTTAAAATCATTATTCATGAATTATTATCAAAACAAGTTCTAACTCTTAAAAATATTCACCAGCACCTCCTCTGCACGGCTTGATCAAAACAACTCCAACCGCCTATCCGGCATCACATCGATAAAAAGAAAGTGAAAACCAAATGGCTAACCCAACTCAGGGGTATAAAATAAATCACCAACCAATTAATATATTAATGTTTACCTATTTGTCGGGCAACTCAATTAAAATTTCAAATCAAATCAACTAACAGCTCTTCAACATCCAGTTTGTACTTCCAATCTCTGTGACCAAATCAAATCACATAACCTTCTAGTGGTATGTACTTATCTCAACTGACGATGCTAATAACAAATACAGGGTAAAATAATTCCGCTTCATAAACGATTTTATTCCCAATTCATTGTACTGGAAATTTACTCCAAATCATTCAACTTCTTGATTTTTATTCAGCCAATCCAATATCCACATAACAAACAACCAAATCATTTGAATTATATTCAATAATGATACTTATTGGTCTGTATCCACTTTTAACATACAATAATATCAACTAATTAATGTTCGATTGATTTCCACTATTATCCATTCGATTTCCAATTACCAATATTATTTTATTTCAATTAATTCTACTTAACCAGGTTAAGTTTCTTTTTAAATCCAATTCAATCGACTAATTGATTTTCCCTAATTAGCTCGATTTCATATCATAATTCTATTTGATTTTCAATCCAAACAAATAAAACAACCAAACGACCAATATTACTATAGTATAGAAAATTATTTCCCTTTTTTTTTAAAAATAATTTGGGAAAAATTATTTCAATTACCCTCTTTATAAAACAATAATATGTCAATTGCCAGTTCAATACAGTTTCTCGACACTTGAACCGATCAATAACACAATACAAAACATTTTTATATAAAATTTACAAATATGCTCTCTCAGATATACACTCAAACTCAATCTAGGGTATTACTAACCCCATCTCTATCGAGTTACGCCATAGAGCCAAGGTTACTACTCAATCAATAGCTCTGATACCAACTGTGGCGACCCAAATGTCAATAGAAAGAATTTAGAGGGTGAGGTAAAAAAGAAAGAAATATTAGAATAGAAGAAGAAGAACCAACACAAAACAGAGTCTCACATCGCAGCGGAACAAAATATAATACATAAATAACTTTATTGAAAGCTTGAAGTAATATACTTACATACATCAGAGTACAACAGTCACATCTGGACAGTTATAACAACATGCCCTCACATACAACACACAGCGGAATATACTAGATAAAATCATATGTCTGAACTCCTCCAGCACGTCTTCTGAACTTTGTATTAGCCAATGACCTGAACCTGTACAACCGGGTCTAACCCGAGCATTTCAAATACCGGGTCAGTCTGGTGAACCAAAGTGAGAAAACTCGCAAAATTTAAAGGGAATCATCCATCTTGATTTTAAAGTTCAAAATCTTTTCGAAATAAAAAGATAATCGTAAGACCAAATACACACATAAATACAGACGGTTTTTACCTTACGATAACCCAAAATATTTTGAAATCAAATATATTTTCTGATATTATAATAGTGTCTAAATACAAATAAATAGAATCTAGCAGAACGCTTGCATCTCACGCTCGACATATATAGTATACAATCAAAACCGCGAGCGCTTATTGGAGATTGGATTCCGACTATAACAAGGTATGGAACCACCTGCCGATGGTGTATCTTTAGAGAGGAATACACTAGGTTCAACAAGAATGTAACGAACTGGGATTTTCGACTTCGAAAATCAACATAAAACTACTGTGTTGACTATTCAGACATCGGAAATACCTAATCATTAATAGAAAGAAGTTAGAGGGTGAGAATAGATAAGATAGAAAATTAGAATAGAAGAAGAGGAAGATCACCACAGAACAGAATTAGAGTAATACGAATCTCACAACGGAACGAATAAAATATAATATATAACATAACTTTGCAATATATACAATAACATTATCAGAGTACAACACTTACACACAGCGGAACTAAAAATAGCTGTACAATCCTGAAGCCTCCTGCTTCAAGCTCCTCCAAGTATATCTGTAAAGATCTGAACTACTTGACAGCTCGTACAAATTTGGGCACCCAAGAGTTTAGGGAAAACAAAACAAAATAAACTCTGGGTCAGTCATGGGACTGGTTTGAGTAAACTCAAATCATTTGGTTTAACTTTTCAAAATCCTTTTCAAAAGAAATGATAATCATAAGACCAATCCACACATAAACACGGACGGTTTTTACCTTACGATAACCCAAAACATTTTCAAAATCAGTACTTTTCTGATATTATAATAGTGTCTAATTACAAGTAATTAACAATCTAGCAGAACGCTTGCATCTCACATTCCACATATATAGTATACAAGCAAAACCACGGGCGCTTATTGGAGGTTGGAGTCTGACTATAACAAGGTATGGGACCACCTGCCGATATTGTATCTCTAGAGGCAAATACACTGGGTTCAACAAGAATGTCTTGCAACCCGGCCCACACATGACCGACCACTCATTTCGCTTGAGTGTATCGAATGTATACCACCAACAGTTGGGAGCTACCCACTGTTTCCCAAAAAGGGACAGCATCGAAAATAGATGAAAGAATGAAATGGATTTTCTCTAGATAGGTGATATATACCCTAATGGGAGCGACTCACCTAGCCATGCTGCCTGCCCGATTTTTGTCATTTCCCGGTTGATGAGGCTTGAGGTCATAACGTATCTTTTGGAACACCTGACCACTATTGACTTTGAATGCCACATCGTCATACCCGCCAAATCACAAATTGATTTCCTCAAAAATACTATGGGTATAAAGCTAAGAGAAACGAATTCCCCCGCCACCAAACATAAGTACGTTTGAAGTGATCAACTTACGCGATCCATTAGATATACTCTATCAGACATTCGTCCATTCACGTTGTCCTGGGACTGGACAAACCGAAGGCACTATTCTGTAAATAGGATAGCCCTTGCATAACTCCGTCTTCAATTATTTTCATCATATTTGATCGCAATGCTAACGTCCATACAGAGTGGTTTTCAGATAATGAATCTGATCACGGTTTCTCCGTATTGACGACGTAAAAATGGTCAAAAACTTCGATAGTCGGTGATTTAACTATCAAAGAAAAATTGGTGTACAACCAACGATCTTATTTCCAGATAGAAATTCGATCGATCAATCATCAGTCAACATTTATCTCTTTTAATTTAATTTATCATTAATTTATTCATTTCCCATTTCTATATATTTGTAAATTCCTATTTTCTAAATTTAGAAAATATACTTTATTAATCATTTGAAAACATCTCCATATTTACTCCCATTTCTTATTTCCTATATTAGAAAACATTTCTGATTCTTATTTGGAAAATATTTCCAAACTCTTCCATTGGATTTAAACAGATGTTTAAATAAAATGTCGTTATGCCAACTCAAACATTACACTGAATAACTAATTTCACTTAACCAACTTTCACTATCAAACCTTAACCATTCCTTAGTTAAAAATGGCGTTAATCAAGTTCGGGTATAACAACCTCTCAGACCTTAACTGAACAACATCTTTAACCTCGAAATAAACAAAGTTCTCCTTTCAAATCTTTAACAAACTTCCTTATGTAACTTTCAGATTTTATTTACAAATTCACTTCTTTTACACAAATCATTTGATTATAACAATAGTGTTATAATCCTATGCTTTTGAAATGTATTAACTTAAATATAACTTTTATTTATTAATTTGGATAATTAAACAAATAACTAATTTATTAGTAAATAAATAAGTCTTGATTTAAAAACGGAAAGTACATAGTACTTTCCTACATTCGATATAATCGAATTTCAACTTACAATTCCTCTCTCGAATTATCTCTATTCGTTAACTCCCTTTCGAATAACTATATTCGATTATCACTCTTTCGAATAACTTATATTCGATTTATCACTCTTTTGAATAACATATATTCGATTACTCTCTTCTTCGAATAACTTACATTCGATAACTCTCTTCTTCGAATAACTATATTCGATTATCAAATATCGGTTTCCAACCGACAACTATTTTTCTTGTTAAATCCTGATTTATTCAGTATATAATCTTTTCAAATAAATTATTTTAAAACATCTGGCTTAGTTGAATTCTAATTACAAATCTTTACGGATCTTATTTAATCCTTTTTACATTTCGAATATCGAAATGGATTTCATCATTCCCTTTTCAAAACAACTCCAAATTTCCCATTTTGTTTACCGTTGAATTTGAAATCTCAATTATCCACCGATAATTATATTTTAGTTCATTTAAAAACATTGTTTATAAATCACAACACTTGTTTTCCTTATATAACAAGTTATTTATTACTAACCATTTGAAATCCCATCTCTGTTTAACTTCTATTTCAAAAACCCAATTTCCTTTACAAATGTTTTTATTTCTAAAATCTTTACTTAATTCCATTGTTCACGTTGAATGTGAATAATATCCCTTTTATACAATCCCTTTAGTTTGACTTCGTATTTTAAAACAATATCCCAATCCCAACTTCTATTTATAGATTTACTTATACGAAACCTTCTTTTTATTTCTAACACTTAACTCTCATTTAAAATTCCGTTTACAAATGCTGAGTTCACATTCTATTTAAAATATCAGTGTTAAAAAACCGATTTCTACTTCTCTATAGAAGTTCATACTTATATATTCCATTTATCAAAAGATAATTATTCTTTTTTATTTATAAACATCGTTTATAAATTTATTTGCTCAATTTATCTGTTAAAACAGATTTCTATTTAAAATCTACTTTGAAACCATCTCCTCATTGTTCTTTTATATCTTCTAAATTCTCTTTTATAATTCTATTTATTTCCCCAAATAATTTACTTTATAATTCAGTTTGATTACCAAAATAATTCCTTTCAATTCTATTTGTTTTCCTAAATATTATATTTACTCCATAAAGCTTTTTATTTACTTCTTATTACTTTCATTTAGTGTTTTAACCAAATCGGTCTTTCAAACTTCCATATAACTGTTGTTAACTTCATACAGAAGTCTTTTATTTAATTTTCAAATATCTCCTTTTAATAAGTCCATTTGATTTTATAAAATTCCAAAATCCCATATTCTCTTCATACATTTCTTTTTTATAAAATACTTTGATTTTATACGAATATTTTTATTTCAATATACACTTTGAAAATTTCCTTTTTGTATAAAATCCTTTGATTTTACATAAATATTTTATTTCAAATTATAGTATGAAATTTCCCTTTCTCACACTCCAATATTTCCTTTGGTATTTAAAAGTATCAAATAACAATGATAAAATGCACATAACCAACAACAGATTATAAATCACATCATATATCACAATATATGAAAAACAGTAAAAAAAAAATGTTGAGGAACCCTGTTGGGTCCCTCCGACCTGTTTCCCTGCATCCACAGATGTTAAACAATATAATTAACATCAACTTCATTTCAATATGAAGTATTCTGATCAACAGAATCAATATATATTTAACGATTTAGATATATAATTTCAACCAACTGACTAGCAGTTCATCCAAACAATCAACACATAGCAATCAACCAATATTTATTAGTTCTAAAAATACGTCATAAAAATATAAACTGTTCGGAGTTAGTGGGATTTACTCACATTGGTCGGCTTATCGTTACATAACAATAATTGGTCATTGATTTGATTCAGGCGTTTAATTTCACCATAAATCCAAACGAGCTCCAATTCACTCCCGGTCAGTTCCATGGAGTAGTCACCATCCATACGATCCCAACGGATCCGACGGTGCTCAATTCTGATAAATATGCTCAAGTTAACCATTACAAGTTTGATATGAATTCATTTGCAATTTACTTTGATTTTAAATACTTAACGGGCCTCACCTCTTAAAACCCGGCCCATCTTCATTCATTTCAGCCTAGACCTGAAATTCCCTTTCTTCCCCAATAGCTTAACCCGTATGCTCCTCACCAAAACATTGCCAAAAATTTCTACGACTTATACTCCTTATCCCTCTTATTGGAAATCCAATAAAAATTACCAATGCTTCTCTCTTCAGCAACTCTTCCTTCCCATACCAAACTAGGATAACTCGGATCCTCCCCTGCAAATGCATCGACAACCATTTTACAAATTTTCCGGCTTCCAAAATCTCTTACTCCCTTCACTAATCTTCAAAACGAGATAACCTACATTCTACTCTCCTGCATCTTCTTTAGCTCGTATAGATCATACAGAACTCGCACAACATCATCAAACAACATTCAAACACCCATCACGCGCACTGTAGAAGGTCACGACATCTTTCAGATCAAGCTTCCCTGGAAACCCACGTCGCGATGCGAAATGATGCCATAGACAAGGATTTAAACTTCTATTCTCCAATCCCTTACTGATCCATTCGCAAATTCCAACCCTAACTCCCTCATGTTCTATGCTGTGTATTTCTAGTGAAAACAAACTACTTCGAACCACCTCAAAATGATACCAACTGGAAGAGCATCTCACTGGAAAACCAAATATATGTATAATTTTATTTATAGGAATTTATTTTAATTATAGGAATTTTTACAGTGAACGATTTTTGGTATATGAGGATTTAGTGGAGGCACAACTCCATTGACCAGAAGAAATCTCCGTTTAGGGTTTAGAATGTTATGGTGTATATATAGGATAGAAATAATTTTTTTTTATTCGAATATTATATTAAATTTTAATCAACCGCTATTTATATTTGTCCTTTAAAATTCCTGTAATCACACATGACATCCAAAAACCACGAAACTGGACATACAGCTATAGTTCGACATTATGGACCCAACGAAACTGGTTTCGTCGAATTCCGACTCCGTTTGCTCACACATCGTATTTTTAACCGTCAAAATACTAACTGTTTTTCACATTAAAAATCCGTACGACCACACAATGATTCTAAAAATCTCGAAACTTGAAATCTAGCAATAATTTAATATTGCGGATCCAACAAAATTAGTTTCATCAAAAAGGGATGTCGTTTGCAAAACTGGCTATTTTTAAAACTCTAAATAAACCCATTTAAATATATAAATATATTTAAAAACAATTAAATTAAATATAAATAAATATATATTATCGTATATATATTCACACAGAATATCGTATAGCTCCAATTGGATTTATAACTCGATATTCAAATCCCGGTTGAATCGATATTCAATTTATATTGAAAAATCCTTTTATAATATAAATAAATCGCTATAAATTATAAAGGAATTCCATAGCGACTTTTCGAAAATTTGATTTGGACATAAATCAAAATTTGCACAACGAAATCCCGATTTTTCTCTTTCATTAGAAAACTATACTTCACCAGCTCCGAACATTTCTTGTTTCACAGAAATCCGATTTAAAACGGCTTCTGTATATTCAGTTGAAGTTCAAATCGCCAAATAGCGAACTACCGCGCCATTTCAAGCTCGATTTTAATTATAATATAATTATACGTTCCAACTTCGTTTAAATAATATATTCGTTATTCTAATTCAATTCCAAACTGGATTATAGCTTATATATGATCCAATTCACATCGTATTGTGAATTCTACTATTTCCGACTATTCTGGAATTTAAATATATTATTTAATTATTATATTAATTAAACATTCCTTAATTATGGTCATTTTAAATTACCAAACCTTTATTTAAGTAATTAAATAAATTATTTATTATCCGTAAAAGTACGGGTCGTTACATTCTTTCCCCCTTAAAATAATTTCATACTCGAAATTGCTAAGGTAGAAAACAACCATATTAACTTGTTACAAATTATTTGTTTACTTCTTACTCCATCTTTAACTAAACCAATTTAATTTCAATTAAATATTTATTTATTCCTACTGACGGAAATTTTCAAAAATCTTGAAAATTTTCTAACACTCGAAATTTTTGAAAAATTTCGCCAGCACCTCCTTTGTACTGGTCAATCGTTACAACCACAACTCGCCTCTCTAGACCTTTTCCTTTCAAAAAGAAAATCAAAAAGCCAAGCAGCTTGCCGATTCGGCGCATAAAACCTCATATGGAAATTTAAACATGTACCTTTGTGTCGGGCATATCATTATATCCTTGCACTTGCTTCTAGTCAATAACTGTTGATCATATATCCGTCTATACCAATCGACTTCCAATCAATTTCAATCAATCAAATCTCAACACAATTATTCACTTATATCCAAGCCAAATTTCATTTCAAACCAAAATTCCCTTTTTGATTCCGACTCCTAACTCATCAATCCAATACCATTCTAGATTCCTATCTCATAATTCAAAATTTGATTCTACTTAATATATTATATTCCAATTCATTTTACAGTTAATTGGTTTCAATTCAATTCCAGCTTGCTTTCACAAATTTCTGTTTAAATTTGTTTTTGTTCAAACAATCCCTCCTGGGAGTTTTTAAACAGTTTAGCTCTTTCAAAAATAAAATATTCCTTTTCAGGATTCAAAACAACTTGTTTTCACAAAACAATTCAACACAAAATCTTTGGTAGTAATCCGTCACTTATAACTCGAAAATGAACACTAATGATGTGGCCAGCATCATCAGAGTTATTTCCCAGCGATCGAAGTGAGTTCAATACTATATCACTTTTCAAAACCATTTCTTAATCATTACTCATTTGAAATTATTTCAAAATATCCTTATAATGTTTGGAAAACAATTTAAAATCTCCCAGGATTTTAAAATTCTCATCAACTTAATCCAAATCCACTTACAAACACTCTTTTAACTTTTAGGAATTTTAATTCCAAATTCTGATTTTAAATTCAGATTTAATTCATCTGATTCCATATATTACACTTATATGAATTCTAATTGGTTATATTTAACCATTCCACTTTTTATAATTTCATTTTATTATAATAACAACCAACACATCCAACATATTATAATATTTCCAATATTCATCATTCGTTTATATCAAAATATAGTTTAGGTAAAATTATTTCATTTACCCTCTTTCAAAACATACTGTGTCGGTTTATCGTATTCAAGCGTTTAGAAACTCCTATCGATACAGTGGATCAAACTGATCGACCAGAATTCACAAACTACCCAACCAATAAATCTCCACAATATAAAACATTTTTTTTATAAAATCTACAAATACGTTCACTCGTATATATACACTCAACTCAATCTAGGTATTGCAAACCCCGTCTCTATTGAGTTACGTCATAGAGCCAAGGTAATTCACTTAACCTTCAGCTCTGATACCACTGTAATGAACTGGGATTTTCGACTCCGAAAATCAACATAAAACTACCATGTTGACTATTCAGACATCAGAAATACCTGATCATTAATAGAAATAAGTTAGAGGATGAGAATAGATAAGATAGAAAATTAGAGTAGAAGAAGATCACCACAGAACAGAATCAGAGTAATATGAATCTCACAACGGAACGAATAAAATATAATATATAACATAACTTTGCAATAAAACAATATATATATATATGCAATAACATTATCAGAGTACAACACTTACACACAGCGGAACTAACAATAGCTATATAATCCTGAAGTCTCCTGCTTCAAGCTCCTCCAAGTATATCTGTAAAGACCAGAACTACTTCACTGCCCATACAAATTTGGGCACCCAAGAGTTTAGGGAAAACAAAACAAAATAAACTCTAGGTCAGTCATGGGACTGGTGTGAGTAAACTCAAATCATTTGGTTTAACTTTTCAAAATCCTTTTCAAAAGAAATGATAATCGTAAGACCGATCCACACATAAACACGGACGGTTTTTACCTTACGATAACCCAAAACACTTTCAAAATCAATACTTTTCTGATATTATAATAGTGTCTAATTACAAGTAATTAACAATCTAGCAGAACGCTTGCATCTCACGTTCCACATATATAGTATACAAACAAAATCGCGGGCGCTTATTGGAGGTTGGAGTCCGACTATAACAGGGTATGGGACCACCTGCCGATAGTGTATCTCTAGAGGCGAATACACTGGATTCAACAAGAACGTCTTGCAACACGACCCACACATAACCGACCACTCATTTCTCTTGAGTGTATCGAATGTATACCACCAACGGTTGGGAGCTACCCACCGTTTCCCGAAAAGGGACAACATCAAAAATAGATGAAAGAATGAAATGGATTTTCTCTAGATAGGTGATATACACCCTAATGGGAGCGACCCACCTAGCCATGCTGCTTGCTCGATTTCTGTCATTTCCCGGTTGATGAGGCTTGAGGTCATAACGTATCTTTTGGATCACCTGACCACCATTCACTTTGAATGCCACATCGTCATACCCGCCAAATCACAAATTGATTTCCTCAAAAATACTATGGGTATAAACCTAAGGGAAACGAATTCCCCCACCACCAAACGTAAGTACGTTTGAAGAGATCAGCTTACGCGATCCGTTAGATATACTCTGTTAGACATTCGTCCATTCACGTTGTCCTAGGACTGGACAAACCTAAGGCACTATTCTGTAAACATGATTGCCCTTGCATAACTCCGTCTTCAATTATTTTCATCATATTTGATCGCAACGCTAACGTCCATACAGAGTGGTTTTCAGATAATGAATCTAATCCCGGTCTCTCCTTATTGACGACGTAAAAATGGTCAAAAACTTCGATAGTCAGTGATTTAACTATCAAAGAAAAATAGGTGTACAACCAACGATCTTATTTCCAGATAGAAATTCGATCGATCAATCAACATTTATCTCTTTTAATTTAATTTATCATTAATTTATTCATTTCCCATTTCTATATATTTGTAAATTCCTATTTTCTAAATTTAGAAAATATACTTTATTAATCATTTGAAAACATCTCCATATTTACTCCCATTTCTTATTTCCTATACTAGAAAACATTTCTTATTCTTATTTGGAAAACATTTCCAAACTCTTCCATTGGATTTAAATAGATGTTTAAATAAAATATCGTTATGCCAACTCAAACATTACACTGATTAACTAATTTCACTTAACCAACCTTCACTATCGAACCTTAACCGTTCCTTAGTTAAAAATGACGTCCATCAAGATGGGGTATAACTACCTGTAACACCCCACCTCCATTAAGGTCACTCACAAAGGGAATGCTTTAACTTCAGTGGAGCGTTTTTGGTAAACAGACACAGAATATCACAAGACAAATACAAAAATTTTGCAGTGGAAAATAAACAACTTTATTAAATCACCAAAATACTTTGTTACATAATACCATGAGTCATAAAACCATTACGACAAAACACTTCTGTCTTATATCATCAGAGTACATAGGTATTTAAAAGAAAAACATCATTCCCCGTATTAAAGAGCAAGCCATATAAGAGACAGAGACTCGAGCCATACTTCAGAAGTAGCTCCTAGAAGATGATATCCCAATCATGACTAAACCTGGGTGTTTCCTCCCTGAGAACCTGTAGGGGGGGGGGGGGAACGGAAGAAAAGAGGTGAAACAAACTAGGTCAGACATACGTCTGGTGAGTCTAGTAACTTTTAGCCAGTAAATAAATAAAGGTAAACATGACAGGCATACAAAGTGGATAAGAGGATTCACGGTACAGATGGCAGGTATGACAGGACAAATAAGGTAAGATGTATGCTTCACTACAAACTACTCTGCACTATTACTGGTAAAATCAAGATGGGGTGATCCCTTCCGCTAATGATAACGATGGTGGTAGTTTCGTATATTCCTAGCTGCTGTCATAGGTGCCGCCTGCTCCTATCTCAACTAGTCGTACCCACTACCCTCCTACTATAAATTGGTAGACTTAGGGCATACGTCCGGGTATACCCTAACCATTACCCTAATCGATCGGCTCCCTACTCTGTAGATACCTTGTGTTGGTCCCAAAACTAGGGGGTATCACTTCCCTAAAGTGGCAACCCAAGGTGTGCACAGTTATACCTACTGGTGTCTCGGTCGTCTTGTCCCCCTCTGCCCGGCCCATGCACGCACAAGTCCCCGGTCGGTTTGCGCCGCCCACACCATCCGTCTCGTTTTGGATCTCTTACAATCAATCAGTAAGCGTGCCCCTTCCCCGCCTAGTACGGAGTTCTTTACTTTGATACCCCTCCGGGTTACTGACTGAAATGGGTCCCACACAACATGATACAAGCTCTCCCCTATGTCTTGTATCCCCACTAGGTTTTCTACTGACTATGTATACCCTAAGGTGTCTTTAATTACATAGCCCTCAATCAGTTATGCGTACCTATAGGTGTCTTTAATACATAACCCCTATTCTACCTATCGGTTATGTGTACCTATAGGTGTCTTTAATACATAACTCTATCTATTCCCATTAGTTATGCGTACCCCTAAGGGTGTCTTTAATACATAACTTTACTATTCTGCCCCGGTTATGTATACCATTAGGTGTATTTAATTACATAACGCCTTTTTAATGGTTAAGTTTGTGGGCCTATATATACTAATATTACCCACCTACCCATCAGTTGTACTTAACCCACCCACTGATTTAATCCTGATTATTTAATGGTTAAGTTTGTGGGCCTATATATACTAATATTACCCACCTACCCATTAGTTTATTGGTTAAGCTGGTCTAAACCCTTTCACTTAGTTTATGATTAGGTTCTACTTAGTCCACAGATACATTGGTTAAGAGAATAACTCCCTAAGTACCAACCCCGAAGACCGAGATCAACATATTTGACTATTTTATACCTTGGTTAAGAAAATAAAAAAGCCGAATTCAGTTCTGAAAATTATACCTTGTTATACGTATTTGACTATTTTATTTTATTTTGAATTTGGACTATCGGGTATATGAAGATTTTGCATATACGCCTAACTAGCGTATATAAGAAGTCTTAAATATACTGGGTAGATATAAAATTTGTAATAACCCGGAAATCCGAGACAATTTAAAAAAAATTATTTTTGCAATTTTGATGAATTTTGAGCATTTAAAATGATATATTTTAAATAATAACGACGAGAAATTTATTTTGAATTGAATTAGAACGTATATATTTATATAGATCGTCGTTAGAATATAAATATTGATTTTTAATTATAAAAGGAATTGAAAATGGCGCGGTAGTTCGAAATTTCGATTTCAAATTTCAAATTTCAAATGAATATACAGGATTCAAAATAAACCGGATTTTGGCGAAACCAAAAATATTAGAATCTATTTGAGAATATCTTTCCAATGAATCCGAAAAATTGAAATTTCATAGTGGGAATAAAAAGTTACGTCCAATTGAAAATTCAGAGTAGTCGCTATGAAATTTTGGCCCTTAAAAATGGAAATTTTGCAAACGACCTCAATTTTCGACGAAACCACTTTTGTTGGATCCGTGATGTCAAGTTATTGCTAGGTTTCAAAATTCGTAATTTTCTGAATCAATATGTGAGCATGGCAAGGGAAAACGCGTTTGACCAGTTTTAGTTGATTTTAATCGACTGGAAAATGGCCATTTTTTAAACGGTCTCGGAATTTGATGAAATTAGTTTTGTTAGGACCGTATCATCAATACGAAGCTAGAAAATATTTTTTGGGAATTTTTAGAGTCCGTATGTGGCCCCGGTAAATTGAAATGCGCGTTCAAATTCAATATATAGATTTATATTTTGGATTTTGACGGAAACTGATCGAAACAGTCGAATCAACCTATGACACAGATCCCATTGTGTTCGAGATGGGGGTAATTAACTATGGACGACAATCGGTGGGTTCGCTTTCGAGTTCGAAATAAAAAGTTGCTATATGGAATTAAATAAATAATTAAATATATATTATTATATAATCTCTCCCATCCCTTTCTCTCTTCAGTCAACAAAATCAAATAAGAAAGAAAAAAAGGGGCAATCCAAGATCTGAAGCCCGCTGCCGCCTGTGCCTCCATCGCGCCTCACTCCGCCTCCACCGCTCCGCCTCCCAGCCTCTCCTTCTCTTCCCTCGCTCATCTCGCTTAACCCCCAATTCGAACTCCAACCTCCCCCCATCGGAACCAAGAATCCGCCGCGATGGAGGACCCGACGCCCTGGCCCACCCCCGTCCGCGCAACCTCCTGCAGCTCGCGCCATCAGTGAAACCCCCCACCTCCAATTTGATTTCGTTCCTGGCGCCGCCGTCTCCACTCAAATGGCTCCACCGTTGACTAGTTCTTCCGTCTCCGCCTCCCCCTTTGTGTTCCTCTCCGATCGAAACATTGTAAATCAATGTAAGTTTTTAAATCTATTTTCTATGTTATGTAAAATAGATTTTCTATGAGATTTTTATGCACATAAAAAGCATATAAAAATATAATCTTTTACATATGAAGTAGCGAAGAAAAGGCTTGATTTTTATTATATGAACATCACCATAAAGGCTTGATTTTTATTATATGAACATCACCATAAAGGTTTGATTTTTATAAGATAGAGAATATAAAAATTTGATTTTTATATATATTAAGTAGCGATAAAAATTCGATTTTTATATATATGAAGTAGCGATAAAAATTCGATTTTTATATATATAAAGTAGCGATAAAAATTCAATTTTTATACATGAAAAGGAATGATTTTTATACTATAAACCTCGTTATCAAAATATGATTTTTATATAAGTAGCAATATAAAAATATAATTTTTATATAGAAAGAAGCGTGGTAAAATATGATTTTTATATATTCAATAGCGTTTTAAAAATATGATTTTTATATACTAGAGAATATAAAAATGTGATTTTTATATATGTAGTGGATACGGGCAACGAAAGTGACAAAAGGCGAGCACGACGAAGATTTCCTACATATGAAGAGTCGCGGTGAATTGGTTTAGCTAGTCGGTGAGAACTCCTCACTTTAATTCTTGTTTTCTAGTTAAAAATATATACTAGGATGCAGACGGTGCTTAGCAGCACCCAACACCCATCGTCCACAGACCGTGGACGACTTGTTTGTTTGATTGCGTTTGGATTGATTTGTTTGTGTGAAAATTGATTGTGAGGTGAAATAGAATAAAAATTCATATGTTGAATAGAATAAAAATTCATGTGTTGAATAGAATATATATTCATGTGTTGAATAGAATAAAAATTCATGTGTTGAATAGAATAAAAATTCATGTGTTGAATAGAATAAAATTCATGTGTTGAATAGAATAAAATTCATGTGTTGAATAGAATACAATTCATGTGTTGAATAGAATATATATTCATGTGTCGAAATAAAATATATATTCATGTGTTGAAGTAAAATAAATATTCATTTACAAATAGAACGATTTGTTTATGTACACTGATTTGACTGATATTGATTGGGACGATAAATTTTACACATCGCCCAACTATACAAATAAAATATGTGTTTGATTGATTGAAACCCCACACGGGTGTTGGGATGATATTGACGTACACTAATCCCAATTGTTTAGTTGTATGTCGATAGATTGGTTGACAGGCTGTTGTAAGTGTTGATTATTTATATTCAATGCTTATGCAGTTGAGTAGTGCACTCTGGATGATGGATGATTGTTTATCACTATTGATATATACATGTGTTGTATGGAAATCCATAGGAATAAAATCAATGGTAATTGATTGGGCCTCATTCCATATTTGAAATAGAAATATTTGAAAAGAAATATTTAAAATAGAAATATTTGAAAAGAAATATTTGAAGTAGAAATATATAAAGCCGTGTTGGTTAGATATGCGCCATTTTGACGCGAACGATATTTATATCGATTATATTCGTTTTTATAATGATTATAGAAAAGGAATTGATTTCAAAATATAATGCTTTGAAAATATTATCATTTGTATATCGATGATATGGAATATTCAATTTTGATTTGAAATTGAATAGGAAGTTGAAATCATTTTGAAAACGAATTTAAAACGATTTATAAAATACGTTTTAAAAGGAAATCGACGAAATATATATATATACTATATATATAATGGCCTGAATAGAACGCGCCGCGCTACGGCAGTTCGCAAATTTTGACCATTGACTTCGAATGGACGTTACGGGAGATCCGACCATCGGATTCTCCTAAAAACGGAACCGTTGGGTTCGTATCGAAAAGAGCTTTCTAACAAATATTAGAGATTTGAAATCTAACGGTTGGATTTGGAATTATGTCCAAATCAAATTTGGAAAAGGTCGCTGTAAGTGCAGTTCGATGGCCGTTGATGGAAATCGACTGTATGAGCCTTGATAAAATTATTAAAAATAGTAATAATTTGTGTAAAATCATTAGAAATGATTTGTGAAGAATTGGGATGAAAATTTCCAAATTTGAAAAGATAAAAATAGTTTTTTATCGAAATGAACTAGTTTTTGAATTAGAATTATAATCCTATTTATTTTTAAAATAAATAAAGTGGATTTGAAATGGTTTTGAAAATGACCAGAATTTGCAGTATATAAAGTGGAAATGGATTTGAATCGAAATTGTCTTTGGAATATTTCGATGTTGGATTTCGTGATTATACAGATATTGTTATGGAAATTTGAAAGATATAATTATATCGTTATTTCCAATACGATATTTGTTGGTCGTAGAATTTGATATTGAATATAAGCCGATATATTTTCTATTCAGAGCCTTGTATTTAATATCAAATGGGATTTGGGTTTGTCGTGAATGGTGTCTTCATTAACACTGTTTTTAAACCCAGTTGAGAAAAAGATTAAATCTTTTTATTTAGATTTAATGAAGTATACCAATTAAATGGTATTTAATTGGAATTGAATTTGAATTGATTTTTGGGTTTATCGTGAGCGGTGTTTTAAATAACACTTGTTCTTTAACCCGATAATTAATGGAATGTGAATTGGGTTTATCGTGAACTGTGTTTTAACAACACTCGTTCTTTAACCTGATTTACAGTGAAATGTGATTTGGAATTTATAAATCTTTTGTTAAGATTTAAAGGAGATTTTCCAAAGTAGAGTTTTCCAATTTAATAAAATAAATTGGAATAGAATGGAATTCGATTTGGTAATAATCGAAGTGAATTTCTCTGGAGGAAGACAACTAATATATCTTGAATTAAAAAGGATTTGCCGTTATTCCATTTATATTATTAGTTGGATATGGAAGTTTATATCGATTACATATATCGATTTGTTTTCCATGAAGATTCCATTGTAAATGGAATGTGATTTTGGGTTTATCGTGAACCGTGTTTTAAATGACATTGGTTATTTAACCCAATTAAAGGCAGGATAAGATTTCCCAAGTTAAACAATCATTAATATTGATTTTTGGGAAGATTAAAACTAAGTGGAGTTTTTATGAATCTTTAACTAGATTTTAATGATCAAGAATGGAGTATCACCAGTTTTGCTCCAAAGCGATAGTTAAATCTTTAATTAGATTTGAACGTGAAATGGTAATTGAATTTACCGATAACACCGTGGTGTTAGATATGAAGTATTACCAGATTTACTTCATAGGATGAATAGGTTGGGATTGGGAAATTAAAACAAATGATTACTTCGGTAAGTTTCGTTAATCCCGACTAGTTTGGATAAACCATGATTTGGTTTGAATTGATATTCAAAAGAAGATTAAAGAATAAATTTAAAGAATTTATCTTTGATAAAATTAATGGGATCCTTTCCCAAAGTTTAAGAATATTTGAATAAAAGAATATTCTGAATTGGAATGAGGCGTATGTTGTGTTTGTGTAATACTTGTTTATTATATACACGAGTTATTCAGAAAGACCGGGTTTATCCCATTCTGAATAACTGATTCGATGATGTGTCGAGGATGAAGACGGTGGTCGAAGACCGGAGGTCTTCACATCGATTGAGTGATTACTGATGATCTTGATTGGGTTGTACACCCAAGAGGATGGAATCAGTTGGTGATCGTCCAGATGTACTTGGAGATCGATGGATATGCGAGGTATAAAGTGCCTTCGGTTTCGTTCAGACCCAGAACGAACTTGTATGGACTGTGTGTCTGACATTGGATTTTGCTCTGTGTTGATTGATCTATATTAAATATACATCTGCCTGGTGAAGGGGAATTCATTCCCTTACTTCACCCTTCTCTGAGACGTACAACATCAGAGGTTGCATATCGAAAGACATCAGTCGCATGGTGTGAATTGCCTGTGTGGCATGCCTAAGTGGCAAATAATCAAGGCTTTTATTCAAAACCAAAGTCTTGTGGGTGATGATCCAAGCACCGCCTGTGTGGCATAGCTTTGTGTAACGTTAATTCGCGAGCCTCACACCCCGGTTGTGAACCACAAACGGGAGAGGACATCAGGGAGGTCATGCGTTTCTTCTAGCTAGAAGTGACGTCAGTGGTTTGACACGCCCTGACGAGTTTGACTTATGTGGTTATTGGGTTGCGAGGCGCCTCAGATATATCGGTGACTATGTGGAGCCGATGGAGTCATTGGACTCATTGACACCCCATAGGGTGGGGAAACGCAGTGTTCAGGCATTATAATCCACATCGGGTGGACCGACCCTGACGATCCAAGGGGCAGTTGCGGCTGTTCCTGAGGGGTGGGCTAGAGCGTCTCGAATTCGGTAGAGGACGATCCCTTGCCTTGGTTCACAGATGGAAATCCAACTTCTAATACGAGCTTTGCGATTTTAGTTGTACACCTATATATGGCGACATAGTGGTATGGGGCATTCATGCCGCCTATGATTGATACTTATGATTGAAATTGATTTCTTCACTTATAGTAATAATAAAAGATGAAATTTAGCATATCAAGCATTCTTTGGCTATCATAAGGTAAAACCCTATCCTCCGGCTTGTGTTGCATTGTGTGATGGGACCTGGATCTTATAATAGCTTCATTGTTCTTTATTTAGCATTGCGATGTTGTTTTATGCACTGGTATTCTTGGGAGGAAACCCGTTCCATGTTATACGGCGTGTTCCCTTGATTTACCTAACTTTAAAGTAAAGATTAATAACTGTTTTAATTCTCACACTAGTCACATGACTGACCTGGAGTTTATTGTTTTAACCTAAACTCTGGGTGCCCTTATTTTCGACACGGACAGCTAGTAGTTTTGGTTTTGCATATTTATATTCACAAGATCCTGATTTACAGCTGAAGCGGTATTCGGAAAGCTCTATATCCGTGTATCTGTTTTCAGTTGTGCTTTGTATTGTTTTTCCGCTGCGATGTATTTAAATGTAATTTAAATCTCTGATATTTTCTGTGTAATATTTATTCATACTCTGTAATATTCTTGTATTCTGATGGAATTGTTGTAATTAACAATGAAATGTTCTTTTGTTTGCGTTCTGATGTGGCTTGTCCTCATTACGATCCGGGTTTTGAACGGTCTTGGTCGGTTTAGCGATCGATTAGGTCCGGGCGAAATTTGGTATCGTTACATTTGGTATCAGTGCTCTGGTTTACAGAGCTCGAGAACAAGACACGTTAGAACCAAACAAAAGAATTCATCAGAGATTGGATTAGTAATATCCAATGAGAATGACTCATTAGAGATAGGATCAGTAGTATCCTAGAACGAGTGTAAAGAGTGTTGTTTTGAAAAATAAAATTTAAAACAAAATTAAAATTTAGTTCAATTATTCGTATTTGAATATTTATTTGTATTGATTTGGACAATCAAGTATATAAAGATTTTGCATATACGTCTGATCCATGTGTATACGAAGTCTTAATATACTGGATAGATATAGAATCACACTCTAGTCACCCGAAGATGGTTCTGATGATCGCTATGGCGATCGCATCATCAGTATTCATGTTCGAGTTTCGAAGGTGGGATGTTTATATATTTCCAATTGACTGGTGTGAGAACCAAAACTAGATAGGGCTTCTTGTTGTGATTTGGCATCAAAAATCTGATTTTTGGACTATGTATCAAAGTTATGTGATTGAAAAGATAATCAACTAATTGATTGTTGATTGTGTTGGTTGATTAATTAAATGTTGAACCTTTAGCCCAATTGAACCAAATATTGAGTTGTATTGAAAATTAGTCGCATTTGCATATATATACATGTACTTACATTAAACAAGTCATAGCAAGGAGGCTAGAGAAGAGGAATAAAATTGTTTTCCCGACAAATAGGTACATGTTTATTGTATTTCTTGGGTTTTTGATGATTTTATGAGCCGATTGGCTAGCCGCTTGGCTGTTTCTTTTTCTTTTTGGATTTGTGAGGGCCATGGGAGGCTATTTGAAATATCCCGAAGCTCCCGGTGCAGGGGAGGTTATGTCGATTTTTTTCGAAAATTTAGGGTGTTAGCCAAATTTTTGAAAGTTTTGAAAAGTTCTTAGAAACTGAAAGGTTGAAGAACTTAAGCCGTAAATAAAAAATAGAAGTTGAGTTGGTTTGTAAAACAACTTTCAGCTTCGTTCCTTTTCGGGGACGAAAAGTTTTAAGTGGGGGAGATTGTAATAACCTGGAAATCCGAGCCAATTTAATTTTTTTTTTTTTTGCAATTTTGATGAATTTTGAGCATTTAAAATGATTTATTTTAAATAATAACGACAAGAAATTTATTTTGAATTGAATTAGAACGTATATATTTATATAGATTGTCGTTAGAATATAAATATCTATTTTTAATTATAAAAGGAATTGAAAATGGCGCGGTAGTTCGAAATTTCAATTTCAAATTTCAAATGAATGTAAGGATTCAAAAGAAACCGGATTTTGGCAAAACCAAAAATATTAGAATCTATTTGAGAATATTTTTTCCAACGAATCCGAAAAATTGAAATTTCATAGTGGGAATGAAAAGTTATGTCTAATTGAAAATTCAGAATAGTCGCAATGAAATTTTAGCCCTTAAAAATGGAAATTTTGCAAACGACCTCGGTTTTCGACGAAACCACTTTTGTTGGATCCGTGATGTCAAGTTATTGCTAGGTTTCAAAATTCGTAATTTTCTGAATCAATATGTGAGCGTGGCAAAGGAAAACGCGTTTGATCAGTTTTAGTTGATTTTAATCGACTGGAAAATGGCGATTTTTCAAACGATCTAGGAATTTGACGAAATTAGTTTTGTTAGAACCGTATCATCAATACGAAGCTAGAAAATATTTTTCGGGAATTTTTAGAGTCCGTATGTGGCCCCGGTAAATTGAAATGCGCGTTCAAATTCAATATATAGATCTATATTTTGGATTTTGACGGAAACTGATCGAAACAGTCGAATCAGCCTACGATACATATCCCATTGTGTTCAAAATGGGGATGATTAACTATGGACGACAGTCGGTGGGTTCGATTTCGAGTTCGAAATAAAAAGTTGCTTTATGGAATTAAATAAATAATTAAATGTATATTATTATATAATCTCTCCCATCCCCTTCTCTCTTCAGTCAACAAAATCAAATAAGAAAGAAAAAAAGGGGCGATCCACGATCTGAAGCCCGCAGCCGCCTGTGCCTCCATCGCGCCTCCATCCGCCTCCACCGCTCCGCCTCCCAGCCTCTCCTCCTCTTCCCTCGCTCATCTCGCTTAACCCCCAATTCGAACTCCAACCTCCCCCCCATCAGAACCTAGAATACGCCGTGACAGAGGACCCGACGCCCTAGCCCACCCCCGTCCGCGCAACCTCCTGCATCTCGCGCCATCAGTTAAACCCCCCACCTCCAATTTGATTTCTTTCCTGGCGCCGCCATCTTCACTCAAATGGCTCCACCGTTGACCAGTTCTTCCGTCTCCGCCTCCTCCTTTGTGTTCCTCTCCGATCGAAACATTGTAAATCAATGTAAGTTTTTAAATCTATTTTCTATGTTATGTAAAATAAATTTTCTATGAGATTTTTTATGCACATAATAAGCATATAAAAATATAATCTAGTACATATGAAGTAGCGAAGAAAAGGCTTGATTTTTATTATATGAACATCATTATAAAGGCTTGATTTTTATTATATGAACATCACCATAAAGGTTTGATTTTTATAAGATAGTGAATATAAAAATTCGATTTTTATATATATGAAGTAGCAATAAAAATTCGACTTTTATATATATGAAGTAGCGATAAAAATTCGATTTTTATATATATGAAGTAGCGATAAAAATTCGATTTTTATACATGAAAAGGAATGAATTTTATACTATAAACCTCGTTATCAAAATATGATTTTTATATAAGTAGCAATATAAAAATATAATTTTTATATAGAAAGAAGCGTGGTAAAAATATGATTTTTATATATTCAATAGCGTTTCAAAAATATGATTTTTATATACTAGAGAATATAAAAATGTGATTTTTATATATGTTGTAGATATGGGCAACGAAAGTGACAAAAGGTGAGCACGGCGAAGATTTCCTACATATGAAGAGTCGCGGTGAATTGGTTTAGCTAGTCGGTGAGAACTCCTCACTTTAATTCTTGTTTTCTAGTTAAAAATATATACTAGGATGCAGACGGTGCTTAGCAGCACCCGACACCCGTCATCCACAGACCATGGACGACTTGTTTGTTTGATTGCGTTTGGATTGATTTGTTTGTGTGAAAATTGATTGTGAGGTGGAATAGAATAAAAATTCATGTGTTGAATAGAATAAAAATTCATGTGTTGAATAGAATATATATACATGTGTTGAATAGAATAAAAATTCATGTGTTGAATAGAATAAAAATTCATGTGTTGAATAAAATAAAATTCATGTGTTGAATAGAATAAAATTCATGTGTTGAATAGAATACAATTCATGTGTTGAATAGAATATATATTCATGTGTCGAAATAAAATATATATTCATGTGTTGAAGTAAAATAAATATTCATTTACAAATTGAACGATTTGTTTATGTACACCGATTTGACTGATATTGATTGGGACGATAAATTTTACACATCGCCCAACTGCACAAATAAAATATGTGTTTGATTGGTTAAAACCCAACATGGGTGTTGGGATGATATTGACGTACACTAATCCCAATTGTTTAGTTGTATGTCGATCGATTGGTTGACAGACTGTTGTAAGCGTTGATTATTTATATTCAATGCTTATGCAGTTGAGTAGTGCACTCTGGATGATGGATGATTGTTTATCACTATTGATATATACATGTGTTGTACGGAAATACATAGGAATAAAATCTATGGTAATTGATTGGGCCTCATTCCATATTTGAAATAGAAATATTTGAAAAGAAATATTTAAAACAGAAATATTTGAAAAGAAATATTTGAAGTAGAAATATATAAAGCCGTGTTGGTTAGATATGCGCCATTTTGATGCGAACGATATTTATAGCGATTATATTCATTTTTATAATGATTATAGAAAAGGAAGTGGTTTCAAAATATAATGCTTTGAAAATATTATCATTTTTATATCGATGATATGGAATATTCAATTTTGATTTGAAATAGAATAGGAATTTGAAATCGTTTTGAAAACGAATTTAAAACGATTTATAAAATATGTTTTAAATATATATATATATATATATTATATATAATGGCCTGAATAGAACGCGCCGCGCTGCGGCAGTTCGCGAATTTCAACCATTGACTTCGAATGGACGTTACGGGAGATCCGATCGTCGGATTCTCCTAAAACCGAAACCGTTGGGTTCGTATCGAAAAGAGCTTTCTAACTAATATTAGAGATTTGAAATCTAATGGTTGGATTTGGAATTATGTCCAAATCAAATTTGGAAAAGGTCGTTGTAAGTGCAGTTCGATGGCCGTTGATTGAAATCGACTGTACGAGCCTTGATAAAATTATTAAAAATACTAATAATTTGTGTAGAATCATTAGAAATGATTTGTGAAGAATTGGGATGAAAAATTACAAATTTGAAAAGATAAAAATAGAATTTTATCGAAATGAACTAGTTTTTGAACTAGAATTATAATCCTATTTATTTTTAAAATAAATAAAGTGGATTTGAAATGGTTTTGAAAATAACCAGAATTTCCAATATATAAAGTGAAAATGGATTTGAATCGAAATTGTCTTTGGAATATTTCGATGTTGGATTTCGTGATTATACAGATATTGTTATGGAAATTTGAAAGATATATTTATATCGTTATTTCCAATACGATATTTGTTGGTCGTAGAATTTGATATTGAATATAAGCCGATATATTTTCTATTCAGAGCCTTGTATTTAATATCAAATGGGATTTGGGTTTGTCGTGAATGGTGTCTTCATTAACACTGTTCTTAAACCCAGTTGAGAAAAAGATTAAATCTTTTTATTTAGATTTAATGAAGTATACCAATTAAATGGTATTTAATTGGAATTGAATTTGAATTGATTTTTGGGTTTATCGTGAGCGGTGTTTTAAATAACACTTGTTCTTTAACCCGATAATTAATGGAATGTGAATTGGGTTTATTGTGAACTGTGTTTTAACAACACTCGTTCTTTAACCCAATTTACAGTGAAATTTGGTTTGGAATTTATAAATCTTTTGTTAAGATTTAAAGGAGATTTTCCAAAGTAAAGTTTTCCAATTTAATAAAATAAATTGGAATAGAATGGAATTCGATTTGGTAATAATCGAAGTGAATTTCTGTGGAGGAAGACAACTAATATATCCAGAAATAAAAAAGGCTTTGCCGTTATTCCATTTATATTATTAGTCGAATATGGAAGTTTATATCGATTACATATATCGATTAATTTTCCATGAAGATTCCATTGTAAATGGAATGTGATTTTGGGTTTATCGTAAACCGTGTTTTAAATGACATTGGTTCTTTAACCCATTTAAAGACAGGATAAGATTTCCCAAGTTAAACAATCATTAATATTGATTTTTGGGAAGATTAAAACTAAGTGGAGTTTTAATGAATCTTTAATTAGATTTTAATGATCGAGAATGGAGTATCACCAGTTTTGCTCCAAAGCGATAGTTAAACCTTTAATTAGATTTGAACGTGAAATGGTAATTGAATTTACCGATAACACCATGGTGTTAGATATGAAGTATTACCAGATTTACTTCATAGGATGAATAGGTTGGGATTGGGAAATTAAAACAAATGATTACTTCGGTAAGTTTCGTTAATCCCGACTAGTTTGGATAAACCATGATTTGGTTTGAATTGATATTCAAAAGAAGATTAAAGAATAAATTTAAAGAATTTATCTTTGATAAAATTAATGGGAACGTTTCCCAAAGTTTAAGAATATTTGAATAAAAGAATATTCTGAATTGGAATGAGGCGTATGTTGTGTTTGTGTAACACTTGTTTATTATATACGCGAGTTATTCAGAAAGACTGGGTTTATCCCATTTTGAATAACTGATTCGACGATGTGTCGAGGATGAAGATAGTGGTCGAAGACCGGAGGTCTTCACATTGTTTGGGAGATTACTGATGATCTTGATTGGGCTGTACACCCAAGAGGAGGGAATCAGTTGGTGATCGTCAAAACGTACTTGGAGATCGATGGATATGCGAGGTATAAAGTGCCTCCAGTTTCGTTCAGACCCAGAACAAACTTGTATGGACTGTGTGTCTGACATTGTATTTTTGTGAAGGCCCGCCCCGCACCAGCCGGCATCTCCTCCGAAAGTGCGCTATACACATGCCCAGCTATCACGGGACGATCGTCAGAAGAAAAGGAAGAAAAGAATGAACTAACAAGGAACCTGTAGAATGTCTCACAGCGCATGGAACAAAATATAATAATAACATAATCTTGACATAAAACAGGCGAGACAGTGCATAAGCTGAAAACTAAACCAACATAGCAGCGGAAATCCAAATACAGCTTATGATCCAACATCATTATTACAACTTTAAACTGTCTCTAAATCAAAAGAAAGCTAAAGTAGAAGATGCACTTCTAATGCCCAAGCAGTGATCTTCAACAACACAAGGAGAATGTCTATATGTGTCATACGTGGAAGCCTCCTGCTCGTCTCTGGATCAGTTACTCGTGCATACCATCTAACATGTCTCTAGTCTGCTCATGTGAGCACCCAGAGTAATAAGAAGAAACATAAAACTCTGGGTCAGACAAAAGTCTGGTATGAGTGATAAGCAGCAAAACAGAACAATAACAGGTATACTAAACCGTACCTGAACCTGTACCTGCAACCAAAGAGTTAGCACTACATACAACAAATGGTGTAAAGATACGGGGGTGGGGTGTGTATGTCATAGTGAAGGCAAACAAGTCAAGCATAGCAACCATCCTCACATCTCTCACTCAGTGCGTAAAGCATACGATATCCAATTCCCTGACCACCAAATCTTTGGGGTCATGACGGCAACTCCGTACAACTATTGCTACGACCCACTTTGCTCTTTTGGGGCTACGACGGCAACTCCGTACAAGTATTACACTGTCCCCACTGCATTGGTCCATAGTCAATAACCCAAATGGGCCAACCAGCCTAGCTCTGGTTCGTCTACATGCCCCCTTTTCTTCAGCGATGAACCAAAGTTATGGATATCGATAACCCCTTTGCACACGTCCCGCAGCAAAGCCCAACCATGAAGTGAACTCATTGGTTCCCATCTGGATCCTGAGCTCTAACTTCCATTTGGACTACCTTTGCATCTCGGGTTTTAGTCTTCTCATGTCCAAGCTCCTTGTCTTCCTCACGGTCGCGGTGTGCGGATCGTAGTCTTCCTCACTGTCGCGGTGTGCGGATAGTAGTCTTCCTCAAGGTCGCGGTGTGCGGATCGTGGTCTTCCTCGCGGTCGCTATGTGCGGATCGTTCTCCTTCCTCACGGTCCAAGTGTGTGGATCTTGCTCCATCCTCACGGTCCAGGTGTGCGGATCGTGCTCCTTCCTCACGGTCCAGGTGTAGGGGGCGATCCGATCTGATCCGGTCCATATTCCTGCAACTCTTCCAACGAGCTATTTACGCCATACAATGGCATTTTCGACCAATCTAACTTTTCTAAACAATCATAAAACATTCCAAACAGTTATAGCAACATGTATAATCATTCACAAACACCAAAACAACAATATGATATGTTAAAACAGATCAAACATAGCCAAAACCCCATATTTTCTCTTAAGCATGTTTAAGTAAAACTAATCATAGGATTAACAAAACTTAATCAAATCAACCCAAATTTCTAATAGAGGTATAAAACAATATTTCAAAATTTATAAATATTTTTCCAGAACTTTATCATGTCTAATTTCGTTAATCAACACTAATTACCCTTAATTAACCGTAATTAGTGCAAAACTATGCAAATCACTCACCTTTGCCACAAATAAAACTCAGATCTGAAATGAATCTCTGTTTGGCACGAATACTGATGTCTAACAGCAACTCTAACTCTGAAATGGTGATATTTCTCCTTGATTTGATGTAGTTTAAGCCAAAGCTTGATTAATAAGTGATTAGAGGTGTTTTTAGATGTTGGAGGCCATTGTTAGGTTGAAGA
Source organism: Allium sativum (assembly GCA_030737875.1). Taxonomy (NCBI): domain Eukaryota; kingdom Viridiplantae; phylum Streptophyta; class Magnoliopsida; order Asparagales; family Amaryllidaceae; genus Allium; species Allium sativum. The sequence goes on along the minus strand of CM060916.1, from coordinate 340,677,220 downwards.
GAGGGTTTGTTGCGGCTGGAAAACTAAAATGAAATGAAAACCTAACTCATTTCAGCCTCCCCATAACCCTAATCCCGAAATGGGTTATGGGCCCATTTACTAATCACCTCATTTGGCCCGGTTAAGCAGTTTTTCACCTTTTGAAACTTGTTTCAGCCATATCTCCCAAACGGTGAGTCCGTTTGGCTAATGTGACCACTCTACGGAATTGTAAACCATCATCCGGAGCCAATGGAAGTGGTTTCAGGTCAAAATTCCTTTCTAGTCAAAAGTTATGGTCAAAACAAGATCAGCTAGGGGCAAAACAGTCATTTAAAAATCGGGAAAAATCTTGAACATGGGAAATGACCCCACTAGTCGTCTCCCAAAGTTACATGACCATACGACTTCGTATGTGAAAGAAATAAATATTCTACGATCCTATGATGCGTAGAATGCGGGTCGTTACACTCTCCCCCCTTAAGAAATTTCGTCCCCGAAATTCCTTAACCCAAAACATACAAAGGATCCCGCATGCCTACCAGCCATATACAACAATCAATCATGCAAAACAAACAAAACAAGCCTATCCTAGCATGCAGAAAGACTAAATCGAAGTTAAAATCTTACCAGGCGAAGAGTTCTGGATACATCTTCCTAATGCTCTCCTCTGTCTCCCAAGTACATTCATTCTCATTCTCGCCCCGCTGAACTTTGACTAATTTCACCGCCTTCCTTCGAAGCTGCTTCGTATCGTTCCCAACATTATGCATAGGCCTGCGGTTCCCAACCACCTCGGATTCAACTTCGACATTATCCAACTGATCAGGTGAAATAGTCACATATGGGTCATGTACGAATTTCCTTAACTGGGAAACATGAAATACGTTATGAACTCCTTCCATCTTGTCTGGTAATTCAACTTTATATGCCAAATTCCCAATTTGCTCAAGAACTGGGAATGGACCAACAAATTTTGGTGCTAACTTGCCTCTCCTGCCAAATCGTATCATGCTCTTCAACGGAGAAATCTTGACAAACACCAAGTCGCCAATGGAGAACTTTAAATCTCTTCTCCTCTTATCGACATAACTCTTCTGCCTATCTTGGGCAGCCTTCATTCGCTGTTAGATAACCTTGATCTTGTCTGAAGTTTCTCTTATCACATCTGGTCCAAGCACATATTTCTCACCGGTCTCTAACCAACATGATGGTGAGTTACACGGTCTTCCGTACAAAGCTTCAAATGGAGCCATACTAATACTGGATTAATAACTATTATTATATGCAAACTCTACTAGATGCAAATGGTCATCCCATGATCCACCAAAATCCAATACACAGGCTCTTAAGAGATCTTCTAACACTCGATTCACCCTCTCTGTGTGTCCATCGGTTTGGGGATTATACGCGGTACTGAGATGTAGTTCTGATCCTAACGCCTCTTGTAAGCTCTTCCAAAATCCACTAGTGAACAACGGATCTCGGTCACTCAAAATGCCTTTGGGTATTCCATGAAATCTCACTACCCACTTTATATACAGTTCCGCTAATTTAGCTGCCGTCCTGTTTGACTTGACGGGTATAAACCTTGCACTCTTAGTCAATCGGTCTGCAATCACCCAAATGCTATCATGGCCCGATCTAGTCCTTGGTAACCCATCAATGAAATCCATTGACAATTGTTACCATTTCCATTCTGGAATTTCTAATGGTTTTAACAAACTACTAGGCTTCTTTGGCTCGGCTTTAACTAGCTGGCAATTCATCCATTTGGATATAAATTTCCCAACGTCTCTTTTCATCCCTTCCCAGTAGTAGGTCTGCTTCATGTCTCGGTACATCTTGTTACCACCGGGGTGTATAGTCAGTTTTGAGTGATGACATTCCCTAAGCACTTCATCTCTCAATCCATTGACATTGGGTACAACTAGTCTTCCATTCTTTCTAAGCCATCCATCTCGATCAAGCCCATACTTGTTCATCTCTTCATTGATTTCCATCTCTAACTTTGAGATGATTTCCAATAGGTTAGGATCGTCCCTCTGGCCGGAACCAATCCGCTCAATCAAAGTGGGTCTGATCGTCAAATTTGCTAACATTTCTGGATCCAATTCGCACTTCGGTCTGAAATCATACCCAGCGATGTACTCCAGTTGCTTCCATTCAAGAAACATAGCCCCTAAACTGGCATGTCTTCTACTCAATGCATCAGCTACCGCATTGCCCTTTCCTGGTGTGTATGCGATATCAAAATCATAGGAAGCCAAGAATTCTAACCATCTTTGCTGTCGGAGATTTAGATCCTTCTGAGAGAAGAGATACTTTAATGATTTATGATCGGTAAACAACTCGAATCTTTCTCCCAAGAGATAATGTCTCCACATTTTCAGTGCGAACACGATCGCTGCCAATTCCAAGTCATGGGTAGGGTATCTTTTCTCATGCGGTTTTAGTTGCCGACTTGCATAAGCTACAACCCTATCTCCTTGCATCAATACTGCACCTAGTTCGGTACCACATGCATCCGTATAAACCGTCATCTCTTCATTCCCCTTAGGAATGACTAATACTGGTGCACATGTCAACTTTTCCTTTAGACTCTTGAATGCATTTTCGCACCTTTTGTCCCAGACGAAAGCTTGATTCTTCTTGGTCAACTGAGTCAACGGTGCTGCTATCTTGGAGAAGTCTTGGATAAACTTACGATAATATCCAGCTAACCCCAAGAAACTTCTTATGTCTGACGCATTCTTGGGCGTAGACCAATCTTGTACCGTAGCCACCTTCGCAGGGTCCACGGCGATACCATTCTCTGAAACAACATGGCCCAAGAATCTCACTTCCCTCTTCCAGAAGTGACACTTAGAAAACTTTGCTTTCAATTGGTGCTTTCTCAACACCTCCATCACTATCCTCAAATGTTCCTTGTGTTCTTCCTCTGTCCTCGAATAAACAAGTATATCGTCCACGAACATAAGAAAAAACTTATTCAATTGATCCCTGAATACTCTATTCATAAGATCCACAAAATATGCTGGTGCATTGGTCAACCCGAATGGCATGACCAACCACTCATAAAATCTAGACGGCGTCCGAAATGCTGTTTTAGCTATACTCTCAGCTTCCACTCTAAGCTGTTGAAAACCTGTCGCGAGATCCAACTGAGAAAACACTCTCGCCCCACTCAACTGATCAAACAAATCATCTATCCGTGGAAGAGGATACTTATTCTTCCTCGTCACTTTATTCAACTCGCGATAGTCTACACACAAACGAAGGGAACCATCCACCTTGGTAGCAAACACAACTGGTGCTCCCCATTCAGAAACACTCCTTCTGATAAATCCCTTCTTTAAAAGATCGCTGACTTGCACCCCGAGCTCTCGCTGCTCCCTTGGTGCCTTACGACGAAGTGGCATCACTATAGGTCTGGCATCTTTCACTAAATCAATACGGAACTCAATCTCTCGGTGTGGTGAAAGCCCGGTCACTTCCTCGAAGACGTCCGGATACTGGCCAACCACGGGTAAACCTGACAACTCACTATGCGGGATGTCGAGGGGATTTAGAAAACTAGCCATTACCCCCTCACTAGGTAGACCACCAAACACAACCCTCTGCCCATCATCCACTCTAGCTATCACCAAAAAGCCCTCACAGTCTACCACCACCCCGTATCTTTGGAGCCAATCGACTCCCAAAATAATGCCAAACCCAGTAAAGCCCAAAACAAAGCAATCACAAACAAACATGCATCCATGACTCGATAAGACCACATTACGACAAATCATGTTAAGGTTAGTCGAACCACCAATCGGGTTCGTCACCACTAAAGGTCTATCGACAATTTCGGGCTCCAATCGCAACCTATCTACCAGGTCACTAAATATAAAAGAACTAGAAGCTCCGGTATCAAACAAAACTCTAACAGGAACATCATAAACAGAAACCATACCTTGAATAACAACATTCTTTCCCTTCTCCGCCGCTGTTGGGGCATTCGACGAAGAAGGAACAACACTAATAGCATACGCTTTCACGATCTGCTTCTCTTTAGGGGGTTGCAGACACTTGTCCTTGTGATGTCCCACTTGGCCACAGTTGAAGCACTTCCTATCCGCTGGCTTGGCCCGACAATTACTAGCATAATGGCCCTTCTTACCACAGCTGAAGCACTCAATATCTTTCTTATTCTTTTTCTGGCCATCCATATTCTGGTTCTGCTTCCTCTTATTCTGAGAACTACTCTTGCTTCTACCACTGGCTTGCGGCTTTGGCTCCTCTGCAGATGCAACCTCAGTCTTCGACTTAGGGTAAAGATTCTCTGACCTCAATGCTTTCCCCACAATCGATTCAAACGTCTCATCAATGTGGTTAATAAGCCTTTCCCCCAAGTACTGATCCAAGCCAGTTATGAACTTCTCGTTTTTCTTCTCGGCAGTATCTATTACGGACAACCCATATTTCGACAAGGTGTCGAATTCGGCAATATACTCCGAGACAGCTCTGCCATTCTGCTTGAGTTTCAAGAATTTCTTAAACAGCGCTGACTTCTGAGCAGCGGGAATGAACTTATCGCTAAAGCGAGCCTTAAACTGATCCCAAGTAATCTGATCCTCGGGAGTAGATGCCTTTATAGCATTCCACCAATTCATTGCCCGTCCTTGCAGTTGACGGCATGCTAGACTTCTCTTCATTGCATCCTCGATAACCAAGTCTTTGAAGATACACTCGCAGCTATCCAACCAATCCTGAACATCCGTAGCCGACTCCGTTCCGTGGAACGACTTCCCACCAAGACTAGTATAATCCTTATTAGGCTTGGCAAAATCGGCCCTAGGCGCCTGCACTATTGGACCACCTCCATCATCCCTAAGAATCTCCTTCATGAGGTCGGTAAACATCGTTCTCATCTTGGCAGCATTCCCATTATTGGCTCCTCTACCGGTACCCCTTGCGTATCGGCTCATCGTTTGATCTGCACAGAGAAAACGATTAACCATCTCTATAGTGGTGCCAGTGCAGTGCGACATCATCCTTAGCTATACTAATAATATATATAGCTTTTGAAAACCAAAATAATCACAAATACGCACTCTCATATACGTATTATCTCTCCCTGGTGTCTTTCCTTAGGTTAACTACGCAACCTAGAGCTCTGATACCAATTGTGACGGCCCGCCCCGCACCAGCCGGCATCTCCTCCGAAAGTGCGCTATACACATGCCAGCTAGCATGGGACGGTCGTCAGAAGAAAAGGAAGAAAAGAATGAACTAACAAGGAACCTGTAGAATGTCTCACTTCGCATGGAACAAAATATAATAATAACATAATCTTGACATAAAACAGGCGAGACAGTGCATAAGCTGAAAACTAAACCAACATAGCAGCAGAAATCCAAATACTGCTTATGATCCAACATCATTATTACAACTTTAAACTGTCTCTAAAGAAAAACAAAGCTAAAGTAGAAGATGCACTTCTAATGCCCAAGCAGTGATCTTCAACAACACAAGGAGAATGTCTATATGTGTCATACGTGGAAGCCTCCTGCTCGTCTCCGGATCAGTTACTCATGCATACCATCTAACATGTCTCTAGTCTGCTCGTGTGAGCACCCAGAGTAATAAGAAGAAACATAAAACTCTAGGTCAGACAAAAGTCTGGTATGAGTGATAAGCAGCAAAACTGTGATAGCCCGTAATTTCCCCGTGAAGAAAAACCCGGATTACCTTGAGAACAACACACAAATGAACGCAGACGGAAGAACATTTCATTGCTATTACAACAATTCCATCAAATACAAGAATATACAGAGTATAAATGAATAAATTACATTCGATAAATATCAGAGATTTAAATACAGTACTGCAGCGGAAAAATAATACAAAACACAACTGAAAGTAATACACGGATACAGAGCTTTCCGAGCATCGTTCCAGCTGTAAATCAGGATCCTGTGAATATAAATCTGCAAAACCAAAACTACTAGCTGCCCGTGCGGAAAATAGGGGCACCCAGAGTTTAGGTTAAAACAATAAACTCCAGGTCAGTCATGTGACTGGTGTAATATTGGTTTTAAAGTTAGGTAAATCAAGGGACCACGCCGTATAACACGGAATGAGTTTCCTCCCAAGAATACCAGTGCATAGAACAAATAGTGCAATGCTAAATAAAGAAAAATGAAGCTGTTATAAGACCCAGGTCCCATCACACAATGCAACGCAAGCCGGAGGATAGGGTTTTCCCTTATAACAGCCAAAGCATGCTTGATACGTTTAAAACACATTATTTGATACTATTATAGGTGTATAGTGTCAAAACAATTTCAATCATAAATACCAATCATAGGCGGCATAGCTACCATCTACTATGTCGCCATACTAGTTCTACAATTAAAACCGCAATACACGTATTGGAAATTGGATTTCCGTCATGAGTCGAGGCAAGGGGCAAGCTCCTCTCCGCTTCGAGACACTCTAGCAAATGCCTCAGGACTACACACTCTGGGTAACCCTGGGATCCTCCAAGACCGGTCCTCACTTACGTTAGAGGATTAGTTATTCCTGAACACATGTTTCCCGGCCCTAAAGGACCTATAATCGAGGCGCCTCACATCCAAACCACAAAGGTGAAAAGTATATAAATGTCAGGGCTGGTAGGTCACTGACACCACCCATAGCTAGAAAGAAACGTTGTGCACTCCTTGGGTCCTCATCCCAATTTTGACTCATACCGAGGTGTGAGGCTCGCGAATCCACGCTAAACACAAAGCTGCCACGTAGGCCGTGCTTTGATCATCAACCACAAGACTTTGCTTTTCAACAGAAGCCTTGATCATTGCATCTTAGCGTGCCACACAGGCAATTCATGCCATGCGACTGATGTCCATCGATATACAACCTCTGAGCTCGTACGTCTCAGAGAAGGGCGTTAAGCAAAAGAATAAATTCTCCGCCACCAAACAGATGTACATATAATAGAAATATAATAGAAATCAATCAACACTGAATAAAATCCAATGTCAAACACACAATCCATTTGCAAGTCCGTTCTGGGTCTGAACGAAACCGGAGGCACTTTCCTCGCATATCCATCCATCTCCAAGTACGTCTGGACGACCACCAACTATTTCCATCCTCTTGGGTGTACTGCCCAATCAGGATCGTCAGTAATTATCCAAACGATGTGAAGACTTCCGGTCTTCAACCACCGTCTTCATCTTCGACATATCGTCGAATCGGTTATTCAGAATGGGTGTAAACCCGGCCTTTCCGAACAACCCGCGTATATTAAAAACAAATGTTACACAAACACAACATACGCCTCATTCCAATGCAGAATATCCTTTTTATTCACGAAATCACATTCTTAGGGAAAGGTTCCCATTAATTTTATCCAAGATAAATTCTTTAAAATTTATCCTTTAATCTTCCTTTGGATGTCATTTCAAACCAAATTATGGTTTTCCCAAACTAGTCGAGATTAGCGAACCGTACCGAAGTAATTATTTATTTTATTTCCCAATCCCAACCTATTCATCCCATGAAGCAAAACTGGTAGTACTCCGTATCTAACACCACGGTGTTATCGGTAGAATTAATTACCATTTCACATTCAAATCTAATTAAAGATTTAACTATCGCTTTGGAGCAAAACTGGTGATACTCCATTCTCGCTCACTTTCCAAATCTGATAATTTAACTTATCAATTCACATTTCAATTTGATTGCAGATTCATTAAAACTCCTTTTACTGGGTTAAAGAACTAATGTCATTTAAAACACATTTCACGTCAAACCCAAATCACATTCTATTTATTTTCGGGTTAAAGAACAAATATTATTTAAAACACCGTTCACGATAAACCCACAAATCAATTTGTTTAAAACCCGTTTCAAATCCAATTTATTTATTTAAAAATAAATGGGTTTTAATCTCAGTTCAAAACTAGTTCATTTCGATAAAAATCTATTTTTATCTTTTCAAATATGGAGTTTTTCATCCCAATTTTTCCCAAATCATTTCTTATGATTTTACACAAATTATTGATATTTTTAATAATTTTATCAAGGCCCGTACAGTCGATTTCCATCAACGGCCATCGAACTGCACTTACCGCGACCTTTTTCAAATTTGATTTGGACGTATCTCCAAATCCAACCGTTAGATTTCAAATTTCTAATATTCGTTAGAAAGCTCTTTTCGATACGAACCCAACGGTTCCGGTTTTAGGAGAATCCGACGGTCGGATCTCCCGTAATGTCCGTTTGAAATAAATGGTCGAAATTCACGAACTGCCGTGGCGCGGCGCGTTCTATTCAGGCCATTATATTATATATATTATATATATAATATATATTTCGTCGATTACTATTTAAAACGAATTTTATAAATAGTTTTGAATTCGTTTCAAAAACATTTCAACTTCCATTTCCAATTCAAATCAAAATTAAAATTTTCCTTATAAATTCGTTTTCTATTCAATTCAATTCAAATTCGTTTTCTATTCAATTCAAATCAAATTGGTTCTCTATTCGATTCAATTCAAATCGGTTTTCCATTCGATTCAATTCAAATCGGTTTTCTATTCGATTCAATTCAAATCGGTTTTCGATTCGATTCAATTCAAATCGGTTTTCTATTCGATTCAATTCAAATCGGTTTTCTATTCGATTCAATTCAAATCGGTTTTCTATTCGATTCAATTCAAATCGGTTTTCTATTCGATTCAATTCAAATTCCATATCCGTTCAATTCAACTTGAATTCGTTATCTATTCAAATCAAATTCAATTCGTTATCTAATCAAATCAAATTCAATTCGTTTTCTAATCAATTTAATTCAAATTTCATTTCAAAATATTCGATTTCGAAATCACTTTTCCATATTCATTTTAAAATGAATAAAATCGATATAAATACCGTTCACGTCAAAATGGCGTCAATCTAATCAACACGGCTTCATATATATCTATTTTCAAATATTCTATTTCAAATATTTCTTTTTCAAATATTTCCTATTCAAATATTTCCTATTCAAATATTTCTATTTTTAAAATATTTCGTTCAACACATGACCAATCTCAGCGGATGAGTACTGTCAACACATGAACCTTTATTTTATATTGATAAAGATGTTATTTTTATTATTAAAATATTTCGTTCAACACATGACTAATCTCAACGGATGAGTATGGTCAACACATGAACCTTTATTTTATATTGATAAAGATGTTATTTTTATTATTAAAATATTTCGTTCAACACATGACTAATCTCAACGGATGAGTACGGTCAACACATGAACCTTTATTTTATATTGATAAAGATGTAAATTTTTATTATTAAAATATTTCGTTCAACACATGACTAATCTCAACGGATGAGTACAGTCAACACATGAACCTTTATTTTATATTGATAAAGATGTTATTTTTATTATTAAAATATTTCGTTCAACACATGACTAATCTCAACGGATGAGTACAGTCAACACATGAACCTTTATTTTATAATATTCTTTATTTTCCTGATTGGAATGAGGCCCAATCAATCACCATATAATGTTAATTATATGGATTTTCATACATCACACATATATAATAGCATTGAAAAATAGTCAACCATCAACCAAAGTGCACTACACTGTATAAGCATCAAATATAGATATTTAACGCTTATAACAGCCTGTCAATCAATCGATCGACATATTTAATCAATCGGGATGAGTGAACTTCAAATTTCATCCCAACACCCGTGTGGGGTTTCAAACAATCAAACACAGATTTTATTTGTGCAGTTGGGCGATGTGTAAGATTTATCGTCCCAATCAATGTCTTTCAAATAGGTGTACATAAACAAACCGTCCGGTTTGTAAATGAATATTTATTTATTCACATTCACGTTAAAAATTATAATTTTAAAGATCAAACTATTTTATTCAACCTATGAATATTCTATTCGGTTCATTTATCAAATAAAATGATATCTTTATTTTTCTAACTTATTTCAGAAAATTTTGGCGGCATAACGGCACGATACTAGAAAAGGGACAAGGCCTAGCCTTACCCCCGGTCTAGTGAAGGCCCACGCCATTCACACATCAATCAAATCCATTCCATTTCACCAAACAATTCAATTCAAACCAAATAATCTAACCAACTACACAACCAAACAATTTAACAAACAAGCCATCCATGGTCTGTGGATGACGGGTGTCGGGTGCTACTAAACACCGTCCGCATCCTAGTATATATATAACTAGAAAAAGAAATTTTTGAGTGAGAAGTTCTCACCGATAGCTATCCAATACCACGACTCTTCTTTTGTAGAAAATCTAGTCGTTCTCGCCCTTTGCCACTTTCGTTGCTCGTAGCCACTACATATGTAGAAATCGAATTTTTACTTTGCTATCCATTATATAAAAATCGAATTTTTACTTCGCTATTCAATATATAAAAATCATATTTTTCTTATCACTTCATATATTTTAAAGACTGAAATAAAAATTCCATGCAAATTCATATTGAAATCGTATTTTTATCATCGTCAAAATTCTATATTTCGAACACTAAAGATCATATCTTTACACTTGTTCTTCATATTTTAAAAATTACATCTTTCCTATATAATGCTAAGGTACATAAAAAAATCCCTTTTCAAAACGATGTTATTTCTTTCAATTCAAAACATACATATATTTTTCTTATCAAAATCATATGTATATTTTTCCTATCAAAATCATATATATATTTTTCTTATCAAATCGTTCTTCTATTTTTCAAAGCAAAGTTCTTTTATTTTTCAAAGCAAAGTTCTTCTATTTTTCAAAGCAAAGTTCTTTTATTTTTTTAAAGCAAAGTTCTTTTATTTTTAATCTTATAATTTTAAATCAATACTATTTATATATATATTATTTTCAGATTTTAAACCAATATTATTTTTACTGCTTAACTAAACTAAGTGCTAATAAATAAAAATTAAAAACAAAAGCTCACTGTTATCTTTCAGGTTGCGATTCCCATTGCTCATGCTCGTTCAACGTGATAACACCTCCCTTATACTATGATGCCGCCGACTATGCCAACCACCGGAGTATCAACGGCGGTCACCAAAAGAAGAGGCCCACTGTCTCGCGTGAAGGGGGAGGTGGCGGTTTTCAAATCGATTTGGGCGTGGGGGTGTTTGAATTGGGTGAAGCGTGCGAGGTGAGGGAGAAGAGGATGGGAGAAATCGAGATGGCAGTGGCGCCTTGAGGTGGCGAGGCTTGGTGGCTCTGGCGGGTGGCGCGCTGGAATTGGGCGACGTTCAGGTGGTGGCGTCGGCGATGGGTTCTGGGTCTCGCGGGTTGGGGGTTTCAGGAGGGGGAGAAGGACCAGAGGAGACGCGAAGGGGGAGGGTCGCGACTGTGGGTGGCGGCGGCCATGGAAGCGGCGGTCGATGGCGCTGGGGCGACGAGATTCGATCGTTTTTTTATTATTTTCTTTCTGAAAAATGATTTTGAATTGGGGGGGGGGCAGAGATTAAAGGAAGGAGAGAGATATTTATTTTTATTTTTATTTTAATTACAAAAAGTTGACTTTTACATACGACCTCAAAACGAGGCCCACCGCCTGTCGTCTATAGCGTTTTACCCCCATTCCGAACACAATGGGATATGTATCGTATGCTGATTCGGTCGTTACGATCAGTTTTCGTTAAAATCAACATATAATTCTATATATTGAATTTGAACGCGTATTTCAATTTACTGGGGTCACATACTAACTCTAAAAATTCTCAAAAAATATTTTCTAGCTTCGTATTGACGATACGGTCTTAACAAAACTAGTTTCGTCGAATTCCGAGACCGTTGGAAAAATGGCCAATTTCCAGTCCATTAAAATCAACTGAAATTGGTCAAACGCGTTTTCCTTTGCCACGCTCACATATTGATTCGAAAAATTATGAAATTTGAAACCTAGCAATAATTTGACACTCGGATCCAACAAAAGTGGTTTCGTCGAAATCCGAGGTCGTTTGCAAAATTCCACTTTTTAAGGGCCTGAATTCCATAGCGACTATTCAGGATTTTCAACTGGACATATCTTTTGATTCCCGCTATGAAATTTCGATTTTTCGGATTCGTTGGAAAGATATTCCCAATTAGATCCTAATGTTTTTTGTTTCACTAAAATCCGGTATGTTTTGCACCCAGTACATTCAATTTGAAGTTTGAAATCGAATTATCGAACTACCGCGCCATTTTCAATTCCTTTTATAGTTATATATAATTATTTATATTCTAACGACGACGTATATAATATATATGTTCTAATATATTCAAAATAAATTTTCTCGTCGATATTATTTAAAATAATCTATTTTAAATATTCAAAATTCGTTAAAATTTCCAAAATAAAAATTTTAAACTGGCCCAGAATGTCCGGGTTATTACAATCTCCCCCACTTAAAACTTTTCGTCCCCGAAAAGGAACCAAGTCGAAAGTGGTTTGATCTGGCTTCCATTCTCCAACTTTTCAGTTTCTGAGAATTTCCAAATTTTCATAAATTTGGCTAACACCCTAAATTTTCGAAAAATTTCGCCATAACCTCCCCTGCACCGGGAGCCACGGGAAAATCCCGAAATTGCCATATAGGCCTTCTGATCTCAAAAAGAAAAAGAAAAAGCCAAGCGGCTAACCATTAGGCTCATAAAATCATCATCACCCAAACAAAACAGTAAATTATAGTAAACATGTACCTATTTGTCGGGCAGACAAATTTTATTCTCTGCTCTAGCCTCCTTGCTATGACCTGTTCAATGTAAGTATATGTATATGCAAGCAAATGCGTCTAATTTCAATAATATTCAATATTTGATTCAATTAGGCTAAATGGTTAAAAATTAGCAAACAAATAAACAAACAACACAAACATCAATCAATTAGTGAATTAGAGTTTCAAATTCATAATTGGGTATATATACAGAAAATCATATTTTTGATGCCAATTCACAACAATGTGTTCTAGCTATATTAGTTTTGGTTCTCACACAAGTCTAATGGAAATATATAGATATCACACCTTCGTCACTCGAAAATAAATACTGGTGATGGTATACTTCATCATCAGGACCATGTCCGGGCGAATAGAGTGTGAATCTATATCTATCTAATATATTAAAACTTCGAATATACGTTCATGTGGCGTATATGCAAAACCTTTATATATTAGATTGTCCAAATTCAAAATAACTAAATTATTCAAATACGTATACTTGAATTTAACTTTCAAAACAAAATTGTTTTCATTTGAAAAATATACTCTTCACACTCGTTCTAGGATACTACTGATCCTATCTCTAACGAGTCATTCTAATTGGATATTGCTAATCCAATATCTGATGAATTCTTTCGTATGGTTCTAATGTGTCTTGTTCTCGAGCTCTGTAAACCAAAGCTCTGATACCAACTGTGATAGCCCGTAACTTCCCCGTGAAGGAAAGCCCGGATTACCTTGAGAACAACACACAAATGAACGCAGACGGAAGAACATTTCATTGCTATTACAACAATTCCATCAGATACAAGAATATACAGAGTATAAATGAATAAATTACATTCGATAAATATCAGAGATTTAAATACAGTACTGCAGCGGAAAAATAATACAAAACACAACTGAAAGTAATACACGGATACAGAGCTTTCCGAGCATCGTTCCAGCTGTAAATCAGGATCCTGTGAATATAAATCTGCAAAACTAAAACTACTAGCTGCCCGTGCGGAAAATAGGGGCACCCAGAGTTTAGGTTAAAACAATAAACTCCAGGTCAGTCATGTGACTGGTGTGAGAACTAAAACAGTTATTAATATTGGTTTTAAAGTTAGGTAAATCAAGGGACCACGCCGTATAACACGGAAAGGGTTTCCTCCCAAGAATACCAGTGCATAGAACAAACAGCGCAATGCTAAATAAAGAAAAATGAAGCTGTTATAAGACCCAGGTCCCATCACACAATGCAACGCAAGCCGGAGGATAGGGTTTTCCCTTATAACAGCCAAAGCATGCTTGATACGTTTAAAACACATTATTTGATACTATTATAGGTGTATAGTGTCAAAATAATTTCAATCATAAATACCAATCATAGGCGGCATAGCTACCATCTACTATGTCGCCATACTAGTTCTACAATTAAAACCGCAATATACGTATTGGAAATTGGATTTCCGTCATGAGTCGAGGCAAGGGGCAAGCTCCTCTCCGCTTCGAGACACTCTAGCAAATGCCTCAGGACTACACACTCTGGGTAACCCTGGGATCCTCCAAGACCAGTCCTCACTTACGTTAGAGGATTAGTTATTCCTGAACACACGTTTCCCGGCCCTAAAGGACCTATAATCGAGGCGCCTCGCATCCAAACCACAAAGGTGAAAAGTATATAAATGTCAGGGCTGGTAGATCACTGACACCACCCATAGCTAGAAAGAAACGTCGTGCACTCCTTGGGTCCTCATCCCGTTTTTGACTCATACCGAGGTGTGAGGCTCGCGAATCCACACTAAACACAAAGCTGCCACGTAGGCCGTGCTTTGATCATAAACCACAAGACTTTGCTTTTCAACAGAAGCCTTGATCATTGCATCTTAGCGTGCCACACAGGCAATTCATGCCATGCGACTGATGTCCATCGATATACAACCTCTGAGCTCGTACGTCTCAGAGAAGGGCGTTAAGCAAAAGAATAAATTCTCCGCCGCCAAACAGATGTATATATAATAGAAATCAATCAACACAGAATAAAATCCAATGTCAAACACACAATCCATTTACAAGTCCGTTCTGGGTCTGAACGAAACCGGAGGCACTTTCCTCGCATATCCATCCATCTCCAAGTACGTCTGGACGACCACCAACTATTTCCATCCTCTTGGGTGTACTGCCCAATCAGGATCGTCAGTAATTATCCAAACGATGTGAAGACTTCCGGTCTTCAACCACCGTCTTCATCTTCGACATATCGTCGAATCGGTTATTCAGAATTGGTGTAAACCCGGCCTTTCCGAGCAACCCACGTATATTAAAAACAAATGTTATACAAACACAACATACGCCTCATTCCAATGCAGAATATCCTTTTTATTCACGAAATCACATTCTAAGGGAAAGGTTCCCATTAATTTTATCCAAGATAAATTCTTTAAAATTTATCCTTTAATCTTCCTTTGGATGTCATTTCAAACCAAATTATGGTTTTCCCAAACTAGTTGAGATTAGCAAACCGTACCGAAGTAATTATTTATTTTATTTCCCAATCCCAACCTATTCATCCCATGAAGCAAAACTGGTAGTACTCCATATCTAACACCACGGTGTTATCGGTAAAATTAATTACCATTTCACGTTCAAATCTAATTAAAGATTTAACTATTGCTTTGGAGCAAAACTGGTGATACTCCATTCTCGCTCACTTTCCAAATCTGATAATTTAACTTATCAATTCACATTTCAATTTGATTACAGATTTATTAAAACTCCTTTTACTGGGTTAAAGAACTAATGTCATTTAAAACACAGTTCACGTCAAACCCAAATCACATTCTATTTATTTTCGGGTTAAAGAACAAATGTTATTTAAAACACCGTTCACGATAAACCCACAAATCAATTCTGTTTAAAACCCGTTTCAAATCCAATTTATTTTTTTAAAAATAAATGGGTTTTAATCTCAGTTCAAAACTAGTTCATTTCGATAAAAATCTATTTTTATCTTTTCAAATATGGAGTTTTTCATCCCAATTTTTCCCAAATCATTTCTTATGATTTTACACAAATTATTGATATTTTTAATAATTTTATCAAGGCCCGTACAGTCGATTTCCATCAACGGCCATCGAACTGCACTTACAACGACCTTTTTCAAATTTGATTTGGACGTATCTCCAAATACAACCGTTAGATTTCAAATTTCTAATATTCGTTAGAAAGCTCTTTTCGATACGAACCCAACGGTTCCGGTTTTAGGAGAATCCGACGGTCGGATCTCCCGTAATGTCCGTTTGAAATAAATGGTCGAAATTCACGAACTGCCGTGGCGCGGCGCGTTCTATTCAGGCCATTATATTATATATATTATATATATAATATATATATTTCGTCGATTACTATTTAAAAAGAATTTTATAAATAGTTTTGAATTCGTTTCAAAAACATTTCAACTTCCATTTCCAATTCAAATCAAAATTGAATTTTTCCTTATAAATTCGTTTTCTATTCAATTCAATTCAAATTTGTTTTCTATTCAATTCAAATCAAATTGGTTCTCTATTCGATTCAATTCAAATCGGTTTTCTATTCGATTCAATTCAAATCGGTTTTCTATTCGATTCAATTCAAATCGGTTTTCTATTCGATTCAATTCAAATCGGTTTTCTATTCTATTCAATTCAAATCGGTTTTCTATTCGATTCAATTCAAATCGGTTTTCTATTCGATTCAATTCAAATCGGTTTTCTATTCGATTCAATTCAAATCGGTTTTCTATTCGATTCAATTCAAATTCCTTATCCGTTCAATTCAATTCGAATTCGTTATCTATTAAAATCAAATTCAATTCGTTCTTTAATCAAATCAAATTCAATTCGTTTTCTAATCAATTTAATTCAAATTTCATTTCAAAATATTCGATTTCGAAATCATTTTTCCATATTCATTTTAAAATGAATAAAATCGATATAAATATCGTTCACGTCAAAATGGCGTCAATCTAATCAACACGGCTTCATATATATCTATTTTCAAATATTCTATTTCAAATATTTCTTTTTCAAATATTTCCTATTCAAATATTTCTATTTTTAAAATATTTCGTTCAACACATGACCAATCTCAGCGGATGAGTACTGTCAACACATGAACCTTTATTTTATATTGATAAAGATGTTATTTTTATTATTAAAATATTTCGTTCAACACATGACTAATCTCAACGGATGAGTACAGTCAACACATGAACCTTTATTTTATAGTGATAAAGATGTTATTTTTATTATTAAAATATTTCGTTCAACACATGACTAATCTCAACGGATGAGTACGGTCAACACATGAACCTTTATTTTATATTGATAAAGATGTAAATTTTTATTATTAAAATATTTCGTTCAACACATGACTAATCTCAACGGATGAGTACAGTCAACACATGAACCTTTATTTTATATTGATAAAGATGTTATTTTTATTATTAAAATATTTCGTTCAACACATGACTAATCTCAACGGATGAGTACAGTCAACACATGAACCTTTATTTTATAATATTCTTTATTTTCCCGATTGGAATGAGGCCCAATCAATCACCATATAATGTTAATTATATGGATTTTCATACATCACACGTATATAATAGCATTGAAAAATAGTCAACCATCAACCAAAGTGCATTACACTGTATAAGCATCAAATATAGATATTTAACGCTTATAACAGCCTGTCAATCAATCGATCGACATATTTAATCAATCGGGATGAGTGAACTTCAAATTTCATCCCAACACCCGTGTGGGGTTTCAAACAATCAAACACAGATTTTATTTGTGCAGTTGGGCGATGTGTAAAATTTATCGTCCCAATCAATATCTTTCAAATAGGTGTACATAAACAAACCGTCCGGTTTGTAAATGAATATTTATTTATTCACATTCACGTTAAAAATTATAATTTTAACGATCAAACTATTTTATTCAACCTATGAATATTCTATTCGGTTCATTTATCAAATAAAATGATATCTTTATTTTTCTAACTTATTTCAGAAAATTTTGGCGGCATAACGGCACGATACTAGAAACGGGACAAGGCCTAGCCTTACCCCCGGTCTAGTGAAGGCCCACGCCATTCACACATCAATCAAATCCATTCCATTTCACCAAACAATTCAATTCAAACCAAATAATCTAACCAACTACACAACCAAACAATTTAACAAACAAGCCATCCATGGTCTGTGGATGACGGGTGTCGGGTGCTACTAAACACCGTCCGCATCCTAGTATTTATATAACTAGAAAAATAAATTTTTGAGTGAGAAGTTCTCACCGATAGCTATCCAAAAGCACGACTCTTCTATTGTAGAAAATCTTGTCGTTCTCGCCCTTTGCCACTTTCGTTGCTCGTAGCCACTACATATGTAAAAATCGAATTTTTACTTTGCTATCCATTATATAAAAATCGAATTTTTACTTCGCTATTCAATATATGAAAATCATATTTTTCTTATCGCTTCATATATTTTAAAGACTGAAATAAAAATTCCATGCAAATTCATATTGAAATCATATTTTTATCATCGTCAAAATTCTATATTTCGAACACTAAAGATCATATCTTTACACTTGTTCTTCATATTTTAAAAATTACATCTTTCCTATATAATGCTAAGGTACATAAAAAAAATCCCTTTTCAAAACGATGTTATTTCTTTCAATTCAAAACATACGTATATTTTTCTTATCAAAATCGTATGTATATTTTTCCTATCAAAATCATATATATATATTTCTTTTCAAATCGTTCTTTTATTTTTCAAAGCAAAGTTCTTTTATTTTTCAAAGCAAAGTTCTTTTATTTTTTCAAAGCAAAGTTCTTTTATTTTTAATCTTATAATTTTAAATCAATACTATATATATATATATTATTTTTAGATTTTAAACCAATATTATTTTTACTGCTTAACTAAACTAATTGCTAATAAATAAAAATTAAAAACAAAAGCTCACTGTTATCTTTCAGGTTGCGATTCCCATTGCTCATGCTCGTTCAACGTGATAACACCACCCTTATACTATGATGCCGCCGACTATGCCAACCACCGGAGTATCAATGGCGGTCACCAGAAGAAGAGGCCCACTGTCTCGCATGAAGGGGGAGGTGGCGGTTTTCAAATCGATTTGGGCGTGGGGGTGTTTGAATTGGGTGAAGCGTGCGAGGTGAGGGAGAAGAGGATGGGAGAAATCGAGATGGCAGTGGCGCCCTGAGGTGGCGAGGCTTGGTGGCTCTGGCGGGTGGCGCGCTGGAATTGGGCGACGTTTAGTTGGTGGCGTCGGCAATGGGTGCTGGGTCTCGCGGGTTGGGGGTTTCAGGAGGGGGAGAAGGACCAGAGGAGACGCGAAGGGGAAGGGTCGCGACCGTGGGTGGCGGCGGCCATGGAAGCGGCGGTCGATGGCGCTGGGGCGACGAGATTCGATCGTTTTTTCTTTCTTTCTGAAAAATGATTTTGAACGGGGGGGGGGGGGGGGGGGGGGCAGAGATTAAAGGAAGGAGAGAGATATTTATTTTTATTATTATTTTAATTGCTAAAAGTTGACTTTTACATACGACCTCAAAATGAGGCCCACCGCCTGTCGTCTATAGCGTTTTACCCCCATTTCGAACACAATGAGATAAGCATCGTATGCTGATTCGGTCGTTACGATCAGTTTTCGTTAAAATCAACATATAATTCTATATATTGAATTTGAACGCGTATTTCAATTTACTGGGGTCACATACTAACTCTAAAAATTCCCAAAAAATATTTTCTAGCTTTGTATTGACGATACGGTCTTAACAAAACTAGTTTCATCGAATTCCGAGACCGTTGGAAAAATGGCCAATTTCCAGTCGATTAAAATCAACTGAAATTGGTCAAACGCGTTTTCCTTTGCCACGCTCACATATTGATTCGAAAAATTATGAAATTTGAAACCTAGCAATAATTTGACACTGCGGATCCAACAAAAGTGGTTTCGTCGAAATCCGAGGTCGTTTGCAAAATTCCACTTTTTAAGGGTCTGAATTCCATAGCGACTATTCAGGATTTTCAACTGGACATATCTTTTGATTCCCGCTATGAAATTTCGATTTTTCGGATTCGTTGGAAACATATTCCCAATTAGATCCTAATGTTTTTTGTTTCACTAAAACCCGGTATGTTTTGCACCCGGTACATTCAATTTGAAGTTTGAAATCGAATTATCGAACTACCGCGCCATTTTCAATTCCTTTTATAGTTATATATAATTATTTATATTCTAACGACGACGTATATAATATATACGTTCTAATATATTCAAAATAAATTTTCTCATCGATATTATTTAAAATAATCTATTTTAAATATTCAAAATTCGTTAAAATTTCCAAAATAAAAATTTTAAACTGGCCCAGAATTTCCGGGTTATTACAAAAACAGAACATCAACAGGTATACTAAACCATACCTGAATCTGTACCTGCAACCAAAGAGTAAGCACTACATACCATACAATACTCTAAGGTGCCACAAAACAAATGGTGTAAAGATACGGGGGTGGGGTGTGTATGTCATAGTGAAGGCAAACAAGTCAAGCATAGCAACCATCCTCACATCTCTCACTCAGTGCGTAAAGCATACGATATCCATTTCCCTGGCCACCAAATCCTTGGGGTCATGACGACAACTCCGTGCAACTATTGCTACGACCCACTTTGCTCTTTTGGGGCTATGACGGCAACTCCGTACAAGTATTACACTGTCCCCACTGCACTGGTCCATAGTCAATAACCCAAATGGGCCAACCAGCCTAGCTCTGGTTCGTCTACATGCCCCCTTTTCTTTAGCGGTGAACCAAAGTTATGGATATCGATAACCCCTTTGCACACGTCCCGCAGCAAAGCACAACCATGAAGTGAACTCATTGGTTCCCATCTGGATCCTGAGCTCTAACTTCCATTTGGACTACCTTTGCATCTCGGGTTTTAGTCTTCTCATGTCCAAGCTCCTTGTCTTCCTCACGGTCGCGGTGTGCGGATCGTAGTCTTCCTAACTGTCGCGGTGTGCGGATCATAGTCTTCCTCAAGGTCGCGGTGTGCGAATCGTGGTATTCCTCACGGTCGCTGTGTGTGGATCGTGCTCCATCCTCACGGTCCAGGTGTGCGGATCGTGCTCCTTCCTCACAGTCCAGGTGTGGGGGGCGATCCGATCCGGTCCATATTCCTGCAACTCTTCCAGCGAGCTATTTATGCCATACGACGGCGTTTTCGACCAACTTAACTTTTCTAAACAATCATAAAACATTCCAAACAGTCATAGCAACATGTATAATCATTCACAAACACCAAAACAACAATATGATATGTTAAAACGGATCAAACATAGCCAAAACCCCATATTTTCTCTGAAGCATGTTTAAGTAAAACTAATCATAGGATTAACAAAACTTAACCAAATCAACCCAAATTTCTAATAGAGGTATAAAACAAAATTTCAGAATTTATAAATATTTTTCCAAAACTTTATAATGTCTAATTTCGTTAATCAACACTAATTACCCTTAATTAATCGTAATTAGTGCAAAACTATGCAAATCACTCACCTTTGCCACAAATAAAACTCAGATTTGAAATGAATCTCTGTTTGGCACGAGTACTGATGTCTAACAGTACCTCTAACTCTGAAGTGATGTTATTTCTCCTTGATTTGATGTAGTTTAAGCCAAAGCTTGATTAAGAAGTGATTAGAGGTGTTTTTAGATGTTGGAGGCCATTGTTAGGTTGAAGAGAGGGTTTGTGGCGGCTGGAAAACTGAAATGAAAACCTAACTCATTTCAGCCTCCCCATAACCCTAATCCCGAAACGGGTTATGGGCCCATTTACTAATCACCTCATTTGGCCCGGTTAAGCAGTTTTTCACATTCTGAAACTTGTTTCAGCCATATTTCCCAAACGGTTAGTCCGTTTGGCTAATGTGACCACTCTACGGAATTGTAAACCATCATCCGGGGCTAATGGAAGTGGTTTCAAGTCAATATTCCTTTCTAGTCAAAAGTTATGGTCAAAACAAGATTAGTTAGGGGCAAACAATCATTTAAAAATCGCGAATAATCATGAACATGGGAAATGACCCCAATAGTCGTCTCCCAAAGTTACATGACCATACGACTTCGTATGTGAAAAAAATAAATATTCTACGATCCTATGATGCGTAGAATGCGGGTCGTTACAATTTTGCTCTGTGTTGATTGATCTCTATTAAATATACATCTGCCTGGTGAAGGGGAATTCATTCCCTTACTTCACCCTTCTCTGAGACGTATGACATCAGAGGTTGTATATCGGTAGACATCAGTCGCATGGTGTGAATTGCCTGTGTGGCATGCCTAAGTGGCAAATGATCAAGGCTTTTGTTGAAAAGAAAATTCTTGTGGGTGATGATCAAAGCACCGCCTGTGTGGCATAGCTTTGTGTAAAGTTAATTCGCGAGCCTCACACCACGGTTGTGAACTAGAAACGGGAGAGGACATCAGGGAGGGCATGTGTTTCCTTCTAGCTAGAAGTGGTGTCAGTGGTTTGACATGCCCTGACGAGTTTGACTTATGTGGTTGTTGGGTTGCGAGGCGCCTCGGATATATCGGTGACTATGTGGAGCCGATGGAGTCATTGGACTCATTGACGCCCCATAGGGTGGGGAAACGCAGTGTTCAGGCATTATAATCCACATCGGGTGGACCGGCCCTGACGATCCAAGGGGTAGTTGCGGCTGTTCCTAAAGGGCGGGCTAGAGTGTCTCGAATTTGGTAGAGGACGATCCCTTGCCTTGGTTCACAGATGGAAATCCAGCTTCCAATACGAGCTTTGCGATTTTAGTTGTACACCTATATATGGCGACATAGTGGTATGGGCATTCATGCCGCCTATGATTGATACTTATGATTGAAATTGATTTCTTCACTTATAGTAATAATAAAAGATGAAATTTAACGTATCAAGCATTCATGTCGTCAACAATGTTTTAAACAACATTCGTTCTTTAACCCAATTAGCAGTGAAGATGTGATTTGGAATTTATAAATCTTTTAATTAAGATTAATGGAATTTTCCAAAGTAAAGTTTTTGCAATTTAATATATTAAATTGGAATTGAATGAAATTCGATTTGGTGATAATCGAGATGAGCTTCTGGGAAGGAAAACCATTATTATATATGGAATTTAAAAGGCTTTGCCGTTATTCCATTTATATTATTAGTCTGATACGGAAATTTATATCAATTATATATTGATTTGTTTCCCGTGAAAGTTCCAGTTTGATGGAATATGATTTTGGGTTTATCGTGAATTATGTTTTAAAGGACATTCGTTCTTTAACCCTATTAAAGATAGGATTTCATGTCTGACATTGTATTTCAAGCTGTAGTCGTTGATCTTGGCTAAATATATATATATATATATATATATATATATATATATATCTGTTTGGTTGCGGAGAATTTGTTCTCTTGTTTAACACCCTTCTCTGAAATGTACGAGCTTAGAGGTTATATATTGGTAGAAATCAATGGTATAGTATAGATTGTCAATGTGGCATGATTGATTTCCCAAAGTTAAACAATCATTAAATAATGATTTTTGAGATTAAAACTAAGTGGATTTTTAATGAATCTTTAAGTAGAATGAAATGGGAATGGGATAATTTAAATTATCAAATTCAAGAAAGTGATCTAGAAAGAGTACCACCAGTTTTACTCCAGACGATAGGTAAATATTTAATTAGATTTGAACGTGAAATGGTAACTGAATTTACCGATAACACAGTGGTGTTAGATATGGAGTACTACTAGTTTTGTTCCATGGGATGGGATAATAAAATGAATGATTACTTCGGTATGGTGTTAATCCCGACTATTTTGATAAACCTTAATTTGTATTAAACTGTGAAAAGATACTATAAAATCTTTTGAAATGATTTCCAAAGAAATGGATAAAACAATGTGTTTAAAAGTAATAATCTTTGATAAGATTTATGAGAACCTTTACAGAATAAAGAAATACGAATAAAAGAATGTTCTGGATTGGAATAAGGCGTATGATGTGTTGTTATAACACTTGATTATAAGATACGCGAGTGATTCGGAAAGACAGGGTTTAACCTATTCTGAATAATTGATACGACGACTAACAGTCGAAGAGATTGAAGACGGTGCAAGACCGACGATCTTCACATTGAATGGATGGGTTGCTACTGATGCCCATGATTGGAGTACCTACCTTGAAGGGGCAACAATGGTAGCCGTCCGGACATATTTTTTGATTGTTCGAATATGCGAGTGCCTCTCTCCTGTATTAGAATACGGGACGAGGAACAAGCTGCCTCTGGTTTCGTTCAGACGTAGAACGGACTTGCAAATGGATGGTGTGTCTGATATTGTATTTCGTTATGCTGTATTCGTTGATCTTTGCTAAATATATATCTATTTGGTGGCGGAGATTTATTCTCTTGCTTAACACCCTTTTCTGAGACGTATGAGCTTAGAGGTTATATATTGGTTAAGATCAATGATATGGTATGGGTCGGCAGTGTGACATGCTGAGTTGCAGTGATCCAAGCTTTTGTTGAGAAGCAGAGCTTGGTGGATGACGGTCAAAGCATAGCTTTAATTAGCATAGCTTTGTGTAGCGTTAATTGCGAGCCTCACACCCGGTATGGTGGCGAACTGATGGTTAGATCAGTATAATTTTTAGATGGATGGATTTAGTTGACTGAGATAGGCTGGGTGTGGTCGCTACACACCTGCTAGGGATCGGGGCACACCCCCTCGATTCCCATATTGGATAGAGTAAGCAGCGTTTTCTCATGTACGGGACGTAAGTCGCAGAGATACTCGATATCCTGGATATAGTACGGATGTGCATTACGGTGTTTTCTCATGCCTGGGACGTAAGCCATAGGGAAATGCACTACGTGATCGATCTTTTGGATCAGTAGCCATCATGATGGAAATCCAAACTTCCAATATGACATTTTTCGGTTTTAGTTGTAAACCTATATATGACGACATAGTGGGATGGGGTGCTGATGCCGTTTATGATTGATACATTTATATTTGAAGTTGATTTCTTCACTTATAGTAATAATAAAAGATAAACTTCACGTACCATGCATATTTGGCTATTATAAGGTAAAACTCTATCCTCCGGCTTGCGTTGCATTGTATGATGGGACCTGAGTCTTATAATAGCCTCATTGTTCTTTATTTAGCATTGCACCTTTGTTTTATGCACTAATGTTCTTGGGGGTAAATCTGTTCCATGTTATACGGCGTGGTCCCTTGATTTACCTAACTTTAAAATCAAATTAATATCTGTTTTAGCTCTCACACCAGTCCCATGATTGACTCAGAGTTTATTGTTTTAACCTAAACTCTAGGTGCCCATATTTTCCACACGGGCAGCTAGTAATTTTGGTTTTCGTAGGTATTTCTTTCCCAGGATCCTGGATTACAGCTGGAGCTATATTCAGAAAGCTTTGTATCTGTGTATTCCCTTCAGTTGTGTTGTAGATGTATTTTCCGCTATACATTGTATATATACATTTAAATTTCCGCTGCTTTGTATTTTAAATCTCTGATATTTTTCTGTCGTATAATTATTCATACTTTGATATCTTGTACTCTGATGTAAATAGTTATAATAGGAATGAAATGTTCTATTGTTTGTGTTCTGATGAGTCATATTCTCAATTCAATCCGGGCTTTCCCGTAAGGGGTTTTCGGGTCGTTATAGATTGATTGATGTTCAATTGAAAAATCTAGATTCCGTGTATTACGCTTTCGCATCTAAGCCTTTTTGAACAACAGATTGGTATCAGAGCAATTTGTGCAATTTTTGCACAACTTTTTCTACATAGGAAAAATTGGAAATTCTCACTCATGTAATCTGATCTTACAATTGAGATGCTTTGGTTCCTAGCTTTAAATTCTAAAATATTAAAGAATATCAGTCAAAACTGGAGGTAAACAATCAAGGTTTAGATTAAATAGCAAAGGAAAGTGTAACACCCCACGTCCATTAATGTCACTCACAAAGGGAATGCATTAACTTCCATGGAGGTTATAAGTGAATATAGAACAGAAAAATTACAACAAGACAGATAATAAATAGTACTCGGAAATCTAAAACTTCATTTTATTGCAGCGGAAATTAAACATGTTTGTTACATCATAAAACCATAGATCATAACCAAGTACAATATCCATCTTCATAAAAACAAAATACATAATCCCATTACATAAATAGCCATTAAAAAGATAACAAGCTGGACTTTACTTCAACGGTCCAAGCTTTCCAAAGAGAGATGAAGCAATTCAATCAAACTCCACTAGAGCTGGGCCCAACCTGAGGACCTGGAAGGGGAAAAGGATAGAAATAGAGGGGGTTAGACATAAAGTCTGGCGAGTATGACAATTCTAACAATACTATTATCAAAATAACTAGACTAAGGCATAAGCTGGAAGACAAGTAAATGTCTATGAACTCTTAGGAAGATAAAGATAGCGTTTAAGATAACGTTAAAGATAAGGGTAAAGGCACACCTAATTACTAACGAGTGATTACTACACTACACCGCACATTACTGCACCACACCAGTCACCCTATTGTTTGATCCCACTTGCTTCACACAGAAACTTTATAAATAGCCTTACGTACCCCTAGCTGACTACATAGGTGTCGTCTGCCCCTATCTCCACTAGGTGTACCCCACTTTCGATCGGCTCCCTACTCGTAGATACCCGTGCTGGCCCCACAGTGGGGTGTATCACTCCCCTAAAGTGGCAACCCGATACAACTTGAGAATGCACGACTTATACCTACACGATGCAACAACGTCTTATCTACCAGCCCGGGTCCACACACGCATATGAAACCCGTTGGACTTGCATTGCCACCGCTCCCCGCTTTGGCCTCTTACAGTCAAACCCAGCATGCGTGTCCCATCCTCGACTTGGGTCGAGCCCACAAATATACGTTTGGGATACTGGTCGAAATGGGCCCCCACAAGCTACCCACCTAAGCTTGTCACTAGTATATCCCACTTAACCCTCTTAGTCATGTTCATTTACATGTGTGTTTGGTTAAGTCTTACTAATAGTATTTCACATGCCACTAAGGGCACCCCCTAGATTCCTCATGCCACCCAAGGCACCTACTTAACCCCCATGTCCCACTTTACATGTTTATCTGGTTAAGTATTTCTTAATTCATTCAGGCCATAACCTCATAAAGAGCGGATCCGGGCAGTCTTACACCATAAAAGAGTCTAACCAAGTGTCTTTACAACCGTTATGCTTTAGTTTAGGCCTAGGACCTCTCACATTGGGCTGACATTTGTGACCACTGGATTTGCCGGGCGGGTCCGGGCAAGTTTACGTCACAAACGAGTCCAACCTCGTGTCCTAAGCATTGATTCACACTTAAAATCTTTTACCCCAGTTTTAATAATTCCCTATTCAAATTATTAATTAAGTCAACTTTTAATGATGTCCATAATTGACTCAATTATGGTCATCCACTTATGGCATGCTAAATCATATCAATTTCACCCCAACTTTTTAATATTAAATCCTTAATATTACCCCTACCCCACGTTTATACGTTCGCTTATTCAACGCATAATATAGGCTAGACATGTATAGTCTAACACTTAGCACAAAGATAAATTATCACAACATATAGACAATTAAAATAAATCTAATCATAATAGGGGTGAAACTTGCATAAACTACACATGTTAAGGATCAAAAGGTGTCAACTTGTTAAATGTCACAATTTACATGATATGATCATAGCCCAAACATAAACTTACATATGGGGTTTATAGGCAACATAATGATGGTGTGAACTAGCATAGGATATCACATATGTCATAGCATAATTCTAGATGTCATAATAGATGTCTTGGCATATGTTCATAACTTTTCTAATCAATCTAACTTGCATATGTGACTTGTCATATAGATCAACATAACCCAAACATGATGATTTAATTAATATGAACTAACTAGCATAGATGGTAACATCATGGCCTTTTTAACATGTATGATTCATCACAACTTAGCATAGAAACTTTCAACATACATAACATCATCATAGCATGATTTACAACATATAAGATGTCATCATCACATAACATTGGATTTACAATATACATGATAGCAAAAGGGGTTTACAACAACATATATGATAATTCACATCATCTACTCATAATCCATTCATAACTCAACCTAATTGAAATGATAATAATCTTGTTAAGATCATCATACTCACAATTTAGAGAAGAAAAGAGAGAGTTTTGCTTTGCTTTAGGGTTAAGAGAATTAGAATTGAATTAGCTTTTCTTCTTTCTTAGTTGGCGGCGACTCCATTGATTTCCATGGCGACGATAACTATTCTATTTTAATTAGGTTTAGGGTTAGCATTAGGATGTATTTATAGGTGTAGGAAGTTATTTAGGACCATTAGATTAACCCTGAACCATGAGAACCAATCAAATGAAAAATCTGCATTTGAGCGAATCGGCCCACGAGTTGACAGCCAAACACCCTGGATTAACCCCTAGTCGACCCAGCGGGGCTCGGGTCGACCTCAAAAATGGGCCGGTTCGGTTATTTCCCCTCCCAATTCGCTGTTTTGAACTTTTTCGCATATTTATTTATTTAATTTATATATATATATATATATATCAATATATATATTTCTCTACGCAACCCATTTCACTTAATTATTTTCTAAAAATTAAGTATACTTTAATTTGTGAATTTTAATGTTATAAAATTACGGGGTGTTACATTCTCCCCTCCTTAAAGGATTTCGTCCCCGAAATCTCCAAGTCAAGAAGAATGTATATCCTACCATCTAATCGTCCATCTACTCAACCATCAAACACCAGCATCCATTGTCCTTAAAAGACTTCTAATGCTTTAATGTTTATATGCACAGTGTGTGTATATGTCCATATCTAGTGCAAAATTAGGCTGTCTACTGATTCAGTCGACCTCCTTAGTGCAATTCATGATAGTGCCATGCGTCCAATATGTATGCAAAAGATTCCTAATGATACATATTAATTCTATATGCGTGCACAACCATCCACCCGAATGCAGCAACTATATGATAATACAACCATTATACATCCATTTTACTAAACACATCCATATATATGCAATATGCAATATGAAGTGACTGAGCCGATCTGGTGCCTAATAGTGTGTGTATATGCGTCCACGAGCAACCACTAGCAAACACTTGCATCCACTTTGCATCCACCATACATAACATGTCTCAAACACATGTTTCAACCATAGGATTATCCTAACTAAAGGTCAAAGATACTAGCGAGAGGATATACTAAAGATAAGATAAGTACAAGCTAAGCGATAAAGGAGAAATTAAAGGACATACCCTCAAAAAGAAAAGGTATCGTGAACGCATCTTCTCTTCCGTCTCCCAAGTAGCGTTGCTCTCATTATCTCCCCATTGCACTTTGACTAGTCTGACCTCTCGATTCCTCAACCTCTTGATCTCCGACCCAAGAATGCGCGTAGGAGCTCGTCGAATTGTCGCATCACGCTCTATCTCCACCTCTCTAAGCAAGCTCGGCTCTACCACTTCCACGGTCTCGTGCAAGCACTTCCTCAAATGTGACACATGGAATACGTCAAGTACAACACTAAGTCTCTCGGGCAACTTCACTCTATACACCATCCGTCCAATCCTCTCCTTAATAGGAAACGGCCCTACAAACCTTGGTGCTAATTTCCCAACGGACCCAAAGCGAACAACGTTTCGTAATGGAGACACTTTGACAAAGATCATGTCCCCAACTTCAAACTCGAGATCTGTCCTCCTCTTATCCGCATAAGATTTCTTCCTATCTTGCGCTGCTTTCATCCTCCTTCGAATCAAGTCGATCTTCTCTGAAGTCTCCCTAATCATATCGGGCCCAAGTAGGATCTTATCCGTAGATTCCCACCAACATGTAGGTGAACGACAAGGTCGTCCATATAGAGCTTCGAATGGTGCCATACCAATGCTGGACTGAAAGCTGTTATTATATGCGAACTCCACCAATGGAAGATGCTCTTCCCACGTACCCCCAAAGTCTAGGATACATAGCCTCAACAGATCCTCTAGAATGCGATTCACCCTCTCGGTCTGGCCGTCCGTCTGAGGATGATATGCGGTGCTCAAACATAACTGAGTCCCTACCGCCTCTTGTAAGCTTCTCCAAAATTCGCTAGTGAAAATAGGATCGCGGTCGCTCACTATGCTAGAAGGAACACCGTGCAACCGAACTATCTCTCGAACGTATACAGAAGCTAACCATGGAGCAGTCCTCTTACTCTTCACGGGAATAAAATGGGCGCCCTTAGTAAGTCTATCTACTATAACCCAAATTCCTGTATTACCCTTCCTCGATCACGGTAATCCATCCACAAAATCCATCGAGATGCTTTCCCATTTCCATAGTGGAACCTCCAATGGGTGAAGCAACCCACCGGGTTTCTTTTGCTCCGCTTTTACTTGTTGGCACACCAAGCATCTAGCGACATACTTGGCCACGTCTTTCTTCATGCCGGCCCAAAAGTAAACTCTCTTCATGTCTTTGTACATCTTGTCCCCGCCGGGATGAATGGTCATCTTCGAACGATGTGCTTCGTCAAGAATAGTCTTCCTTAGGTCATCGTCACACAAAGTCTACCGTCCCTACGTAACCAACCCTTATCGTCTAGGGTATACCTACGGAGATGGCTTGATGACTCCCCTCCTTTGAGTTTTTCTAATAACTCAACCAACTGCGGGTCGTCTCGCTGTGCCTCGCCAATCCATCCCAAAAGCGTAGGTCTGACCTCCAAGGATGCTAGCAAACCGGGTACGAAGTCAACGGAAGGTCTAAAGTCAAACATCTAAATGAATTCTAAACTTTGCCGCTCAACAAACAAAGGACTTAAGGATAATCTTTTTTTACTTAAGGCATCGGCCACTACGTTACCCTTGCCAGGGGTATATGCTATCTCAAAGTCGTAGGACGCTAAGAACTCCATCCACCTTTGCTGCCTTAAGTTCAAGTCCTTTTGAGAGAATAGGTATTTTAAAGATTTGTGGTTAGTGATTAGTTCGAATTTCTCACCAAGAAGATAATGACGCCAAGACTTAAGCGCGAAAACAATAGCGGCCAACTCTAGGTCATGTGTGGGGTAATTCTTCTCATGCGCTCTCAACTGCCTTCCACCATAGGCTATTACCCTGCCCTCTTGCATTAAGACTGCGCCTAGTCCTGTCCCACAAGCGTCAGTATAAACGGTAAACGGCTTACTCCCGTCTGGCAATACTAAGACTTGGGCTGAAGTCAAAGCTCTCTTCAAACGTTGGAACGCATCATCACAATCTACGTCCCATGTGAAAACTAGGTTCTTCTTCGTCAAGCGTGTCAATGGAGCTGATATCTTTGCGAAGTCTTTGATAAACTTCCTATAGTAGCCAGCCAACCCCAAGAAACTTCTTACTTCGGTAGCATTTTTAGGGACCTTCCAATCTTGGATGGCCACCACCTTCGCGGGATCCACGGCTATCCCTTCTTTGGAAACCACGTGCCCCAAGAACCGTACTTCCTTCCTCCAGAAGTGACACTTAGCAAATTTAGCCTTAAGGATTTGCGCTCGTAGGGTCTCCAACACTTCCCTAAGATGTAGGGCATGCTCTTCTTCATCCTTAGAAAAGATCAGGATGTCATCTACAAAGACTACCACAAATTTGTTAAGGTACTCCCTAAACACCCTACTCATCAAATCAACAAAATATGCTGGGGCGTTAGTTAAACCGAAGGGCATCACTAGCCATTCATAGAAACCGTCCGGAGTCCTAAAGGCAGTCTTGTCTATGCTATCCTCAGCCACTCTCAACTGATGGAAACCAGTGGCTAAGTCCAACTGCGAAAACACCGAGGCGCCAACTAACCGATCGAAGAGATCGTCAATCCTCGGCAGTGGGTGTCTGTTCTTCTTAGTAAGTTTATTAAGTTCTCTATAGTCCACACAAAGTCTAAGGGACCCATCCGCCTTCGTGGCAAATACTACTGGAGCACCCCACTCCGATATACTACATCTTATGAACCCCTTCTCAAGCAACTCCTTCACTTGCTTATCGAGTTCCCTCCTTTCACGTGGAGCCATGTGACGTACTGGCAAAGATACTGGTTTCGCATTATCCACAAGATATATTCGAAAATCTATCTCCCGCTTCGGAGACAAGCCCTTCACCTCCTCAAACACATCCGAATATTCTCGGACCACTCTAACAGATCGTATATTTTCCTCAGACGCGTCAAGCGATTCTAAATAACTTAGCATAATGGAATTTATGGGATTACAAAAGATTTCGAGAGTGTTGCCAAGGCGAGTCACGAGCCTAACTACTCTCCTTTCACAATCAAGAACGGCCCCATTTCTGGATAACCAATCCATTCCTAAAATTAGCCTATAGCCCGTGAAGCCCAACACATAAGCATCACATCGAAACTCAACGCTAAGTATGGAAATTTTCAAATCCAAACACATCATAGACAAATAAGCTGAGCCCCCAATTGGATTCGAAACAACTAAGGGATCCTCTACTAAACTGGTGTTTAAGTGCAGTGATTCAACTAATGATGTAGAGAAAAACGAATGTGATGCGCCCGAATCGAATAGGGTACGAACAAGATGACCAAACAGAAAAACTAAGCTTTCAACAGAAATGGTTCTACCTCGTTCTTGCAGCGGTGGGACCGCGAGAGCCTGAATTTGTCCCCTTTCCTGCCCTGGTGCCATAAGAGCCTGCACCTGTCCTCCCGAGGTAGCTCCTGCCCTCTGCCCCTTCTTTGGGCAGTCCTTCACTAAATGTCCCGCATCGCCACAATGAAAACAGCATGTCTTCTTTTTCTTTCGGCAATCCTTGCTGAGATGGCCTGGTGTCCCACAGTTAAAACATTTCTTCTTTCCCTTGCCGTTATTGTCTTTACCACCCTTCTTGTTTTGCTGTTGTGGTTTCTTCTGATCCCCCTTCTTCTTGGGTGCCTTATCAGCTTTAGCGCTTTTCTCCTCATGCATAAGCGCCATTTCTACTAACTTCTCAAAGGTGGCCCCCATAGGGATGTGGGTCATAGCCAACCCTTGCAATGGTTCATTCAAGCCATTCACGAATCTCAGCGCCTTCTTCTCCGCCGTGTTCACTAATTCCAAGCCAAACCTTGCTAACTGATTAAATTTATTGACATATTCTTTCACTGATGAGCTTCCTTGCTTCAATGTCAAGAACCTTTCCATATATAGATTTTCTTCCGCCCTTGAGAGAAACTTCGCCTCGAACCTACGTCTGAAATCCGCCCAAGAGTCAACAGGACGCTCCCCATTAGCGACCTCCCACCAAAACGAGGCCTCTCCCTTCATCAACCAAGCTGCTAATCGAACTCTCCTCCCTTCTTCTACTTCAAAGATTTCTAGCAATTCTTCCACCTCCTTAAGCCAATCTCTAGCTTCCACAAACGTTTCTGACCCTTGAAATGGTTTTCCACCCATAGCCTTGAATTCCTTGCACGTCTTTGCAAAAGTATCTACGCGAGGAGGAGGAGGAGGAACGGGTGCAACTGGTGGTGGAGGAACATTGGCTGGACCTGCAGCGGCCCTAGCCTCTAATAACCTCCTATACCATCCTGGTATCGTTACACCGTCGGGTAGATTAAGATCTTCAGCCATGCTGAAACGAAAAAGGAAAGATTCAGAATGGAGAATTCGAAAGATAAAGATATGGGCTATTGGGGATTATGTTTTTTTTTCTTAAAAACTTTTCTCTTTAAATTTCTCATTAAAACATGTTTATGAAAGCACTTCTTCCAAAGATAACTATTTTTCTAAAGTATTTTTATCTGTTCTAGTAACCTTAAGCTCTGATACCACGTGTAACACACCACGTCCATTTATGTCACTCACAAAGGGAATGCATTAACTTCCATGG
The DNA here is from genome assembly GCA_030737875.1 of Allium sativum. Lineage (NCBI taxonomy): Eukaryota > Viridiplantae > Streptophyta > Magnoliopsida > Asparagales > Amaryllidaceae > Allium > Allium sativum. Next base: position 340,643,407 of record CM060916.1, on the reverse strand, counting down.
AGGTTATAAGTGAATATAGAAAAGAAAAATTACAACAAGACAGATAATAAATAGTACTTGGAAATCTAAAACTTCGTTTTATTGCAGCGGAAATTAAACATGTTTGTTACATCATAAAACCATAGATCATAATCAAGTACGATATCCATCTTCATAAAAACAAAATACATAATCCCATTACATAAATAGCCATTAAAAAGATAACAAGCTGGACTTTACTTCAACGGTCCAAGCTTTCCAAAGAGAGATGATGCAATTCAAGCAAACTCCACTAGAGCTGGGCCCAACCTGAGGACCTGGAGGGGGAAAAAGGATAGAAATAGAGGGGGTCAGACATAAAGTCTGGCGAGTATGATAATTCTAACAATACTATTATCAAAATAATTAGACTAAGGCATAAGCTGGAAGACAAGTAAATGTCTATGAACTCTTAGGAAGATAAAGATAGCGTTTAAGATAACGTTAAAGATAACGGTAAAGGCACACCTAATTACTAACGAAGGATTACTACACTGCACCGCACATTACTGCACCACACCAGTCACCCTATTGTTTGATCCCACTAGCTTCACACAGAAACTTTATAAATAGCCTTACGTACCCCTGGCTGACTACATAGGTGTCGTCTGCCCCTATCTCCACTAGGTGTACCCCACTACCCTCTTTCGATCGGCTCCCTACTCGTAGATACCCGTGCTGGCCCCACAGTGGGGTGTATCACTCCCCTAAAGTGGCAACCCGATACAACTTGAGAATGCACGGCTTATACCTACACGATGCAACAACGTCTTATCTACCAGCCCGGGTCCACACACGCATATGAAACCCGTTGGACTTGCGTTGCCACCGCTCCCCGCTTTGGCCTCTTACAGTCAAACCCAGCATGCGTGTCCCGTCCTCGACTTGGGTCGAGCCCACAAAGATACGTTTGGGATACTGGTCGAAATGGCCCCCACAAGCTACCCACCTAAGCTTGTCACTAGTATATCCCACTTAGCCCTCTTAGTCATGTTCATTTACATGTGTGTTTGGTTAAGTCTTACTAATCGTATTTCACATGCCATTAAGGGCACCCCCTAGATTCCTCATGCCACCCAAGGCACCTACTTAACCTCCATGTCCCACTTTACATGTTTATCTGGTTAAGTATTTCTTAATTCATTCAGGCCATAACCTCATAAAGACCTCTCACATTAGACTGGCATTTATGGCAGCAGGATTTGCTGGGCGGGTCCGGGCAGTCTTACACCATAAAAGAGTCTAACCTCGTGTCTTTACAATCGTTATGCTTTAGTTTAGGCCTATGACCTCTCACATTGGGCTGACATTTGTGACCACTAGATTTGCCGGGCGGGTCCGGGCAGGTTTACGTCACAAACGAGTCCAACCTCGTGTCCTAAGCATTGATTAACACTTAAAATCTTTTACCCCTGTTTTAATAATTCCCTATTCAAATTATTAATTAAGTCAACTTTTAATGATGTCCATAATTGACTCAATTATGGTCATCCACTTATGGCATGCAAAATCATATCAATTGCACCCCAACTTTTTAATATTAAATCCTTAATATTACCCCTACCCCACGTTTATACGTTCGCTTATTCAACGCATAATATAGGCTAGACTTGTACAGTCTAACACCTAGCACAAAGATAAATTATCACAACATATAGACAATTAAAATAAATCTAATCATAATAGGGGTGAAACTTGCATAAACTACACATGTTAAGGATCAAAAGGTGTCAACTTGTTAAATGTCACAATTTACATGATATGATCATAGCCCAAACATAAACATGCATATGGGGTTTATAGGCAACATAATGATGGTGTGAACTAGCATAGGATATCACATATGTCATAGCATAATTCTAGATGTCATAATAGATGTCTTGGCATATGTTCATAACTTTTCTAATCAATCTAACTTGCATATGTGACTTGTCATATAGATCAACATAACCCAAACATGATGATTTAATTAATATGAACTAACTAGCATAGATGGTAACATCATGGCCTTTTTAACATGTATGATTCATCACAACTTAGCATAGAAACTTTCAACATACATAACATCATCATAGCATGATTTATAACATATAAGATATCATCATCACATAACATTGGATTTACAATATACATGATAGCAAAAGGGGTTTACAACAACATATATGATAGTTCACATCATCTACTCATAATCCATTCATAACTCAACCTAATTAAAATGATAATAATCTTGTTAAGATCATCATACTCACAATTTAGAGAAGAAAAGAGAGAGTTTTGCTTTGCTTTAGGGTTGAGAGAATTAGAATTGAATTAGCTTTTCTTCTTTCTTAGTTGGCGGCGGCTCCATTGATTTCCATGGCGACGGTAACTATTCTATTTTAATTAGGTTTAGGGTTAGCATTAGGATGTATTTATAGGTTTAGGAAGTTATTTAGGACCATTAGATTAACCCTGAACCATGAGAACCAATCAAATGCAAAATCTGCATTTGAGCGAATCGGCCCACGGGTTGACAGCCAAACACCCTGGATTAACCCCTAGTCGACCCAGTGGGGCGCGGGTCGACCTCAAAAATGGGCCGGTTCGGTTATTTCCCCTCCCAATTCGCTATTTTGAACTTTTTCGCATATTTATTTATTTAATTTTTAATTTATATATATATATATATCAATATATATATATTTCTCTGCGCAACCCATTTCACTTAATTCTTTTCTAAAAATTACGTATACTTTAATTTGTGAATTTTAATGTTCTAAAATTACGGGGTGTTACAGAAAGTGTGAGATTTTTTTTTATAATATCGATGGACGACCGAATATTGCAACAATCTACAAATGAATCCATATTCTTCTTCTTAAATCTTCGCTTCACTCTCATAATTCAACGAATAAGTTTTTTATGCCATGATTTTTTCAGCTTCTTCTCTTGAAAATGCAAATTTTAGCTCATGAATCGTAGTTATTAATAGTTGAATTAAAAAATAATAATGACATCCATTATTTTTAGATAGTAGTTACTTTATTATTTTATTTTCAAGACCTTCGTTTGCTTACATCAAGAGTATAAATTTTACAGTAAATGTCCTTTGAAAGAATTTCATGTGAACTTATTAAAGATGGAGAGAAAAAATAAAGGAAATGGACTTCAAATAACATACAGGGAAAAAGGTAAAAATATATTTAGGTAATTAGATCATGCTTATCTCATTATTGTTTTATAGTTAAATACAAAATCTACATGATGCTTTCCAAATCATTGTTTTATAGTTGAATTACAGTATTATACTGTGACTTATATATATATATATATATATATATATATATATATATATATGCAAATAAGAACATTTTAAAGCCCTCAACTTAATTTTCTATGTTATGTCCATTCAACTTAAAACTCTCAAGTTACTCTGCATTAAATTTAAATTTTATTATATTTTAGGAAAGATCCTAATAATAATAGAAGACTTTTTACCGAGCAATCAATTCAATATTCAAACTTATGACCACTATTAACTAAAACACATAAGAACTTGCTTATATTACTAAGAGGTAAGCATTTCGTGGCTAATATTAAGTGAAAAATAATACGGAAATATTAATTTGCAATATATTTAATCAAATTACATGAGGCATATTTATAACAAAAAATGTAAATATTGCTTATTATTCAAATACTACTGTAATATTAGTGATATCAATATTAGAGCCATTTTTAGTATTCAAACATATTACTGAACTATAATAAACGTAATTATTTAAGGGGATAAGTTAACTTTTGATCGCCGATTGCCATCAATAAAAATTATTTTTTTGAATTTATGGGAAGTAATTTGATATTTAGTTCAGTGGTTCTTGACACGTGTTTCATTTGTTATAAAACAAATTAATACGATATATGATTAAAAGTTTCATACCGTATCGTTGAGTCAACGAAATATAATAATGCATGTAATTTAAAATAGAACTTACTTTCAATTATCTGGTTTGACATTTAGTTCAGTGAGATGCTGCTCCATATCATAATATTGATACACTGATTATTGTTGGATTTGTGACTATGTTGCTCAACTACTATTTACGTTATGCACAAATGAATCCTTATTTACTTTTAGAAAACATTCAGTTAATATCATGGTTTGACTATTTTTAATTCAATGTTTGAAATATAATATCATACTTTTACTCCACCAGTTGCATGATTTTTGAAGATAGAGAGTGAGCTCTCATATGTTACTCTATTCTACATGCACGATATGAGCACATATAATTACTTATTCATGACATCGTATAATTTTAGTTATTAATAGTGAATATTAAGTTCCTAGGTAAATGATTATTATTTTATTGTTTTGATCCATGTTTGGATACACAACATATATTTTACATGGTTGTTTATACATGAATGTTTAATTCATGCAAATCCACAAATTCAACTGTATGTTATTGTAATGACCCGGATTTTTAGTCATTTAATTTAGAAGATTTAAATTCACCTTAAATGTTGTATTGGGAATATAAAAGGAATTTATTAAATTAAACGACGTTTGAACGTATAATTTATGATATAATTATAAACAAGCTTGTAACGTTTCGGTAGTTCGTAGTTTTACGTTTTGAACTTCAATTGGATATACAAAATCCAAAATAAGTAAGATTTCTTTAAAACAAGAAACGTTCAGATCTATTGAACAATATTTTTTAATGTAAGAGAAAAATCAAGATTTCATATTATAGATTTTTAGTTGTGTCCAAATCAAATTTTCAGAAAGTTGCTATGGAATAGATTATAAAAAGATTTATTTAATAAAATAAAAGGGTTTTTATATAAATGGAATATCGATTTAACAATGAAATTTTATAATATCGAGTTATAATCCAAATATGTTTATTTTGGAGCTATATCGATTTATTTAAGCCTTAGAAATAGCCTTTTTGCAAACGACCTCCGTTTTCGACGACATTTGTGCCATTGGATCCGTATTAATATGTTATTATAGGATTTCGATTTTTTGCATTGATCGGACTTACTGGTTGATCATGGGAATAATAAACGCATAGATTTTTGTCTAATCATTTTATCAATTTAATATGGAACTTAAGAATAGTCAATTTTCAAATGATCTCCGATTTCATCAAAACTAATTTTATAAAATCTGTAGTGATTAATTATTGTAAGATTTCAAATTTTAGGTCAACTGAAGTTATTTTGGTTATCGTACGCAATATAAATGCATATCGATTTACGTTGTGAATTAAAAAAGGAGTTTACCAAACGATCTTGGAAATCGATGAAACCAGTTCCATCATGTCTGGAATATTTAATTATTGCAAGATTTAAAGTTTTAAAACAATTGAATTTATTCTGTTAGCGTGCGAAAAATAAACGTGAATCAGTTAACGAATTTAAGATTCAAAATTTCACTATTTTTCCAAATGAACTTAGATTTCGACGAAACAAGTGTCATTGGGTCCACAATGCAAAACTATAGCGTGATGTCAGTTTTCGTTGCAATCAGATTTTGTATGTAGTCATATGAAATTGAAACGTTAAATGAGAAATAGAAATAGGCATGAATTATAAAATACAATAAAATAAAATAATAAAATATTATATTTTCCAATATCTATAAATTAACGGTACCTCAAACCCAAATCCCCAATTCTCTTAAACCAATCCTAGGCCAAAATCTCCCTTCTAGTAAATAATGAAGAGAAAATCTCCCCTTCAAGGTTATTCAAAATCAAATTAATCTTCAAAAATTCGAAACACATATATTTGAACTCCTCATAATCTCCTTTTTCATTCATATGAGTTTTACTTAGTTTAATTAATATTCTGGGTTCGAAAAGTTTCACATGCGTGACCTATGTAACAACTGGAAAATCTGAGCCAGTTTAAAATTTTTAATTTGGCTATTTTAGTAGATTTTAGATATTTAAAATAAAATATTTTAAATAATAACGATGAAAAGTAAGTTTGAATCAATGTTTGATAATAAAAATAATTATTTTAAATTATAAACAAGGCCTGAAATGGCACGGCAGTTTCAAAATTTCAATTCAAACTTTGAATGACTGTACCGGGTGCAAAATAAAACGGATTTTAGTGAAACCAAAAATATTTAAATCTGTTAGTGAATATCTTTCTAACGAATCTGAGAAATCGAAGTTTCATAGCGGGAATCAAAAGTTATGGCCAAATGAATTTTCAGAAAGGTCGCTATAGAATTTATATTGCCCTTGAAAGTAGACATTTTGCAAACGACCTCGGAATTCGACGAAACCATTTTTGTTGGATCCGGGATATCAATTTATTGCTAGGTTTCAAATTTCATAATTTTTGAAGTTAATATGTGGGCGTGGCAAAGGAAAATGTGTTTGGTGAATTTATGTTAAATTGGATCGACCAGAAAATGGCCATTTTTCAAACGGTCTTAGAATTCTACGAAACTAGTTTTGTTGGGACCGTATCGTCAAAACATAGCTAGATTTATTTTTCGGGAATTTTTAGAATCAGCATGTGGCCCCGGCAAATTGAAATGTACGTTCAAATCAAATATTGAATGTTTTATATTTTAATTTAAAGAAAAACTGACTGAAACAGTCGAATGGGCCTACGAAACATATCCCATTGTGTTCGGAATGGGGGTATTTAGCTAAGGATGACAATCGTTGGGTTTGGATTGGAGTTGGTATGAGATGAGGGGTATTTTTGGATTTAAAAAAAATATAAATATAAAAAAATTCCCATTGGCCAGTCAACCTTCTCTCTCCCCGTAAACACCCAATCACAAATGGCGATCTGAGCTCCCACCTTCTCTCTTAAATTCCGGCCAAACCACTCAATAAAAACTCGTGCTCCAGTTAAGGTTTTTGAAGAGCTCTTCATCCTCTCCAAATCCATATAAAGTTTGGCAATTATCGTTCAATATTTCTTGAGTTTCGAGCCCGTGAAGTGCCACCGTTCCTTGCGCCGCCGCCGCCGCCTGGAGCCACTGAAGTGGGCCCCACTTTCGGCGCAGGTGCGCCCCACCCTCCTCTTCGACATGGTACAACCCGATCTTCGTATCGCGTAGCGGATTGAAAGCAATAATCAAACCTAGTTTTGAACGATTTTTGAGAGGTAACGACCTATTTTATTTTAAACTGATTATAGCACTTCTAAGCGCTACGAATTTTGATTTCACAATAAAAATGATATCTTTTTCGTTTGTGGTCGAAATTCAGTGAAACAAGAGACAGTGGACTCGTGTGGACGTCTTCTACATTTTAGAAGAGACCGCATATTTTTCTGAGCCTTCAGCTATTTTTGGTGGAGTGGAACCCAAGGTGAGATTTCTAATTTATAAACGATACGGAAAACAACGTTGTATAAATTATATAGTCGATATATGAGTTATATAAGCGTTGTACACCTCATGTATAAGCGTTGTATAAGTTGTATGTTCGATGTATAAGTTATATATGCGTTGTAAAAATTATATACGTGTTGAAATGACATTGAAATGAATTGAAGTGAATTGAAATACAGTTATATACGTATATCTATATATATATATACTCCCCTCGTCCATAAACCATAGACGATATATATTGGTTGTGATGTTGTTTGGATGATTGGTTGATGTGAAATTTGGTGAATATCATGAATGGTTGATTTGAAATGATTGATTGTGATTGAAATCCCAATAAGATTAGTATATGGGAAAATTCGCCTGTGTGCGAACTAGATATTGAAAATCCCCATTGTCAAAAACAGCGAGGTTTTAAGGTAGAGCGAGGAGCCGTACTAGGGACGGTGCCGGTTTTAACTACCCTGCCGTTATGCTGCCGAAATTTTCAATAATATTCATGTGTTAGAATTATTTTCGTGTGTTGAAACTATATTCGTGTGTTGAAATGAAATTCATGTGTTGAATTAATTCTTTGAAAAATAAAAATAGCATTTTTATTATATATAGACTATATAAAATATTAATATTTTAAATAAATTGTTTTAACACCAAAAATAACATTTTTACCTTATGTATAGACAATATAAAATAATCTTGTTTTGAAATAAATTGTTTTACGATAAAAATCACATTATTATTATATATATATATATATATAAACTATAGAAAATATTCATGTGTTGAATAAAGGACTAGAACGGTAGAAATCATATTTTTATCGTATGTGTGAAGTCGATAATATTCATGTGTTGAATATATAGATTGAACAATAAAATCTACATTTTTATTGTGAATATGAAGTGTTAAAAATGGTGATGTGTTGAATAAATATTTTTGATGATAAAAATAACATTCATATCAAATATATGAAATGAATATAGTTTTGAAATCGAAGAAAGGATTATATATATATATATATAAACATAATTAAAATAAATCGAATAACGAAGCCGCAGTTCGTGTTTTGAAACCGTGATTTCAAACGATTAGTGCGGGAGATCCGACCATCGGATTTTCCCGAAACCGCAACCGTTGGGTTCGCCTTGGAAATAATTTTCCAACGGCACCAACTTTGTAAAGATTCAACGGTTGGATTGTCTAGAATGTTTAATTCAAATCTGAAGAAAAACAGCGCCAGAATCGATTATATTTATATATATATAAATATAATTAAATTAAATCGAATAACGACGCTGCAGTTCATATTTTGAAATCGTAACTTCAAACGATTAGTGCGGGAGATCCGACCGTCGGATTTTCCCAAAACTGAAACCGTTGGATTCGTTTTGAAAAGATCTTTCTAATGATATAAAATTTGTGAAGATCCAACGGTTAGATTTTCAGATATGTGTAAATCAAATCTGAAGAAAAACAGCGCCACGGCCGCGTTATGGCCTGAAGCGTTGTTTTGAATGAATTGGCTATTTTTAAATAAATAAAAATAGCGATAAATCGTGATAAAATATTATAAACGATATGGAATGGAAATAAACTGAATTTGCTTAATTTATGTGATATTTGATGGTTGAATGTGTTTGGCGTGAAAATTACATTAACGAACAGAATTAGTGATATCGAATAATTTAACCATTGAAATGATTTGATTTGAAATTCTAAATATACGTGAATTATTTGAAAAGGCCGAGTTAATTCTCATTTCAAATAATTGATCGACGAGTGAAAGTCGAAGATATGAAGACAGTGCAAGACTGATGATCTTCACGTCGAATGGAGGGGTGCTACTGAGGCTCATGATGGGAGTAGCTACCTTGAAGGGGCTAAAGTAGTAGCCGTTCGGACGTACTTGTTGATTTTACGGATATGCGAGGTATTGAGTGCCTCCGGTTTCGTTCAGACCCAGAACGAACTTGTAAATGGACTGTGTGTCTGACATTGGATTTTGTTCTGTGCTGATTGATCTCTATTAAATATATATCTGTTTGGCGGCGGAGGATTTATTCTCTTGCTTAACGCCCTTCTCTGAGACGTACGAGCCCAGAGGTTATATATTGATAGAAATCAGTCGCATGGAGTGAATTGCCTGTGTGGCATGCCTAAGTGGTAGATGATCAAGGCTTCTGTTGAAAAGCAAAGTCTTGCGGTTGATGATCAAAGCACGACCTGTGTGGCATAGCTTTGTGTATAACGTGAATTCGCGAGCCTCACACCCCGGTATGGACCAGAAACGAGAGAAGGATCCAGGGAGGACATGCATTTCTTTCTAGCTAGGGTGGTGTCAGTGACCTACCAGCCCTGACATTTATATTATTTTCACCTATGTGGTTGTTGCTTTTGCGAGGCGCCTCAGATATATCGGTCGATCCAGGATCGATGGAGTCATTGGGCTCATTTACGCCCCCAAAGGGCGGGGAAACGCAGTGTTCAGGCATTTTAATCCACATCGGCGGACCGGTCCTGTGGCTCCTAAGGCTTGACTGAGTACTTGTCTAAGACATGGTAGGCTAGATTGTCTCGAATTCGGTAAGAACTATCTTTTTCCTTGGTTCATGATGGAAATCCAATTTCCAAATACGACACCGTGCGGTTTTGATTGTATATATATATATATATATATATATATATATATATATATATGGGGACATGATATATGGTACCCATGCCGTCTATGATTGATAGTTATGATTGAAATTGTTTTTGAAATATATATACACTAGCAATAATATCAAATGATTTATTTTGCTCGTATCAAGCATATTTTGGCCATTATAAGGTAAAACTCTATCCTCCGGTTTGTGTTGCATTGTGTGATGGGAACTGAGTCTTATAATGGCTTCATTTTTGTAAAAAGCATTGCGATGTTTAAAAGATTTATTTGTTTTAAAGCACTGGCAATCCAATGGAGTAAACTCGTTCCGCGAAAGTGGCGTGGTCCTGTGATTAGCCTTATTATGAAATGTGTTAAGTAGATTTCTCATACCAGTCCCATGACTGACTCGTAGTTTGTTTCACTTGCAAACTCGGGTGCCCCTTTTTCTACATGGGCAGCCTTGTATTCAGGTTTTAGCAGGCTCTTTCTGGATAGCTGGAGCTGAAGATGGATTCTATCATTTATCTCATTTTATGCTGTTCAGCTCCTCTTGTACATATTATGTTTTATTTTCCGCTGTAGACATTTATGTATAGCTGAACTGTATTTGAACTAAGTATGATCCTGTATACTGTGTAACTCTGATGATTATGTTTATCCAGTGTATCCCATTGTACATTATCTGGAGTATTTATTTATTTCTGTTCTGTTATTACCTGTTTATGTGTTATATTCCAAAGATTACCCTAGCCACCGTCCTATGGGGTTTGGGGTCGTCACAAACGTGGTATCAGAGCTTTGGTTAAGCTTAGTTCTGGAATATAACATATGAACGAATTCGTCAGAAATAGAACTAGAGTGTTCTAGGGCGAATAACTCATTACAGATAGGATCAGTAATATCCTAGTATGAGTATAGCAGAATCAGAATAACTCGTTAGAGATGGGGTCAGAAATGCCCTAGAACGGGTTGAGAGTTATATGTTTATAAATAACGTATTTGTGATTTTATATATAGTCTGGTTTTAGAAATATGATTTTTGAATATATAAAAGATATATTTGAAAAGTTAAAAACAAATTGATTGATGTTTGCGTTATGTGATTGTGGATTAGATTAATTGAATTATTAGAAGGATAGTTAATTTAATCAATAAGAGAATGAAGTTAAATGTATGCCATTGAACAAGTATTGAACTGATTTAGAAATTGATGTAAATATATACATGTGCATTATATATGTGTGAACAAGTTATGGATAAACAGCTAAGCAGAGGAATAAAATTGTTTGCCCGACAAATAGATACATGTTTATTGTATTTCTTGGGATTTGATGATTTCATGAGCCGATTGGTTTTTCCTTTTTCTTTTGGATTGGTGAGGGCCATGGGAGGCTATTTGAAATATCCCGAAGTCCCCCGTACAAAGGAGGTTATGGCGAAAATTTTCGAAAATTTAGGGTGTTAGCCAAATTTTTGAAGAATTTAAAAATTCTTAGAAACTGAAAAGTTGAAGAATGGAAGCCAGATAGAAAGTAGAGTTGGTTAATTAATCCACTTTCGACTTTGTTCCTTTTCGGGGACGAAAAGTTTTAAGTGGGGGAGATTGTAACAACCCGGAAAATCTGAGCCAGTTTAAAATTTTTAATTTGGCTATTTTAGTGGATTTTAGATATTTAAAATAAAATATTTTAAATAATAACGACGAAAAGTAAGTTTAAATCGATGTTTGAAAATAAAATTAATTATTTTAAATTATATACAAGGCCTGAAATGGCGCAGCAGTTTCAAATTTTCAATTCAAACTTTGAATGACTGTACCGGGTGCAAAATAAAACGGATTTTAGTGAAACCAAAAATATTTAAATCTGTTAGTGAATATCTTTCTAACGAATCTGAGAAATCGAAGTTTCATAGCGGGTATTAAAAGTTATGGCCAAATGAATTTTCAGAAAGGTCGCTATAGAATTTATATTGCCCTTGAAAGTAGACATTTTGCAAACGACCTCGGAATTCGACGAATCCACTTTTGTTGGATCCGGGATATCAATTTATTGCTAGGTTTCAAATTTCATAATTTTTGAAGTTAATATGTGAGCGAGGAAATGGAAAATGTGTTTGGTGAATTTATGTTAAATTGGATCGACCAGAAAATGGCCATTTTTCAAACGGTCTTAGAATTCTACGAAACTAGTTTTGTTGGGACCGTATCGTCAAAACATAGCTAGATTTATTTTTCGGGAATTTTTAGAATTAGCATGTGGCCCCGGCAAATTGAAATGTATGTTCAAATCAAATATTGAATGTTTTATATTTTAATTTAAAGAAAAACTGACTAAAATAGTCGAATGGGCCTACGAAACATATCCCATTGTGTTCGGAATGGGGGTATTTAGCTAGGGACGACAATCGTTGGGTTTGGATTGGAGTTCGTATGAGATGAGGGGTATTTTTGGATTTTTAAAAAAATATATAAATATAAAAAAAATTCTCATTGGCCAGTCAACCTTCTCTCTCCCCGTAAACCCCCAATCGCGAACGACGATCTGAGCTCCCACCTTCTCTCTTAAATTCCGGCCAAACCACTCAATAAAAACTCATGCTCCAATTAAGGTTTTTGAAGAGCTCTTCATCCTCTCCAAATCCATATAAAGTTTGGCAATTATCATTCAATATTTCTTGAGTTTCGAGCCCGTGAAGTGCCACCGTTCCTTACGCCGCCGCTGCCGACTGGAGCCATCGAAGTGGGCCCCACTTCCGGCGCAGGTGCACCCCTCCCTCCTCTTCGACGTGGTACAACCCGATCTTCGTATCACGTAGCGGATTGAAAGCAAGAATCAAACCTAGTTTTGAACGATTTCTGAGAGGTAACGACCTATTTTATTTTAAACTGATTATAGAACTTCTAAGCGCTACGAATTTTGATTTCACAATAAAAATCATATCTTTTTCTTTTGTGGTCGAAATTCAGTGAAACAAGAGACAGTGGACTCGTGTGGACGTTTTCTACATTTTAGAAGAGACCACATATTTTTCTGAGCCTTCTGGTGGAGTGGAACCCAAGGTGAGATTTCTAATTTATAAACGATATGGAAAACAACGATGTATAAATTATATAGTCGATATATGAGTTATATAAGCGTTGTACACCTAATGTATAAGCGTTGTATAAGTTGTATGTTCGATGTATAAGTTATATATGCGTTGTAAAAATTATATATGTGTTGAAATGACATTGATATGAATTGAAGTGAATTGAAATATAGTTATATACGTATATCTATATATATATACTCCCCTCGTCCACAGACCATTGACGATATATATTGGTTGTGATGTTGTTTGGATGATTGGTTGATGTGAAATTTGGTGAATATCATGAATGGTTGATTTGAAATGATTGATTGTGATTGAAATCCCAATAGGATTAGTATATGGGAAAATTCGCCTGCGTGCGAACTAGATATTGAAAATCCCCATTGTCAAAAACCGCGAGGTTTTAAGGTAAAGCGAGGAGCCGTACTAGGGACGGTGCCGGTTTTAACTACCCTGCCGTTATGCTGCCGAAATTTTCAATAATATTCATGTGTTAGAATTATTTTCATGTGTTGAAACTATATTCGTGTGTTGAAATGAAATTCATGTGTTGAATAAATTCTTTGAAAAATAAAAATAGCATTTTTATTATATATATAGACTATATAAAATAAATTGTTTTAACACCAAAAATAACATTTTTACCTTATGTATAGACTATATAAAATAATCATGTTTTGAAATAAATTGTTTTACGATAAAAATCACATTTTTATTATATATATAAACTATAGAAAATATTCATGTATTGAATAAAGGACTAGAACGATAGAAATCATATTTTTATCGTATGTGTGAAGTCGATAATATTCATGTGTTGAATATATTATAGATTGAACAATAAAATCTACATTTTCATTGTGAATATGAAGTGTTAAAAATGGTGATGTGTTAAATAAATATTTTTGATGATAAAAATAGCATTCTTATCAAATATATGAAATGAATATAGTTTTGAAATCGAAGAAAGAATTATATTTATATATATTTATATAAATATAATTAAAATAAATCGAATAACGAAGCTGCAGTTCGTGTTTTGAAACCGTGATTTCAAATGATTAGTGCGGAAGATCCGACCATCGGATTTTCCCGAAACCGCAACCGTTGGGTTCGCCTTGAAAATATCTTTCCAACGGCACCAACTTTGTAAAGATCCAATGGTTGGATTGTCTGGAATGTTTAATTCAAATCTGAAGAAAAGCAGCACCAGAATCGATTATATTTTTATATATATAAATATAATTAAATTAAATCGAATAACGACGCTACAGTTCGTATTTTGAAATCGTAACTTCAAACGATTAGTGCGGGAGATCCGGCCGTCGAACTTTCCCAAAACTGAAACCGTTGGATTTGTTTTGAAAAGATCTTTCTAATGATATAAAATTTGTGAAGATTCAACGGTTAGATTTTCAGATATGTGTAAATCAAATCTGAAGAAAAAACAGCGCCACGGCCGCGTTATGGCCTGAAGCGTTGTTTTGAATGAATTGGCTATTTTTAAATAAATAAAAATAGCGATAAATCATGATAAAATATTATAAACGATATGGAATGGAAATAAACTAAATTTGCTCGGTTTATGTGATATTTGATGGTTGAATGTGTTTGGCGTGAAAATTACAATAAAGAACAGAACTAGTGATATCGAATAATTTAAACATTGAAATGAATTGATTTGAAATTCTAAATATACGTGAATTATTTGAAAAGGATGAGTTAATTCTCATTTCAAATAATTGATCGACGAGTGAAATTCGAAGATATGAAGACGATGCAAGACCGATGATCTTCACGTCGAATGGAGGGGTTCTGCTGAGGCTCATGATGGGAGTTGCTACCTTGAAGGGGCTGAAGTAGTAGCCGTCCGGACATACTTGTTGATTGTACGGATATGCGAGGTATTGAGTGCCTCCGGTTTCGTTCAGACCCAGAACGAACTTGTAAATGGACTGTATGTCTGACATTGGATTTTGTTCTGTGCTGATTGATCTCTATTAAATATATATCTGTTTGGCGGCGGAGGATTTATTCTCTTGCTTAACGCCCTTCTCTGAGACGTACAAGCCCAGAGGTTATATATCGATAGAAATCAGTCGCATGGAGTGAATTGCCTGTGTGGCAGATGATCAAGGCTTCTGTTGAAAAGCAAAGTCTTGTGGTTGATGATCAAAGCACGACCTGTGTGGCGTAGCTTTGTGTATAACGTGAATTCGCGAGCCTCACACCCCGGTATGGACCAGAAACGGGAGAAGGATCCAGGGAGGACATGCGTTTCTTTCTATCTAGGGTGGTGTCAGTGACCTACCAGCCCTGACATTTATATTTTTTCACCTGTGTGGTTGTTGCTATTGCGAGACGCCTCGGATATATCGGTCGATCCGGGACCGATGGAGTCATTGGGCTCATTTACGCCCCAAAGGGTGGGGAAACGCAGTGTTCAGGCATTATAATCCACATCGGTGGGCCGGTCCTGTGGCTCCTAAGGCTTGACTGAGTACTTTCCTGAGACATGGTAGGCTAGATTGTCTCGAATTCGGTAAGGACTATCTTTTGCCTTGGTTCATGATGGAAATCCAATTTCCAGATACGACACCGTGCGGTTTTGATTGTATATATATATGGCGACATGATATATGGAATCCATGCCGTCTATGATTGATAGTTATGATTGAAATTGTTTTTGAAATATTTATACACTAGCAATAATATCAAATGATTTGTTTTGCTCGTATCAAGCATATTTTGGTCATTATAAGGTAAAACTCTATCCTCCGGTTTGTATTGCATTGTGTGATGGGAACTGAGTCTTATAATGGCTTCATTTTTATAAAAAGCATTGCGATATTTAAAAGATTTATTTGTTTTAAAGCACTGGCAATCCAATGGAGTAAACCCGTTTCGTGAAAGTGGCGTGGTTCTGTGATTAGCCATATTATGAAATGTGTTAAGTAGATTTCTCATACCAGTCTCATGACTGACTTGTAGTTTGTTTCACTTGCAAACTCGGGTGCCCCTTTTCTACATGGGCAGCCTTGTATTCAGGTTTTAGCAGGCTCTTTCTGGATAGCTGGAGCTGAAGATGGATTCTATCATTTATCTCTTTTTATGTTGTTCAGCTCCTTTTGTACATATTATGTTTTGTTTTCCGCTGTAGACATTTATGTATGGCTGAACTGTATTTGAACTAAGTATGATCCTGTATACTGTGTAACTCTGATGATTATGTTTATCCAGTGTATCCCATTGTACATTATCTGGAGTATTTATTTATTTCTGTTCTGTTATTATCTGTTTATGTGTTATATTCCAAAGATTACCCTAGCCACCGTCCTATGGGGTTTGGGGTCGTCACAAACCTAAGGGTTGAAATATTGGGAAATCAAACAAGCTTAAGATCAAGTTGAGTTCAGATTGGTATTCATGGGGTGAGACCGCATGTGCAAACTTTGGGAAGAATTAGTGACAAAAAAGTATGGTACCTGTATTGTAACCATGGTTTAGGGCCTGAAGCCGTGGCGTAGGAGGAGACATTCGAGTTTGAATCAAGGGCGGTGGGTGGATCGAGTTTTCAATGAAGAGTTGTTTGGGAATTTTTATTTGATCAATCATAGAAAGATGTTGTAGGATTTTTCACAGTGCTTTAACATGGGCTGAAGTTGCGACTCAGGAAGAACATGCGAGGTTGATGTTGTGATGTAGGAAATCGTGGGTTCGCAAAGGGGAAATCAACAATGAAGTAGGCTTGGAGTTTCATGGTTAAATAGAGGAGAATGAAGTGAAGTTGTTGTACATTTTGTTCACTCCCTGTGGTACATTGAGCAGTCAGGAACGGAAGTGGATAGGGTGTTCACCGGATGTTGAAGAGATGTATTTTAAGTTAAGAAGTTCATGGATGGGTGCGGTGTAGCTTTTCATGAAGTATGATGGACGAAGGGGGAGAGAAGTGTCAGCCACGGTGGAGACAGAATACTGGAGTAGTGCGCGAATTATAAACATGGAAGAAGGATTAACAAACGTAGATTAAGAGTAAAATGGTAATTAGTGTGTTATTAGATAAAGTTAATGACGGTTAAAATGGTTAAAACTTATAAAACATATAACTTTTGTATACGTTAATAGAATTTGATAAAACAAGATCCGTTGGGAACGTATGGACGAAGGCTACGTGTACAAGCTGGTTTGGTCGGAATTAGAGCCAACTAGAATTTTTTATGATTTCAAACGCTCGTTTGAAATCCTATAAATCAACCGAAAATCGCGGATAGAAATAAATGTGAGTTAACTCTCACGCTTTCTGATATACTATGATGTGTTAAATTCATATTTATCATTGATAATATATATTGTGTGATTGGATGAATTAGATGTTTAATTGGTTGAATGTTGTTTTGACTGATATTTGTCATTATTTATATTTAAATGATTTAAAATAGAATTTCTATTTCATATGCATCCATTAAGTGATATTATAAGTTGTGATGCAGGGAAAAACGGGTTGGAGGGATCCAATCGGATTCCTCAAAATATTGTATCTTACTTATATACATATATACATATATATACACGAATTGTATATTTTGAGTAATATTAAATCCTGTTTGGATGTTGATTGTTTGAATTGGATGTTGAATGGTTGAATTGTGATCAGCATTGATATGTAACAACCAGAATTTTAAGTGTATTTTATTTAAGGATTTAATTTAAAATTTTGATATCTAATATATTTTTTTATTTAAAACTAAATTTATTCATATTTTATTAAGATAACTATTTACATTTTTGATTTAAACTACATTTATTTTGGACTTTACAAGAATTTGATTTCGATTTAAACATAATTTAATATTACAAATCAATGTTTGAAATTTGAAAATCTTATTTATTGATAAATTTTAATCATATTTATTTATTTGAATTTGAATTTATTTCTTATGGTTCTAATTTAAGTATTAAATTCATATTATTATATATTTCATTTCTAATATTGATTAAATATATCTTTGATTTTAGTTCAAAATATTTCTCCTGTTGATCTGCTATTTTGTATTGATCAATTTTGTTGTAAATATCGTTCATTAAATGTATATGGCCAAAACTGTTCGCTTACTTTTTATTTTCAAATCTGTTCGTTCTCTTTTAATTTAAAAACCGTTGGTTCCTTTTCACCTTTAAAATAGACCGTATGTTTCCTTTAAAACTTTGGTATTAATGCATCGTTCAAATTTTTATTTCATCCGCTCGTTTTCCAAAGCAACTATTGGAATACTTTGTTTCGTTCCAAACGTCATTGGTAATTGTTCTTATGACCAACCCTTTTACATTCGTATATAATTATAAAAAAAAGGGTGAATACGTATGGCCTTCTCCTTCACGAAATATACACAAAAGCTCCTTATATTTCGAACTCTCCATCACTTTATCCCTTCTTCCACGCATCTCCCTTCACAACCAGCTGTTGCTCCCTTCTTTTATTCCTTTAGCATTTCTTCCCTCACCTCATAACTTTATCTCCCCAGTTTCTTTTCTTCGCGCAAATAAAAGAAAAACTCCCATCGTCATCTCTTCAACTTCTTATTTCGATCACGTGCCTCCCCTGTTGTCGATCCTCACCATCAGCCGACCCATCGTGAAACCGAGCTAATCCCCACATTGTTGCCACCCCACTCCTCTCCAGCACCGCCTCAAACCAACAACCAAACCCGCTGCAGACCCCTCTACCCAGATCCATCCCGATCTGCCCAGGCCTCCTCGCCTCACCCCGCTTCGCCACCAACACAGCTTCATTGTTTTTCCCATCAAAACTGTAGTCTCCACCTATCCTAAACCTTGCGTGTGCTTCATTTTGGCTTGGCGTGCATTCCCTTTTGGCTTGGCGTGCATGTTTACTTTGTGTTTGCGAGAGTCATGGTGTGTGTTTCTGTGTGGATCTGTGTGGCGTGAGTTGCGAATTTATGTGTGTGCATGAGTGTGTATGCCCTAGTGGGTGTATATGTATGTCTAGTTCTACGTGTTCATGTGTGTATTGGCGTGAGTGTGGTGATGTAACAACCCGAATTCCGATAGACCGATTTTTTTTTCAAAATTCTAATCTATTGAAACTCGTGTTGGTTTCTCTAGTATCCTGCAGAAAAGACAGAGATATAAAATATATCAGAGCTCAGAAAACATCTTACAGTGGAATGGATAAAATATAATGTAATAAAAAATATAGCCTTACCCAGATGATAATAGTGCCTAACCTGTATCTAAAGCTATCATATCTCCGCCCCAAATACAACCTGCGAGTATATTATGAGGTGGGAATCATAACACAAGTTCTAATGATTGGATTTAAACTACACATTTTGGATAACCCTTCATTTACCGTTTAGTTACATTTCTTATTTATTAGGTTACTAAGGTCAACAACACTCAAGACTTACCCACACGTCGTATCCATCTACCTCCTAGTGGATTAACCTAATACAGTATATATGTAGCTACCCCCAATATTAAGGTACAACCTATGGTACCCCACTCGCACGGTCTCCACCATAACACCACAGAATTATACGTAGTCCCTCATCCTACACTGGAGTGACATACGGATATCTATATAACAACGCTACGTTCTGCATAGATTTTTCATCTCCATGCTACGTAAGCGTATAGACTGCCACCATCGATCTAATCAGATTCCATCACAGAGTGGTGCCTTAGTGTCTACATACAACACCCAGAGAAGATATGCATGTATCCAGACTTTCCAACGTACGTATCGTCAGTCATACTCAATGCCTTAACCGCACGTATTCTCTACTGTGCACCGAGTCCCGTGATAGGGTTGTACTAGAAACACGGAACTCAGTCGGGAGCTTTTCAGATAAATATATACAAAGATGCTATGGTCTGCATTTTCAGTGGCTATGGTCCCACCTGACCCCTCCCTCAACTAGTGAAAGTTGAACAAAATTGAGAACTAGTGACCTGGCCCAAGAGCAAACAACAAACAACAAATCCTAATTGGTCAGTCCCTCACCCATATCCTTGATTGCAAAAGGTCTATGGTCTTTTGGTTTAGCTCTCCATTTTTCCATATCACGCATCACATATCATGCTGGTTGTCGATGGTAGGTACCCAACGTCTTGCTATCAACAAATGGTTAGAACTGTCAGTACTCTATAAAACAGTCGTAACCCAACCTAGTCACAAGGCAACCGTGGAGCGTTGGATCACATATGCCACCCTATAGCCTTCTAATTGCCCACTATCGTGATAATCAAGGCAAACTCACCGGATAGAAACGCGCAGACCTAACCTCTGGGAGCACAGTCGGATGCTGTCATAGCACAGAGGACTACCAGGAGTACACTCCACGTCCCAAGAAGCCACGTGTTTGCCCTTCCAATAATTTGGAGCCAGCAGAATATCACAAAAATAATAGAATAATCAGATGGATGTGGGCTCCCCTCATGCCTTATGACACCACGATGATCTACCCCGTTGGGTTGTTAACCCTCAAATGTACAGACAGGTCCAAGTGCCTCAATTTAATGTGTTATTAGACCCTATGTCTAAACATTCAGTTATGCGCTTGCTTACCTCATTAGGTTTCAATTAACTTGGTTATTTCATATTTTATTAACTTATTATTTAAGTTACCAAGTTTTATCCGAGCCCCTTATATCTCTTAGGAATGGACCCCTCTTGCTTATTAATTTTGGTTACAAAACTTAACCCTTCTGCATTTATTAATAAGCCCATAACATGTTATTATCTAAATTGTCATCCAAGGTTTGTAATCTACAATCTCTTTATATTATTCATTGTCAGATTCCATAGTTACAATAACATGTTCTACTTAATATGTATTAAGTATATCACAATTCACAAGTTTTCTTTTTAACATGTCACTTATTATTTATGATTAAATATAACTTATTTCATTTCATAAGTTTTCCTCATTCTTTCTTATTTAATCATAATTTCATCTTACACTGTCACTACACTTGTTTACTTATTATCTTAGTTCTCTTAACTAAGGTTACCAATAAGTTTCCTTTCCATTTATTATAACTTATGTTATAATTTCCGCTTGTCCCTAGGATGAGCCTACCTATTATATAACATTCTTGTTGATGTAATTAATTATAATAGGTTATTATCATTCCCCATTAATTCCACTTCTTTTACTAGTTGTAACTTTCATTCATTTCCTATTCATTTCCTTCAATCACAATTAGTGACATTTATTTCTATCGTTTTATATACATATATTCATGTACATGTTTATGCACTAGACCTCTCATATTAAATTAACAACTTGTCGATGCTGGATTTGCCGGGAGGTTCCAGGAAGACTTCTACCACGAGTTGAATTTAACCTCGTGTCTTAGCACCATTACATGTATATTTACGCACTAGACCCCCAACATTAAATTAACAACTTATGGATGTTGGATTTGCCAGGCGGTTCCGGGAAGACTTCTACCACAAGTTAATTTAACCTCGTGTCTAAGTGCGGTTATAGTTTTCTATTTTCTATAAATTTAGGCATATTCATTCGTCCAAATTTTACTGTAATATATTTTCATATGTCACACTTAATATCATATTAAGTCCATTATCTTATTATCATGTCGCATGTTCCTCATAACATGTAATTAATTTCATTTTAAAATAACATGTAATCGGCGAATCATGTAATTATTCCATTCTAACAAATTAACATGTAATTATCTCCATTCTTACAGTCAAGGGTTCAAGTACATAATATGCCACAGATTAACATGTAATTAGACATGTATGCATACAACAGTAATCGTTCCCACATATTTTAACAGGTTTATACATTTTAGAAGGTTTACATTTCAACATTTTAACATTTCAACCTATTAACATCTCAATATATTAACATTTCAACATATTAACGTTTCAACATATTAACATTTCAACATATTAATATTTCAACATGTCATATTAACATTTCAATAATCATTCTAGCAGATTTACATTGCGTACTAACGGGGAATGTCAAATGATAAATATACCATTATCAAAAATGTATAACTTAAATCCACTCACCTGATTGCTTTCCAAATCATGAAGCCGGTCCAGATCTAGCATTCCATGGTTCTCCTAATTGAATTTAAAACCTAAACAACCATGGATCCACAATTCTCAACAAAAAGAGAAAGGGAAGAAAGAGGAGAAATTCAAATTGACTAGATCCAAGAATTTACCTTGCTTGGAGTAGAATTCTGAACGCCTCCTTTATTAAATTACATTCTTTTCCTCTAGATCTTGAATCAGAATTTCCTAATCTAATTAGTCTACTTTTCAGAAGAGATTTGAGGATGAAGAAGAATGACAGAGCTTAGGCAGCCTCCTAGAAAATGTGAGATTTAGGCTAGGCTCTGCTAACTTATTTATAGGTGTTCAGGATCTTATCGTACATGCAGCACTGAGTCAGCAACGGACATATTGGTTAAGAAAACAGTCTAGATTCATTAATGAATCTAGCCAGATCTATGGTGGGTCGACCCCGGGGTTGACCCCCTATGTGTGCGTTGAACGTAGGCTCGACCCCCCTATGGTGGTGTCGACCCAGGGTC
Organism: Allium sativum; assembly: GCA_030737875.1. Classification (NCBI taxonomy): domain Eukaryota; kingdom Viridiplantae; phylum Streptophyta; class Magnoliopsida; order Asparagales; family Amaryllidaceae; genus Allium; species Allium sativum. The sequence continues at coordinate 340,620,689 of CM060916.1, read as the reverse complement.
GGCCACCCTTGGGTCCCACAAGCAATTTTGACAGATGTTTATCGTTTTAACGTTTTTGATTTTAAATGTTTGATTAGTATCCCGTTATACTCTCTATGATTTATTTAAATATTGTATTTACATATAATTTTCTTATATGTATAAAAATTTCTAATGACCATTTTACACGTATATATACACATATAACTTTTATTTCGTTTTCAAAATTCAAACGGTGTTCTGTTATTCAATTCTTACCATATTTCTTTGATTGCAGCCTTATTTTGAATTTCTCCTTTGTCTATATATATATATATATATTCGTATATTTATATGAATAATTTTCCTTTTATGTGTGTTTATACATATTTTCTCTTATGAACATGTGTTATTTTTACTGTTTCCTTAAATAAAAAATATGGCACCGGAGGGGATTGGACCTTGCGCCTCTCTCTTGAAAACCCCATGCTCTTACCGACTTGTCTACATAGTCTTTTGTTAACAAGGCTTAGAACAATGGTGGTCATTGTTCTTTTCTTATTCCTCTTTTTTATGTTTGTTGTATTTTTTTATTTAAACCATTGCATGTAACCTTATCAATTTGCATGCATCTTTTTCTTTCATTTTCCATATCTTATTAATGCATAATAATTGTAAATCATTGCATGCAACATGTTTATACTGCATGCAACCAATTTCTTCTTTCTTTTAACGTATGAATCGCATTTTTATTTACATTAATCTTTTCTTCTTTTTCAATGCATGTATTTATTACATGCAGTCATATATTATCATTATTTTATTCTTCTTTTATATATTTATGTCTCTGCATATATATACACATATGCACAATTTAAATATTTAATTATCATAAAATGCGGGGGATTACATTCTCCCATCCTTAGGAAATTTCATTCCCGAAATTTGATAAGGGTAAAAATCAAATAACCCCTCGCATAATATCCATCCATCATGTGTACATCCAATTTTTGCAAACATTGTGCACTTGTGCAAAGTGTAACACAACATAGTAATGCATGTATGCCTAAGCAATACCTCCTATATGTATGAATTTTTTTCAAAAATCCCTTAAAGACGTATTGCGCACATCCTAAATATAATGGCAATTATACAAGAATGCAATATTTCGAAAATCAAAATATATTTTCATCCAAATTTTCTCACACTCTTGCGCAGCAAGAGAGAAGTTCATCCGATTGTTGCATCCAAAATCCTACCAACCAATTTTATTTTTTGAATTTCAGAAAAATCTAATTTTCTAAATTCGATTTCTTATGTTACAAAAAGGTGGAAAACAAAAATCTTCACATCTTCCGTTTTTCTTGTTCGACCTTTTTTCCAACCGTACTTGGATTTTATGAAACTATTTATAAAGATTCCCTATTTTCCTATCTGAGCATGGCCCACATAAGAAAACTTTCTTTGTTACTGATTTTCTTTTTTAACTTATCTTGGAAAAATTTATTCTTACTCTCCTTTTCTCAGAATTTTCCATCTTTCTTTAACTTTCATGTCTGTTGCTTTACTAAATTTGTTATTTCCTTTTTAGTTATGCCATTACTCTTTTCTTAGCTTATTTAACTTAATCCTCTGATCTAAGTTTAGTTTCAAATAAGCCTTCTAGTCCTTCAACTAAAACAGGAAAACAGACACTCTACACAACTACTATTAAGGGCCAAGATTCTCAGGACTATGTCCCCTTCAGAAAAAAAATTCAAACAATAGGATGTAAACACTTACATGCCCTTTACTGTCTAGTAGTCACCACTAGTCCTTGCTGTGTACTAACAGAAATTTTTAAGCAACACCCTAGACTTTTCAATGCTTACGCATTCTACGGGAACTTACCATTATTCCAAGATAATTCTCGCTATCTGCTTCATTGCTTCAAACTTTTCCCATCTTCCCTAGGCACTAATCCTCACCTACTCCATAGTTTTAAAATACGGTTTGGCCTTTTCATTTCACTTTTCTTTCAAAAATTAAAACTATCAAAACTTTATTTTCCTGATCTAAACTTATTTTTTGCCAAACCATACAACATGTCATTTTATAAAAATGTAAATCATTTTTTTTCCAAATCATTAAAACTGGAGTAGACAAGGACAACTATTTCTCAATTATGTTTATAACTGCTCTTACTTACAATGCCAGTTCAGTTACTTACTACAAGGTGCAAATATCTACTATATTCTTAATTTCTATAACTTTTTGTCCACCCAACAAAATTTTCTCATTAAAACAATTTATCAAAAATGATTGTAAAAGAATAGAGATTTCAAAACTCTCTTTACTGAAAATTCTAGTTTTTAACAAAGTGCCCCATCAAAATGCAACATTTTCTATATTTTGCTTTTTAATCCTTTCATACTATATAACTTGAAAACTAGCGAGCTATACATGCTCTATAATATGCACCTTTTACTGAGAGAATTTCATTTTAGACAAAATTTACACAAGAAGTCACTGTTTCCAAAATATGCCCCATTTCATATCAAAACTCAATATGTACTTTTTAAATATGTCCTTTACATATTTTTAGCACTGTAACTTTTAAGATCAAAACTTGAAAATAATATAAACCATTCTTCCAAAAATTTTACAATTTCAAGTTCTTAAAAGTTAACAATGGGGTTAGACTCAAAGTGGGTTTCCAATCTAAACTAGGCTTTCCAAGACACTCCGACAAAGTCAATTCTATCAACTATATATATTCCTAATCCATTTTTCTCTTTTTAATCTTTTCCAATTTATAAGGTTTTACTACCAAACCCATTAATATGAAATATTAACATATGGGACCACCTTTCTCTATTTCAAAATATATTGTACACTTCCTACCCAAATTTTCTAAGGGTCTCAGATTTCCATATTCATTCCTTTAGTGTACAAAACAGATATCCCAATTCTTACCATATTATACTCTTTCTATTTAGTGGGTTCCTCTGTGGATATAGGTATATATATATATATAATATTTATATTTTTTAAAATACAAATACATTCACTCATTATCTATATAGGAATCCTAAACCTAGGCTCTAATACTAGATGTAACAACCCGAATTCCGACAGACCGATTTTTTTCAAAATTCTAATCTATCGAAACTCATGTTGGTTTGTCTGGTATCCTGTAGAAAAGACAGAGATATAAAATATATCAGAGCTCAGAAAACATCTCACAACGGAATGGATAATATATTATGTAATAAAAAATATAGCCTTATCTAGATAATAATACTTCCTAACCAGTATCCAAAGTTATCATATCTCTACCGCAAACCTAACCTGCGAGTATGTTATGAGGAGGGGGTCAGAACACAAGTTCTGGTGACTGGATTTAAACTACACATTTTGGATAACTGTAATGAACCGCAAATATGTACCCTTTGAGTTGACTAATAACACCACACGTCCAACCCAAATTACACAGAAATACGAATCATTATTAGAAAGAAGTTAGAGGATGAGAAATACAAAGAAAGAAATATTAGAATAGAAGAAAACGTAGATCACAAACTCACAGCGGAACGAATAAAATATATTAGGTAACATAAACTTTGAAATACAATTCGGTAACTTTATATACATACCATCATCAGGGCAAACAGTTATTCCTGGAACAGTTATAAACACCTATTTCCAGATACAACATAGTACACAACGGAAATATGATAGTCTATAACTAACTGGTGAAGCCTCCAGCTTCTAGCTCTTCCAAGTGAATCTAAAAAATCCCGACTACTTGACTGCCCGTACAAATTTGGGCACCCAAGAGTTCAGGGAAAACAAATAATAATATTTTTGAGGAATCCAGTTGGATTCCTCCAACCTGTTTTTCCTACATCCACAGATGTTAGCCGACATAAAAAATACCCATCCTGCTTCGGGGCAGGATATCACGGTATAGAAGGTCATCACTATCATAGCGTGGGGTGTATAGGGTCATCTGCTAAAGATACTGCGGGAATCCAACCAACAATATATATATATATATATATATATATATATATATATATATATAATAACCACAAACATCAAATCCTAAATAACTAACATATATTTATAATAGCCACACAAATAATTAGCGCATCCAAACAATCATCAAACAAATACTTTTAACAAATAAAAATAATTCTAGATAAAAACAGAGTAATATTTACTCATAGTGTTTTTCCTTTGTCGAATATCCAATACCACTCGATTAATTAAAATCTTGGTAAATTTTGATTGACTCTGAATGCATTACTTCACGCTTTTCCATCCTTATATAAATTAAATATGTCGGATTATGAATTTTTAGATTATATAAATTTAAGCGAATTAATTAAAATAAATTAACAAATTTATACCTTAATCCCACTTCTAAAATCTGCCTTCACCTTTTTCACTGTTAATCTTCTAGCTTGACATACTTGCCCCCACACTTCACGAAATCCAATCCTGAGCACACTATTAAACTCCATATCCCGAACTCCACCCTCTCATCTCCATTCTCCATCATTCTTGAACCTTGCTCTTCACTAGAATGTTTCAAACAAACCTGCCCAAACAAACTTCTCAAATCGACTAGCTAATTCCCATCGACGTTCCCATCGCAAAGACCATACAGACCAGACTTTCACCCTTCACCCATCAAACTCTAGCCCTAGTTCATCTTTAAACACTGAACTCCCCAAATTCCTCAGCTTCGCCATAAAGCATCAAACTCCACCTTTGTAATCTCAGTGTCGGCCTCTTCTAAATTGGTTGCGCCTCTTCCAAAATTTGCGCACACACCAACGCTGAAATCCCTCACTACAAAAGCCACCGTAAACAACAGGATCCTCCTTCCCAAAACCCTACTGTCGAACTCATTTCCAGAGCCGATCTTCCTCCCCAAATCCAACGAACCACGTCAGATGACAACCGTGACCTTTACTGAACCCTAACCTTGAACATCGATGATGACTGACCGCGTCGCACCTCCAAAACCACACCGCAACTTCACAACACTTTACCAGATAGAAACCCTCAACCACAGAATTTCATCGAACGAAATATTATAGGTTTTCATTGAGGAATTTAATTTAATTTGATATTTGAACTTGAACAAGGACACAGTTTTCCTTTCTTTGTCTTCCGCTTTGAAAAAAATGAACGATGGGAAATCAAATAAAGAGGAAAAAGAAGGGAAGGTATCGCGGTTATCAAAAATAAATGGCCATTTCTAAGTTTGTTGAAGCTTTCAATTTGTTTTCCAGAAGAAAGAATTGAAAAGGAAACCACGTATTTATAACCGGGAAGAACTTAGGCACTAAGGAAATAGTACTACGCAAAGGTACATTATATTTAATGTGATTTGATTAAAGAGATCTTTATTCTTTTAAAATGGATTCTGATTTGATTTCAAACCTATCTACAATCAAATACCTCGGGGACCATTAATTTAAATCACGAACCGCTATTTTAGCGTATAGACCGACATTTAAATGTAATAACACTATTCTGAATTGAGCAGTGTTAGATCGAAATCTAGGCCTAGCACCCAAATTCGATGTGAAAACCTCACTATCACAAATCAAATGCAGAAAATGCAGTAAAATAAGAGGAGACGCACGAAATTTTTATAGTGGTTCTGCTCAATCCAAGCCTACGTCCACTTTATAGTTTCTTAAATCCTAAGAAGCTATTACAATGTTGTTTGTTTGCGGTTTATACACAATAGCCTTGTGTTCCCATGAAGAAGAGGAGATTAGAGAATGAATTTATACACGAATTCCTCGTGTTAAAGTGATGAGCAATGTCCTTGCTTGGTTATAAAGGAGGCCAAGTGTTGGAGTCGCCAAAAAGTCCCTTGAAATTGCCATGTGATGGTGTATTTATAGGTGTAGAGGGGCCTTGCCAGGCCCAGAAGCGGTTCGGTTTGGATGGGCCACGTGGAGGGTAGAGAGGTCATCTCGGAGAAAGGGGAAGAAGTGGTCTTCGGATCGTGTGGAGACAGGTGGAGTTCGATCCATGAGAATAGGAGGAAATGGTGCCACAAGAATAGGTCAATTATGAAGTGCAACAACAGGTCAAAGGGGGTCGGATCGGTACTCCATTCGATCCGAACCGGAGTGTCCAAAGCCAAGTGTGCTTGACGAGTAGAAGGAGCTTCAGGTGGATCGGGTCTTCCTTTAGCCGATCCGAACCGAGGTGATGTCTCCGATCCGAAGACTGGAAGCACTTCATTGTAAAATACTCCAGGCGGGTCGGGTCTTCTGTGCTCCGATCCGAATGGGTTATGCCAATTCCAGATTCCAAGTTCCCGGTTCTGCACGCGTTCACGGAAACAGGCATAACTTTCAAACCGTAAGTCCGATTGAGCCAAACCAAAGCTCAAACTGAAGCTAATTCAGAAATCTACAGAATTACGGAGCTTAGCTCCATAATCGCTGTTTTCAGGCCTAAAAAGATCGTCTGATAGGAGTTTCGGGCCCTTCTTTGTTTATGATGCGATTTCGACCAAATCGCTGCCTGTCTTCTGACGATGCTTCCAATACTCGAGCTTATTGTTGATCAGAGATTCCATGTGTGACTGCTTTGACTAAAAAACGGGTCAACATTTTGCCCCCCAGAACATATCTTGCTGGTTGAAGGAAGATGTGTTCTGGATAATCCAAGAAATCCAAGGCCACGCCGGGCCTGCCAGCTGCAAGTATAATCCATACCTGCGAAGAAAAGAGAGCAAAAAGGTGTGTCAAATCTTGGCAAAACTGGTTATACTTTCGAGCATAAACCATGCTTGGGCGTTTGTTTGAGCATGAACCATACTCGAGGGACGTTCGAATCATCCTGCCAAAACCTGGCGAGGGACCTAACCTTCCGGGTATAAGCCATACCAGGAAGTTCAAACTGAGCATAAGCCATACTCGAGTTTTATTGAGTTCCTTTGCCCAATCCTGACAAGATCGTTCGTCGTTCCGGAGTATAATCCATACTTAAGCATCCTAGTGAGTACAATCCATACTCATGTCGGGATAGAGCTATGCTTGCCAAAACCTGACAAGACAGTCTGTCCCTAGGCATAATCCATGCCTAGGGATCCGAGATAAGTATAAGCCATACTTTAATTGAGATTGAGAATCCTGCCACAACCTGACAAGACACTTAAATTTCCAAACATAATCCATGCTCGGAAAGTCCTTCCTTATTCAATTCAAAGTACAAAACCAAAGCAAATCCTGATTGGTTTGCCATCGAGTGCAGAGCACACTTTGGAGCTAAATCCTAACCCCGAACGTGTGTACTCCGATTTAGCCAATCAGAAAACCTAAAGAAAGCAAAGAGACATATCTTAAATCCTAAGAGATGCTGAAAATTCAGAGTGATCCAATCCAGATCAGTTGATGATGAGCCCACGAGAGCTCGATCCAGGGTCATTCCCTCTCCGGGGAGCAGGTGGAGGTAGCGCAGATGCAGGCGCTGTTGGTTGTTTCACATACTCGGGTAGCTCTCCACGTCTAACCCGTTCCTCAATCAAATCTCGCAAGTGTCTATAGTCATTTGTGTCATGACCGTCCATATCATGAAACATGCAGTATTTTCCAGAATCGCGTTCTCTTTGCGATGGCTCCCTCCTGGGAGGCTTTGGATAGGAGATGTCACCGTTCATGTTTATGTAGATGTCAATCAAAGTTGAGTTGAGTTCGGTGTACTTTTCATATCTGGGCCCTCTCCGGGGCTGAGCGTTGCGGTCGTTCTTGACGGCAACTTTTCCTTTTCCTTTACCAGAATCAGGCGGTTCTCCGTCTTTGAGCATGTTAACATCGAGAATTTTCTTTTCGGACGTTGCGTCTTCTTCACGCAGAAATCTATCCGATTCAAGATAGAATTCGCTGAGATTCCGTGGTGGGTCTCGGTATAAGGATTTTTTGAACTCCGAGTTGTCCAGAACGCCGGATACTGCCGCCATCAATACCATAGATGGCTCAGGTCGATCAACTGATGCTGCTGCAACGTTGAACCGTTTCAAAAATGAGCGCAGAGTTTCTCTGGGCCTCTGCTTGATTGTAGTTAGTGACATTACATTCTTGGGTCGAGCAATGTGGACCCAAAACTGTTCAATAAAGTGAGCGACCAACATGTTCCAGTTGTTGATCGATTCAGATTCCAGTTGCCAAATCCACATAGCAGCGATATCGGTCAAAAAGAGAGGGAAGCATTTTGCCATGACATTTTCCGATGCCGATTGAACTTCCATATGACGTTTGTAGCGCATCAGGTGCATGGTAGGATCCGTCTTGCCGTTATAGGGCTCCAGTTGTGGAAGTTTAAAATCTGGTGGATTGCGGGAATTCCTGATTTCCTAAGTGAATGGGTTGTGATTGACATCATCCATGCCATTCTGATAAGTGCGACCTCTAGAGAGCCGTTCAATGAGATTGGCGAGACGATCGCCTTCAAAGAGCTGTTGCAAGCTGCTAAGGTCAGAGCTGGTGCCCGCATCGTTGAATCCAGTAGAGTGTGGAAGTGTACGGGGAGCTTGGAAGGCCATTCGGTTCGGTTCGGAGGTGCCCCCATGTTGTGGCTCGGAGAAGTGAGGAAATTTATAGTGATGCGCACGGTTCGGGTCAGATATTCCGATCCGACCCGGTTCTGGCCCTCTGTTTTGAGCAGTTTCCTGTTGCCATTGAGCTGGAATTGGTGCCTGGTTGTTCATCCGAACTGGAGCGGATGTAGGTCGAGCCGGAGCGAAGTCTTGATTTCTGGAGGGGATACTGCTGCCCCCAAGCTCATGTAGGGTTGCTGTTCGGATCGGGTCCGTACCGACCTGGTGGGGAATGCCCCCCATTTCCATCTGCGTTGGATTCAGATTTTGGCCCTCCGTTCGGATCGGATCCGAACAGATACGGTTTACAGCTGCTGCTGGGGCTGATTCTATTCCATTTCCCATGAGTTGTACGCTGTTGCTCGGCCTTCCTTCCATCTGAGCGAAGAATTGGTCGATCATCTCCTGTTGCTTCCTAAGGAGATCATCTTGCCTTGCCATTTGAGCTCTCAATTCGGTGAGAACGCCATCCATATCTTCTCGCGTCAAGTATGTTGACGGGTTTTCATGTGAGGAAGCTTCATGGCTTGCCTCGTTTCTCGTGCCTTCGCCTTCAACACGAGAAACCTTTCGCTTAGCCATCGATCCAATAGCCAAATAATCCAAGCAGAAGTTGAAGTTGTCGTGTGCCCCCCGCCTGGAGCGCCAAAATGTTAGACCGAAATCTGGGCCTAACACCCAAATTCGATGTGAAAACCTCACTATCACAAATCAAATGCAGAAAATGCAGTAAAATAAGAGGAGATGCACGAAATTTTTATAGTGGTTCAGCTCAATCCAAGCCTACATCCACTTTATAGTTTCTTAAATCCTAAGAAGCTATTACAATGTTGTTTGTTTGCGGTTTATACACAATAGCCTTGTGTTCCCATGAAGAAGAGGAGAGTAGAGAATGAATTTATACATGAATTCCTCGTGTTAAAGTGATGAGCAATGTCCTTGCTTGGTTATAAAGGAGGCCAAGTGTTGGATTCGCCAAAAAGTCCCTTGAAATTTCCATGTGATGGTGTATTTATAGGCGTAGAGGGGCCTTGCCAGGCCCAGAAGCGGTCCGGTTCGGATGGGCCACGTGGAGGGTAGAGAGGTCATCTAGGAGAAAGGGGAAGAAGTGGTCTCCGGATCGTGTGGAGACAGGTGGAGTTCGATCCATGAGAATAGGAGGAAATGGTGCCACATGAATAGGTCAATTATGAAGTGCGACAGCAGGTCAAAGGGGGTCGGATCGGTACTCCATCCGATCCGAACCGGAGTGTCCAAAGCCAAGTGTGCTTGACGAGTAGAAGGAGCTTCAGGCGGATCGGGTCTTCCATTAGCCGATCCGAACCGAGGTGATGTCTCCTATCCGAAGACTGGAAGCACTTCATTGTAAAATACTCCAGGCGGGTTGGGTCTTCTGTGCTCCATTCCGAATGGGTTATGCCAATTCCACATTCCAAGTTCCCGGTTCTGCACGCGTTCACGGAAACGGACATAACTTTCAAACCGGAAGTCTGATTGAGCCAAACCAAAGCTCAAACTGAAGCTAATTCAGAGATCTACAAGAGTTATGAAGCTTATCTCCGTAATCGCTGTTTTCAGGCCCAAAAAAGATCGTCTAATAGGAGTTTCGGGCCGTTCTTTGTTTATGATGCGATTTCGACCAAATCGCTGCCTGTTTTCTGACGATGCTTCCAATACTCGAGCATATTGTTGATCAGAGATTCCATGTGTGACTGGTTTGACTAAAAAGCGGGTCAACAAGCAGTATATATTCTGAAATTTAATTTGAATATATATATACCATATTAAATTAATATAATATAATTTAAATTCAGAACTAATCATTTTCTAGATAATAAATTATTATTATTATCGTTTTTAATTCAAACAAAATTTCTATAAATTATTTGAATTGTTTTGATTTAGTTTTTTTTAAATTTGAATTAACTAGATTTGTTTTCGTATTACGATTACTCGATATATTCGAAATAAATTGTATTTCGATTATTTAATCGATAACTTAATATAAATACCGATTTATATTGTCAACTCAGTATTTAAATCCATATTAAATATTTAAATTTAATCGTTTAAAAATCTGGGTCATTACATTCTTCCCCCTTAAGAATTTCGTCCTCGAAATTACTAAGGTAGGAAAAATGCTACAACCCATTACTTTTCCAAATCTCACTTATGCTGAAACTTAACTCTTCATATTCCTATGACTTTAATTCCAACCAAAACTTTTGGTTTCCATTCATATGCATTCTAATTCATTCAAATTGATTCTGATTCATTTTATTCACTTTGATCCATTTAACTATCTTAAGTTAAATTTTAATTCCAGAATTCAAATACCCGGGTTTTTATTTCAAATCCCTTTGAAATCATATAAACATATACCTATATTTATAACTCATCACAAATTCATAACATTTGAATTTTCAAACCCAACTTGGTTCCTTTCAAACAAATATCTATCAAAACTTTTCTAAGGTAGCAATCCATCACTTACAACTCGAAAATGAACACTGATGATGCTGCAGTGATCATCAGAATTATTTTCCAACCACTGAAGTGAGTTCAGTGCATTATCACATTCAAAATCCTACCAAACAATGCTATATTATTTTAGTATACTTCAGAAAATATTTTTCCAAACACCCAGGATTTAAATTTCAAATTTTAGTTTGAATCCAACTAAAGTTCATCTCATTTGTATATTTCATTCTTATACAAATTCTATTTGGTCATATATAACCATTTCAATTTTATAATCTCATTTGATTATAATAACAACCAACACATCCATGTATTACAATAATTTCAAAAAATTATTATTTTTATATCAAAATAGAATTTTGGGTAAAATTATTTTATTTACCCACTAAAAACAATATTGTGTCAATTTCTCTGTTCAAGTGTTTAGAAATTCCTATCAACTACGTGGCGTCCCACGATTCGATCAGAATTCATAAACCACTCAACAGACAAGTCAACACAATATAAAACAATTTTATATAAATTAACAAATACTCTCTCTCGTATATATACACTCAACTCATTCTAGGGTACTGCTGACCCTATCTCTAATGAGCACAACCCCATCAAAGCCTAGGTATCCGCTCGACCTAAGCTCTGATACCACTGTAACGAACCGCAAATATGTACCCTTTGAGTTGACTAATAACACCACACGTCCAACCCAAATTGCACAGAAATACGAATCATTATTAGAAAGAAGTTAGAGGATGGGAAATAGAAAGAAAGAAATATTAGAATAGAAGAAAACGAAGATCAAAAACTCACAGCGGAACGAATAAAATATATTAGGTAACATAAACTTTGAAATACAATTCGGTAACTTAATATACATACCATCATCAGGGCAAACAGTTATTCCTGGAACAGTTATAAATACCTGTTTCCAGATACAACATAGTACACAACGGAAATATGATAGTCTATAACTAACTGGTGAAGCCTCCAGCTTCTAGCTCTTCCAAGTGAATCTAAAAAATCCCGACTACTTGACTGCCCGTACAAATTTGGGCACCCAAGAGTTTAGGGAAAACAAAATAAACTCTGGGTCAGTCATGGGACTGGTGTGAGTAAACTTCAATCATTTGTTTAACTTTAAAAATCCTTTCGAAAGAAATGATAATCGTAAGACCAATCCACACATAAACACGGATGGTTTTTAGCTTACGCTAACCCAAAATATTTTTGATATCAAATCCAGTGATATTATAATAATGTCTACATCAAATAATTAGAATCTAGTGGAACGCTTGCATCTCACGCTCCATATATAACATAAAACCAAAAACCGCAGGGCGCTTATTGCAGATTGGATTTCCAACATGACAAGATATGGAACCACCTTCCGATAGTGTATCTCTAGAGGGGAATACACTGGGTTGAACAAGAACATCTTTCAACCCGGCCCACACATTACCGACCACTCATTTCGCTTGAGTGTATCGAATATATATCACCAACGGTTGGGATCAACAACCGTTTCCCGAATGGGACAACATCGAATAGACTAAAGAATGAAATGAATATCTCTAGATAGGTGATTATACAGCCTAATGGGAGCGACCCACATAGCCATGCTGCCTTCCCGATTTTTGTCATTTCCCAATTGTTGAGGCCTGAGGCTACGATTACTTATCATTCCTTGATAGCACAATCACTTTGAATGCCACATTGTCAGATCCGTTAATCATTGATTGATTTGCATAAATATATTCTGGATATTATGCTAAGAGAATAAATTCTCCGCCACCATATATATTTATACAGACCAACATATGCGATCATTGGAAATACTTTGTCAGACATTCGTCCATATACGTTCGTTCTGGGATTGAACGAAACTGAAGGCACTATTTCTATTAATAGAAAAAGTCCTTGCACTTTATTCCGTCTTCGATTATCTTCATATAATCTGATTCACAACGCTACTGCCAAAACGGAGTGGTTCTCGGATAATAATCCAACCGGTCTCTCCATATTGACAACGATATTGGCAAACACTTCGATAGTCGGTTATTTAACTATCGAAGAAAAACAAACATCCATTTAAAACATCAAACAATCACTGGACCCCTTAATTAATATTTCATTAATTAAAACACTTCTCCATTTCCTTATCCATATTCGTTAACACGATATTTTCGATAATCATCTTGACCTCTTACGCTATTTGGAAAACATTTCCATACATTGCCTTCTTTTATTTTCTATACTTAGAAAATATATTCTATTTATAATTGGAAAACATTCCAATTACTTATCTCTTCCACGACCATTCATTTCTACACTCAGGAAATATTTATTTATTATATTTCCACAATTCCACTTCCTTGGGTTAAAATGAATGTCATATAAAACATTGTCACAACAACCCAAAACACTGCATTCAACTAAACTCTTTAAACATCTCTCTTTGGGACTGAATCTTGTTATTTATCAATTAATAATGAAATCAATCAAGTTGGGGTATAATTACCTCTCAGACCTTGACTGAATAACATCTTTAACATCAAAACAAACAAGACCACTTATCTCAAATCAATAACACCATAAAAACCACTTATTCATTTTTTAAAACGTATATATATATATTTCTCTTTCTATTACGAGATTTTTGATTTCCCTTTTGTTTATAATATTCTATTTTTAAGTTCGTTTCCTTACCGGATTCTGTATATATAGATATATAGATTTATAATTATCAAATTATCTTAAAAATATTCTAACTCCTTAAATTTTTGGAAAATTTCGCCATAACCTCCTTTGTACCGGTCAATAGTTCAAACCTCAACTCGCCTCTATAGGCCCTTTCCATTCAAAAAGAAAATCAAAAAGCCAAGTGGTTTGCCGATTCGGCGCATAAAATCTCATATTAAATTAAATATCTACCTTTTGGTCGGGCATTTCAATTTATATCTCTTCATATACTTCATTCAAACCTACTTAACACATATCCAAATATTCCTATTTGGTTTCAACTCAATCCATTCGTCTAACCCATTTTGCTAATTTATTTTCTAATTAGCTATTTGCCTATTTTACTTCTTTGTTTGAACATAAAATGTTCAAATAAAATATTAACTTGCTTATAAATAAATTGAATTCCATTTTCAATTCAACTTTCCTTTTTGAATTCGAATATAATTTTTCAAATCACCTTTACTTATTAAAAGTCCAATTTCATATCAAATTTCGATTAACAAATTATTATTCAAATTAGTTAGTTCTATTCAATAACTAAAAATCTGATTTTTGTTTTAAAAATCATTTCACTTACTTCATTGAAGTTCTTATTTCTTTTATATCTCCAGTCTGGATTTTTCTAATGGCAATTCGTATTTTATTTCCTTAAAATTCCATTATTTATTTAAATAAACCGTTATGGTTTTATAATTGTTATGGCACTGCTTTTCTAAAAATTTGATTTTGACATAACTCAAAATCTATACGACGAAATCCAGATTTTTCTCTTTCATTAGAAAACTATTATCAAATCGGTCCTGGCGATTCTTGTTTCAAAGAATTCCGACGTAAACTGAGTTCTATACACTCAATTGAAGTTCGAAACGCCAAAATACGAACTACCACGCTGCGGCGAGTTCGTTTAATTATATATATATATATATAAACGTTTTAACTTCGTTTATAATAAATTCAACTCCATTCTGATACTTGTTTAATATATGTCAAATCAGTTTCCCAATTCAACATAATATTTTCGATTATCTATAATTGTCGATTTTTCCTTACTCGGTAATATATTTATTTATACTTCGATCTTCTATATTTAATTCCAATTCCTTTTATAAATAAATTATTTACAAAAATTCGATATAATCGAATTTCAATTATAAACCCGTTGAACTCTTCTCAATTCAACTTATATTCCAAATTCCAAAATATAATCAATCGTTTTGTTTCAAAACACTTCCCAATTTACTTTTAAATTCCTATTTGAATTTAAATGGTTTAAATTATCCAAATGATAATTTATTTCACCAAATTTATAACACTATTTATAAATTCAACTTCCTTATTTCATATATTTAAACAAGTTCCTTTTTCAAATTTCTATTTGAAATTCCATCCCTTTGATATTCCGAATTGCGGAATAAAAACTGTTGTTCCCTTTCGAATGATTTCAAATTCTATCTTTTAATTCATATTTGAATTTGAATATTCAAATTATCTTTTGGTGATTGATTCATTATATTTATAAACACCATTTTATAAATTTCCTTGTTTTATATTTAAACAAGTCTATTTCGAAATCTATTTATAATCAAAATCTTATTTTGGAAATTTCTATTTATAATAACTTATATATATAACACCCAATTAATTTTCATATTCAATTTAACTTCTATTTAAATAAATTTGAATTAATTGAATTCAAATCATAAATCTTTACGGATTTATTTTAGTTCAATTTATATTCTGAACATCAGAATAAATTCCATCGTTTATTTCTTCAAAACGATTTCCCCATTTCTATTTTTAAATTCACATTTGAATTTAAATATTCAAATGATATTTTTTCCACTTTATTTATAAACACTATTTATAATTTCACTTCAAATCTCGTATTATTAATTTATAAATAATGTTTATAAATTCACTACTTGTTTTATGTATTCAAACAAGTTAATATATTTATAGTCCAATTTAAATTCAAATTCTATTTTAGATAAATATAATTTTCCCTTTAAATTTCAAAAATACCAATTATCAACCACGGATTTTCTAACACATCATATACGACAATATATATGAGAACAAACAAATAATAATATTTTTGAGGAATCCAGTTGGATTCCTCCAACCTGTTTTTCCTACATCCACAGATGTTAGCCGACATAAAAAATACCCATCCTGCTTCGGGGCAGGATATCACGGTATAGAAGGTCATCACTATCATAGCGTGGGGCGTATAGGGTCATCTGCTAAAGATACTGCGGGAATCCAACCAACAATATATATATATATATATATATATATATAATAACCACAAACATCAAATCCTAAATAACTAACAAATATTTATAATAGCCACACAAATAATTAGCGCATCCAAACAATCATCAAACAAATACTTTTAACAAATAAAATTAATTCTAGATAAAAACAGAGTAATATTTACTTATAGTGTTTTTCCTTTGTCGAATATCCAATACCACTCGATTAATTAAAATCTTGGTAAATTTTGATTGACTCTGAATGCGTTACTTCACGTTTTTCCATCCTTATATAAATTAAATATGTCGGATTATGAATTTTTAGATTATATAAATTTAAACAAATTAATTAAAATAAATTAACAAATTTATACCTTAATCCCACTTCTAAAATCTGCCTTCACCTTTTTCACTGTTAATCTTCTAGCTTGACATACTTGCCCCCACACTTCACGAAATCCAATCCTGAGCACACTACTAAACTCCATATCCCGAACTCCACCCTCTCATCTCCATTCTCCATCATTCTTGAACCCTACTCTTTACTCGAATGTTTCAAACAAACCTGCCCAAACAAACTTCTCAAATCGACTGTCTTATTCCCATCGACGTTCCCATCTCAAAGACCATACAGACCAGACTTTCACCTTTCACCCATCAAACTCCAGCGCTAGTTCATCTTTAAACATTGAACTCCCCAAATTCCTCAGACTCGCCACAAAGCATCAAACTCCACCTTTGTAATCTCGGTGTCGGCCTCTTCTAAATTGGTTGCGCCTCTTCCAAAATTTGCGCACACACCAATGCTACAAAAGCCACCGCAACCAACAGGATCCACCTTCCCAAAACCCTACTATCGCACTCATTTCCAGAGCCGATCTTCCTTCCCATATCCAACGCACTGCGTCAGATGACCACCGTGACCTTTACTGAACCCTAACCTTGAACATCGATGATGACTGACCGCGTCGCACCTCCAAAACCACACCGCAACTTCACAACACTTTACCAGATCGAAACCCTCAACCACATAATTTCATCGAACCAAATATTATAGGTTTTCATTGAGGAATTGAATTTAATTTGATATTTGAACTTGAACAAGGAGGCGGTTTTCCTTTCTTTGCCTTCCGCTTTGAAAAAAATGAACGATGGGAAATCAAATAAAGAGAAAAAAGAAAGGAAGGTATCGTGGTTATCAAAAAGAAATGGCCATTTTTAAGTTTGTTGAAGCTTTCAATTTGTTTTCCAGAAGAAAGAATTGAAAAGGAAACCACGTATTTATAACCGGGAAGAACTTAGGCACTAAGGAAATAGTACTGCGCAAAGGTACATTATATTTAATTTGATTTGATTAAAGAGATCTTTATTCTTTTAAAACGGATTCTGATTTGATTTCGAACCTATCCACAATCAAATACCTCGGGGACCATTAATTTAAATCACAAACTGCTATTTTAGCGTATAGACCGACATTTAAATGTAATAACGCTATTCTGAATTGAGCAGTATATATTCTGAAATTTAATTTGAATATATATACCATATTAAATTAATGTACTATAATTTAAATTCAGAAATAATCATTTTCTAGATAATAAATTTTTATTATTATTGTTTTTAATTTAAATAAAATTTCTATAAATTATCTGAATTGTTTTGATTTAGTTTTTTTTTAAAATTTGAATTAACTAGATTTGTTTTCGTATTACGATTACTCGATATATTTGAAATAAATTGTATTTCGATTATTTAATCAATAACTTAATATAAAAACAGATTTATATTATCAACTCAGTATTTAAATCTATATTAAATATTTAAAATTAATCGTTTAAAAATCCGGGTCGTTACAATAACCCTACATATACCATTCAGTTACATTTCTTATTTATTAGGTTACTAGGGTTAACGACACTCAAGGCTTACACACACGTCGTACCCATCTACTTCCTAGTGGATTAACCTAATACAGTATATATGTAGCTACCCCTAATATGAAGGTACACCGCAAGGTACCCCACTCGCACAGTCTCCACCATAATGCCACAGAATTATACGTAATAACTCATCCTATGCCCGAGTGACGTACGAATCTCTATATGACAACGCTATGTTCCGCATAGATCTGTCATCTCCATGCTACGTAAGCATACGGACTGCCACCTTCGATCGAATCAAATTCCATAACAGAGTAGTGCCCTAGAGTCTAAGATACACCACCTAAAGCAAACATGCATGTATCTAGACTTTCCCACATACGTATCATCAATCGTACTCAATGCCTTAACCGCACGTATCCTCTACTGTGCACCGAATCCCGTGGCAGGTTTGTACAAGAAACATGAAACTCGGTCGGGAGTTTTCAGATATCTGTATACACAGATGCTAAGGTCTACATTTTCAGTGGCTAAGGTCCCAATGAACCCTCCCTCAACCAGTGAAAGATGAACAGAATTGAGAATTGGTGACCTGGCCCAAGAGAAAACAACAAACAACAAATCCTTATTGGCCTGTCCCTCAACCATAGCCTTGATAGCAAAAGGTCTATGGTCTTTTGGTTTAGCTCTCCGTCTTTCCGCATGACTCATCACATATCATGTTGGCTGTCGATGGTAGGTACCCGACGTCTTGCTATCAACAAATGGTTAGACCTGTCAATACTCGATAAAACGGTCGTAACCCATCCTAGTCACAAGGCAACCGTGGAGCATCAGATCACTTATGCTACCCTACTGCCTTCTGATTGCCCATTATCATGGCAATCAAGGCATACTCACCAGGTAGAAACGCACGGACCTAACCTCTGGGAGCATAGTCAAATGCTGTCACAACACAGAGGACTACTAGGAGTACCCTCCACGTCCCAGGAAGCTGCGTGCTTCCCCTTCCAGTCCTTCGGAGCCAGCAGAATAACAGAATAATCAGATGGACGTGCACTCCCCTCATGCCTCATGACACCACGGTGATCCACCCCACTGGGTTATTTACCTCAAACGTACGGACTGGTCCAAGCGCCTCAGTTTAATGTATTATTAGACCCTATGTCTAAACATTCAATTATGCGCTTGCTTTACCTCATCAGGTTTCCAGTTAACTTGGTTATTTAATTTTTTATTAACTTATTATTCAAGTTACCAATTTCTATCCGAGCCGCTTATATCTCTAAGGAATGGACCCCTTTGCTTATTAATTTTGGTTACAAAGCTTAACCCTTCTACGTTCATTGATAAGCCCATAACATGTTATTCTCTAGATTGTAATCCAAGGTCTGTAATCTGCAACCACTTTATATTATTCATTTTCTGATTCCATAGTTCCAATAACATGTTCTACTTAATATGTATTAAGTATATCTCAATTCACAAGTTTTCTTTTCAACATGTCACTTATAATTTATGATTAAATATAACTTATTTCATTTCATAAGTTTGTCTCATTCTTTCTTATTTAGTCATAATTTCATCTTACACTGTCACTAGACTTGTTTACTTATTAACTTAGTTCTCTTAACTAAGGTTTACTAATATGTTTCCTTTCCATTTATTATAACTTATGTTATAATTTCCTCTTGTCACTAGGATGAGCCTACCTATTATATAACATTCTCGTTAACGTAATTAATTATAATAGGTTATTATCATTCCCCATTCATTCCAATTCTTTTACTGTTGTAACTTTCATTCATTTCCTTTAATCACAATTAGTGCCATTTATTTCTATCCTTTTATATACGTATATTCATATATATGTTTATGCACTAGAACTCTCACATTAAATTGACAACTTGTGGTTGCTGGATTTGTCGGGCGGTTCCGGGCAGACTTCTACCACAAGTTGAATTTAACCTCGTGTCTTAGCACCGTTACATGTATATTTACACACTAGACCCCTTACATTAAATTAACAACTTGTGGATGTTGGATTTGCCGGACGGTTCCGGGCAAACTTCTACCACAAGTTGAATTTAACCTCATGTCTAAGTGCAGTTATAGTTTTCTATTTTCTGTAATTTAGGCATATTCATTCGTCTAAATGTTACTGTAATCTATTTTTACATGTCACACTTAATATCATATTAAGTCCATTATCTTATTATCGCATGTTCCTCATAACATGTAATTAACTTCATTTTAAAATAACATTGAATCGTCGAATCATGTAATTATTCCATTCTAACAAATTAACATGTAATTATCCCAATTCTTACAGTCAAGGGTTCAAGTACATAATATGCCACAGATTAACATGTAATTAGACATGTATGTATACATCAGTAATCGTTCCTACATATTTTAATAGGTTTATACATTTCATCAGGTTTACATTTTAACATTTCAACCTATTAACATCTCAACATATTAACATTTCAACATATTAACGTTTCAACATATTAACATATTAATATTTCAACATGTCATATTAATATTTCAACATTTTAATCATTCTAGCATATTTACATTACATATTAATGGGGAATGTCAAACGATAAATATACCATTATCAAAAGGGTATAACTTAAATCCAGTCACCTAATTGCATTCCAAATCATGAATTTGGTCCAGATCTAGCATTCCATGGTTCTCTTAACTGAATTTAGAACCTAAACAATCATGGATCCACAATTCTCAACTAAAAGAAAAAGGGAAGAAATATGAGAAATTCAAATTGACCAGATCCAGGAATTTACCTTGCTTCGAGTAGAATTCTTGTAACGACCCGCAAATCTGTACCTCTTGAGCTGACCGAATACGACTCACGTCCAACCTAAATTGCACGAAAATACAAATCATTAATAGAAAGAAGTTAGAGGATGAGAAATAGAAACATAGAAAATTAGAATAGAAGATCGTACTGAACAACAACACATAGTCTCACAATCGCAGCTGAATAAAATATAATATATAAATAATCATTTTTGAAATACAATAGTATTTGGACTTACATACATCATAAGAGTACATTAAATATACAACACAGTGGAATATACTCTATATGTCTAACGCTGAAGCCTCCTGCGCCAAGCTCCTTTAGAAAAATCTGTAAAATCCCGAACTATTGGACTGCCCGTACTAATTTGGGCACCCAAGAGTTTAGGGAAAACATAGAAAATAAACTCTGGATCGGTCATGGGACTGGTGTGAGTAAATTTAACAGCCCATAATTTTAAAACATGATGTAAAAGATAATTAAAGAATACTTAATTATTATAAGAAGAATTAAGGGAAACGGGCTTCACCATTTCGTTCGTCTCAGAATTCTTCTTGGAATAGAGTCCGAGTTTGCATAAATTGGATATCGTATGAAGAAGTTATGAAGCTTAGAAGATTTCAGATTAAAGCGGAATTTATTTAAATGATAATTAAATAACAAAAACTGTTCACAAATCAAAATTTAGACAAAGCGGGCTGAGCGGGAAATTTCCTGCGCGTGGGTGTCGACCCCCCTCCCCCAGGTGGTGTCAACATGGGTGTCGACCCCTCCATGGGGTGTCAACAGGGGTGTCGACCCGCCTATACGAGTGTCGACCCCATCGGCCCAGATCTGGCCTGACGTTTTCTATGGTGGATCTGATGACGTGTTCTTCTGGGATTAGCGGGATGATGTGTTTATCTGGTCTGGATGGTTCAGATGGATCCTACTCTAATCTAAGGGTCCTAATTTTGACGACCCCAAACCCCGTACTGACGGTGGCAAGGGTAATCCTTGGAATATAACACAGAAATAGATAATAGCAGAACAGAATTAAATAAATACACCAGATAATGCACAATAGAATATACTGGATAAGAGTAATCATCAGAGTTACATAGTATACAGGATCTTACTTTGTACAAATACAGTTCAACTATACATATATGCCTACAGCGGAAAACAAACATAATGTACAATAGGAACTGAACAACATAAAAAGAGATAAATAATAGAATCCATCTTCAGCTCTAGCTATCCGGATAAAGCCTGCTAAACCTGAATACAAGGCTGCCCGTGTAGAAAAAGGGGCACCCGAGTTTGAAAGTGAAACAAACAACGAGTCGGTCATGGGACTGGTATGAGAAATCTACTCAACACATTTCAAATATGGCTAATCACAGGACCACGCCACTTTCGTGGAACGGGTTTACTCCATTGGATTGCCAGTGCTTTAAAAACAAATCTTTCTTTTAAACATCGCAATGCTTTTTATAAAAATGAGGCCATTATAAGACTCAGTTCCCAACACACAATGCAACGCAAACCGGAGGATAGAGTTTTTACCTTATAATGGCCAAAATATGCTTGATACGAATAAAACAAAAGCATTTGATATTATTACAAGTGTTTGTATATTTCAAAAGCAATTTCAAATCATAAGTATCAATCATAGACGGCATTAATGCCCCGTACCACTATGTCGCCATATATAGGTGTACAATCAAAACCGCACGATGTCGTATTTGGAAATTGGATTTCCGTCCTGAACCAAGGCAAAAGATAGTCCTTACCAAATTCGAGATGCTCTAGCCCGTGTCTCAGGCACAGCCGCAACCGTACCTTGGATCGTCAGGTCCGGTCCACACGAAGTGGATTATAATGCCTGAACAATGCGTTTCTCCGCCCTATGGGGCGTCAACGAGCCAACGAATGACTCCATCGGACCTGGATCGTCCGATCTAACCGAGGCGCCTCGCAACAGTAACAACCACATAAGTCAAACTCGTTAGGGCATGTAAAACCACTGACGCCACTTCTAGCTAGAAAGAAAATGCACGCCTCCCCTGAGGTCCTTTCTCCCGTTTTTGGTTCATACCGGGGTGTGAAGTTCGCGAATTCACGTTATACACAAAGCTACGCCACACAGGCGGTGCTTTGATCATCACCACAAGACTTTGCTTTTCAACAGAAGCCCCGGTCACTGCATCTTAGCATGCCACACAGACAATTCACACCGTGCAACTGATGGTTATCAATCACACAGAATAAACTCCAATGTCAGACACACTGTCCATTTGCAAGTCCGTTCTGGGTCTGAACGAAACCGGAGGCACTATATACCTCGCAAACCCATCGATCACCACGTACGTCTGGACGATCACCACTCATTATCCATATTTCGGGATGCCTCCCAATCAGGACCTCGGTTACCATCCAAACGAGGTGAAGATCTCCGGTCTTCGACCACCGTCTTTATCTTCGATTTCTTATCGTCGATTCAGTTATTCAGAATGGGATAAACCCGGCCTTTCTGAGCAACTCGCGTATATGGTAAACAAGTTCAACACAAATACACATACGCATCATTTCAATTCATTAGTCGCTAACCGTCAACGATTTCCCAAATATTAACCCTGAAGGCCGAAACCAACATCAGATCAATACCCAAGAAACCATTCGACCTAGCCAACCTTCAGTTAGTTTCTAAATTTCACATCCATACCGTTTATAATATTTTATAATGATTTATCGCTATTTTTATTTATTTTAAAATAGCCAGTTTATTCAAAACGACGCTTCGGGCCATAACGCGGCCGTGGCGCTGTTTTTCTTCAGATTTGATTTACACATATCTGAAAATCTAACCGTTGGATCTTCACAAAATTTACATCATTAGAAAGATCTTTTCAAAACGAATCCAACGGTTCCAGTTTCGGGAAAATCCAACGGTCGGATCTCCCGGTACAATCGTTTGAAGTTTCGATTTCAAAATACGAACTGCAGCGTCGTTATTCGATTAAATATAATTATATTTAGATATATATATATATATATATAATCGATTCTGGTGCTATTTTTCTTCAGAATTGAATTAAACATTCCAGACAATCTAACCGTTGGATTTTAAC
The DNA here is from genome assembly GCA_030737875.1 of Allium sativum. NCBI lineage: Eukaryota > Viridiplantae > Streptophyta > Magnoliopsida > Asparagales > Amaryllidaceae > Allium > Allium sativum. The sequence goes on along the minus strand of CM060916.1, from coordinate 340,596,819 downwards.
AAAGTTGGTGCCGTTGGAAAGATATTTCCAAAGCGAACCCAACGGTTGTGATTTCAGGAAAATCCGATGGTCAGATCTCCTGGTACAATCGTTTGAAGTTTCGGTTTCAAAATACGAACTGCAGCGTCGTTATTCGATATATTTTAATTCTATTTATATATATATCGATTCTTCGATTTCAAAGCTATATTCTTTTCATACATTTGATAAAAATGATATTTTTATCTACTGTCTTCTATTTCAACACTTCACTATATTTAACAATTCATGTACATAATAAAAATGTGTTTTTTATTGTAAAACAATTCATTTCAAAACACTATTATTTTATATAGTTCATACAGGTAATAAAAATAGGATTTTTATTATAAAACAATTTCTTTCAAAATAAGATTATTTTATATAGTTCATATAGATGATAAAAATGTGATTTTTATTATAAAACAATTTATTTCAAAATATGAATATCATTCAACACATGTATTTCAATTCAACGAATGAATATCGATTCAACACATGAAGGTTTTCTATAGTTTATATATATAGATAAAAATGTGATTTTTATATTTAAAACATGAACACCATTCAACACATGAATTTCAATTCAACGAATGAATATCGATTCAACACATGAAGGTTTTCTATAGGTTATATACATAGATAAAAATGTCATTTTTATATTTAAAACACGAATACCATTCAACACATGAATTTCTATCCAACGAATGAATATCGACTCAACACATGAAGGCTTTCTATTCAACGAATAAATATAGTTTCAACAAATGAAAATAATTCAAACACATGAACATTATTCAAAATTTCGGCAGCATAACGACAGGGTAGTTAAAACCGGGACTGTCCCTAGTACGGCTCCTCGCTCTACCTTAAAACCTTGCTGTAACGACCCAGAAAATCTGAACCAATTTAAAAATTTTAAATTGGCTAAAATAATGGATTTTAAATATTTAAAATAAATATTTTAAATAATGGCGATGAAAATTGAGTTTGAATCAACAATTGAAAATGAATATAATTAATTATAATTATAAACAAGGCCTAAAACGGCGTGGCAGTTTCAAAAGTTGAATTCAAACTTTGTCGGACTGTACCGGGTGAAAAACAATCCGGATTTTAGTGAAACCAAAAACATTAGGATCTAATTGGTAATATCTTTCTAACGAATCCGACCAATCGAAATTTGATAGCGGGAATCAAAAGATATGTCCAGTTGAAAATTCTGAATAGTCGCTATGGAATTCAGGCCCTTAAAAATGGTCATTTTGCAAACGACCTCGGATTTCGACGAAACCACTTTTGTTGGATCCGCAGTGTCAAGTTATTGCTAGGTTTCAAATTTCATAATTTTTCGAATCAATATGTGAGTGTGGCAAGGGAAAACCGTTTAACCAGTTTCAATTGATTTTAATCGACTGGAAATTGACCATTTTTCAAACGGTCTCAGAATTCGACGAAACTAGTTTTGTTAGGACCGTATCGTCAATACGAAGCTAGAAAATATTTTTCTGGAATTTTTCTAGTTAGTATGTGACCCCGGTAATTTAAAATGTACGTTTAAAATTCAATATAGTGATTTAAATGTAAATTCAACGGGAACTGATTGTAACGATCAAATCAGCTTGCGATGCATATCCCATTGTGTTCGGAATGTGGGTATTATGCTAGGGGCGACAGTTGTTGGGTTTGGTATGGAGATCGGATATAAAGTCAACTGTAGGGATAATTAAATTAAATAAAAAAAAATAAAAAAAAATATAATAAAAAAATATTTATATACACTACTTTTCACTTACACCCCCCCAGACCATTTCCTCCTTTCTCAAACCCGATACCCAGATCATTTCCTCCGATCGAAGGAAAAGGCGGCTCGCCAAATCGAGATGGCGGCCAACGCCATAACCATCGACCCTCCCTCCGGTCCGCCTACCGTCCTCCTTCACGACATCGACCCTCCCTCCACTGCTCAACCTGAACCCGCTCCTCTCGAAACTCTAATCGACCGAGCACCTGAAGCCACGTGAGTTCAACCGCCACATTCCCCTTTCGCTCCACCTCGCGACATCAATAACCCCTTCGATCGAAGACCCAGTCACCCCGTCAGCCTCCTCCTCGATTAGGCGCGGTACATTGAACGTGAACCATAAAGCGACGATGAGGGTTTGATGTTGCGGCTTGGAAGCTATATGATGTAGAGGCAGAAAATTTACAGTAAGCATATTTCATCTTCTTTCTTTTCTATTTTAAAAATAAATAACCTTGGTTTATTTCTTAGATTTTAATGAGAAAGAGCTTTAATAAAAATGGGTTTTATCTAATTTTATTTTGAAATAGAATAGCTATATAAATTTGATTTTTAAAGCGTTAAAGATAGGATTTTTAAAGTGTTAAAAACAGAATCTTTAAAGCTTTAAAATTTGGATTTTTATTGTAAGAAGAGCATAAAAAAATATGATTTTTATATAAGAGAATATAAAAATATTATCTTTATATATGTAGTGAAATAAAAATCTGATTTTTATTATATATACGTTAAAATAAAAATGTGATTTTCATGGCGAAATAATAAAAATATGATCTTTATATATTGAATAGCGAAGTCAAAATTCGATTTTTATATATTGAATAGCGAAGTTAAAAATTCGATTTTTATATATTGAATAGCATAATAAAAATTCGATTTTTATATATTGAATAGCGAAGTCAAAATTCGATTTTTACATATTGAATAGCGAAGTCAAAATTCGATTTTTATATATTTAATAGCATAATAAAAATTCGATTTTTATATATTGAATAACATAGTAAAAATTCGATTTTTACATATGTAGAGAATACGGGCAACGAAGCGACAAAAGGCGAGATTGGCGAAGATTTCTAAAGGAAGAGTCGTGGTATTGGATAGCTATTGGTGAGAATTTCTCGCTCTTCAATTTCTTTTTCTATATATATATGTGTTGAAGTAAAAGTGAATTGCTATATATTAATATATATATATACACCCCTCGTCCACAAACCATGGACGATATTTATTGGTTGAAATTGTTGTGAAAATTGATTGATAACGAATGATTGTTTGGGATTGTTTGTGGTTGATATTGATTGATTGTGGTTGAAAAATACCCGTTTTTGGTTGAGAAATATTTGATTGAAACCACATAGGATTAGTTTGTGGAAATGAAATAAATATATACATGCCGCCTGCGTGCGAACTAGATGCATGATCCCCATTGTCAAAAACCGCAAGGTTTTAAGGTAGAGCGAGGAGCCGTACTAGGGACGGTCCCGGTTTTAACTACCCTGCCGTTATGCTGCCGAAATTTTGAATAATATTCGTGTGTTTGAATTATTTTCATATGCTTAAACTATATTTATTCATTGAATAGAAAACATTCATGTGTTGAATTGATATTCATTCGTTGATTAGAAATTCATGTGTTGAATGGTATTCATATTTTGAAATAAATTGTTTGATAATAAAAATCACATTTTTATCTATATATAGAAACTATAGAAAACATTCATGTGTTGAATTGATATTCATTCGTTGATTAGAAATTCATGTGTTGAATGGTATTCATATTTTGAAATAAATTGTTTGATAATAAAAATCACATTTTTATCTATATATAGAAACTATAGAAAACATTCATGTGTTGAATTGATATTCATTCGTTGATTAGAAATTCATGTGTTGAATGGTATTCATATTTTGAAATAAATTGTTTGATAATAAAAATCACATTTTTATCTATATATAGAAACTATAGAAAACATTCATGTGTTGAATTGATATTCATTCGTTGATTAGAAATTCATGTGTTGAATGGTATTCATATTTTGAAATAAATTGTTTGATAATAAAAATCACATTTTTATCTATATATAGAAACTATAGAAAACATTCATGTGTTGAATTGATATTCATTCGTTGATTAGAAATTCATGTGTTGAATGTTATTCATATTTTGAAATAAATTGTTTGATAATAAAAATCACATTTTTATCTATATATAGAAACTATAGAAAACATTCATGTGTTGAATTGATATTCATTCGTTGATTAGAAATTCATGTGTTGAATGGTATTCATATTTTGAAATAAATTGTTTGATAATAAAAATCACATTTTTATCTATATATAGAAACTATAGAAAACATTCATGTGTTGAATTGATATTCATTCGTTGATTAGAAATTCATGTGTTGAATGGTATTCATATTTTGAAATAAATTGTTTGATAATAAAAATCACCTTTTATCGACTATATGAACTGTGTAAAATAATCTCGTTTTAAAAGAAATTGTTTTATGATAAAAATCCTATTTTTGTCACCTATATGAACTATATAGAAAAAAAATAGTGTTTTGAAATGAATTGTTTTACAATAAAAATCACATTTTTATTGTATGCATAAATCGTTGAAATGTGAAGTGTTAAAAATAGCCACTTGTTCAAAATAAACATATATGAGTTGAAATATTCATTAATTAGCTAATGAAATGATTTGCACCTATTTATGCAACATTAGAATGAATGGTGTTTTTAAACCAAATAGAAATCAAATATGAAGTCGAATAGAAAATGATAAATGATAAGAACTGTATATATATGTATATGCATATTCATTGAACAGGTTATAGCAAAGGGGCTAGAGAAGAGGAATAAAATTTTGTGCCCGACAAATAGGTACACATTTACTGTTTTGTTTGGGTGATGATTTTATGAGCCTGTTGGCTAGCCGCTTGGCTTTTTCTTTTTTCTTTTTGAGATTAGAAGGACCGGGAAAGCTATTTGCGATTTCCCTATGCTCCCGGTGCAGGGGAGGTTATGGCGAAATTTTCCAAAATTTTAAGGCGTTAGTGAAATATTTGAAATGAAAACGATATAGGAATTTTTGAAGAAACTATATTTATATAAATATATAAATATAAATATAAATAAAATTAAAACGAAACGAAGCCGTGCAGTTCGTATTTTGAAACCGTGATTTCAAACAACCAGTATGGGGAATCCGACCATTGGATTTTCCCGAAGCCACAACCGTCGGGTTCGCCTTGGAATAATCTTTCCAACGGCACCAACCTTGTAAAAATCCAACGGTTGGATTGTCTGGAATGTTTAATTCAAATCTGAAGAAAAACAGCGTCAGAAGCGATTATATTTATATATATATATATATATAAATATAATTATATATTTAATCGAATAACGACGCTGCGGTTCGTATTTTGAAATCGAAACTTCAAACGATTGTACCGGGAGATCCGACCGTCGGAATTTCCCGAAACTGGAACCGTTGGATTCGTTTTGAAAAGACCTTTCTAATGATGTAAATTTTGTGAAGATCCAACGGTTAGATTTTCAGATATGTGTAAATCAAATCTGAAGAAAAACAGCGCCACGGCCGCTTTATGGCCCGAAGCGTCGTTTTGAATAAATAGGCTATTTTAAAATAAATAAAAATAGCGATAAATCATTATAAAATATCATAAACGATATATAATGGAAATAAACTGAATTTGCTCGATTTATGTTGTATTTGATGGTTGAATGTGTTTGGTGTGAAAATTACATTAAAGAACACAATTGGTGTTGTCGAATAATTTAACCATTGAAATAAATTGATTTGAAATTCTAAAAATACGTGAATCATTCGAAAAGGCCGAGTTAACTCTCATTTCAAATAATTGACCGACGATTGAAAGTCGAAGATAAAGACGGTGGTCGAAGACCGGAGATCTTCACCTCGTTTGGATGGTAACCGAGGTCCTGATTGGGAGGCATCCCGAAATATGGATAATGAGTGGTGATCGTCCAGACGTACGTGGTGATCGATGGGTTTGCGAGGTATTTAGTGCCTCCGGTTCCGTTCAGACCCAGAACGGACTTGTAGATGGACTGTGTGTCTGACATAGGATTTATTCTGTGTGGCATGCTAAGATGCAGTGATCAGGGCTTCTGTTGAAAAGCAAAGTCTTGTGGTGATGATCAAAGCACCGCCTGTGTGGCGTAGCTTTGTGTATAACGTGAATTCGCGAGCCTCACACCCCGGTATGAACCAGAAACGGGAGAAAGGACCTCAGGGAGGGCCTACGTTTCCTCATAGCTAAAAGTGGCGTCAGTGGTTTTACACGCCCTGACGAGTTTGACTTATGTGGTTGTTGCTGTTGCGAGGCGCCTCGGTTAGATCGGACGATCCGGGTCCGATGGAGTCACTTGTTGGCTCGCTTATGCCCCAAAAGGAGGCGAAACGTAGTGCTCAGGCATTTTTAATCCACTCCGTGTGGACCGGCCCTGTCGCTCCAAGGGTCGATGCGTTCTGATCCTGAGACTCGGGCTAGGCAGTCTCGAATTCGGTAAGGACTATCTTTTGCCTTGGTTCATGACGGAAATCCAATTTCCAAATACGACATCATGCGGTTTTGATTGTATATATATATGGCGACATGATATATGGTACCCATGCCGTCTATGATTGATAGTTATGATTTGAAATTGTTTTCAAAACATATTAACACTAGCAATAATATCAAATGCCTTTGTTTTATTCGTATCAATCATATTTTGGCCATTATAAGGTAAAACTCTATCCTCCGGTTTGCGTTGCATTGTGTGATGGGAACTGAGTCTTATAACGGCTTCATTTTTATAAAAAGCATAGCGATGTTTAAAAGAAAGATTTGTTTTAAAGCACTGGCAATCCAATGGAGTAAACCCGTTCCACAAAAGTGGCGTGGTCCTGTGATTAGCCAAATTATACATATGTGTTGAATGGATTTCTCATACCAGTCCCATGACTGACTCGTAGTTTGTTTCACTCTCAAACTCGGGTGCCCCTTTTTCTACACGGGCAGCCTTGTATTCAGGTTTAGCCGGTTCTTTCTGGATAGCTGGAGCTGAAGATGGATTCTATCATTTATCTCTTTTTATGCTGTTCAGCTCCTATTGTACATATTTTGTTTATTTCCGCTATAGACATTTATGTATAGTTGAACTGTATTTGTACTAAGTAAGATCCTGTATACTGTGTAACTCTGATGATTACTTTTATCCAGTATATTTTGTTGTTCATTATATGGTGTATTTATTTAATTCTGTTCTGCAATTATCTGTTTCTGTGTTATATTCCAAAGATAACCCTTGTTTCCGTCTGTACGGGATTTCGGGTCGTCTCAACGTGGTATCAGAGCTTTGGTTAAGCTTAGTTCTGGAATATAACATTTGAACAAACTCGTCAGAAATAGAACCAGTAGTTTTCTAGGACGGGTAACTCTATACAGATAGGATCAGCAATATCCTAGTATGAGTAAAGCAGAATGAAATTGCACCTCGATAGACACATTTACACTTGAAGTATATGTTTCTATGTTTGAAAATTTTCTTTTCTGTGACCTGACACTTGTTCTGCTAATTGCAGAAGTACTAGAAAAATGAGTGCCAGAACCAGAAGGAATACAGAACCCGATCTAGAGGCTCTATTCAAGAGATATCGAAATCTGGGTGGAGCACAATTCTCGGGCAATGAATCTATTATTCAAACTCAAGCTTGGATGAGTTCTGTCGAGAGAATCTTTGAGCATATCCAGCTGAGAGATGACCAGAAAAGGTTAGTAGCATCTTGGGCGCTTAAAGAAGAAGCTTTGATCTGGTGGGAAACAATCATCAGAAATAATCCAGAAGGTGATATCACCTGGGACAGATTCAAAGTGATTTTCCTAGAAAGATTTACTCCTCCCGAAGCAACCGAGAGATTATGTGATGAATTTTCTTATCTAATACAAGGTGACATGACAATCCCAGAATATCATAAGAAATTCAACGAACTTGCTCACTTTGCTCCTCATCTGATTCAAAATCCGAAGAGGAAAAATATGAGTTTATTCACGGGCTTCAAAGGAAATACCAGAATAAAGTATTGGGGCATGTGAAGCTTCCTTTCTCAGAAATGATTTATATGGCTTATCAATATGAAGATCTTGATAAGGAAGGTATGCTATAGTACGAAGAGGAAGTCAGCTCTAGTAATAAAATTGAGTCTGAAACTGATTATCCTGAGGCAAGTACAAAGTCTGATGTCAGTAAGATGCCCAGTGCCAAGAGAAAAAGGGCTAAATCTAAAAAGGAACCGGCAGCGACTGCCACATGTTCTAACTGCAATAAACAAGGGCATCTGACCAGGAAGTGCAAAACCTCGAAGAAACAAAAGAAGGGGTCTAAACCCGATAACCAGTTTCGAGAGAATAGAAAGTGCGTTCAATGCCGTCGGACTGGCCATCTTGAAAAGGACTGCAAGCAATTTAAGAAGTCCAAAGCAGCGCAAGTAAATGAAGTGGTAGAAGTGCCTGCATCTTCGTGTGCTCAGGAAAGGTCTGATGTTTTAGAAGGCACGCTCAATGTCAAAAACATTCCAGTTAAAGTACTGTTTGACACAGGCACGTCACGAAGCTTTATTGCAAAGAGTGCAGTCAAGAAATTAGATTTGAATTTGAAGAAGCTCAAAGAGCCAATGACTGTCCGAAATCCAGTTGGAGGTTCCATCAATCTCAGTTGGGTTTGTGCAGTACCCGTCTCTTTTTCTTGCTATAAATTCCCTATTATCTCTGTCGTCATGAATTTTGATGAATTCGATCTTATTTTGGGATTGGATTGGTTAACCAAATATGAAGCAGAGGTTAGATGCGCCGAGAGGGTTGTTAGAGCTAAGATTAAATCAGGGAGTCATATAACCATTCCCTGTGAAGGTCAGAATGCTAATAGAAAAGACTTCTGGGCAGCTTTGAATGTTTCTCCATCCCAAATAGAAAATGTCCCTGAAATCACTGAGAATATTCCGGACCTCATCAAAGACATTCCTGTCGTCAAGAACTATGCGGATGTGTTCGAAGAAGTTGTTCGCTTACCTCCGCAAAGAGAAATAGATTTCAAAATTGCTTTAATTCCCAATGCAAGGCCGGTAGTTCACGCTATTAGAAGAATGTCCTTGAAAGAGAAGGAGGAATTAGACAATCAAACACGACAGCTGGTATGGAAAGGTCTGATCAGGCCTAGTTTCTCCGATTGGGGAGCAGCAGTGGTGTTTGTCCTAAAATCAGACGGTACTCTACGTCTATGTGTGGATTATCGTGATCTGAACAAACAGACAATAAAGAACAAGTATCCATTGCCACGAATAGATGATTTGTTGGATCGATTAAATGGAGCACAAGTATTCTCAAGAATGGACCTAGCTACAGGATTCCATCAACTTCGAATTGCCGAAGAGTGTGTTCCAATGACAGCGTTCAGAGGCCCCGACTTATTCTACGAGTGGTTAGTAATGCCGTTCGGCTTATGTAACGCTCCAGCTTACTTCGTCGATCTAATGAACAGAGTATTCAGAGGGGTTTTGAATAAATTTGTTCTGGTTTTTATTGATGATATTCTAATCTTCTCTAAATCAAAGGCCGAACATGAAAAGCATCTGGATCAGGTTCTAGAAATCCTCAGAAGGAATGTATTAAAAGCCAAATTTTCCAAATGTATCTTCTGGCAAGATGAAGTAAAATTTCTGGGCCACGTTGTATCGAAAGAAGGAACCGCGGTGGATCCAAGTAAAATCACGGCTATTCAAAATTGGAAACAGCCCAGTACCCCCACTGAAGTCCGCAGTTTTCTCGGATTGGCTAGCTATTACCGGAAGTTCGTTAAAAACTTTTCGAAGATATCTGGTCACTTAACGAAGCTTACAAAGAAGCATTCTAAATTCAAATGGACTCAAGAGAGTGAGGAGGCTTTCGAAGAGCTAAAGTTGAGACTAACCACAGCTCCAGTGTTAACCATCATCGATGGCAACCAAGATCTAAAAGTCTGGACTGATGCTTCTAGAGAAGGCCTTGGCGCAGTGTTAATGCAAAGAGGCCAAGTAATTGCTTATGCTAGCCGTCAACTGAAGCCGCACGAGAAAAACTATGTAACTCATGATCTTGAGTTATTGGCTATCATATTCTCTTTGAAAATCTGGAGACATTATCTTCTGGGTGAGAGATTTGAACTGTTTACAGATCACCAGTCGTTAAAGTATCTGTTCACTCAGAAGGACCTGAATTTGAGGCAGCAACGTTGGATGGAGTTTCTTGCAGCATATGACTTTGAAACTATATATACTCCAGGAAAAGCCAATGTCGTGGCCGATGCATTAAGCAGAAAGAATGAAATGATCGCCAGTTTTATTATCACGACTTCATTGCTAGATAAGATATCTGCTCTTCAGGAAAATGATCACTTCATTCAGAAGATCAGAGGGATAATTCAACAAGGCGAACCCTCGAGTTTTCAAGTAGACAATGATGGGATCTTAAGGCTCAAAGGTCGAATCTGTGTCCCTAACATTCCTGAACTTCGAAAAGAAGTACTGGATGAATGCCACAAGTCAAAACTCAGTATCCATCCGGGAGTAAGCAAAATGTATAATGACATCAAACGCACTTTCTGGTGGAAGTCGATGAAAAGGGACATTTCCTTATATGTTAGCCGATGCCCTACTTGCCAGCTAGTCAAAAGTGATCAACAGAAATTGGCTGGATTATTACAACCGCTAGAAGTTCCTGGCTGGAAGTGGGAACATATTTCTTTGGATTTCATTGATGGTCTGCCCAGGACCAGAAAAGGAAATGACAGTATTTGGGTGATCGTAGATCGCTTCACGAAGACCGCCCATTTCATACCTGTCAGATCAAATAGAACTGCTCAGAGTCTGGCGCAGATTTACTTCAGGGAAATAGTTAGACTACATGGAGTGCCGCTCAGTATAGTAAGTGATAGAGATACGATATTCACTAGCAAATTCTGGGAAGCATTTCAAGTCGAGCTGGGAACGAAGTTAAACTTGAGCACCGCTTATCATCCTCAGACAGACGGTCAGACTGAGAGGGTGAATCGCATTTTAGAAGATCTATTGCGGGCTTGTGTTCTAGATTTCGGTGGATCATGGGAAGACCATCTGCACTTGGCTGAATTCTCTTATAACAACAGCTACCAGGCGAGTCTGACAATGTCGCCATTCGAAGCATTGTATGGTAGACCGTGCCGATCTCCTGCTTGTTGGGTCGAGCCTGGAAATAGACTTGTGTTGGGTCCTGATATGATTCGAGAAGCTGCCGACAAAGTCGATTTTATTAAGAAACGATTACTCGCCGCTCAAAGCCGACAAAAGAGCTATGCCGATAGAAGAAGAAGAGATATATCATTTGAAGTTGGCGACTATGTATATTTGAAAGTATCGCCGATGAGAGGAGTTATCCGGTTCAGTAAAACTGGAAAGTTGGCACCCAAATTCATTGGTCCGTTTCCTATTCTGGAACGGATTGGGACTCTTGCTTATAGGGTCAAACTGCCTGACTGGTTGCCTGGAGTGCATGATGTATTTCATATATCTCAACTTCGAAAGCACGTTCATGATCCAGACTTGATCGTGGAAGAAGCAGCTCAGCAGGACATTGAAATTACTCCAGAATTGGCCGTGAGACGTGAGCCGCTAAAGATTATCGGCAAAGAAACCAAAGAGCTGAGGAACAAGAAGGTTCACTTAGTCAAAGTGCAATGGAGTGGAGATCCGCGAGATTGTACTTGGGAAACTGAGGAGAGCATTCAGAAAGCTTATCCTAGATGCCGAGTAGATATCTCTGATTGACTCTGGTGCAAGGTACATTTACCCTACTTTGCATTACCATTTAATTCTCTATTCTATTGCAATTTTCTTCCTATGGATGTGCACTATTTATTCTATACTCTGAATGATTTTTGAAGGAATATAGGATTTGATCAGAATATTTTAGAAAGGTTAAAAACAAATTGGTTGTTGTATTGTGGGATTGTAGGTTTATCAAACCACATTCGACTTTGTTCCTTTTCGAGGACGAAAAGTTTTAAGTGGGGGAGATTGTAACGACCCAGAAAATCTGAACCAATTTAAAATTTTTAAATTGGCTAAAATAATGTATTTTAAATATTTAAAATAAATATTTTAAATAATGGCGATGAAAACTGAGTTTGAATCAACAATTGAAAACAAATATAATTAATTATAATTATAAACAAGGCCTAAAACGGCGTGGCAGTTTCAAAAGTTGAGTTCAAACTTTGTCGGACTGTACCGAGTGAAAAACAATCTGGATTTTAGTGAAACCAAAAACATTAGGATCTAATTGGTAATATATTTCTAACTAATCCGACCAATCGAAATTTGATAGCGGGAATCAAAAGATATGTCCAGTTGAAAATTCTGAATAGTCGCTATGGAATTCAGGCCCTTAAAAATGGACATTTTGCAAATGACCTCGGATTTCGACGAAACCACTTTTGTTGGATCCGCAGTGTCAAGTTATTGCAAGGTTTCAAATTTCATAATTTTTCGAATCAATATGTGAGCGTGGCAAGGGAAAACGCGTTTGACCAGTTTTAGTTGATTTTAATCGACTGGAAATTGACCATTTTTCAAACGGTCTCAGAATTCGACGAAACTAGTTTTGTTAGGACCGTATCGTCAATACGAAGCTAGAAAATATTTTTCTGGAATTTTTCTAGTTAGTATGTGACCCCGGTAATTTAAAATGTACGTTTAAAATTCAATATAGTGATTTAAATGTAAATTCAACGGGAACTGATTGTAACGATCAAATCAGCTTGCGATGCATATCCCATTGTGTTCGGAATAGGGGTATTATGCTAGGGGCGACAGTCGTTGGGTTTGGTTTGGAGATCGGATATAAAGTCAACTGTAGGGATAATTAAATTAAATAAAATATAATAAAAAAATATAATAAAAATATATTTATATACACTACTTTTCACTTACACCCCCCCCAGAGCATTTCCTCCTTTCTCAAACCCGATACCCAGATCATTTCCTCCGATCGAAGGAAAAGGCGGCTCGCCAAATCGAGATGGCGGCCAACGCCATCACCATCGACCCTCCCTCCGGTCGGCCTACCGTCCTCCTTCACGACATCGACCCTTCCTCCACTGCTCAACCTGAACCCGCTCCTCTCGAAACTCTAATCGACCGAGCACCTGAAGCCACGTGAGTTCAACCGCCACATTCCCCTTTCGCTCCACCTCGCGACATCAATAACCCCTTCGATCGAAGACCCAGTCACCCCGTCAGCCTCCTCCTCGATTAGGCACGGTACATTGAACGTGAACCATAAAGCGACGATGAGGGTTTGATGTTGCGGCTTGGAAGCTATATGATGTAGAGGCAGAAAATTTACAGTAAGCATATTTCATCTTCTTTCTTTTCTATTTTAAAAATAAATAACCTTGGTTTATTTCTCAGATTTTAATGAGAAAGAGCTTTAATAAAAATGGGTTTTATCTAATTTTATTTTGAAATAGAATAGCTATATAAATTTGATTTTTAAAGCGTTAAAGATAGGATTTTTAAAGTGTTAAAAACAGAATCTTTAAAGCTTTAAAATTTGGATTTTTATTGTAAGAAGAGCATAAAAAAAATATGATTTTTATATAAGAGAATATAAAAATATTATCTTTATATATGTAGTGAAATAAAAATCTGATTTTTATTATATATACGTTAAAATAAAAATGTGATTTTCATGGCGAAATAATAAAAATATGATCTTTATATATTGAATAGCGAAGTCAAAATTCGATTTTTATATATTGAATAGCGAAGTTAAAAATTCGATTTTTATATATTGAATAGCATAATAAAAATTCGATTTTTATAAATTGAATAGCGAAGCCAAAATTCGATTTTTATATATTGAATAGCGAAGTCAAAATTCGATTTTTATATATTGAATAGCATAATAAAAATTCGATTTTTATATATTGAATAACATAGTAAAAATTCGATTTTTACATATGTAGAGAATACGGGCAACGAAGCGACAAAAGGCGAGATTGGCGAAGATTTCTAAAGGAAGAGTCGTGGTATTGGATAGCTATTGGTGAGAATTTCTCGCTCTTCAATTTCTTTTTCTATATATATATGTGTTGAAGTAAAAGTGAATTGCTATATATTAATATATATATATATATATATATATACGCCCCTCGTCCACAAACCATGGACGATATTTATTGGTTGAAATTGTTGTGAAAATTGATTGATAACGAATGATTGTTTGGGATTGTTTGTGGTTGATATTGATTGATTGTGGTTGAAAAATACCCGTTTGTGGTTGAGAAATATTTGATTGAAACCACATAGGATTAGTTTGTGGAAATGAAATAAATATATACATGCCGCCTGCGTGCGAACTAGATGCATGAAACCCATTGTCAAAAACCGCGAGGTTTTAAGGTAGAGCGAGGAGCCGTACTAGGGACGGTCCCGGTTTTAACTACCCTGCCGTTATGCTGCCGAAATTTTGAATAATATTCGTGTGTTTGAATTATTTTCATATGCTTAAACTATATTTATTCATTGAATAGAAAACATTCATGTGTTGAATTGATATTCATTCGTTGATTAGAAATTCATGTGTTGAATGGTATTCATATTTTGAAATAAATTGTTTGATAATAAAAATCACATTTTTATCTATATATAGAAACTATAGAAAACATTCATGTGTTGAATTGATATTCATTCGTTGATTAGAAATTCATGTGTTGAATGGTATTCATATTTTGAAATAAATTGTTTGATAATAAAAATCACATTTTTATCTATATATAGAAACTATAGAAAACATTCATGTGTTGAATTGATATTCATTCGTTGATTAGAAATTCATGTGTTGAATGGTATTCATATTTTGAAATAAATTGTTTGATAATAAAAATCACATTTTTATCTATATATAGAAACTATAGAAAACATTCATGTGTTGAATTGATATTCATTTGTTGATTAGAAATTCATGTGTTGAATGGTATTCATATTTTGAAATAAATTGTTTGATAATAAAAATCACATTTTTATCTATATATAGAAACTATAGAAAACATTCATGTGTTGAATTGATATTCATTCGTTGATTAGAAATTCATGTGTTGAATGGTATTCATATTTTGAAATAAATTGTTTGATAATAAAAATCACATTTTTATCTATATATAGAAACTATTGAAAACATTCATGTGTTGAATTGATATTCATTCGTTGATTAGAAATTCATGTGTTGAATGGTATTCATATTTTGAAATAAATTGTTTGATAATAAAAATCACATTTTTATCTATATATAGAAACTATAGAAAACATTCATGTGTTGAATTGATATTCATTCGTTGATTAGAAATTCATGTGTTGGATGGTATTCATATTTTGAAATAAATTGTTTGATAATAAAAATCACCTTTTATCGACTATATGAACTGTGTAAAATAATCTCGTTTTAAAAGAAATTGTTTTATGATAAAAATCCTATTTTTGTCACCTATATGAACTATATAGAAAAAAAATAGTGTTTTGAAATGAATTGTTTTACAATAAAAATCACATTTTTATTGTTTGCATAAATCGTTGAAATGTGAAGTGTTAAAAATAGCCACTTGTTCAGAATAAACATATATGAGTTGAAATATTCATTAGTTAGCTAATGAAATGATTTGCACCTATTTATGTAACATTAGAATGAATGGTGTTTTTAAACCAAATAGAAATCAAATATGAAGTCGAATAGAAAATGATAAATGATAAGAACTGTATATATATGTATATGCATATTCATTGAACAGGTTATAGCAAAGGGGCTAGAGAAGAGGAATAAAATTTTGTGCCCGACAAATAGGTACACATTTACTGTTTTGTTTGGGTGATGATTTTATGAGCCTGTTGGATTTTTCTTTTTTCTTTTTGAGATTAGAAGGACCGGGAAAGCTATTTGCGATTTCCCTATGCTCCCGGTGGAGGGGAGGTTATGGCGAAATTTTCCAAAATTTTAAGGCGTTAGTGAAATATTTGAAATGAAAACGATATAGGAATTTTTGAAGAAACTATATTTATATAAATATATAAATATAAATAAAATTAAAAAAAAACGAAGCCGTGCAGTTCGTATTTTGAAACCGTGATTTCAAACAACTAGTACGGGGAATCCGACCATTGGATTTTCCCGAAGCCACAACCGTCGGGTTCGCCTTGGAATAATCTTTCCAACAGCACCAACCTTGTAAAAATCCAACGGTTGGATTGTCTGGAAAGTTTAATTCAAATCTGAAGAAAAACAGCGCCAGAAGCGATTATATTTATATATATATATAATTATATATTTAATCGAATAACGACGCTGCAGTTCGTATTTTGAAATCGAAACTTCAAACGATTGTACCGGGAGATCCGACCGTCGGAATTTCCCGAAACTGGAACCGTTGGATTCGTTTTGAAAAGACCTTTCTAATGATGTAAATTTTGTGAAGATCCAACGGTTAGATTTTTAGATATGTGTAAATCAAATCTGAAGAAAAACAGCGCCACGACCGCTTTATGGCCCGAAGCGTCGTTTTGAATAAATAGGCTATTTTAAAATAAATAAAAATAGCGATAAATCATTATAAATATCATAAACGATATGGAATGGAAATAAACTGAATTTGCTCGATTTATGTTGTATTTGATGGTTGAATGTGTTTGGTGTGAAAATTACATTAAAGAACACAATTGGTGTTGTCGAATAATTTAACCATTGAAATAAATTGATTTGAAATTCTAAAAATACGTGAATCATTTGAAAAGGCCGAGTTAACTCTCATTTCAAATAATTGACCGACGATTGAAAGTCGAAGATAAAGACGGTGGTCGAAGACCGGAGATCTTCACCTCGTTTGGATGGTAACCGAGGTCTTGATTGGGAGGCATCCCGAAATATGGATAATGAGTGGTGATCGTCCAGACGTACGTGGTGATCGATGGGTTTGCGAGGTATTTAGTGCCTCCGGTTCCGTTCAGACCCAGAACGGACTTGTAGATGGACTATGTGTCTGACATAGGATTTATTCTGTGTGGCATGCTAAGATGCAGTGATCAGGGCTTCTGTTGAAAAGCAAAGTCTTGTGGTGATGATCAAAGCACCGCCTGTGTGGCGTAGCTTTGTGTATAACGTGAATTCGCGAGCCTCACACCCCGGTATGAACCAGAAACGGGAGAAAGGACCTCAGGGAGGGCCTACGTTTCCTCCTAGCTAAAAGTTACGTCAGTGGTTTTACACGCCCTGACGAGTTTGACTTATGTGGTTGTTGCTGTTGCGAGGCGCCTCGGTTGGATCGGACGATCCGCGTCCGATGGAGTCACTTGTTGGCTCGCTTACGCCCCAAAGGGCGGCGAAACGTAGTGCTCAGGCATTTTTAATCCACTCCGTGTGGACCGGCCCTGTCGCTCCAAGGGTCGATGCGTTCTGATCCTGAGACTCGGGCTAGGCAGTCTCGAATTCGGTAAGGACTATCTTTTGCCTTGGTTCATGACGGAAATCCAATTTCCAAATATGACATCGTGCGGTTTTGATTGTATATATATATGGCGACATGATATATGGTACCCATGCCGTCTATGATTGATAGTTATGATTTGAAATTGTTTTCAAAACATATTAACACTAGCAATAATATCAAATGCCTTTGTTTTATTCGTATCAATCATATTTTGGCCATTATAAGGTAAAACTCTATCCTCCGGTTTGCGTTGCATTGTGTGATGGGAACTGAGTCTTATAACGGCTTCATTTTTATAAAAAGCATAGCGATGTTTAAAAGAAAGATTTGTTTTAAAGCACTGGCAATCCAATGGAGTAAACCCATTCCACGAAAGTGGCGTGGTCCTGTGATTAGCCAAATTATACATATGTGTTGAATGGATTTCTCATACCAGTCCCATGACTGACTCATAGTTTGTTTCACTCTCAAACTCGGGTGCCCCTTTTTCTACACGGGCAGCCTTGTATTCAGGTTTAGCCTGTTCTTTCTGGATAGCTGGAGCTGAAGATGGATTCTATCATTTATCTCTTTTTATGCTGTTCAGCTCCTATTGCACATATTTTGTTTATTTCCGCTGTAGACATTTATGTATAGTTGAACTGTATTTGTACTAAGTAAGATCCTGTATATTGTGTAACTCTGATGATTACTTTTATCCAGTATATTTTGTTGTTCATTATATGGTGTATTTATTTAATTCTGTTCTGCAATTATCTGTTTCTGTGTTATATTCCAAAGATAACCCTTGTTTCCGTCTGTACGGGATTTCGGGTCGTCTCACTTGCGGTTTTTGACAATGGGGAATTATGCATCTAGTTCACACGCAGGCGGCATGTATATATTTTTCATTTCCACAAACTAATCCTATGTGGTTTCAACCAAATATTTCTCAACCACAAATGGGTATTTTTCAACCACAATCAATCAATATCAACCACAAACAATTCCAATCAACCATTCGCTATCAATCAATTTTTCACACCAATCACAACCAATAAATATTGTCCATGGTTTGTGGACGAGGGGCGTATATATACATATACATATATATATATATATATAGCATTTCACTTCTATTTCAACACATATATAATTTTTACAACGCATATACAACTTATATATCGAACGTACAACTTATACAACGCTTATACAAGAGGTGTACAACGCTTATATAACTCATACATCGACTATATAATTTATACATCGTCGTTTTCCATATTGTTTATAAATTAGAAATCTCACATTGGTTTCCACTCCACCAAAAATAGCAGAAGGCTCAGAAAAATATGCGGTTTCTTCTAAAATGTAGAAGACGTCCACACGAGTCCACTATCTCTTGTTTCACTAAATTTCGATAACACAGCAAAAAGATATGATTTTTCAAAGTTTGCAACGGTTTAAAGGTGTTGAAACTGTTGAAAATAAATCTGGCCGAACCTTTCAGAAATCGTTCAAAACTAGGTTTTAAAAATTCATGAAATCCATAGCACTTCATCCCGATCAGGTTGCGTGACGTCGAAGAGGGTGGAAAGGGCTTCACGACGCCAGGGGTTTCGTTGAACTCGAACTGGCGAGGAGGGGGTGTCGGCGGCGGGAAGTTCGGATCTTCCTGGGCTCGTTTCTCGAGGCACAGCGCACGGTGGAGGTCGAGGGTGGTATCGATTTGAAGGCCTTGAGGAGTACTACAAAAACCTTAACTGGAGTGGGGGCTAAAGGTGAACGGATTCGCCAGAAAATGGAAGGGAAGGGAGGAAAGTCGGTCGTCGTCGATCGCGAGGGCTTCAGGTTTTTTTTTTGATTTTATTTTTATTTTTAAATTGTGAAGAAATAATTCTATCGGCCGATGGTTTTAAAAAGGGGTTATCTGACACGACCTCCAATCCAAACCCAACTCCTGTCGTCCCTAGCGTTTTACCCCCATTCTGAACACAATGGGATATGTCTCGTAGGCCCATTCGACTGTTTCAGTCAGTTTTCATTCCATTTAAAATATATAACATTCAATATTCGATTTGAACGTACATTTCAATTTGCCAGGGCCACAAACTGATTCGAAAAATTCCAGAAAAATAAATCTGTATGTATTGACGATACGGTCCCAACAAAACTAGTTTCGTCGAATTCTGAGATCGTTTGCAAATAGGCCTATTTCTGGTCGATCCAATTTAACTGTAATTGACCAAAACACGTTTTCCTTTGCCACGCTCACATACTAGCTTCAAAAATTATGAAATTTGAAACCTAGCAATAACTTCTCATCGCGGATCCAACAAAAGTGGTTTCGTCGAATTCCGAGGTCGTTTGCAAAATGGCCAATTTCACGGGCTATATAAATTCCATAGCGACCTTTCTGAAAATTCATTTGGCCATAACTTTTGCTTTCCGCTATGAAACTTCGATTTTTCAGATTCGTTAGAAAGGTATTCACTAACAGATTTAAATAATTTTGGTTTCACTCAAATCCGTTTTGTTTTGCACCCGGTACAGTCAGTCAAAGTTTGAATTCAAATTTTGAAACTACCGCGCCATTTCAGGCCTTGTTTATAATTAGAATTAATTATATTCATTTTCAAACGTCGATTCAAACTCACTTTTCATTGCTATTATTTAAAATATTTATTTTAAATATTTAAAATCCACTAGTTTAGCCAATTTAAAATTTTTAAATTGGTTCAGATTTTCCGGGTCGTTACAATCTCCCACACTTAAAACTTTTCGTCCCCGAAAAGGAACAAAGTCGAAAGTGGTTTGATTATTCAACTCCACGTTCGATCTGGCTTCCATTCTCCAAATTTTCAGTTTATGAGAATTTTCAAATTCTTCAAAAATTTGGCTAACACCCGGAATTTTCGAATTTTTTTGCCATAACCTTCTTTGTACGGGGAGAGGTTTGGAAATTTATTGGGCCGTATTAGGTACCCAATAAATCCTAATAAGCATACACATATTTATAGTGATATATCCTGGTGTTTACAGGGGAGCGTGTATTGATAATAACTCCAGAGAATAAATTCTCGTCACCCTATCAAAGCTTGAGGGAGTGTGTATTTTAAATGCTCCAGAGGATAAATCCTCGTCACCTCGTCCCGTGTGGGAAATAAATAGTCCATGTGTCGTATCTAATAACTAGAGAGACGTGATTATTGTCAATTCCAGACCCGTGTTGGGTTTTTATTAATCTGGCAATTTTATCGTTACAATTTAAATAGTCCATATCAGTCATCAGTTCAACCTGTAAAATATAGTCATCGCCATACAAGCCTCTCGCTCGTATGGTAAATCTTCCACCTCGTCACACAAGCTCCAAATGCTTATGTGGTATATGATGAAGTATGCCTATCTACAGAAGTATGCCATGTAATGTAGTTCAAAATTAATTGTTACTATCCTATGGCGATGTTTATTATTTCACACAGAATAACCAGCACTCCGCATCCAATGGCATTCACAGGAGTTGATATAATAATATTTCGCATCCAACTCATTAAGGTTTACCTATTTGTCGGGCATGCAAATAAATTCTTTACTCAACAGCTATCCATTTACCTATTCAAACATATATAATGCACATGTATATATTTCTATCTATTTTTAAATCATTTCAATGTGTGAGTTAATCGAATAAATCCTACCATTCATTCTCTTATTAATTAAATTAACTATCGTTTCAATAATTTAATTAATCTAATTTACTATCACACAACACAAACAACAATCAAATTATTTTTAACTTTTCAAAAACATACTAATCAATTTCTATACTCTTTTAAAATCATTCAGACTATAGAATAAAAAGTGCCCATCCATAGAAAGAAAATAACAACAGAGTAGAGAACTAATTGGTAATGCAAAGTATGGTAAATGTACCTTGCACCGGAGTCAATCAGAGATATCTACTCGGCATCTAGGATAGGCTTTCTGAATTCTCTCCTCAGTTTCTCAAGTACAATCTCGCGGATCTCCACTCCATTGCACTTTGACTAAGTGAACCTTCTTATTACTCAGTTCTTTGGTCCCTTTGCCGATGATCTTTAGCGGCTCTCTTCTCACAGCTAATTCTGGAGTAATTTCAATATCCTGTTGAGCTGCTTCTTCCACGATCAAGTCTGGATCATGAACGTGCTTTCGAAGTTGAGATATATGAAATACATCATGAACTCCAGGCAACCAATCAGGCAGTTTAACCCTATAAGTGAGAGTTCCGATCTGTTCCAGAATAGGAAACGGGCCAATGAATTTGGGTGCCAACTTCCCAGTTTTACCGAACCGGATAACTCCTCTCATCGGCGATACTTTCAAATACACATAGTCGCCAACCGCAAATGATATATCTCTTCTTCTCCTATCGGCATAGCTCTTTTGTCGGCTTTGAGCAGCGAGTAATCGTTTCTTGATAAAATCGACTTTGTCGGCAGCTTCTCGGATCATATCAGGCCCTAACACGAGTCTATTACCGGGTTTGACCCAACAAGCCGAAGATCGGCACGGTTTACCATATAATGCTTCGAATGGCGACATTGTCAGGCTCGCCTGGTAGCTGTTATTATATGAGAATTCAGCCAAATGTAGATGGTCTTCCCATGATCCACCGAAGTCTAGAACAAAGCCCGCAATAGATCTTCTAAAATACGATTCACCCTCTCAGTCTGACCGTCTGTCTGAGGATGATAAGTGGAGCTCAAGTTCAACTTCGTTCCCAGCTCGACTTGAAATGCCTCCCAGAATTTGCTAGTGAATATTGTGTCTCTATCACTGACTATACTGAGCGGCACTCCATGTAGTCTAACTATTTCCTTGAAATATATCTGCGCCAGACTCTGAGCAGTTCTGTTTGATCTGACAGGTATGAAATGGGTGGTCTTCGTGAAGCGATCTACGATCACCCAAATACTGTCATTCCCTTTTCTGGTTCTGGGCAGACCATCAATGAAATCCATAGAAATATGTTCCCACTTCCAACCAGGAACGTCTAGCGGTTGTAACAATCCAGCCAGTTTCTGTTGGTCGCTCTTGACTAGCTGGCAAGTAGGGCATCGGCTAACATATATTGAAACGTCCCTTTTCATAGTCTTCCACCAGAATGTTCGCTTGAGATCGTTGTACATTTTGGCTACACCAGGATGGATACTCAGCTTGGACTTGTGACACTCGTCTAACACTTCCCTTTTGAGCTCGGGGATGCCAGGAACACAAATCCTTCCTTTCAATCTCAGGATTCCGCCGTCATCTATTTGAAAACACGAGGGTTCGCCTTTCTGAATCCTTTTGATTATATCCTTAGTAAAGTTATCCTCCTTCTGAAGAATAGATATTTTGTCAATCAAGGAAGTCGTAATAATAAAGCTGGCGATCATTACATTCTTTCGGCTCAGTGCATCGGCCACGACATTGGCTTTCCCTGGAGTGTATAGAATCTCAAAATCATATGCTGCAAGGAACTCTAGCCAACGTTGCTGCATTAGATTCAAGTCCTTCTGGGTGAACAGATACTTCAACGACTGGTGATCTGTAAACAGTTCGAATTTCTCACCCAAAAGGTAGTGCCTCCAGATTTTCAAGGTGAATACGATGGCTAACAGCTCCAGATCACGAGTCACATAATTCTTCTCATGTGGTTTTAGCTGACGGCTAGCATACGCAATCACTTGACCTCGTTGCATTAACACTGCTCCAAGGCCTTCTCTAGAAGCGTCAGTCCAGACTTTCAAATGCTCATTGCCGTCTATTATTGTTAACACTGGAGCAGTTGTCAGTTTTAATTTCATCTCCTGGAAGCTTCCTCACATACCGGAGTCCAATTGAATCTCGAATGTTTCTTCGTCAGTTTCGTTAAAGAATTAGATGTCTTCGCGAAATCCTTAATGAATTTCCGATAATAACTGGCTAACCCGAGAAAACTTCTAACTTCTGTTGGCGTACGAGGTTGCTTCCAATTCTGAATAGCAGTGATTTTACTAGGACCCACTACAATTCCTTCTTTTGACACTACGTGGCCAAGAAATTTGACTTCTTCTTGCCAGAATATACATTTGGAAAACTTTGCTTTCAATACTTTCCTTCTGAGGATTTCTAACACTTGTTCCAAATGTTTTTCGTGCTCGCTTTCTGACTTAGAGAAGATAAGGATATCATCAATGAAAACCAGAACAAATTTATTCAATACTCCTCTGAATACTCTGTTCATTAGATCGACGAAATAGGCTGGAGCGTTACATAAGCCGAATGGCATTACTAACCACTCATAGAATAGGTCTGGACCTCTGAATGCTGTCAAAGGAACACACTCCTCGGCGATACGAAGTTGATGGAAACCTGTAGCTAGGTCCATTCGTGAAAATACTTGTGCGCCATTTAATCGATCCAACAAATCATCAATCCGCGGCAATGGATATTTGTTCTTTGTTGTCTGCTTGTTTAAATCACGATAATCCACACATAGCCATAGAGTACCGTCTGATTTTGGGACAAACACTACTACTGCTCGCCAATCTGAGAAACTAGGCCTGATTAGACCCTTCCATACGAGCTGCCGTGTTTGATTGTCAAGTTCTTCTTTCTCCTTCAAGGACATTCTTCGAATAGCGTGAACTACCGGCCTTGCATTCGGAATTAAAGCAATTTTGAATTCAATCTCTCTTTGCGGAGGTAAGCGAACAACTTCCTTGAACACATCCGCATAGTTCTTGACGACAGGAATATCTTTCACTAGGTCAGGAATATTCTCTGTGATTTCAGGGATATTTTCTATTTGGGCTGGAGAAACATCGAGAGCTGCCTAGAAGTCTTTTCTATTAGCATTTTGACGTTCACAGGGAATGGTTATACAATCACCTGATTTAATCTTTGCCTTTACCACTCTGTCGGCGCATTTAACTTCAGCTTCATATTTGGTCAACCAGTCTAACCCCAAGATAAGATCAAACTCTTTAAAATTCATGACAACCGCGATGGTAGGAAACCGATAACAAGAAAAAGAAACCGGCACTTCACAAACCCAACTGAGATCAATGGAGCCCCCAACTGGATTCTGGACAGTCATTGGTTCCTTGAGCTTCTTCAAATTCAAATCCAGCTTCTTAGCTGCATTTTTGGCAATGAAGCTTCGTGACGCACATGTGTCAAACAATACTCTAACTGGAATATCTTTGACAGTAAGCATGCCTTCCAAAACATCTGGCCTTTCCTGAGCAGACGAAGATGCAGGCACTTCAGCTATTTCATTTACCTGAGCTTCTTTGGTTGTTTTTACCAGCCGGCACTCTTGTTTTACATGACCAAACCGATGGCATTGATTGCACCTTTTCTCCCCTTGAAAATTCTTCTTGGATTGGAGCCCATCTTTTAATCGCTTCTTCAAGGGTCCGCATTTTATCGACAAATGCCCTTTCTGATGGCAGTTACTTCATACGGCGGTCGTTACGGGTTCTTTCTCGGATCTGGCCCTTTTCTGATTTACTTTGGGCTTCCTACTCACCTCAAACACTGTACTGGTCTTAGGACGATCAGTTTCAGACTCCACTTTGTTACTCGAGCTGACTTCCTCTTCATCGCGCAACATACCTTTCTTATGGAGATCTTCATATTGATAAGCCATATAAATCATTTCTGAAAAAGGGAGCTTCACATTCCTCATCAAACTATTCTGATATCTCCTTTGCAGGCCATGAATAAATCTCAGATTCTTCCTCTTTGGATCTTGAATCAGATGAGGAGCAAAGTGAGAAAGCTCGTTGAATTTCTTATGATATTCGGGAATGGTCATATCTCCTTGTATCAGATAAGAGAATTCATCACATAATCTCTCAGTCGCTTCGGGAGGAGTAAATCTTTCTAGGAAAATCTCTTTGAATCTGTCCCAGGTGATATCACCCTCTGGATTATCGTTGATGATTGTTTCCCACCAGATTAAAGCTTCTTCTTTGAGCGCCCAAGATGCTACTAATCTTTTCTGATCATCTCTCAACTGGATACGCTCAAAAATTCTTTCTACAGAACTCACCCAAGCTTGAGTCTGAATTATGGATTCATTGCCCGAGAACTGTGCTCCGTTCAGATTTCGATATCTCTTTAATAGAGCCTCTAGATCGGGTTCTACATTTCTCCTGTTTCTGACACTCATTTTTCTAGTACTTCTACAAATGGCAGATCAAGTGTCAGGTCACAGAAAAGATAATTTAAAATATAGAAACACATACTTCAAATGTAAATGTGTCTATCGAGGTGTAATTTCATTCTGCTTTACTCATACTAGGATATTACTGATCCTATCTGTAATGAGTTGCCCATCCTAGAACACTACTGGTTCTATTTCTGACGAGTTCGTTAATATGTTATATTCCGGAACTAAGCTTAACCAAAGCTCTGATACCAAATTTGACGACCCCAAACCCCGTACTGACGGTGGCAAGGGTAATCCTTGGAATATAACACAGAAACAGATAATAGCAGAATAGAATTAAATAAATACACCAGATAATGCACAATAGAATATACTGGATAAGAGTAATCATCAGTGTTACACAGTATACAGGATCTTACTTAGTACAAATACAGTTCAACAATAAATATATGTCTACAACGGAAAACAAACATAATGTCCAATAGGAACTGAACAACATAAAAAGAGATAAATAATAGAATCCATCTTCAGCTCTAGCTATCCGGATAAAGCCTGCTAAACCTGAATACAAGGCTGCCCATGTAGAAAAAGGAGCACCCAAGTTTGAAAGTGAAACAAACTACGAGTCAGTCATGGGACTGGTATGAGAAATCTACTCAACACATTTCAAATATGGCTAATCACAGGACCACGCCACTTTCATGGAACGGGTTTACTCCATTGGATTGCCAGTGCTTTAAAAACAAATCTTTCTTTTAAACATCGCAATGCTTTTTATAAAAATGAGGCCATTATAAGACTCAGTTCCCATCACACAATGCAACGCAAACCGGAGGATAGAGTTTTTACCTTATAATGGCCAAAATATGCTTGATACGAATAAAACAAAAGCATTTGATATTATTACAAGTGTTTGTATATTTCAAAAGCAATTTCAAATCATAAGTATCAATCATAGACGACATTAATGCCCCATACCACTATGTCGCCATATATAGATGTACAATCAAAACCGCACGATGTCGTATTTGGAAATTGGATTTCCGTCCTGAACCAAGGCAAAAGATAGTCCTTACCGAATTCGAGACGCTCTAGCCCATGTCTCAGGCACAGCCGCAACCGTACCTTGGATCGTCAGGGCCGGTCCACACGAAGTGGATTATAATGCCTGAACAATGCGTTTCTCCGCCCTATGGGGCGTCAACGAGCCAACGAATGACTCCATCGGACCTGGATCGTCCGATCTAACCGAGGCGCCTCGCAACAGTAACAACCACATAAGTCAAACTCGTTAGGGCATGTAAAACCACTGACGCCACTTCTAGCTAGAAAGAAAACGCAGGCCCCCCTGAGGTCCTTTCTCCCATTTCTGTTTCATACCGGGGTGTGAGGTTCGCGAATTCACGTTATACACAAAGCTACGCCACACAAGCGGTGTTTTGATCATCACCACAAGACTTTGCTTTTTAACAGAAGCCCTGGTCACTGCATCTTAGCATGCCACACAGACAATTCACACCGTGCAACTGATGGTTATCAATCACACAGAATAAACTCCAATGTCAGACACACTGTCCATTTGCAAGTCCGTTCTGGGTCTGAACGAAACCGGAGGCACTATATACCTCACAAACCCATCGATCACCACGTACGTCTGGACGATCACCACTCATTATCCATATTTCGGGATGCCTCCCAATCAGGACCTCGGTTACCATCAAAACGAGGTGAAGATCTCCGGTCTTCGACCACCGTCTTTATCTTCGATTTCTTATCGTCGATTCAGTTATTCAGAATGGGATAAACCCGGTCTTTCTGAGCAACTCGCGTATATGGTAAACAAGTGCAACACAAATACACATACGCATCATTTCAATTCATTAGTCGCTAATTGTCAATCAGTAAGAGAACGATTTCCCAAATATTAACCCTGAAGGCCGAAACCAACATCAGATCAATACCCAAGAAACCATTCGACCTAGCCAACCTTCAGTTAGTTTCTAAATTTCACATCCATATCATTTATAATATTTTATAACGATTTATCGCTATTTTTATTTATTTTAAAATAGCCAGTTTATTCAAAACGACGCTTCGGGCCATAACGCGGCCGTGGCGCTGTTTTTCTTCAGATTTGATTTACACATATCTGAAAATCTAACCGTTGGATCCTCACAAAATTTACATCATTAGAAAGTTCTTTTCAAAACGAATCCAACGGTTCCAGTTTCGGGAAA
Source organism: Allium sativum (assembly GCA_030737875.1). Taxonomy (NCBI): domain Eukaryota; kingdom Viridiplantae; phylum Streptophyta; class Magnoliopsida; order Asparagales; family Amaryllidaceae; genus Allium; species Allium sativum. The sequence goes on along the minus strand of CM060916.1, from coordinate 340,569,023 downwards.
ATCCAACGGTCGGATCTCCCGGTACAATCGTTTGAAGTTTCGATTTCAAAATACGAACTACAGCGTCGTTATTCGATTAAATATAATTATATTTAGATATATGTATATAATCGATTCTGGCGCTGTTTTTCTTCAGAATTGAATTAAACATTCCAGACAATCCAACCGTTGGATTTTAACAAAGTTGGTGCCGTTGGAAAGATATTTCCAAAGCGAACCCAACGGTTGCGATTTCAGGAAAATCCGATGGTCGGATCTCCCGGTACAATCGTTTGAAGTTTTGGTTTCAAAATACGAACTGCAGCGTCGTTATTCGATATATTTTAATTCTATTTATATATATATCGATTCTTCGATTTCAAAGCTATATTCTTTTCATACATTTGATAAAAATGATATTTTTATCTATTGTCTTCTATTTCAACACTTCACTATATTTAACAATTCATGTACATAATAAAAATGTGATTTTTATTGTAAAACAATTCATTTCAAAACACTATTATTTTATATAGTTCATATAGGTAATAAAAATAGGATTTTTATTATAAAACAATTTCTTTCAAAATAAGATTATTTTATATAGTTCATATAGATGATAAAAATGTGATTTTTATTATAAAACAATTTATTTCAAAATATGAATACCATTCAACACATGAATTTCAATTCAACGAATGAATATCGATTCAACACATGAAGGTTTTCTATAGTTTATATATATAGATAAAAATGTGATTTTTATATTTAAAACATGAACACCATTCAACACATGAATTTCAATTCAACGAATGAATATCGATTCAACACATGAAGGTTTTCTATAGGTTATATACATAGATAAAAATGTGATTTTTATATTTAAAACACGAATACCATTCAACACATGAATTTCTATCCAACGAATGAATATCGACTCAACACATGAAGGCTTTCTATTCAACGAATAAATATAGTTTCAACAAATGAAAATAATTCAAACACATGAATATTATTCAAAATTTCGGCAGCATAATGGCAGGGTAGTTAAAACCGGGACCGTCCCTAGTATGGCTCCCCGCTCTACCTTCAAACCTCGCGGTTTTTGACAATGGGGAATCATGCATCTAGTTCGCGCGCAGGCGGCATGTATATATTTTTCATTTCCACAAACTAATCCTATGTGGTTTCAACCAAATATTTCTCAACCACAAATGGGTATTTTTCAACCACAATCAATCAATATCAACCACAAACAATTCCAATCAACCATTCGCTATCAATCAATTTTTCACACCAATCACAACCAATAAATATCGTCCATGGTTTGTGGACGAGGGGCGTATATATATATATATATATATATATATATATATATATATATATATATATATATATATATATATATAGCATTTCACTTCTATTTCAACACATATATAATTTTTACAACGCATATACCACTTATATATCGAACGTACAACTTATACAACTCTTATACAAGAGGTGTACAACGCTTATATAACTCATACATCGACTATATAATTTATACATCGTCTTTTTCCATATCGTTTATAAATTAGAAATCTCACATTGGGTTCCACTCCACCAAAAATAGCAGAAGGCTCAGAAAAATATGCGGTCTCTTCTAAAATGTAGAAGACGTCCACACGAGTCCACTATCTCTTGTTTCACTGAATTTCGATAACACAGCAAAAAGATATGATTTTTCAAAGTTTGCAACGGTTTAAAGGTGTAGAAACTGTTGAAAATAAATATGGCCGTACCTTTCAGAAATCGTTCAAAACTAGGTTTTAAAAATTCATGAAATCCGTAGCACTTCGTCCCGGTCAGGTTGCGTGACGTCGAAGAGGGTGGAAAGGGCTTCGTAACGCCAGGGGTTTCGTTGAACTCGAACTGGCGAGGAGGGGGTGTCGGCGGGGGGAAGTTCGGATCTTCCTGGGCTCGTTTCTCGAGGCACATCACACGGTGGAGGTCGAGGGTGGTATGGATTTGAAGGCCTTTGAGGAGTACTACAAAAACCTTAACTGGAGTTGGGGCTAAAAGTGAACGGATTCGCCAGAAAATGCAAGGGAAGGGAGGAAAGTCGGCCGTCGTCGATCGCGAGGGCTTCAGGGGTTTTTTTGATTTTATTTTTATTTTTAAATTATGAAGAAATAATTCTATCGGCCGATGGTTTTAAAAAGGGGATTTCTGACACAACCTCCAATCCAAACCCAATGACTGTCGTCCCTACCGTTTCACCCCCATTTCGAACACAATGGGATATGTTTCGTAGGCCCATTCGACTGTTTCAGTCAGTTTTCATTCCATTTAAAATATATAACATTCAATATTCGATTTGAATGTACATTTCAATTTGCCAGGGCCACAAACTGATTCGAAAAATTCCAGAAAAATAAATCTGGCTATGTTTTGACGATACTGTCCCAACAAAACTAGTTTCATCGAATTCTGAGATCATTTGCAAAAAGGCCCATTTCTGGTCGATCCAATTTAACTATAATTGACCAAAACACGTTTTCCTTTGCCACGCTCACATACTAGCTTCAAAAATTATGAAATTTGAAACCTAGCAATAACTTCTCATCCCGGATCCAACAAAAGTGGTTTCGTCGAATTCCGAGGTCGTTTGCAAAATGACCAATTTCACGGGCTATATAAATTCCATAGCGACCTTTCTGAAAATTCATTTGGCCATAACTTTTGCTTTCCGCTATGAAACTTCGATTTTTCAGATTCGTTAGAAAGGTATTCACTAACAAATTTAAATATTTTTGGTTTCACTCAAATCCGTTTTGTTTTGCACCCGGTACAGTCAGTCAAAGTTTGAATTCAAATTTTGAAACTACCGCGCCATTTCAGGCCTTGTTTATAATTAGAATTAATTATATTCGTTTTCAAACGTCGATTCAAACTCACTTTTCATTGCTATTATTTAAAATATTTATTTTAAATATTTAAAATCCACTAGTTTAGCCAATTTAAAAAATTTAAATTGGTTCAGATTTTCCGGGTCGTTACACTAATTCACCTAGAGCATCTATAAAATACCCCTAAACCTAACCCTAATCTCATTGTTTTCATCCATGGCACCTCCATGCTGCTCTAATCTAAATCAAATCTAGCCTCTCTTCTCCACCAAAGCAAATCAGTATAGGAGTATTCAAATTAGAAGGTAAGAACTTCAAACAATCAAAGTAGATATTATTCGAGATCAGATTTACTACAACAACGCCTAATTCTCTTTTCTAAGAATCCTATCGCTGTGAGTCTATGTTACTTTCACATATAATTGAATTAAAAAGTAATTGTGACAGGATTGTAAATTGGATCTAATGTATATGCCTATGACCGAAATTAATCTTATCAAGCTTGTAAATCATTATCTTTCAGGTTCATACCTATAAATATGTCATATGCCTTTCTGACCCATTTTATCGTTATATGCTTGTTTATATTTCATACGCCTGTTCTTATGTTTATGCCAGTTTTGAAGTTTTGATTTTCTTCCCTTCTTCTTTTCCTTTTTCTTTATGAGATTATGCTAACTTCGAGCCTAACATATTGCGTTGAGATTTACGTACGAATAACGTTGGAACGATTGGGAAAAAGTTTGGGAAATAAGCAATGAAATGAAATTTGGCCTAAATTGTTAAAGAATATGGAAAATTGGTTTGGGCATAATTGAGTATGACTTGTATACATGAGAATTGGCATAAATTGTTAATAACTATGAAGATGGGTTTGGGCATAATTTGGCGCATTAGTGTATAAACATAATTTAGATTGGAAATTATGGGTAATTGGAATATATTTGAAATTAGGACTTGAATCAAGAAAATGAATGCCCAAGACATGAGGTTAGATTCAGACTACGGTATAAGCCTGCCCGGAACCGCCCGGCATATCCAACAACCGCAATTTGGTAATCTAATATGAGAGGTCAGAGGCAGAAATTAGATGCGTAATAATGCAAAGACACGAGGTTAGATTCAGATTGCGGTATAAGCCTGCCAGGAGCCGCCCGGCAAATCCAGCGACCGCAGAACGGTAATCTAATGTGGGAGGTCTTGCAAGATTACGGTTATAATGAATTAATGAACACTTAACCAAGATAAGACATGTGATTAGACATGGGGATAAGAAAGGGTTAAGTGGGTAACATGGGTAGCATGTAAAACATAATAAAAGCACTTAACCAAGATGAGACATGTGATTAGGCATAGGGATAAAAAGGGGTTAAGTGGGAATTCCTAGTGGGGACCAAGCTTAGTAGGGAAGTTTGTGTCAAATGGTTGGACCCTTTTCAACCAATAACCCATTTTAGAGTCTAAATGAGCTCGAACTAGGTCGAGGACAGGGACATGCTTACTGGGGATGATTTCAAGAGGTCAATAAAGAGTTAGCGATGGCAGTGCAAGTCCAACGGAGTCATGTGCATGCGTGGGTCCGGGCTGGTAGGTAAGACGATGTTGCATCGTGTAGGTATAAGCTGTGCACTTCGGTAGTATTGGGGTTGCCACCTTAGGGAGTGATACACCCTATTGTGGGACCAGCATAGGTATCTACGAGGTTAGGGAGAAGATCGAATGGGAAGAGTAGTGGGTACAACAAGTGGTGGTAGGAGCAAGTGGGGCACCTACGACAGCAGCTAGGAGTACACGAAGCTACCATTATTAAGATTAGTAGAGAGAGAACATCTCCAAATATGTAACTAGTATGTTGGTACGATGCAGAGCATATCTTATATTGGTTAGGAGTGCATCCGATGTTCTATCTTACTTACCTTGTTTACCTTGTCATGTCTGCTTATGTTGTAGTTATCTCTTATATCCAATTTATGTTCTTATCCCGATACTTTACTGATTATATTGTTAAAGTCACTGGACTTCCCAGGCTTATGTCTAACCCCTTCCATTTCGCCTCTTTTCTTTCTTCCCCCCCCCCCAAAGGTCCTCAGGGTGGGATTAGTGAAGCTTGACTTGGATTCCTTTCTTCTTGAAGTGCTTGGAAGTGTTGAAAGTAATGCTCAACTTTATCTCTTTTCTATTATGGCTATTTATAGGGGGATTATGGTTTAACTTTTATGTACTCTAGTAATAATTTTGTACAAGATGGATATTTGTGTACTTGGCTTTAGTATATGGTTTTGATGTTGTAACCAGACATGTTTTGCTTTTCCGCTGCAATGAATAAATTTTGAATTTTCTTAAGTACCATTTTATGTACCTGTCTTATGATATTATGTTCTATAATCTTATAATACTCCATGAAAGTTAATGCATTCCCTTAGTGAATGACATTAATGGACGTGGGGTGTTACAGTAAACGATTAAAGACAGTTTGATTTTAACTTTCAAAAACCTTTTGAAAGAAAAGATAATCGTAAGACTGATCCACACATAAATATGGATGGTTTTTACCTTACGATAACCCAAAACATTTTAAAATCAATACTTATTCTGATATTATAATAATGTCTAAATACAAATAAATATCAATCTAGTAGAACGCTTGTATCTCATGCTCCACATATATAGTATACAATCAAAACTGCGGGCGCTTATTGGAGATTGGATTTCGACTATGACAAAGTATGAAACCACCTGCCGATAGAGTGTCTCTAGAGGGGAATACACTGGGTTTAACAAGAACGTCTTGCAACCCGGGCCACCATGACTGACCATTCATTTCACATGAGTGTATTGAATATATTGTCACCAACTGTTGGGAGCTACCCACCGTTTCCCAAATGGGACAGCATCAAATAAAATAAAGAAGCAAATGGAATTTCTCTAGGTAGGTGAAATTACACCCTAATGGGAGCGACCCACATAGTCATGCTGCCTGCCCAATTTTTGTCATTTCCCGGTTGTGAGGCTTGAGGCTGAGCTCACCTTTGGATATAACACGTCTTCATTCACTTTGAATGCCATATCGTCAAACCCTCCAAATCACAAATTGATATACCCAAAAATATTCCAGGTATAAAGATAAGAGAAACGAATTCCTCTGCCACCAAACGTAAATACGTTTGAAGAGATCAACTTATGCAATTTATTAGGCATACTCTATCAGACACTCGTTCATACAAGTTGTCCTGGGGCTGGACAAACCGAAGGCACTATTCTGTAAATCCATCTTAGGCAATTTCTACCTAGGATTGACAAAATAGCCCTTTCATAACTCCGTCTTCAATGATCTTCAATAATTTCTGACTTGAAACATATATATCGTATCGAAGTGGAATTTAAATTTCGGTCTCTTCGAAAACGATAACGAGAAAGGTCCATATTTGATAGTCGGTGATTTAACTATCAAATATAACAAAAAAATAAACATATTTATTTCCATTGGATCTCCTAACCCTTACTTTGAATATTCTTAAATCATTTGAATTCAAATACAAATTTTGTATATCTAAATTTATTTGAAAACATAAATATTACTTAACTTATAAATCCTATTATAAATCTTAAAGGATAACCTCACTCTCGAATATTCGTTTTCATAATTGGAAATGATATTCAATTCTAACACTTATTTCGAACACAAACTAATACGAACTATCAGCTAATAGTGAAATCATTCAAGTTGGGGTATTTGAATTGCCTCTCAGACCTTGAGTCGAAATCATTCTTGTCGTTAAGATTCGTAGAAGTTCGATATCCAACTATTCGATAAACCAACATTTATAAATTCAATTGATTTTCAAACCTTAAACCGTTTCAAACAACATTCTTGTTTTGACCCATTCATCAATTCAACTTGATATCATATCAAGGGAATTAAATCCCAATGATCGGCTTGATTTCCCTTCTTTAAAAAAACTAAATTATCCTTTAAAACTTACCTAAATTCAGAACTTAACATTTTTCTTAGATGTTGTATCCAATTCCTATTTAACTGCATCATCAACTTATCAAAAACCATTAATTAAATGTCAAACAAATATTAAGTTTTAACAATCATTTGTCAGAACCATTAATATTAAATTAATTGAAACAAATTACTTAAATAATTTATTTCCCTTTAAACAGTTGATTTACATCAACCCTAAATCACTTGATTAGCCGATTTTAATAAATATTTCCTTTTAAATTAATTAATTATATAGTTAATTTAAAAATAATACATTTAGTTGTTTCTTAAACACAATTTAAATTCAATTATTAAACTGGAGTATATTTCTTAGTTATTTTACAGAAATGGCTTTACAGTCCCAACGGTATATAACAGTTATTAAAACAGGCGACATTTAATTCGTTAAACCAATTTGCACAAATAATCATATAAGTACCATTCAACATTTTCAACTGATAATATAATATTGGAACAACATGTATTAACTGATTAAAAATATGTCAACTAAGATAATAATAGAACGAAGTTTATTTCTGGCAACAGTTGTTCAAATAATTCAGTTAATAGTGGGATGGTGTTTATTCCCATTAAAAGATGTCAATACAATATATAAGATTTCGATTTTCATAATTAAACAAACTCAAATAAAAAACAAACTGAACAACCAATTCCGAGTTCATTGAATTTACCAATCATTACTGATTGGTATTTACGTGTCAATTTAGTTCGGCGATCAAATTTACGTTTGATTAAATTTAAACACCTCTTATTATTAAACCACTTTTAATTATTTAATAAATAAATTTATTAAAATCAAATTATTTAAACTCAATATTGCATCGAGTTATTTCCACTCATCATCGATCGATCCAACCATTCTAACACGAGCCAAATGACTCAATCATGTTTCTTGATCTAAGCTGATATATATGTCTCCATCAATACATATACATATACATATACATATATATATGTATATAGTTTTATAAAAATATATATTATTTATTTAAGATTTAGAACTTAAAATAGTAAATTCTTCTCTTTTAAATTGAATGGGCCGAGATATTTAAAAACAACCCATTCCTTATATAAATTTAATAAAGTACATGGCCCAAGCCCAACAAATTCTTCTCATGCCTAACAGCTTCCCAAAGATATAACACCCCTTTTATTTCCCACTCTTTCTTTTTCTCCTTCTACAAAATGTCAGCTACTTCACTGAATGTGTATCCCGCTCCATAATACTAACGTGTACAACGCCAGTGTTCAAATCCTTGCCTTCATACTTCTGTTCTGCGTTTTTTTTCTGTTTATTATCTTTTTTTATAACCAACAACATTAAGCTAGTAAACTTCCACAAAATCCATTGCATCAGTACCAATTGCATCACACTTCATTGAAGGTGGCATCAGCATCAGCCAATATGGCTTTCCTACTTGCCGGCACTACACTTGAAAGAAAATTCACTTCATAAGCTAAAAAAACTTCCAACTTCAACATTATTTCATTTTTAATGCAAACATAAATGATTGGACACAAGAAGAAGACCGCACCCATACTTCCTTTCCTTGCGTCTGACTTCAGCTACCCAGCCCCTTCCTTCTTCCCCTGTTAAACACCAGCAGTGCACCATATGTGCACTTATGCGCATGCACCGACGATCATACCCTCACGCATTCTCCCCCAGTATCCACATTATTTCTTTTACCCTTTTTCCTGTTTCCTTATTATGTTTAGTTTCTTCTCTTTTATTTTGTTTCTTTATTTGTTTCCTACTGCGTTCCCTCTCACCTTCTTTTTGTTCTTCATCTTTTCCTTAATACTGGTCCTTACCAGTTCTCTCTACATATCTATATAGGACTGAAGCCACTTTATTATCACCTATCCACGAATAGTCATATGAAACCGAGCTCCCCTGCTTCTTTCCTTGTATCCTTCTTTCTTCTGTTTTCATTTACTTTGTAAAACTTTTTTTTATTCTTATACGTTAAGGGCCAAAACTCATGCAATGTTCCATAGCCTACAAACATACCTCTTCATTTTGAAATAGCCATTCCAACGCATGTCAACCTGCTCTAGTGCTGAGCCTTCATGGTCGAACTTACCCTTCTATCACCTCCCATCCAGCGAAACCTCATCGAGTTGCTTCCAGTCACCATCATCTCCCATACACTAACTCGCATGGCACTACTTACCGTTCTCTAGTTTGAAACACACCCTTTCTTCTTTCATTTAAACTTCCAGGTAAAAACACACTGCTTTCCCTTGTACATTACCCCATGTGCACATGCACGCTTCCCCGGATCATCGGAGAGCTAACGCAACCCCACCCACAAGTTACGTCACTTCTCAGCATCGCCTACGACCAATCAGTCTAGCGCCTTATGCTCCTTTTCTCAAAAACACCTCCCACCCAAAACAGTTTGCACAGTGCATTCATTTGCACAAATCCTTACTGTGTTCTATTTTAAAGTATACATTTTTATTTCAGTTCTAGGTTCTTAGTTCATGTCTGTTTTCTAGTATTTTATATTTCCAGGCTTAAGCTTTTAAGTCTAGACATTTTCCTGCTTAAAATGGTCCATTTTCTCATATTTTCCATGCTTTAAGTTCTTGTTCCAAACCAATACACGCATATCTTATCATGTCTTGCAAAAACAAAAAAGTGAGGATTTACTCATGACATAAATTATTGGTTTACTAATTAAATTTCCAATCCATTACAGGTTTTAACATGATCTGTATATACATTAAAACATAGATTCATAAATTCTTGTTGTGAAATAAATAACAAATAATGGGAGCAATTTACTCACCACTCATGCTGCTATTTACATTCAGGGGACATATATACTCTATAAAATCAACAGATCTATTGTAACAACCCGGAAAATCTGAACCAATTAAAAATTTTTAAATTGGCTATTTTAGTGGATTTTAAATATTTAAAATAAAATATTTTAAATAATAACGATGAAAAGTATGTTTGAATCGATGTTTGAAAATAAATATAATTATTTTTAATTATAAACAAGGCCTGAAATGGCGTGGCAGTTTCAAAATTTGAATTCGAACTTTGACTGACTGTACCGGGTGCAAAATGAAACGGATTTTAGTGAAACCAAAAATATTTAAATCTATTAGTGAATATCTTTCTAACGAATCTGAAAAATCGAAGTTTCATAGCGGGAATCAAAAGTTATGGCCAAATGAATTTTCAGAAAGGTCACTATAGAATTTATATAGCCTGTGAAAATAGACATTTTGCAAACGACCTCAGAATTCGACGAAACCACTTTTGTTGGATCCGGGATGTCAAATTATTGCTAGGTTTCAGATTTCATAATTTTTGAAGTTAGTATGTGAGCGTGGCAAAGGAAAATGTGTTAGGTCGATTTTTGTTAAATTGGATCTCGACCAGAAAAGGGCCATTTTTCAAACGGTCTCAGAATTCGACGAAACTAGTTTTGTTGGGATCGTATCGTCAAAACATAGCTAGATTTATTTTTCTGGAATTTTTGGGATTAGTATGTGGCCCCGGCAAATTGAAATGTACGTTCAAATCAAATATTGAATGTTTTATATTTTAGTTTGAAAAAAAACTAACTGAAACAGTCGAATGGGCTTACGAAACATATCCCATTATGTTCAGAATGAGGGTGTTTAGCTAGGGACGATAGTCGTTGGGTTTGGATTAGAGTGCGGATGTGAAAATACCTTTAAAAAATTAAATATATAGATGGGCCAATAGAATTTTTTATAATTATTAATTCATTTAATAAATATTTTTCTCTCTCCCTGTAACTCATCGCGATCGACGACGATTAGCAGCTCCATCCTTCCCGTCCACTTTCCGACCAAACCACGAAGAATTACACCCCGACCCAGTTGAACTTTTTGAAGAACTCTCTCTCTCTCCTCTTCAAATCCATATAAGGAGCATCATTTATCCTTGAGTGTTTGAGGAGAACGACCACTGAGGAGGAGAACGACTTCACATCGCCGTCGCCGCCTGTGCAGGCGATCGATCTGAGCGCCGCCTCCAGGCGCGGGTGCGCGACTCCAAGCCCTACCTCGTGGTACTACCTGATCGACGCAACGCTACCCCGTTTGATCGCAAATCCGATACCTAGTTTGGAAGAATTTTGAAAGGTAACGGTTTAAATTATATTAAACTGTTCTATAGCACTTGGAAGCGCTACGATTTATGATTTTACAATAAAAATCATATATTTTTCGTTTCTTGTCGAAATTCAGCGAAACAAGAGACACCGGGATCGTGAGGACGTCTTCTACATTCTAGAAGAGACCGGATATTTTTCTGAGCCATCTGATATTTTTGGTGGAGTGGAACCCAATGTGAGATTTCTGAATTATAAACGATATGGAAACAACGATGTATAAATTATATAGTCGATGTATGAGTTATATAAGCGTTGTACACCTCATGTATAAGCGTTATATAAGTTGTATGTTCGATGTATAAGTTATATATGCATTGTAAAAATGATATATGCATTGAAATAAATTGAAATGATATTGAAATGAAATAAAAATATAGTTATATACGTATATATATATATACTCCCCTCATCCAGAGACCATGGACGATATATATTGGTTGTGATATTGTTTGGATTATTGGTTGATGTGAAAATTTGGTGGATATCATGAATGGTTGATTTGAAATAATTGATTGTGGTTGAAATCCCAACAGGATTAGTATATGGGAAAATTTGTCTGCGTACGAACTAGATATTGAAAATCTCCATTGTCAAAAGCTGCGAGGCTTTAAAGTAGAGCGAGGAGCCGTACTAGGGACGGTGCCGGTTTTAACTACCCTGCCGTTATGCTGCCGAAATTTTCTAAAATATTTCTGTTTTGATTTAAATTCATGTGTTGAAATAAAATTCATGTGTTGAAATAAAATTCATGTGTTGAATAGAAATTCATGTGTTGAAATAAAATTCATGTGTTGAATAGAAATTCATGTGTTGAAATAAAATTCATGTGTTGAATAGAAATTCATGTGTTGAAATAAATTCATGTGTTGAATGGAGTTCGTGTATTGAATAAATTCTTTGAAAGATAAAAATAACATTTTTATCATATATATAGACTATATAAAATATTAGTGTTTTAAATAAAAAAAATTAACACCAAAAATAACAATTTTACCCTACATATAAACTATATAAAATAATCGTGTTTTGAAATAAATAGTTTTACAATAAAAATCACATCTTTATGATATATATAAACTATATAAGATAATCGTGTTTTGAAAAAATTGTTTTACAATAAAAATCACATTTTTATTATATATATGAACTATAGAAAAATTCATGTGTTGAATAAAGGACTAGAACGATAAAAATCATATTTTTATCATATGTGTGAAGTCGAAAACATTCATGTGTTGAATATATATAGATTGAACAATAAAATCTACATTTTTATTGTGAATATGAAGTGTTAAAAATGGTGATGTGTTGAAATAAATATAAGTTGGATAAAAATATCATTTTTATCAAATATATGAAGTGAATATGGTTTTGAAACGAAGAATGAATTATATATATATATATATATATATATAATAAATCGAATAACGAAGCTCCAGTTCGTGTTTGAAAGCGTTATTTCAAACGATTATTGCGGGAGATCCGACTATCGGATTTTCCCGAAACCGTTGGGTTCGCTTTGGAAATATCTTTCCAACGACACCCACTTTGTGAAGATCCAACGGTTGGATTGTCTGGAATGTTTAATTCAAATCTGAAGAAAAACAACGCCAGAATCGATTTTATATATATATATATATATATATATATATATATATATATAAATATAAATAAATTAAATCGAATAACGACGCTGCAGTTCGTATTTTGAAATCGTAACTTTAAACGATTGTACCGGGAGATACGACCGTCGGATTTTCCCAAAACTGAAACCGTTGGATTCGTTTTGAAAAGATCTATCTAATGATATAAAATTTGTGAAGATCCAACGGTTAGATTTTCAGATATGTGTAATTCAAATCTGAAGAAAAACAGCGCCACGGCCGCGTTATGGCCTGAAGCGTCGTTTGAATGAATTGCCTATTTTTAAATAAATGAAAATAGCGATAAATCGTTATAAAATATTATAAACGATATGGAATGGAAATAAACCGAATTTACCCGGTTTATTGGATATTTGATGGTTGAATGTATTTGGCGTGAAAATTTCAATTAAGAACAGAATTATTGATGTCGAATAATTTAACCATTGAAATGAATTGATTTAAATTCTAAATATACGTGAATTATTTGAAAAGGCCGAGTTAAATCTCATTTCAAATAATTGATCCGTGATAAGAAGTCGATGATGAAGACGGTGGTTGAAGACCATAGATCTTCACCTCGGTTGGTTGATTATTGATGTCTTGATTGGGAGGCATCTCGAAATATAGATAATAAGTGGTGATCGTCCAGACGTACTTAGAGGTCGATGGATATGCGAGGTATATGGTGCCTCCGGTTTCGTTCAGACCCAGAACGAATTTGTAAATGGACCGTGTGTCTAACATTGGATTTTGTTCTGTGCTGATTGATCTCTATTAAATATATATCTGTTTGGCGACGGAGAATTTATTCTCTTGCTTAACGCCCTTCTCTGAGACGTATGAGCTCAGAGGTTATATATCGATAGAAATCAGTCGCATAGAGTGAATTGCCTGTGTGGCATACCTAAGTGGCAGATGATCAAGGCTTTTGTTGAAAAGAAAAGTCTTGTGGTTGATGATCAAAGCACGGCCTGTGTGGCATAGCTTTGTGTATAACGTTGATTCGCAAGCCTCACACCCCGGTATGAACCAGAAATGGGAGAGGACCTCAGGGAGGACATGTGTTTCCTTCTAGCTAGGGTGGTGTCAGTGACCTACCAGCCCTGACATTTACATTATTTTCACCTGTGTGGTTGTTGCTGTTGCGAGGCGCCTCGGATATATCGGTGACTATGTGGAGCCGATGGAGTCGTAGGACTCATTTACGCCCAAAGGGCGGGGAAACGCAGTATTCAGGCATTTTAATCCACATCGGTGGACCGACCCTGACGATCCAAGGGCTCACCTGTGTCTGGGTCCTGAGGCTCGGGCTAGACAGTCTCAAATTCGGTAAGGACTATCTTTTGCCTTGGTTCATGACAAAAATCCAATTTCCAAATACGACACCGTGCGGTTTTGATTGTATACCTATATATGGCAACATAGTGGTACAGGGCATTAATGCAGTCTATGATTGATACTTATGGTTTGAAATTGTTTTTGAAACATATAAACACTAGTAATAATATCAAATGCTTTTGTTTTATTCGTATCAAGCATATTTTGGCCATTATAAGGTAAAACTCCATCCTCCGGTTTGCGTTGCATTGTGTGATGGGAACTGAGTCTTATAATGGCTTCATTTTTATAAAAAAGCATTATGATGTTTAAAAGATTTACTTGTTTTTAAAGAACTGGTAATCACTGGAGTAAACCCGTTCCGTGAAAGTGGCATGGTCCTATGATTTGCCTTGTTATTATTGGTTAACCAGTTAAGTAGATTTCTCATACCGGTCCCATGACTGACTCGTAGTTTGTTTCACTTGCATACTCGGGTGCCCCTTTTCTACATGGGCATCCTTGTATTCAGGTTTTAGCAGGCTCTTTCTGGATAGCTGGAGCTGAAGATGGATTCTACCATTTATCTCTTCTTACGCTGTTCAGCTCCTGTTGTACTTATTATGTTTTGTTTTCCGCTGTAGACATTTATGTATAACTAAACTGTATTTTGTACTAAGTATGATCTTGTATACTGTGTAACTCTGATGATTATGTTTATCCAGTGTATTCTATTGTGCATTATCAGGTGTATTTATTTATTTATGTTCTGCTGTTATCAGTTTATGTGTTATATTCCAAAGATTACCCTTGCCACTGTCGTACGGGGTTTTGGCGTCATCACAATGTGGTATCAGAGCCTTGGTTAAGCTTAGTTCTAGAATATAACATATTAACGAACTCGTCAGAAATAGAGCCAGTAGTGTTCTAGGACGAGTAACTCATTACAGATAGGATTAGTAAGTTCCTAGTATGAGGATAGCAGAATGAAATACACCTCGATAGACACATTTACATTCAAGTATATGTCTCTATGTTTTAAAATTACCTTTTTCTGTTGGCCTAACACTTTGTCTGCTATTTGCAGACATTGAAAAATGAGTGACAGAAACAGAAGAAGGAATACAGAACCAGATATTGAGGCTCTATTAATTAAGTATCGAAATATGGGTGGAGTACCGTTCTCGGGCAATGAATCTATTATTCAAACTCAAGCCTGGATACGCTCTGCTGAGAAAATTTTTGAAGGTTCAAAGCTGAGAGATGATCAGAAAAGATTACTGGCATCTTGGGCACTCAAAGACGAAGCTTTGTTCTAGTGGGATTCGATTATTGAGGATAATCCAGAAGGTAATATTACCTGGGATAGATTTAAAGATATTTTCAGTAAAAGATTTATTCCTCCAGAAGCAACTAAGCGATTATGTGATGAATTCTACTATCTGATACAAGGAGATATGAATATCCCAGAATATCATAAAAAATTCAATGAACTTTCTCATTTTGCCCCTCATCTAATTCAAAATCCGAAGAGGAAGAATCTGAGGTTTATTAACGGGCTTCAAAGAAAGTACTAAAGTAGTGTCATGGGGCATGTGAAGCTTCCTTTTTCTGAAATGATATACATGGCTTATCAGTATGAAGATCTAGATAAGCGAGGCCTTTTTTTCGACGAAGAGGAAGTCAGTTTTGGCAACAAAAGGAAATTCGAAACTGATAGCCCAGAGACAAGTACACAACCGAAGGTCAGTACGATGTCTGGGGCTAGAAAAAAGCCTAGAATCAATAGGAAAAAGGTTAAATCTGAGAAAGAACCAATAACGACTACCATATGCCTTAACTGCAATCAAAAGGGCCATCTGTCCAGGAAATGTAAATCTTTGAAGAAAGATGGATTTAATCCCGGTAGGAAGTCTCGAGAGATTAGGAAATGCCGGAAGTGCCATCAGGCTGGTCATATTGAGAAGAATTGCCAGCTATTAAAGAAAAAGTCTGAAGTAGTACATCTGAATGAAGTGGCAGAAACTTCTGAACCCTCAGCTAGTCAGGGGAGGTCTAATGTTTTGGAAGGCACGCTTACTGTCAAAAACATTCCAGTTAAAGTACTGTTTGATACAGGCGCGTCACGAAGCTTTATTGCAAAGAATGCAGTTAAGAAATTGGATTTGAAATTGAAAAAGCTCAAAGAACCCATCACTGTCCATAATCCGGTTGGGGGTTCCCTCGATCTTAGTTGGGTATGTGGGGTGCCTATCTCTTTTTCCCGGTATCGGTTTCCTACCATCTCGATCGTCATGAATTTTACCGAATTCGATCTTATTTTGGGATTGGATTGGTTAACCAAATATGAAGCAGAGGTTAAATGCATCGAGGGAGTTGTTAGGGCAAAGATTAAATCAGGGGATTATATCACCATACCATGTGAAGGTCCGAATTCAGATAGAAAAGACTTTTGGTCAGCTCTTGATGTTTCTCCTGCTCAAATAGAAACAATCCCTGTAGTCACAGAGAATATTCCAGACATCATAAAAGATATTCCTGTCGTAAAGAATTATGCAGATGTGTTTGAAGAAGTTGTTAGCTTACCTCCGAAGAGAGAAATTGATTTTAAGATCGCTTTAATTCCGAATGCAAGGCCAGTAGTGCACGCTATTCGGAGAATGACTCTAAAGGAGAAAGAACAATTAGACAATCAGAATTGACAGCTTATATGGAAGGGTCTAATCAGGCCTAGTTTCTCTGATTGGGGAGCAGCAGTGGTGTTTGTCCCAAAGTCAGACGGTACTCTTCGACTATGTATGGATTATCGTGACTTGAATAAGCAGACATTGAAGAACAAATATCCATTGCAACGGATTGATGATTTGCTAGATCGATTGAACGGTGCACAAGTATTTTCAAGGACGGACCTAGCTACAGGTTTCCATC
The DNA here is from genome assembly GCA_030737875.1 of Allium sativum. Classification (NCBI taxonomy): domain Eukaryota; kingdom Viridiplantae; phylum Streptophyta; class Magnoliopsida; order Asparagales; family Amaryllidaceae; genus Allium; species Allium sativum. The sequence continues at coordinate 340,552,084 of CM060916.1, read as the reverse complement.
AACTTCATATTGCCGAAGAGTGTGTTCCCATGACAACATTCAGAGGTCCCGATTTGTTCTATGAGTGGTTAGTAATGTCGTTCGGCTTATGTAACGCTCCAGCGTATTTTGTCGATTTAATGAATCGAGTATTTCACTATGTCTTGAATAAATTTGTTCTGGTTTTCATTGATGACATATTGATCTTCTCTAAGTCAGAGAGCGAGCACGCGAAACATTTGGAACAAGTATTGGAAATTCTCAGAAAGAATGTCTTGAAGGCCAAACTTTCCAAATGTATATTCTGGCAAGAAGAAGTCAAGTTTCTAGGCCATGTTGTATCAAAAGAAGGAATTTCTGTGGATCCCGGTAAAATCACCGCTATTCAAAATTGGAAGCAGCCTAGTACTCCGACAGAAGTCCGAAGTTTTCTTGGATTGGCTAGTTATTATCGGAAGTTCGTTAAAGATTTTTCCTTAATAAAGCTTACCAAGAAGCATGCAAGATTCAAGTGGACTCCCGAATGTGAGGAGGCTTTCCAGAAGCTAAAATTAAGATTAACAACTGCTCCAGTGTTAACGATTATCGATGGCAATCAAGACTTGAAAGTCTGGACAGATGCCTCTAGAGAAGTCCTTGGTGCAGTATTAATGCAAAGAGGTCAAGTGGTTGCTTATGCTAGTCGCCAGCTGAAACCGCATGAGAAGAACTACGTTACTCATGATCTTGAGTTGTTAGCTATCGTATTTGGTTTGAAAATCTGGAGGCACTATCTTTTGGGTGAGAAATTCGAACTGTATACAGATCATCAGTCGCTAAAGTATCTGTTCGCCTAGATAGACTTGAATCTGAGGTAGCAACATTGGCTAGAATTTCTTGCAGCATACGATTTTGAGATTTTGTACACTCCAGGGAAAGCCAATGTTGTGGCCGATGCGTTAAGTCGAAAGAATGCTATAATCGCCAGTTTTATTATTACGACTTCCTTGATTGACAAAATATCTATTCTTCAGAAGGAAGATAATTTTATTAAGGATATGATCAGAAGGATTCAGAAAGGCGAACCCTCGGGTTTTCAAATAGATAACGATGGAATCCTGAGATTGAGAGGAAGGATTTGTGTTCCCGACATCCCCGAGCTCAAAAGAGAAGTGTTGGACGAATGTTACAAGTCCAAGCTGAGTATCCATCCAGGTGTGAGCAAGATGTATAACGATCTCAAGCCAACATTCTGGTGGAAGGCTATGAAAAGGGACGTTTCAATATATGTTAGCAAGTGTCCAACTTGCCAGCTAGTCAAAAGCGACCAACAGAAACTTACTGGATTGTTGCAACCGCTGGACATTCCAGGTTGGAAGTGAGAACATATTTCCATGGACTTCATAGATGATTTGCACAGAACCAAGAAAGGAAATGACAGTATTTCGGTGATCGTAGATCGCTTCACGAAGACCGCCCATTTTATACCTGTCAGATCCAATAGAACCGCCCAAAGTCTAGCAAAGATTTATTTCAAAGAAATTGTTAGGCTACATGGAGTGCCGATCAGTATAGCTAGTGATAGAGATCCAATATTTACTAGAAAATTCTTGGAGGCGTTTCAAGTAGAACTAGGAACGAAGCTGAATCTAAGCACCGCTTATCATCCTCAGACAGATGGTCAGACTGAGAGGGTGAATCGTATTCTAGAAGATTTATTGCGGGCTTGTATTCTTGATTTTGGTGGATCATGGGAAGACCATTTACATTTGGCTGAGTTCTCATACAACAACAGCTACCAAGCGAGCCTGACAATGTCACCATTCGAAGCATTGTATGGTAGACCGTGCAAATCTCCTGCTTGTTGGGTTGAACCTGGTAATAGGCTTGTATTGGGACCAGATATAATTCGCGAAGCTGCGGATAAAGTCGATTTCATTAAGAAACGATTGCTAGCAGCTCAAAGCCGACAGAAGAGCTATGCAGACTCGAGAAGGAGGGATTTAGCATTTACTGTTGGTGACTATGTGTATCTAAGGGTTTCTCCGATGAGAGGAGTAATTCGATTTGGCAAAACTGGGAAGTTGGCGCCCAAATTTATTGGTCCATTTCCTATACTTGAACGGATTGGAACTCTCGCTTATAGAGTTCAATTGCCTGATTGGTTGCCTGGAGTACATAATGTGTTTCACGTATCTCAACTTCGAAAGCATGTTCATGATCCAGACTTGATCGTGGAAGAAGAAGCGTAATGGGATATAGAAATTACTCCAGAATTGGCTGTGAGAAGAGAGCTGCTAAAGATTATTGGCAAAGAAACCAAAGAACTGAGGAACAAGAAGGTTCACTTAGTCAAAGTGCAATGGAGTGGAGATCCGCGAGATTGTACTTGGGAGACTGAGGAGAGTATTAAGAAAGCCTATCCTAAGTGTAGGGTGGATATCTCTGATTGACTCCGGTGCAAGGTACATTTACCATATTTTGCATTACCATTTCGTTCTCTACTTTGCTGTTGTTTTCTTTTCATGCATGTAAACTTTTTAATGATATAGTCTGAATGATTTTAAAAGATTATATGAATTAATTAGTATATTTTTGAATGATAAAAACAAATTGATTGCTGGTTGTGTTGTTTGATTTTTGGTTGATTAATTAGAATTTTGAACCATTTGGCCAAATTGAACAAATATTGAACTGAATTGAATATAGATAGAAATATATACATGTGCATTATATATGTGTGAACAGGTTATGGATAAACAGCTAAGCAGAGGAATAAAATTGTTTGCCCGACAAATAGGTACATGTTTACTGTATTTCTTGGGATTTGATGATTTTATGAGCTGATTGGCTAGCCGCTTGGCTTTTCCTTTTTCTTTTGGATTGGTGAGCGCCATGGGGGGCTATTAGAAATATCCCGAAGCTCCCCGTACAAAGGCGGTTATGGCGAAATTTTTCGAAAATTTAGGGTGTTAGCCAAATTTTTGAAGAATTTGAAAATTTTTAGAAACCGAAAAGTTGAAGAATGGAAGCCAGAAAGAAAGTTGAGTTGGTTAATTAAATGACTTTCGACTTTGTTCCTTTTCGAGGACGAAAAGTTTTAAGTGGGGGAGATTGTAACAAACCGGAAAATCTGAACCAATTTAAATTTTTTAAATTGGCTATTTTAGTTGATTTTAAATATTTAAAATAAAATATTTTAAATAATAACGACGAAAAGTATGTTTGAAAATAAATATAATTATTTTTAATTATAAACAAGGCCTGAAATGGCGTGGCAGTTTCAAAATTTGAATTCGAACTTTAACTAACTATACCGGGTGCAAAATGAAACGGATTTTCGTGAAACCAAAAATATTTAAATCTGTTAGTGAATATCTTTCTAGCGAATCTGAAAAATCGAAGTTTCATAATGGGAATCAGAAGTTATAGCCAAATGAATTTTCAGAAAGGTCGCTATAGAATTTATATAGCCTGTGAAAATAGACATTTTGCAAACGACCTCAGAATTCGACGAAACCACTTTTGTTGGATCCGGGATGTCAAATTATTGCTAGGTTTCAAATTTCATAATTTTTGAAGTTAGTATGTGAGCGTGGAAAAGGAAAATGTGTTTGGTCGATTTTTGTTAAATTGGATCGACCAGAAAAGGGTCATTTTCCAAGCGGTCTCAGAATTCGATGAAACTAGTTTTGTTGGGACCGTATCGTCAAAACACAGCTAGATTTATTTTTCTGGAATTTTTGGGATCAGTATGTGGCTCCGGCGAATTGAAATGTATGTTCAAATCAAATATTGAATGATTTATATTTTAATTTGAAGAAAAACTGACTGAAACAGTCGAATGGGCTTACGAAACATATCCCATTGTGTTCGGAACGAGGGTATTTAGCTAGGGACGATAGTCGTTGGGTTTGGATAGAGTTCGGATGTGAAAATACCTTTAAAAATTTAAATATATTGATGGGCCAATAGAATTTTTTATAATTATTAATTCATTTAATAAATATTTTCTCTCTCCCCGTAATTCATCGCGATCGACGACGATTAGCAGCTCCATCCTTCCCGTCCACTTTTCGACCAAACCACGAAGAATTACACCCCGACCCAGTTGAACTTTTTGAAGAACTATCTCTCCTCTTCAAATTCATACAAGGAGCATCATTTATCGTTGAGTGTTTGAGGAGAACGACCGATGAGAAGTCGATGACTTCACACCGCCGCCGCAGCCTGTACAGGCGATCGATCTGAGCGCCGCCTCCAGGCGCGGGTGCGCGACTACAAGCCCTACCTCATGGTACTACCTGATTGACGCAACGCTACCCCGTTTGATCGCAAATCCGATACCTAGTTTGGAAGAATTTTGAAAGGTAACGGTTTAAATTATATTAAACTGTTCTATAGCACTTCTAAGCAAGACGATTTATGATTTTACAATAAAAATCATATCCTTTTCGTTTCTTGTCGAAATTCAGCGAAATTAGAGACACCGAGACCGTGAGGACGTCTTCTGCATTCTAGAAGAGTCCGGATGTTTTTCTGAGCCTTCTGCTATTTTTGGTGGAGTGGAACCCAATGTGAGATTTCTGAATTATAAACGATATGAAAACAACGATGTATAAATTATATAGTCGATGTATGAGTTATATAAGCGTTGTACACCTCATGTATAAGCGTTGTATAAGTAGTATGTTCGATGTATAAGTTATATATGCGTTGCAAAAATGATATATGCATTGAAATAAATTGAAACGATATTGAAATGAAATCAAAATATAGTTATATACGTATATCTATATATATATATAGTCCCCTCGTCCACAGACCATGGACGATATATATTGGTTGTGATATTGTTTGGATTATTGGTTGATGTGAAAATTTGGTGGATATCATGAATGGTTGATTTGAAATAATTGATTGTGGTTGAAATCCCAATAGGTTTAGTATATGGAAAAATTTGTCTGCGTACGAACTAGATATTGAAAATCCGCATTGTCAAAAGCTGCGAGGCTTTAAGGTAGAGCGAGGAGCCGTACTAGGGACGGTGCCTGTTTTAACTACCCTGCCGTTATGCTGCCGAAATTTTCTGAAATATTTCTGTGTTTGATTTATAAAACCCATGTGTTGAAATAAAATTCATGTGTTGAATAGAAATTCATGTGTTGAAATAAAATTCATGTGTTGAATAGAAATTCATGTGTTAGAATAAAATTCATGTGTTGAATAGAAATTCATGTGTTGAAATAAATTCATGTGTTGAATGGAGTTCGTGTATTGAATAAATTCTTTGAAAGATAAAAATAACATTTTTATCATATATATAGACTATATAAAATATTAGTCTTTTAAATAAATTATTTTAACACCAAAAATAACATTTTTACCTTATATATAAACTATATAAAATAATCGTGTTTTGAAATAAATTGTTTTACATTAAAAATCACATCTTTATGATATATATAAACTATATAAAATAATCGTGTTTTGAAATAAATTGTTTTGCAATAAAAATCACATTTTTATTATATATATGAACTATAGAAAAATTCATGTGTTGAATAAATGACTAGAACGATAAAAATCATATTTTTATCGTATGTGTGAAGTCGAAAACATTCATGTGTTGAACATATATAGATTGAACAATAAAATCAACATTTTTATTGTAAAAATGAAGTGTTAAAAATGGTGATGTGTTGAAATAAATATCTGTTGGATAAAAATATTATTTTTATCAAATATATGAAGTGAATATGGTTTTGAAATCGAAGAATGAATTATATATATATATAAATAAAATAAATCGAATAACGAAGCTGCAGTTCGTGATTTGAAACCGTGATTTCAAACGATTATTGCGGGAGATCCGACCTCCGGATTTTCCCGAAATCGAAACCGTTGGGTTCGCTTTGGAAATATCTTTCCAACGACACCCACTTTGTGAAGATCCAACAGTTGGATTGTCTGGAATGTTTAATTCAAATCTGAAGAAAAACAGCGCCAGAATCGATTATATTTATATATATAAATATAATTAAATTAAATCGAATAACGACACTGTAGTTCGTATTTTGAAATCGTAACTTTAAACGATTGTACTGGGAGATCCGACCGTCGGATTTTCCCAAAACTGAAACCGTTGGATTTGCTTTGAAAAGATCTTTCTAATGATATAAAATTTTTGAAGATCCAACGGTTAGATTTTCAGATATGTGTAATTCAAATCTGAAGAAAAAAGTGCCACGGTCGCGTTATGGCCTGAAGCGTCGTTTGAATGAATTGGCTATTTTTAAATAAATAAAAATAGCGATAAATCATTATAAAATATTATAAACGATATGGAATGGAAATAAACCAAATTTACCCGGTTTATTGGATATTTGATGGTTGAATGTGTTTGGTGTGAAAATTTCAATTAAGAACAAAATTATTGATGTCGAATAATTTAACCATTGAAATGAATTGATTTAAATTCAAAATATACGTGAATTATTTGAAAAGGCCGAGTTAAATCTCATTTCAAATAATTGATCGGCGATAAGAAGTCGATGATGAAGACGGTGGTTGAAGACCGGAGATCATCACCTCGGTTGGTTGATTACTGATGTCTTGATTGGGAGGCATCCCAAAATATAGATAATAAGTGGTGATCATCCAGACGTACTTGGAGGTCGATGGATATGCGAGGTATATGGTGCCTCCGATTTCGTTCAGACCCAGAACGAACTTGTTAATGGACTGTGTGTTTGACATTGGATTTTGTTCTGTGATGATTGATCTCTATTAAATATATATCTGTTTGGCGGTGGAGAATTTATTCTCTTGCTTAACGCCCTTCTCTGAGACGTACGAGCTCAGAGGTTATATATCGATAGAAATCAGTCGCATAGAGTGAATTGCCAGTGTGGCATGTCTAAGTGGAAGATGATCAAGGCTTCTGTTGAAAAGCAGAGTCTTGTGGTTGATAATCAAAGCACGGCATGTGTGGCATAGCTTTGTGTATAACGTTGATTCGCGAGCCTCACACCTCGGTATGAACCAGAAACGGGAGAGGACCTCAGGGAGGACATGCGTTTCCTTCTAGCTAGGGTGGTGTTAGTGACCTACCAACCCTGACATTTATATTATTTTCACCTGTGTGGTTGTTGCTGTTGCGAGGCGCCTCGGATATATCGGTGACTATGTGGAGCCGATGGAGTTGTAGGACACATTTACGCCCCAAAGGGCGGGGAAACGCAGTGTTCATGCATTTTAATCCACATCGGTGGACCGGCTCTGACGATCCAAGGGCTCACCTATGTATGGGTCTTGAGGCTTGGGCTAGACAGTCTTGAATTCGGTAAGGACTATCTTTTGCCTTGGTTCATGACAGAAATCCAATTTCCAAATACGACACCATGCGGTTTTGATTGTATACCTATATATGGCGACATAGCGGTATGGGGCATTAATGTCGTCTATGATTGATACTTATGATTTGAAATTGTTTTTGAAACATATAAACACTAGTAATAATATCAAATACTTTTGTTTTATTTGTGTCAAGCATATTTTGGCCATTATAAGGTAAATCTCTATCCTCCGGTTTGCGTTGCATTGTGTGATGGGAACTGAGTCTTATAATGGCTTCATTTTTATAAAAAGCACTGCGATGTTTAAAAGATTTACTTGTTTTTAAAGCATTGGCAATCACTGGAGTAAACCCGTTCCGCGAAAGTGGCGTGGTCCTATGATTTTCCTTGTTATTATTGGTTAACCAGTTAAGTAGATTTCTCATACCAGTCCCATGACTGACTCGTAGTTTGTTTCACTTGCAAACTAGGGTGCTCCTTTTTCTACACGGGCAGCCTTGTATTCAGGTTTTAGCAGGCTCTTTCTGGATAGCTGGAGCTGAAGATGGATTCTACCATTTATCTCTTTTTATGTTGTTCAGCTCCTGTTGTACATATTATGTTTTGTTTTCCACTATAGACATTTATGTATAGCTGAACTGTATTTTGTACTAAGTATGATCCTGTATACTGTGTAACTCTGATGATTATGTTTATCCAGTGTATTCTATTGTGCATTATCTGGTGTATTTATTTATTTCTGTTCTGCTGTTATCAGTTTATGTGTTATATTCCAAAGATTACCCTTGCCACCGTCGTACGGGGTTTTGGGGTCGTCACATCTATGCATGTATACATTATATAATTTAACTAACTTAGGAAGTTTACTCACCAAAAAATCTCTCTGTTTTCATGGTTTTTAACTTTGGTTTGTTTTACATTTCTCGCCCCAGTTTGGCTTCCATTCTTCGTCCGAGGTCTAGGTTTTTATCTCCTTCCTCTACTATCTATTTTTATTTTTATGGTTGCTATTTGTTGTGTGAATAAGGGTTGTCATGTGTATGTATATATAGGTAGAAAACAAAGCGTACATGTAAAGCATGTAAGTTGATTAAGGGGCAACTAGAAGTAGGTAGGCTGCTGCATTTTGATGGCTCTCTCTCTCTCCTCTCTTTGATGGAAAGGATGTATTGTTTTGTTTATTCACTTGATTTGAACTGAAGATGCCTAGGTGTCTCCTCCATTAAAGCTTCTCAATTTTTCACATGGATGACCAAAGTTTTGTAGTACACAACTGTGTACAAATCCATGTGCAACAATGTCTAAAAGCTAGGTTGTCTATAAGGTTTGCCTAGGATATATATATATATATAGAGAGAGAGAGAGAGCTGTTTTTTATGGTTTCAACTAACAATACAAGCGATTATAGGAAAAGAATGCACGATCAAGCTAACATGTGATTTAGCATAGACCTAATTCAAGCAAATATGTATGGTTGCCATGTGCAAATTGGAAGACATAGGGTAGCTGCAGCTTCTATTTTGATTGAAAATGAATTATGCAAGATCATTCATATCTAATCCTATATGTAAAGCCATGTCTTGCATGTGAAGTAATTTCAAACTTTTACTTAAGTGTCTTTATTTTTACAATAGTATTAATTACCACAACATAACGAAGTCTTATTTCTAGTTTTATACATATATACTTTAGCTAATGAAATTTTAAAACAAGTTTAAATTCAACAAAATGCTTAAACAACATATGATTTTAAATACACAAGCTTTAAAGATAAAAAAATATGTCAAACATCATTAACTTATATATATATATATAAATAAAACAAAAATGAAAATTTTACATATATGATTTTTAAACTTAAACTTCAATTAAATTCCAAAAATATTCAGATTCGAAATTATTTACAGATTTATAGATATAATCTATAATTATAGTTTAACGGAGTTAGCCAAAAATCCGGGACATTACAATTTTGAATGCCTCCTTTATTAATATACGTTCTTTTCCTCTAGTTCTTGAATCAAAATTTCCTGAACTAATTATTCTATTTTTCTAAATAGATTTGAGGAGGAACAAGAATGACAGAGCTTAGGCGGCTGCCAATATAAACTTCAACTCCAATATTGAATCTCGAAAGATGTGATAATTGATCTGACCCGAGCAATAATCCAAAACAAAACAACTTAGATTAGGACTTACATTCTTATGGAAGTAAATCAACTTAAATGAAATGTTCGATGAAATGCAATCAGTAACTCAAAGGATGTTTGGGATCACCATCCTCTAAGGGTCCATCAAACTAATACTATATAGTATAATACGCTATATACAATAGTGTCTCTCAGTAAAGTAAAAAAAATCAAAATAGCATAAGAGGGACTTCCATATTACCCTTACACCATTTATATATTCCCATAGTATATATATTATCATAATTCCTCCTTAAACTGGAGGGCTATCAGAGGACACTCCATATAAAACAGTACAAAACAAATCGTAGTGGGCTCGTATAAGGCATGTGACAAGGCACACAAGGAATGACAGAGTGGATTCAACGTTTGCAGATCCGGACTGGTGGTAACGCATACCAGTAACTACCACCCACCTCGAAATACACTCCCATAATCAAAAGGGACCATTCGAATCCCAACAGTGATAGAATAATATCGAAGAAGTCTGCTCGATAGGAGGAATGACCTCAATTGGTCCGGTGTAGCTCTTGTTTTAGTCATATCAAGCTGACTCAAGGTAGTCAGGGTCTCATAATTAATATGAAATAGAAAATAGAGTCGTTCGCCAAACCATCCTACTTCATTCTGGATCTCCACCGCGTACACAGTTGTTAAAGTGGTTTTTGGTATTGGCAGAGAGTATGACAATAGCCGACCCCCATCTCTTCAACAACCAATCGTTTACCTTTTTCACACCATGGTCATTATTTTATAAATCACTTTATAAAATCCTTTATATGAATTCTCGTAGTGGAATTTGAAATCAAAATTAAATATCTACTTCAATTATATTTAATTTCGAAAACAACTCATTTATATCGCTTAAATTGAATTGATAATCATATTGCAAAGATCTCAAAATATAGTATAATCTAATACTACAATTCTTAACTTCGGTTTTTATAATTTTCGAAAATATTCGCATAACAACTTTCAATTCAAAATTGAGTTATATAAAATCATATCTTAAAGGTCTCAGCTACCATTTAAATCAAATTAAAATATTTAACTTCGATAGTATTTAACTTGATTTACATTTGTCAAATCCAAGTTCAAACGAATCATAAAGTTTAGTTTTCAACTCTATAAGAATTCCGTTTACGTCGATTCAACAATTCAACATTTGGTTCGAGTTCAATAAAAATTCAAATCAAGACCTACCTTTCAATTTAAATAGTCATATTGTTCCTTGTAATTCAAGTTATATGATTCGATATCATTATTTATAAATTCATACAATTCATAAAATATAGTTTTACCCTTTTTAAGCATTCGCTTGGTCGATTTATAATACCCACACTTAAGTTCAAATTCCATTTTCTATAATTCAAATCAAACCCTTCTATTTTGATATATATAATTCAAATAACTCATATATTTAAATTTAAACAATCATATCATATTTTATAACCCAAGTCGAAAAATTCAAATTCATTACTTATAAATTCGAATAAAAACCTATATTTCAATTCAAACGTTTCATACAATTCAAAACCAATCTTATAAATTCAATTTAACAAATTTCTTAATTCAAACGAAACGATTTATAAAATCAATTCCATATATAAAATTATCGAATTCATTTCATATCAATTATAGATTCAAATTAAAATCAATTTACGCAATTCAAGATCGTTTCTTATAAAAGTTCAAAACCACACTCAAATTTGCATTCAGTTGATTTATAATCAAATTCATTCATTACATTTGGGAATTTAAATTCAGAAAACAATTTCATAACTCAATTTAATCTCTTATAGTCAAAATCAATTTGAATTCAAATTCATATGTCATATGAGTTCACTCGTTAAATCAATATCGTTATATAAATTCAAAATTTTAAACTTTGAATTTAAATCGCGGAAACCTTAACTTATCCATCTTGAGTTTATTATTAAAGTTTATAAAATATATATAAAAGAAATTTAACTTTGAAACTAGATATATATATATATATATAAGTTTATAAAATTCTAAAATTAATTAGAAAAAAATTATAAACATATACATAAGTTTAAAATAATATAGAAATAGGTTTAAAACAAATATTTATAATAATATAAAAGTTTAAAATATTTATGTGATTAAATTATATGGTTTAAAATAAATAAAATTATAAGTAAATTCTTAAATAAGTATTTAAATCTATATTTACTCATAAAAATCATTTAAAAACATATAATTTAAAATTTACAAAATATAAGTTAAAAATCTTAAAATAAAAATATAAAATATAAAATCTTAAGTAATTATTTTAAAATTAAATTTTCTGGATCATTTACTTCGAAAACATGACCAACGGTATCCGTATATAGTTTTCTACCCTATGGTCTAGTGATACAGATATTTATCATTTCAATCCGCAATTTAAAATTTCTACGTGTATATCATTTCTACCCGCAAATCCCAAATTCAGTAAAAATCGTTTAGGTCTATCATTTGAACCTATAACGATTTTTCCCTAATCTAATATCCGTTCGGCTATGTATCATTTCAAACCTTAGTGATTTTTCTTAAACTAGGGGTGTCAATAATATAAAAAAATCATTACATAGCATCAATCACATCATCAGTGCACCTGCATGTCATATGAATATTGTGTCATATATGAAAGTGTACATATTAAACAAACAATTTCTACTGGCAATCTTATACATTTCATAATAGTTCATTTGTGTTGATCTAACAACCATGAAACAATGTAGGTCAAGTGTGAGATAAACTCACCTTTCGTGGCATAGAACGAAGATAGCAAACTGATGGACACAGAATAAACCGACGATATTCAAGCACGACTTGGAATGGATTCAATCAGAATAACCACTCAAGATATTATTATTTTTATAAGAGGAGGGTAGGAAATTTTCAGTGGATTGGTACGACTATTGGTTTTGGAATGAGTTTCAAACTCAACACCACACTCGACTAAAAAATAAACACAATAAATTTATTTTCAAAAATATTATACATATAATTCTATATACATATACACACGATAAAATTAAAACATACATATATATTTTAAATTCAACGCACACCTAAAACCATTATATAAATATATATATCATATATAAACATACACACGCGAACAATACATCAAAATTCTATATATATACCTTTGTAAATACACACACATATATATATACAAAAATAATCATTGAAAATATATATACGCACTACACGCACCAAATGCCACCTGTAACACCTCGCATTTTCTGATAATTAAATATTGCATATGTGTATATATATGCATAAACATAAATATTTAAAAGAAGAACAAAATAATGATGATATATGTGTAATGACCCAATTTTCGGACTAGTTCTAAAATATATAATGTATAGATTATACTGATAATTAAATTAAATTTAAAATGAATAAGATTTATATATTTGGGAATATATCAGGGAAATTCCAAAATAAGTATATTTGTAGACAATAAAGATTCCTTAACTAATTTATAAATGTATATAAATTGAATTGTGGATGTTATATCATTTTGTCATGTTTTTTTTTTTTTGCTTTTAAAACTCATTTAAAATAGATTACTCAAGTAAGAAATAAAAAGGAGATATTTAGAATGCAAAGACTTGTAGCATTGATTTGATAATGTAAATGAGATCGAATTCGCTTAATTTACAATAATCATATTAACTTGTTATGTAGGTGTATGTAAAATCAAGTATATGTATTTTAACTTTTTCTTGATTACATTTGAAGTTGCTTTGAATTCAAGATAATATTGAGTTACTTAAGTAAGCATTGGATTTAAACTTATTTATACACTTGCATATAAATATAAGTGGAGTATGTTTATATGAATATATATATATATATATATATATATATATGTTTATATAAGAAAAATATGAATTGAAAACTATATATAATATATGCAAATAAATGGGTACATGAAGTTTTAAAATAGGAATGGGAAATCTAAGCAAATGTGGAAATGAGACATGAAAAGAAAACATAGGCTGCTAGTGTATAAGTGGAAAGTAGTACAGGTATAGAGAAGATAGTGCCATAGAGAAAAATAGATAGTCGGGACAATTACATTTATTAGGACTGAAGATACAACTCACAAAAGGAAGGTAGCATGGACTCTACAAACAAGTGCAGCCTAGACCTAGGCATTAAGTAAGAAATGAAAGCAAACAAACTTGCATAAGAGAGCATAGACCTGTAATGTCAAGCACAATCGAGTACTAGTTGTAGAATCATGTGCCATCACCATCTAAAATTTGAAAACCAGCCAAGCAATTGGATTGGAATGAACAACCAGGATACATAGGGAATACAAGAAATCAAAGCTTTAATGAGATAGTATTTTGCCTTAGGTGCTAAGAATGATTGTTAATGAATTTAAGGTACATACAACATGTGCAGATTTAAGGCAAGAACATGGCATAGGAATTAAGGAGCAAGTATAGACAGTAGTTGGATAGAACATCAACATCATATCACTGTGGCTGCTGCTTATGTCTTTTCTTGCTAACAGCCTACCCAACTTAAAACCTAAAATCTTCCATCTATAAATACCCATGAAAACTCTAGCAATTCACACATAAGATCACTAGAAACAAATCAAAACAGAGAAGGTAATGGGAGAAAATCAAATGAAATCAGAGAATGAGAGAAAAGCAGTGAGAAATGAGGAGCAGAAACTGGAACAAAATCCGTGAACACATAGGCACATCAAAGTTTCCTCCATAGGTACACTGAAACAAATCAGAAACACAAAGCATGGAATACCTGAGAATGAAAGGCAAGAGACTGAAAATATATGCACAGACAGTAACTTGACTTGGTGAGTAAACATCTCAACCTCCTTACTGTTTGTGTTAATTTCTAGTGAATACAGACCATATGTATGATATGTGACCATCGTATTAAATCCATTATGAAAATGTTTAAAGGGAAAACCTCTTAGAAAGAAGATTATGACGATTATTTGAACAAACTGGGAAAATAAATCCAATAAAGAATATTTATGAGTAAATTTTCCTTAATTTTCTTTCCAAAACTATGTTACGATCATTTATTAAGTTTCAACTAGCATCATTTATGTATATAAACATGTGTTGGCCATCAGATTCCTGTAAATATTGAAATAGGACAGCGAAAACAATATAAGCAAGTAAATGCTTTACTAGTTATATAAATCTTGAATGGATCCAAACTATATGTATGTATCCCTCACATTTTGATTTAATGTTGAAGTTAAGTGTAGTTAGACTGTGGTTTTATATTTGAACAATCTGATAAAACAATTTACTGCCAAGCTTAATTCAAAGATGAACAAGTATGATATTTTCTTAGCACAGATTCAGTTTTATAAATACTGGAAGGACATACGTTTTTGTGTAACAGTTTTAACAATTTAATAGGAAGTTCGAACTGTATGAACCAATCTTAAATATATATTACTTCATTGGTAAACCAATTATTTAGTTCATCAGCTATTGCAGCTGGTAATTATATCGTTTGGTTTTGAGAACAATCTAGTAATGTTATAGTAACGCGTGATTTGAATAAAATCTTAGCTGTTCCGACAACATCAAACTATTTGGAGAAGTTTAAATATATGTTTTTCTTTGAGCTAAGTAGTTGATTCAATGAAGCTCGACTGTTTGCATGTATATACGAAAACTAGTGGCTTTTGATCTAACAATACTATTTGTCATTATCAACAATTACAAACCTTATTAAAGTAATTCAAAGCTTCGTACTGTTTTATAGGACAAGCAAACATAATCTTAAAACTTCAAAAATTACCTTCTCATATCCGTTAAAGGTAGATTGAAAACACTTCCTGATAGTATGAAGTTCACTTAAATATCAAATAGAAAAGAAACGTACATCAGGGTTTTCGATAGAAGTAGAAGACGTGGTCTGAGTATTCTAACGCAACAGAATTGGAGGAATAGGAATGGAAAGACAAATGCTTATTTTCTTTATCTATATATGGGCACGATATGTTTTGTGGAGGCATATCATTCTTGTAACTTCTTTTGAAGCTTTGTATTTTGACACAGTGGGTCAACGGAGATTCTGGTGGTGCAGCTAAGTTTGGGTGGGCAAGTGCAACTTGTGATGGTGGTCAGCCGAAGGTGTGCGACCGTGAAGTCTTGTGTGCACGTGTACAGATGATGTGTGCACAAGGAGGGAACATGGGAGGAGAAGAGAAATCGGGGCAAGCTTTGATCACTCCGTGTTGGTCCATGTATTTACATTGCCAGATACATGTTTGGCACGGTTTTTCAATCGTTGGCTTGGCAAGAGAAATAGCAAGGAGTGGATCAGTGGATTTACCTTGCCGATACATATATGGCAATAAATTCTGGAGCACTTGGCAGAGGCATGGCAAAAGAGAAAGGACCTAATCAAGTGAATGCTTTGTTTTGCTGTGAAGTAATATGCCAAACCTTGGTTGGTTTGATCAGCGATCACCGACCGAGGAGATATACAAGCAACACTGAAGAAAAACGATTTTAGAAAAAAAATAGAACCAAAAAATAAAGACAATCAACAAATCTCAAATTGATGATGAATGGCTTTACTGGCCAAATAATGTTTACTAGCTAAATAAAAAGATTATGATAGTTGAACAGAATCAAATTTTCACCGTAGCTATGCATTCACTACAACAATGTCAAATTGATGAGTACTAAAAACCTTTTCCATATGGCGGATGGATTTTCATGCTAATTACAATTTCAGAATGTGTGTGAGTGACTCCGTTGCGTCTTGGATATGTAGCCAATCAGAAAATAAATCATATAATGAAAGTGCATGAATTAAAATATAACCAAGAAACCAAATGCAAATATTTTCATGTTGTAAACCAAAGTTGACGGTATAACACCATATTTCAAAACTATAGATAAGAAGCAACAAATACTCTACTGTAATTAATCTTCAAAATTTTATATGAATTGCTTATGACAGCAAAGAGCGCGTCAGTTTAAAGTTGGACAAAGGAAGCTTTGAGTATGCAAAATTCACATACGTTTATAGGTTGGTCACTGGTTTGATGAGATTTATGTGCCAAACGATGTTGGTTTTGGGTTTTAATCGCGAGGCAAGGAGAATGGACATAAGTGTGGTCATTCAACAATGAGTCATGCATGGTGATGGTGCCAAAATCATGGCTTTCGTAACTGGTGTAAGGTCTGAAGTATACGACAAAATAAGTAAAGTAGAAAAAGGGGTTGAAAGTCTGTAGGATTAAAAGAATAGGAACAGAAGTGGATTAAAGCAATGAAAAAGGGACGGAGACATGTTAGTAGGTAGCAGGAAAAATAAAAGGGAGAGAAAGAAACGAAATAGAAGGGGGTGGGCTAAGATAATTGGGCCTGATTGGGCCGAGAGATATTAAAAGAAATAAAAGGAAAAGAAAAGCCGGCGGGCCAAGGAAGTTGGGCTGTGAGCTCTAGGGTTAAATTAAGGAAATTAAATGAAAAAAAGATTAGGAGTCCACTTAAATGTTTATAGCATATGACAGATTAATTACGATACATGCATACAAAATAAGACAAAAATGGGTCGAGGAAACTCATGTGTATAATTTAATAAGATTTTAAATGAAAATGTTTTTGAATAAAAAGACAAGAGAAATAAATAAAAATATAAAAGAAAGGATTGGGACATTTTATATTAATTGCAGAATTTGACATCATCGTCTAAGCTTTAGTTCGAGCCTTCTAAATTTATATATATATATATTTATGTATTCATATATATATCCGATTGAAAATAAAATAAAAGTTGTAATAAATCGATTAATTTATTTCAAAAGAATTTAAGTAAATATTTTTGTCATTTAAGATCAAATATTCCAAACAGTTATTACTGAAACTAAAACGACGAATCGTTGTTGATGGTAATTGTTGTAATGACTGATTATCTATTATATTATGAAGTGACCAAACAGATACAAATTAGTTAAAACAAACTGTTGACATGTTTTATTGTATTCGTCTTGTGTTGATTACTATTCAGAAACTAGAAATAAGATTATATAAGTTAAACTAATTGAATGGTCATGTTATGGAAATTTGGTGTAAATTGTTTTATTTATATACACTTTTAAAATTTGATAGTTAAACCACCGACTATCAAATAAAATTCCTTACATGTTAGTTCGAAGAGACCGAGATGGGAACTGGACCCAAAACCACTTTCAACTAGCTTTACGATTCTTATACTAACTTGCAGGGACGATTATACGACTTAAGGAATTGAAGACCGTAGATCTTCATGAGTGGAAGAACTACTTCATAAATTTCTCTGGGTCGTTCCTGAAGATATTTTGATAGTGATTCTATCGTGATTGAAATCTTCGGATTTGCAAGGATTACACGCTATTGATCCATGGGGCGATTCCTATATTGGAGGCAGTAGGAGAGTACCTTCGGTTCATCCTGTTCCTGGATTACTTGCATGGACGAATGTCTGACAGAGTATTTCCTAAAAACGACGTACGTTGATTTTTACAAATATACCAAGATGGCAAAGAATGGCCCTTCTTTTACATCCAGAGTGTACTTGTGTACGTCAATTAGTGATTTGACGGATCTGACAATGTGGCATTCAAAGTGAATGATGACCAGATGTTCTAAAGACGAATTCTAACCTCAAGCCTCACAATTGGGAAATGACAAAAATCGGGCAGGCAACATGGTTATGTGGGTCGCTCCCATTAGGTTGTATAATCACCTATCTCGAGAAATTCCATTTCATTCTTTAATCTATTTCCGATGCTGTCCCTTTTTGGGAAACGGTTACTGATCCCAATCGTTGGTGATATACATTCGATACACTCAAGCGAAATGAGTGGTCGATCATGTGTGGGCCGGGTTGCAAGATATTCTTGTTGGACCCAGTGTATTCACCTCTAGAGATACACTATCGGCAGGTGGTTCCATACCTTGTCATAGTCGGAATCCAATCTCCAATAAGCGCCGACGGTTTTGATTGTATACTATATACGTGGAGCATGAGATGCACGCGTTCCGCTAGATTGATATTTATTTGTATTTAGACACTATTATAATATCAGAAGATATATATGATTTCAAAAATGTTTTTGGGTTATCATAAGGTAGAAACCGTCTGTATTTATGTGTGGGTTTGGTTTTACGATTATTTTTTCTTTCAAAATGATTTTCGAACTTAAAAATCAAGCTGTTTAAAATTGTTTACTCATACCAGTCCCATGACTGACCCAGAGTTTATTTTTCTGTGTTTTCCCTAAACTCTTGGGTGCCCAAATGTGTACGGACAGTCAAGTGGTTTCAGGATTTTACAGATTCACTTAAAGGAGCTTGGATCAGGGTCTTCAATATTAGATGTATTGAGTTCATTTCCACTGTGTTATGTATGAGTTGTACTCTAATGATGTACGTAAGTAAATACAGTTTTGTATTTCAAGATGTTATATAATATATTTTATTCAGCTCCACTGTGAGATTCGTTATACTCTGATTCAGTTATGTTCAGTTCTTCTTTTTCTTCTACTCTAACTTTCTTTCTTTCTATCTCTCATCCTCTAACTTCTTTCTATTAATGATCTGTTTATTTCTGATGGTTGATTAATCGATATGTGATACAGGAAACGTATTAATATCGATAATCAGGATCGGAACTTTTCGGGTCGTTACAGTTGGTATCAGAGCAATGGTTTAGTAATAACCTTGGCTCTATGGCGTAACTCGATATAGATGGGGTTAGTAATACTCTAGATTGAGTTTGAGTGTATATATATGAGCGCACATTTGGTAATTGATATAAAAACCGTTTTAAATTGTGTTGATTAGTTTATCGAGTTTTTTATGAATTCTGGTCGATACAGTAGTCAAAACTGTATCGATAGGTGTTTCTAAACTCTTGAATAGAGTAATTTGATATGCTATTATTTTTTAAAAAAACTGGGTAAGTGAAATAATTTTACTCAAGATTATATTTTGATATGAAAAGCATAATTTTCTAAAATTATTTTTATTGGCTATGTTGGTTGCTAGTATAATCTGGTATCAGATTATAAGATTGAAATGATTATGTAGTTAACCAAATTGACTTTGCATAACCAATGAAAATACAAATAAAAAAGAAGAAAAGGGTTTGAGGAACACCAAATGTCTTGGATAAATTCAGATTCTGGAATTGGGAAATTCAACTATTTAGAAATAAAACCAGGAGTTAAGATTCTAGAATTGGGAAATTCTACTGGAATAAGATTAAAAGAGTAAAGTTAAGTTGAATGGAATTAAATTGAATTGGTGTTTAAAAGAAGAATTTGAAGCAGATAAATGTATTTGAATGGGTTTGGTTTAAATTAATGAAATAAATAAGATTTGGGAATTTTTTCCAAAGGGAACCAAGAGTATTTTTAAATGGAAAATGAGGTTATATGGGTTGACAAGAACTAAGATATGGAGTTAAGAAATTGAAAACTAACTGGAGATTGGTTGGGTTGAATGATTTTCTATGTGTCAATCTGATGTTGTTTTCGATCTTCGGGGTTGATACTTAGAGGACTATTTGTCTTACCGATTTACAGTCAGGGACTGATGGATAATGAAGAACTGAAATGCGTAATATGAAATAAAAATATTTTCCAATGGTAATAACCGATATTTCTAGTTATCGAAATAACTGTGATAAATATCAAATTGTTAATGTATGAGTTGAACAGTTCGATTGCAGCAAGATATTTTGGGCAGATAACCTATGTGTTTTGGATGCCTTGGTTGCTATGATTGTTAAGGGCCTGGTATGTGTTGAGGTAAGTCTATAATTTTGGATATAACTAGAATCTCCTCATTACTCGTCAATTCCGGGGATGAAATTCTTTTAAGGGGTTAGATTGTAACGACCCAGTTTTCGGACTAATTCTAAAATATATAATGTATAGATTATACTGATAATTAAATTAAACTTAAAATGAATAAGATTTATATATTTGGGAATATATCAGGGAAATTCCAAATAAGTATATTTGTAGACAATAAAAATTCGTTAACCAATTTATAAATGTATATAAATTGAATTGTGGATGTTTTATCATTTTGTCGTGGTTTTTTTTTTTTTTGCTTTTAAAACTCATATGAAATAGATTACTCAAGGAAAAAATAAAAAGGACATATTTAGAACGCAAAGACTTGTAGCATTGGTTTGATAATTGAAATGAGATCGAATTCATTTAATTTACAATAATCATATTAACTTGGTATATAGATGTATGTAAAATCAAGTATGTATATTTTAACTCTTTTTGTTTACATTTGAAGTTGCTTTGAATTCAAGATAATATTGAGTTACTTAAGTAAGCATTGGGTTTAAACTTATTTATACACTTGCTTATAAATATAAGTGGAGTATGTTTACACTACAACAAAAACACCATATTACAACTTTAATTTTACAACAATGGTAAAAGCACCGTTGTAATAAATGTTTTTTACAACTTTTTTCCAGAAAAGTTGTAATAAACTTATTTTTAACAACTGTGTTATTTCGACAGTTGTAATAAAAGCCTATCACAACTTTTATTTTTTAACTGTTGTAATATATGACTATATTTTAATATAATTAACAACTAATAATTAATATTTAATACATTTATATTGATTATTTATAATTAATAACTAATAATTACTATTAATAATCAATTAGGAAGTAATAATTAATAATCGATCTGTAATATTTCATACTTAGCAAATAAGAAGAATAATTAAAAAATATAGTTAATATTACAAAATTACTATTAAATATTTAATAATTAAAATATAATAATTAATGTTAATCATGAATAATCAATGATTGCTATTAATAATTCAAAAGTAGAGATTAATAATCAAGAAGAAGAGATTAATAACTAAGATTATATTTAATAATTAATTTATAATAACGAACGATTAATAAAAAATATTTAATAATTAAAAAGTAATAATTTGTATTTAATATTTAATAGTTATGGGTAATAATTATATTTAACATCTAATATTCAAAAAAATTTAATTTTTTTAGACAAAACTTATAAAATATTGAAATTTTCACAAATTAATTTTAAAAAAAAATCAATGAACTCGAACTTTTATAAAATATCCAAAATTTCGAAAAACTAGTTAGTTTTTTTCTTTTTTTCTTATGATAATTGAACCTTAAAATCGAAATGAATATTTAGTTGACTGAACCAACGTGATCTATTAAGTGTTGAAATTGGTTAATTAATGCCTATGAGAAATAATATTGCATATAGTGCTGAAGACAATTGAAATATAAAATGTCATCACATTCCTACGTACCAGTCAGGTAAAAAACGTGAAAAAGGTAATTGTTTGGAAAAGTGGCGCTGACTTGAAAATTTGGCGGCCAACCCTTATATTTCACCGAAGCTTCCTGAACCCTAAATCCCAATTTCAAAGCCGCCACAATTTCATACCCAAATTTCACTCTCGTTTCAAGTTTTTGAACCCTAATTTCCGATTCTGCAGTCGATTTCAAGCTCACCGAACTCTCCTCCTACTCCAATCATTCCATCGCTACATCTCAGAGATAGGAAAGAAAAACCGATTCTCAAATCATCAAATCACGAAAGTCGAAGTCGAAAGAACAGGCGATTGCAATTTTCTGGGCAAAGCGGCGTGCGAAGCTCTATCTCCACGGCAGTCGACATGACGTCACGAAGCGAATTCAGTTTTTGATGATTCCTTATTTTTTTGAAGCCAAAGGTACTAATTTATGGTTTTAATGTTTTAAATATTTAATAGTTGAAGTGCTGAGGTTGTTTATATGCGGATTAAGGTTGTCGAGCATAATATTGTTATGAATGATAATCTGAATCTAATTTGGGAAATGAAAATTAGTGTGTTGAATATGATTTGAGAAATGAAAATTGATTTTCGTACTTACTGGTAAATTTGGATGAAATCTTGTTTTGCCAGTTAAATAAAATTGATTCTCAAGTTTCTGCTGTTATGTTGGTTCCTGTGTTCTATGTGCTATTTTGTTAATCTTTGAAGTTGTACATACAAGAATGCATTTCCCCTTTTTGTCCCTTTCTAATGCACCTTTATTTGTCTCTATTTCATGCCATACTAGAATGCACTATAAATGAGTACTCATATGGTTTCTACAGCAGTGAACCATTTTGTTATGAGTAGTAGTTTTTCTATGACCAATACAACGAGGCCTTATATACGATAGAAAAATGATTAGTGATATTTTTGTTGATGGGATTCTTCACCAGCCTGTGAGGTGTAACTTTTATGGGTCTTTCCTACAAATTGCATTGTAAAATTCATTTTACATTTATGCGTTTTGGAAAAAAAATGCAAAACAGATAGTAAATAAACGCTACATATAAGAACAGAAATATTTATGTAATTCAGTTTATAGGAACTATGTCCACTGGATGATATATGGATGTTGTTGTGGCTTTTACTATGGAAATGCAATATATAAATAATTTAGAATACGATGATTTTCAAAGTCGGATTCATGTTTCTGCAAGTGACCGTCGTTTGTCATTGCTTACTACCTTGGATCTTGCTGGTGCTTGTCTTTGTGTTTTTTTTGTTTTAGTGGTTTTGTTTTTTGAGTGCTTACTATTGTATGTGGTCTGTATGACCTGGTTTGTCGGCTTGTGTTTTTTGTTTTGAGCCGGGTCTTTCTTCTTAGTTGTATAGGATTTGTTCTCAGTTTATGTTGTAATTTCTTACCCAACTCAAAATTTCTTGTAATATTTTGTTTGTAAATAAGCATCCTTCTGTTCTAAAAAAATATATTTAATCATGTTTTTCAATCTTTGTTTTAAATGATACTACAGCTTCAGACTCTAGTATATATTATGTGTTGAGGTCAGAAAAATGACTAGTGTGGCGATCATTTTTCTAAGGGTACTTCAGTATGAAATATTATTAGTGATTTTGCCAGTCAGAAAACTAGAAAAGTGTTTATAAGGAATTAAAATCTATGATACATGTTTATTCAAATAATTATATGGTAGATCAAAGGGCTTGTTCACTTCTGTTATTTGATCCTAAGTATAATAAGTTAGTAACTAATATGCCTACCACATCATTGAGAAGAAATGTTGGCTGTCCCCATTTTATCACATGGTACATGTAAACCCTTGCATTTAGATTCATATCAGCAGATCCTAATCATTCACAAATTAGATGAGAGACATCTGGTGAAGAGGAGCTTGTTTCTTTCCCTTTTTATTTTTTAATTCCAGATAACTGTACATGTAATATGGTCATCTTGTTGTTGTGTAGCAAGCCTGGAAATATCAACGGGAGGGGGTTATTGCATTCTGTAGAGGACGGCCAGATGAAAGGTGTGACTTTACCAATAAATAGCGCTGCAGTATTGCCATCTCCAGTACTCTTGTGGAGACTGAAGGTATTTCTCACTGACATGAAGAAAAAAGAGGTTAAACTTTCTTGTACTAAGTTGCTTTGTAACAGTCAAGTCTGTAATAGTCCGTGAAATCTTTTGTAAAACTTATTGTTTGTAATATTGAAAATTTGAGTATTTTAATAAATTAGTTTGCAAATAACTGTAATATTTGTTTTGCTTATGGAGTATTGCTATATTTAGTGTATTGTTCATTTCAATTGCAAAGGATGTCTATTTTTTTTTAAATGCAACTGTCAATTACAACGGTGCATAACAGTTGTAGTAGATATTATTACAACGGTGCATAACTGTTGTAATAAAGTATATTACAATAGTGGAAAAAAGTTGTAAAATATACATATTACAACGGTGTTGCAACGGTGCAAAAAAGTTGTAAAAGATTTTAGTCTATTACAACTTCTTAATATACGACGGTTTGCCCACCGTTGTAAAATGTATATTACAACGGTGGAACACCGTTGTAATAGGGTCATTTTGTTGTAGTGTTATATGAATACATATATGTTTATATAAGACAAATGTGAATTGAAAACTATATACAATATATGCAAATAAATGGGTACACGAAGTATTAAAATAAGAATGGAAATCTAAGCAAATCTAGAAATGAGACATGAAAAGAAAACATAGACTGCTAGTGTATAAGCTGGAAAGTAGAACAGGTATAGAGAAGATAGTGCCACAGAGAAAAATAGATAGCCGGGACAATTTGATTTATTAGGACTGAAGCAACAACTCACAAAAGAAAGGTAGCATGGACTCTACAAACAAGTGCAGCCTAGACCTAGGCATTAAGTAAAAATGAAAGCAAACAAACTTGCATAAGAGAGCATATACCTATAATGTCAAGCACAGTCGAGTACTAGCTGTAGAATCATGTGCCATCACCATCTAAAATTTGAAAACCATCCTAGCAAGGATTGGAATGACCAACCAGGGTACATAAGGAATACAAGAAATCAAAGCTTTAATGAGATAGTATTTTGCCTTAGGTGCTAAGAATGATTGTTAATGAATTTAAGGTACATACAGCATGTGCAAATTTACGGTAAGAACATGGCATAGGGCTTGAGGAGCAAGTATAGACAGTATTAGGATAGAACATCAACATCATATCACTATGGCTGTTGCTTATGTCTTTTCTTGCAACCAGCCTACCCAACTTAAAACCTAAAATCTTCCATCTATAAATACCCATGAAAACTCTAGCAATTCACACATAAGATCACTAGAAACAAATCAAAACAGAGAAGGTAATGGGAGAAAATCAAATGAAATCAGAGAATGAGAGAAAAGCAGTGAGAAATGAGGAGCAGAAACTGGAACAAAATTTGTGAACACATAGGCACATCAAAGTTTCCTCCATAGGTTCACTGAAACAAATCAGAAACACAAAGCATGGAATACCTGAGAATGAAAGGCAAGAGAGTGAACATATATGCACAGATAGTAACTTGACACAGTGAGTAAACATCTCAACCTCCTTACTGTTTATGTTAATTTCTAGTGAATCCAGACCATATGTATGATATGTGACCATCGTATTAAATCCATTATGAAAATGTTTAAAGGGAAAACCTCTAAGACAGAAGATTATCACGAGTAATTGAAAAAGCCTGGAGAATGAATCAAATAAAAAATATTTATGAGTAAACTTTCCTTAATTTTCTTTCCAAAACTATGTTATGATCATTTATTAAGTTTCAACTGGCATCATTTATGTGTATAAACATGTGTTGGCCATCAGATTCCTATAAATATTGAAACAGGACAACGGACAAAATACAAGCAAGTAAATGTTTTATTGGTTATATAAATCTTGAATGGATCCAAACTATATGTACGTATCCCCCACATTTTGATTTAGTGTTGAAGTTAAGTGTAGTTAAACTGTGGTTTTATATTTGAACAATCTGATAAAAAAATCCACTGCCAAGTTTAATTCAAAGATGAACAAGTACGATATTTTCTTAGCACAACCTTTGTTTTATAAATACTGGAAGGACATACGTTTTGTGTAACAGTTTTAACAATTTAAAATGAAGTTCTAACTATATGAACCAGTCTTAAATATATATTACTTTATTGGTAAACAAATTATTTAGTTCATCGGCTATTGCAGCTGGTAATTTTATTGTTTGGTTTCGAGAACAATATAGTAATGTTATAGTAACACATGATTTGAATAAAATCTTAGTTTTTCTGACTACATCAAACTATTTGGAGAAGTTTAAACATATGTTTTTCTTTGAGCTAAGTAGTTGATTCAATGAAGCTCGATTGTTTGCATGTATATACGAAAACTAGTGGCTTTCGATCTAACAATACTATTTATCATTATCGACAATTATAAACCTTATTAAGGTAATTCAAAGCTTCAAACTGTTTTATAGGACAAGCAAATATAATCTAACAACTTCAAAATTTTCCATCCTATATCCGTTAAAGGTAGATTGAAAACACTTCCTGATAGTATGAAGTTCACTTAAATATCAAATAGGAAAGAAACGTACATCATGGTTTTGGATAGGAGTAGAAGATGTGGTCTGAGTATTCGAACGCAACAGAATTGAAGGAATAGGAATGGAAAGACAAATGCTTATTTTCTTTATCTATATATGGGCATTGTATGTTTTGTGGAGGCATATCATTCTTGAAACTTCTGTTGATGCTTCGGATTTTGACACAGTGGTTCATCGGAGATTCTGGTGGTGCAGCTAAGTTTGGGTGGGCAAGTGCGACTTGTGATGGTGGACAGCCGAAGATGTGTGGCCATGAAGTCTTGTGTGCATGTGTACATATGATGTGTGCACAAGGAAGGAACAGGGAAGGAGAAGAGAAATCAGGGCTATCTTTGATCACGGCGTGTTGGTCCATGTATTTACATTGCCAGATACATGTTTGGCACGTTTTTCAATCGTTGGCATGGCAAGAGAAATAGCAAGGAGTGGATCAGTGGATTTACCTTGCCGAAACATATTTGGCAATGGATTCTGGAGCACTTGGCAGAGTCATGGCTAAAGAGAAAGGACCTGATCAAGTGAATCCTTTGTTTTGCTATGAAGTAATATGCCAAACGTTGGTTGTTTTGATCAGCGATCACCGGCCGAGGAGATAGACAAGCAACACTGAAGAAGAACGATATTAGAAAAAAACAGAACTTAAAAATAAAGACAATCAACAAACGTCAAATTGATGATGAATGGGTTTAATGGCTAAATAATGTTTACTGGCCAAATAAAAAGATTATGATAGTTGAACAGAATCAAATTTTCACCTCAGCTATACATTCACTACGACAATGTCAAATTGATGAGTACTAAAAACCTTTTCCATATGGCAGATGGAATTTCATGCTACTTACATTTTCAGACTGCGTGTGAATGACACTATTGCGTCTTGGATATGTAGTCAATCAGAAAATAAATCATATAATGAAAGTGCATGAAGTAAAATATAACCAAGAACCCAAATGCAAATATTTTCATGTTGTAAACAAAAGTTGACGGTATAATACCATATTTCCAAACTGTAGATAAGAAGCAACACATACTCTACTATAATTAATCTTCAAAATTTTATATGAATTGCTTATAACAACAAAGAGCACGTTAGTTTAAAGTTGGATAAAGGAAGCTTTGAGTATGCAAAATTCACATACGGTTTACAGGTTGATCACTGGTTTGATGAGTTTTATTTGCCAAACGACGTTGGTTTTGGGTTTTAATCGCAAGGCAAGGAGAATCGATGTAAGTGTGGTCATTCAGCAATGAGTCATGCATGGTGATGGTGCTAGAATCATGGCTTTCGTAACTGGTACAAGGTCTGAAGTACACGACAAAAGAAGTAAAGTAGAAAAAGGGACTGAAAGTCTATAGGATTAAAAGAATAGGAACAGAAGGGGATTAAGGCAATGAAAAAGGGACGGAGACATGATAGTAGGTAGCAGGAAAATTAAGAGGGAGAGAAATAAACGAAATAGAAGAGGGTGGGCCAAGATATTGGGCCTGATTGGGCCGAGAGATATTAAAATAAATAAAAGGAAAAGAAAAGCCGACGGGCCAAGGAAGTTGGGCTGCGGGCTCTAGGGTTAAATTATGGAAATTAAATGAAAAAAAGATTAGGAGTCCAGTTAAATGTTTATAGCATATTGCAAATTAATTACGATACATGCATACAAAATAAGACCGAAATAGGTCGAGGAAACTCGTACGTATAATTTAATAAGATTTTAAATGAAACCGTTTTTAAATAAAAAGACAAGAGAAATAAATCAAAATATAAAAGAAAGGATCGGGACATTATATACTAATTGCAGAATTCGACATCGCCGTCTAAGCTTTAGTTCAAGCCTTATATATATATATATATATATATATATATATATATATATATATGTATTCATATATATAGCCGATTGAAAATAAAATAAAAGTTGTAATAAATCGATTAATTTATTTCAAAAGAATTTGAGTAAATATTATCATCATCTAAGATCAAATATTCCAAACAGTTATTATTGAAACTAAAACGACGAATCGTTGTTGATTGCTATTGTTGTAATGACAGATTATCTATTATATTATGAAGTGACCAAACAGATACAAATTAGATAAAACAAACCGTTGATGTGTTTTATTGTTTTCATCTTGTGTTGATTACTGTTCAGAAACTAGAATAAGATTGTATAAGTTAAACTAATTGAACGGTCATGTTATTGAAATTTGGTGTAAATTGTCTTATTTGTATACACTTTTAAAATTTGATAGTTAAACCACTGACTATAAAATACAAATCCCTTACGTGTTAGTTCGAAGAGACCGAGATGGGAACTGGACCCAAAACCACTTCCAACTAGCTTTACGATTCTTAAACTAACTTATAGGGACGATTATACGAATTAAGGAATTGAAGATCGTAGATCTTCATGAGTGGAAGAACTACTTGGTAAATTTCTCTGGGTCGCTCCTGAAGATATTTTGGTAGTGATTCTGTCGTGATTGAAATCTTCAGATTTGCAAGGATTATTCGCTACTGATCCATGGGGTGATTCCTATATTGGAGGCAGTAGGAGAGTACCTTAGGTTCATCCTGTTCCTGGATGACTTACATGGACAAATGTCTGACAGAGTATTTCCTAAAAACCACGTATGTTGATTTTTACAAATATACCAAGATGGCAAAGAATGGTCCTTCTTTTACATCTAGAGTATATTTGTGGACGTCAATTAGTGATTTGACGGATCTAACAATGTGGCATTCAAAGTGAATGATGACCAGATGTTCTAAAGACGAATTCTAACCTCAAGCCTCACAACCGGGAAATGACAAAAATCGGGCAGGAAGCATGGTTATGTGGGTCGCTCCCATTAGGGTGTATAATCACCTATCTAGAGAAATTCCACTTAATTCTTTAATCTATTTTCGATGATGTCCCTTTTCGGGAAACAGAAGTTGATCCCAAGTGTTGGTGATATACATTCGATACACTCAAGCGAAATGAGTGGTCGGTCATGTATGGGCCGCGTTGCAAGACGTTCTTATTGAACCCAGTGTATTCGCCTCTAGAGATACACTATCGGCAGATGGTTCCATACCTTGTCATAGTCGGAATCCAATCTCCAATAAGCTCCTAAAGTTTTGATTACAAACTATATACGTGTAGCGTGAGATGCAAGTGTTCCTCTAGATTGATATTTATTTGTATTTAGACACTATTTTAATATCAGAAGATATATGTGATTTCAAAAATGTTTTTGGGTTATCGTAAGATGGAAACCGTCCATATTTATGTGTGGATTTGGTCTTACAATTATTCTTTCTTTCAAAAAGATTTTGAACTTAAAAACCAAGCTATTTAAAATCGTATACTCACACTAGTCCCATGACTGACCCAGAGTTTATTTTTCTGTGTTTTCCCTAAATTCTTGGGTTCCCAAATTTGTACGGGCAGTCAAGTGGTTTCAGGATTTTACAGATTCACTTGAAGGAGCTTGGAGCAGGGTCTTCAACATTAGATATATCGAGTTTATTTCTGCTGTGTTATGTATGAGTTGTACTCTGATGATGTATGTAAGTAAATATAGTTTTGTATTTCAAGATGTTATATAATATATTTAATTCAGTTCGACTGTGAGATTCGTTATACTCTGATTCAGTTATGTTCAGTTCTTCCTTTTCTTTTACTCTAATTTTCTTTCTTTCTGTCTCTCGTCCTCTAACTTCTTTCTATTAACGATCTGTTTATTTCTGATGGTTGGTTAATCGATATGTGATACATGAAACATATTAGTATCGATAATCCGGATCGGAACTTTTTGGGTCGTTATAGTTGGTATCGGAGCAATGGTTTAGTGGTAACCTTAGCTCTGTCACGTAACTTATATAGATGGGGTTAGTAATACCCTAGATTGAGTTTGTGTGTGTATATATGAGCGCATATTTGGTAACTGATATAAAAACCATTTTAAATTGTGTTGATTTGTTTATCGAGTGATTTATGAATTCTGGTCGATACAGTAGTCAAAACTGTATCGATAGGTGTTTCTTGTAACAACCCGTATTTTCAATAACCTGTTATAACATAAATCGAGGCAGAATTTAATTTATAAATCTGAATCAAGGGAAATGGGCTATGCCATTGCGTTCGTCTCGGAAAAATACGCGAAATAGAGTCCTAGTTTTCGAAAATCGGAGTCCGTATGACCCGATTAAGGCCCAACGAAGTTTTCAGAAAATTTCAAAGTAAAAACAGAATTCAAATTCAAGTTTGAATTTGGAAATTAGGGTCATATTGGGCCAGGCAGGAAAATTCCCGCCAGAGCACCCAAGTCGACAGCCCTATCGACTTGGGAGTCGACTTGGTTGGACCCAAGTCGACAGCCCTATCGACTTGGCTGTCGACTTGGCTCAGCCGGGCAGTTTTGCCTGGTGCACCATTTTGGGGTTGTGTTGAGTTTGGGGGCCAGATTCGGTTTTAAGGGCTGAGATTGGAATTAGGGTTTAATCCTAAGGTTGAAACTAATCCTAATCTCTATAAATAAGCCCCTAACCTAACCCTAAATCATCATTATTCATTCAAGTAACTAAACTATGGCAAAATCATTCCTCTCATGGCCTCCACTCTCTTCATAAAATTTCTAAATTATTTCT
This sequence comes from Allium sativum, assembly GCA_030737875.1. NCBI lineage: Eukaryota > Viridiplantae > Streptophyta > Magnoliopsida > Asparagales > Amaryllidaceae > Allium > Allium sativum. The sequence goes on along the minus strand of CM060916.1, from coordinate 340,520,952 downwards.
ATGAGGGATTTTCCATGCATACAAGTGTTTTCAAGCTTGTATGAGCATCATTAGCTTGCATTCAAGTAAAGTTTCCATATTTACATCATAAAGCAAGGGTTTTGATCATTTTGGCTCAAGGGTTTTTCTATTAGAGCTTGCATTTTGGGTCTAATTGATTGCATAAGGGCTTTGTCATATTTTTGTGTCTTCATAAGCATTGTAAGCCCTTTTCTACTTTCATATTTAAACTCTAAAGTTAAATGAATGATGCAAGTTTGGTTGACCATTATATGCAAGTTTATCATGTTATGTTATGCAAGTTTGCCATGTTATGATATGCAAGTTTATCATGTTATGCAAGTATGCCATGTTATGATATGCAAGTTTATCATGTTATGTTATGCAAGTTTGATATGCAAATTTGTCATATGATATGCAAGTTATGTTATGCAAGTTTGGGTTGATCATTTTGTTCATGATATCATGTTATGCAAGTTTATCTTGGGCTTATGAGCTTAAAGCTTCAAGCTTTATGCTAAAGGTTGCATTTTGGCAACATGTAAGTTATCATATCCCTTATGATAACTTGCATGTGAGGCTAAATGCGAACTTATGGCCATTTCTACATGTCATTTATCACCATGTATCACCAATATGCTAAGTTTGGTTTTATGCATGCTTTTGAGGCCTAAAAATGTAATATGCAAGTATGTGAACATATGTACATTTCATATGCCACCATGTTAAACTTGTGGCTTCAACACCTTTATGTCATGATTATGCCAAGTTCCCTCTTTCTATCCTTTATGCGCTATTGCGATATGTAAGCAATGGGATTGCGTTTGGGGTTGGGTAAACTTAAAAGACATAAAAACATAAGCTTGGGAATTTACCTATTAAGTTAGGTCTACCCTTTGGGAATTCACCTATTAAGTTAGGTCTACCCAAATGCTTGAAAACTTGTAACATGTTTTGGAAACATGATGGACATGACACTTAGAAAATATAAGTGTGACCAACTCGAGGTTGGGTTGAGTTTGTAGCGTAAAACTACCCGGAACCGACCGACTTAACTAGTTGCTACAAACAATAGGACCCAATGTGAGAAGTTGGTCATGTTGTACCTTGAACCCGAGGTTAGACCAAGTTGTGGTGTAAAGCTACCCGGACCCGCCCGGCTTAACTAGTAACCACAACAAGGTCTAATGTGAGAGGTTAAGGCACGTTAATTAATTAATGCCTCATGATTAGGGTTTAAGTCATGGTCCACTTAATACTTAATCAATGCGGGCTTGGTAGATTAATCAGGGTTAAGTCGTGAACTCATCGTTACACTTAACCAAGTTAATCCATGATTAGCAAGAGGGTTAAACCGTACTTAACCCACTAGAAAATCCTAGCAATGGGGGTCCACTCCAGCAGTAATCCCAAGTTCGTATCATTATGGCCCTAGGTCTAGGCTAGGGTGGGGCACAATTACTGGACTTGAGGTAAGAGACCAAAAACGACGGCAGAAGGGTACGCCGGTGTAGTTCCGGGCGGACTATGGTCGTGCACATAGTCCGAAGCCGGGGAAAACATGCACGGGTACCAGTAGATCGAGACTGTGCACTTATGTTTATGGTGTCCAGGGGTTGACACCCTAGGGCTTGATACACCCGACGGGAGACCCTGCACAGTCTGACTACAATTATGTTTGGGCCGCATTGACACCAACACGTGACGAGTTAGGCTTATAGGGAGCCGATCGACTAGACCGTTTGGTTGGACCGCGTATTAGGGTCACTTCATGTTATTGGGCCAAAGCTTGGGCCAAGGGATCAATACTTGTTTATTCAAGTCATGTTAGTTTGCTAGTACACCTGTGGTGCAAAAACCTTAAACCTGATTATGCGATGACACCTTTATCTACCTTGTTAATTAATCATCATGCTAGTATGTAGTTATCCTTATGTTCATCTCAGCTTTCATCATGACAGTTAACTTTACCAGTTTACATTGATTGTAGTAGGGCTTACTCAGTCTTTTTGACTGACCTGTTTTTCTTTCGCCTCTTTTCTTCCGTTCCCCCCCCCCCCAGGTTCTCAGGGTGGGAATATTGGAGCTTAGCTTGGATTTCTAATCGCTTGCTTGTGGGATTTTAGCTCATGTACGGTCTTGACATGAAGCTAGCTATGGTTATCACTTATTTTGGGGATAGTACTTATGTATTTTAGTTTTTCAGTAATGTTGTTTTTATCTAGACTTGTGTATTTGGAAAGTTGACATTATGTTGTACCAGACTTGTTTTGAAATGGTTTGAAATCTTCCGCTGTTTTATCTATGATTATTTACTCTGTTTACATATATACATATGTTCTTGTTCTGCCTTGATATATCATTATGCATGTTTACCCGGTACAAACGCCCCTCCAAAGTCAGAGTGCTTGCAAGAGTCACCCTGGCGGAGGTGGGGTGTTACATTTGGTATCAGAGCCAGGTTTACGAGAAGGAACAAAAAGGTTTTTAGAAAACTTTTGGAAAACTATTTTCAAAACCAAGTATAAAGTATTTTCCAAAGAAAAGTCTAGTTTATTTTAAAGGCTATTCCCCAAAAAGCCATTAGCAAAATTCCTTCGTTTTTCTCCATTCTGAATCTTTTTCTTCGTTTTCAGTATGGCCAATAACTTTGCCATTCCGGAGGGAGTACACGTACCTGTTTGGTATAGGAGACTTTTGGAGGCTAGGGCGACCGAAGCCGGCCCCGCAAATGTTACTCCTCCTCCGGTAGTTAATGATCCTCCTCCTCCTGTCGCTGAGGTTCCTCTTCCTCCTCCCCCTCAGCATCCACAAGAGGATCTTGCGGTGATTTGCAAAGACTTTAAGGCGATGGGTTGCAAGAATTTCATTGGAACGGAGACTTTTGTAGAGGCAAGGAATTGGTTGAAAGAAACTGAAGATCTTTTTGCCTTCTTTGATATAGATGATCGTAGGAAGGTTTTATTGGCAGTGTGGTTGCTAAAGGAAGAAGCTGCACGTTGGTGGGTGGTCACCACCGCTACTAGGCCAATTGAGACTTGGGATGACTTTCGGGGAAAGTTTGGACTAAGGTTCCTATCACTGAAACAAGGGGACATGACTATTAGGGAATACATAGATAAGTTTAATCAACTGGCTCGGGTCGGTTTAGACTTGGTTAACACAGCTCAGAAGAAGGCCCTATACTTTTCTCTAGGATTAAACGAGCCATTACATGGTTTAGCCATGACTCATATACCCTTGGGGGCAACTTTCGAGAGTTTGGTGAATATGGCCCTACTTAATGAAGAGAATAGGAGTGACAAGAAAGAGATCAAGATGAATGGTACTCAAGCCAAGAAGACTGATTCCCGGTGGAAAGGAAATTAGGGTAATCCAAGTGGTCAGAGCAGTCAAGGCAATCAGAACAAGAACAAGAACAAGAGTCAAGGCAACAAGGGGAACAATAGCAAGGGCAATAACGACAAGAGGAAGTGCCATTATTGCGGTTCAGTTGGGCATCTTATTAAGGATTGTAGGAAGAAAAAATGGAAGAGTGGTGAATGCTTTTTCTGCGGTGAGTTTGGACATTTCAGCAAAGATTGCCCGAAGAAGCAAGGGCAAGGTCAGACTCAGTGTGCAAGACCGTCTGAAGGGAGAGTTCACCCCCTCAACATCGTTCTTCCAGCTCTTGATCGAGGTAGTGTTTCTGTTAAAAGTCTTGTTTACATTTCTGATTTTCCAGTTCGTACCTTGTTTGATTCTGGTGCATCGCATAGCTTTATTTCATCTGATCTAGTTGAAAGTTTGCACCTAAGTACTAGTCTAGTTAATGATCCCGTGTGTGTTTCAAATCCAATTGGGGTTTCCGCCCATTTGTCTATTATCTACGTGGATTTGAAAATCTCTATCTTTAGTGTAGAGTTCTCGTGTGATGCTTATATTCTCGGTTTCATGGGGTATGGGTTGATTTTTGGGCATGGATGGGTTGTCCAGTTTTGGAGCCATCCTTGATTTTTGAGCATAGGGTTGTGAGGCTCATGACTCGCCTCGGTAATACCCTAAAAATTTCTAGTAACCCTATGGGTCCCGTCATGTTGTGTTATCTTGAATCCCTCAACTCGTCTATCGATAGTTTGCAATCGGTGAGGGTGGTCCGAGAATATCCTGATATCTTGGGTGAAGTGAAGGGGGGGTTACCCCTAAGCGAGAGATTGATTTCCGCATTTATCTGGTTGATAATGCCAAGCCAGTTACGTGGCCGGTTAGGCACATGGTCCCGCGAGATGAGAGTTAAGAAAGCAAGTCAAGGAGTTGCTTGAGAAGAACTTCATACGATGAAGCATTTCCGAGGAGGGTGCTCTAGTAGTATGCGCTACTAATGTGGACAGTTCGCTTCGCCCGTGTGTTGATTATCGTGAGTAGAACAAGAAGAATAGACAACCATTACCAAGGATCAATGATTTGTTTGATCAGCTTGTAGGAACATCTGTTTTCTCTTGATCTTGCTACTGGATCCCTTCAGCTCAGAGTAGCTGAGGATAGTATAGACAAAACTGCGTTCAGAACTCCAGATGGATTCTTAGAATGGCTAGTCATGACATTCGGTTTGACTAATGCACCCGCCTACTTCGTGGACTTGATGAGTAGGGTGTCTAGGGAGTTCCTGAACGAGTTTGTGGTAGTCTTTGTAGAAGATATCCTGACTTTCTCAAAGAACGAGGAAGAACATGCTAGGCATCTCGTGGAGGTGATGGATACGCTTAGAGCGCATCAGTTGAAGGCCAAGTTCTCCAAGTGTCACTTTTGGATTCCTTGGGCATATAGTATCTAAGCAAGGCTTAGCGGTGGATCCCGCTAAGGTAGTTGCAGTTCAGGATTGGAAGACTCCAAGGAATGCAACTGAAGTACGAAGTTCTCTCAGTTTAATTAGTTAGTTAGCGTCCCTTGAGCTTAGACCTACCCTTCTGGATCAAGTAGGGACTTCGCAGAAAGAAGACCCGCAGTTAGTCGAGATCATGGACAAGTTGATTCGAGGCGAGATGGTAAGTCACCTCGCTATAGATGACAAGGGATGGCTAAGACGCGATGAGAGAAAGAAGGCTCTTGAAGATGCACATCACTCGAGGAGGTGGCCGAGTTTGTCCCAAGGTGCATGTTGTGCCAACAGGTTAAAGGCCGAGTCATAGAAGCCCGGTGGGCTATTATATCCATTGGAGGTCCCCGCAATGGAAGAGGGAGAGCGTCACGAAGGATTTTGTGGATGGACTGCCTAGATCAAGGAAAGGGAATACGAGCATGTGGGTCATAGTAGGTAGACTCACGAAGAGTGCTCATTTCACTCCGGTAAAGAGCGAAAGGACTGCATCATAACTAGCGACAGTTTACTTTCAAGAAATAAAGCGGTTGCACGAGGTTCCCTAAAGTATAGTTAGTAACCATGACTCAATTTTCACTAGCCATTTTTGGGATAGTCTACGGGAAGTCATGGGCAAGCACGGAATCTAAGTACGGCCTATCATTCGCAGGAGGATGGTTCATTTCGTTCAAGCATGAGTTATAGAAAATCACGTTAGTAAGAGAAATTGGTAAACGTGGATTGGTATTTTCAAGAAAAGTTCTGCTGCGTGGAATACTTTATAGTAAGTAAACAAGATCCAGGATTCACTAGTGAATTTTGGAGAGCTTGCATGAAACCATGAGGTCATAGTTATGTTTAAGCCAAGAATGATAGAAGAGTAAGTGAAAGAGGAAGACGAGAGGCGACAATGAAATGGGTTCCAACTCATATTTGGAAATAAGAGTTAAGAAGCTAAGAAATCATGAGGTAAAAGACGGTCAAAGCACAGTGGAGTTAAACTCAAGGAAACATGACTTAGAAGATTGAAGGCTGGATACGCGCATCATATCCTTTTTATTATGAGTATATCCTTGATCCTTGTTTTCCTGTGGAACTTACTTGCATGTTATATTTTTACGTATATCCTCTCGCTCCCATTCTCGGTCCTATTTTTGTCGGGAGGTACGACTTATTGGCTAGTAATACATGTCAGGGTTAGGAAGGGATTTCTTGTAATCCAAAAGGAGTATATCCTGCTTATCTTCCCGATCTCTTTGTAGCATATCTTTTGCTATCCATGTTTGTCTTGATTATCTAGTTTATCATGTTAATCTTGTCATGAGAACCTTAGGTAGAAACCCTTTGGATGAAACATGTGTTTGAAACATGTTATGCTTGATGGTTGCAAGTGGTTGCAAGTGTTTGCAAGTGGTTACTCGTGGATGCATTATACACGTTAGGCACTAGATCGGCTCACACACTCCTCATATTGCATATGCATGAGTGTTTACGCTTATTCATGGATGAAAATTTTTGTGTTATCACATGGATGTTGCATATGGATGTATGTTATGTGCACACATATAGATGTTATACATTATGTTAGGAATTGCATACATATGGATTCATTTCACTAACATAATTTGCATTGATGATATTTGCATTAGATAAGTACATATACACACACCTTTGCATATGTTCATACAACATTTAGAATCTTGTAAGGACAATGATTGCTCATGGATGATGTTTTGAGTAGATGGATGTTGGATGGTAGGATACGTTCTTCCCAACTTGAAGATTTCGGGGACGATATCCTTTAAGGAGGGGAGAATGTAACAACCCGTATTTTCAATAACCTGTTATAACATAAATCGAGGCAGAATTTAATTTATAAATCTGAATCAAGGGAAACGGGCTATGCCATTGCGTTCGTCTCGGAAAAATACGCGAAATAGAGTCCGAGTTTTCGAAAATCGGAGTCCGTATGACCCGATTAAGGCCCAACGAAGTTTTCAGAAAATTTCAAAGTAAAAACAGATTTCAAATTCAAGTTTGAATTTGGAAATTAGGGTCATATTGGGCCAGGCGGGAAAATTCCCGCCAGAGCACCCAAGTCGACAGCCCTGTCGACTTGGGAGTCGACTTGGTTGGACCCAAGTCGACAGCCCTATCGACTTGGCTGTCGACTTGGCTCAGCCGGGCAGTTTTGCCTGGTGCACCATTTTGGGGATGTGTTGAGTTTGGGGGCCAGATTCGGTTTTAAGGGCTGAGATTGGAATTAGGGTTTAATCCTAAGGTTGAAACTAATCCTAATCTCTATAAATAAGCCCCTAACCTAACCCTAAATCATCATTATTCATTCAAGTAACTAAACTATGGCAAAATCATTCCTCTCATGGCCTCCACTCTCTTCATAAAATTTCTAAATTATTTCTATGAGGGATTTTCCATGCATACAAGTGTTTTCAAGCTTGTATGAGCATCATTAGATTGCATTCAAGTCAAGTTTCCATATTTACATCATAAAGCAAGAGTTTTGATCATTTTGGCTCAAGGGTTTTTCTATTAGAGCTTGCATTTTGGGTCTAATTGATTGCATAAGGGCTTTGTCATATTTTTGTGTCTTCATAAGCATTGTAAGCCCTTTTCTACTTTCATATTTAAACTCTAAAGTTAAATGAATGATGCAAGTTTGGTTGACCATTATATGCAAGTTTATCATGTTATGTTATGCAAGTTTGCCATGTTATGATATGCAAGTTTATCATGTTATGCAAGTATGCCATGTTATGATATGCAAGTTTATCATGTTATGTTATGCAAGTTTGATATGCAAGTTTGTCATATGATATGCAAGTTATGTTATGCAAGTTTGGGTTGATCATTTTGTTCATGTTACCATGTTATGCAAGTTTATCTTGGGCTTATGAGCTTAAAGCTTCAAGCTTTATGCTAAAGGTTGCATTTTGGCAACATGTAAGTTATCATATCCCTTATGATAACTTGCATGTGAGGCTAAATGCGAACTTATGGCCATTTCTACATGTCATTTATCACCATGTATCACCAATATGCTAAGTTTGGTTTTATGCATGCTTTTGAGGCCTAAAAATGTAATATGCAAGTATGTGAACATATGTACATTTCATATGCCACCATGTTAAACTTGTGGCTTCAACACCTTTATGTCATGATTATGCCAAGTTCCCTCTTTCTATCCTTTATGCGCTATTGCGATATGTAAGCGATGGGATTGCGTTTGGGGTTGGGTAAACTTAAAAGACATAAAAACATAAGCTTGGGAATTTACCTATTAAGTTAGGTCTACCCTTTGGGAATTTACTTATTAAGTTAGGTCTACCCAAATGCTTGAAAACTTGTAACATGTTTTGGAAACATGATGGACATGACACTTAGAAAATATAAGTGTGACCAACTCGAGGTTGGGTTGAGTTTGTAGCGTAAAACTACCCGGAACCGACCGGCTTAACTAGTTGCTACAAACAATAGGACCCAATGTGAGAAGTTGGTCATGTTGTACCTTGAACCCGAGGTTAGACCAAGTTGTGGTGTAAAGCTACCCGGACCCGCCCGGCTTAACTAGTAACCACAACAAGGTCTAATGTGAGAGGTTAAGGCGTGTTAATTAATTAATGCCTCATGATTAGGGTTTAAGTCATGGTCCACTTAATACTTAATCAATGCGGGCTTGGTAGATTAATCAGGGTTAAGTCGTGAACTCATCGTTACACTTAACCAAGTTAATCCATGATTAGCAAGAGGGTTAAACCGTACTTAACCCACTAGAAAATCCTAGCAATGGGGGTCCACTCCAGCAGTAATCCCAAGTTCGTATTATTATGGCCCTAGGGTCTAGGCTAGGGTGGGGGCACAATTACTGGATTTGAGGTAAGAGACCAAAAACGAAGGCAGAAGGGTACGCCGGTGTAGTTCCGGGCGGACTATGGTCGTGCACATAGTCCGAAGCCGGGGAAAACATGCACGGGTACCAGTAGATCGAGACTGTGCACTTATGTTTATGGTGTCCAGGGGTTGACACCCTAGGGCTTGATACACCCGACGGGAGACCCTGCACAGTCTGACTACAATTATGTTTGGGCCGCATTGACACCAACACGTGACGAGTTAGACTTACAGGGAGCCGATCGACTAGACCGTTTTGTTGGACCGCGTATTAGGGTCACTTCATGTTATTGGGCCAAAGCTTGGGCCAAGGGATCAATACTTGTTTATTCAAGTCATGTTAGTTTGCTAGTACGCCTGTGGTGCAAAAACCTTAAACCTGATTATGCGATGACACCTTTATCTACCTTGTTAGCTAATCATCATGCTAGTATGTAGTTATCCTTATGTTCATCTCAGCTTTCATCATGACAGTTAACTTTACCAGTTTACATTGATTGTAGTAGGGCTTACTCAGTCTTTTTGACTGACCTGTTTTTCTTTCGCCTCTTTTCTTCCGTTCCCCCCCCCCCCCAGGTTCTCAGGGTGGGAATATTGGAGCTTAGCTTGGATTTCTGATCGCTTGCTTGTGGGATTTTAGCTCATGTACGGTCTTGAAATTTTTTCCAACGGTATTGGATTTTATCTCAGATTTGGATTTTTTTTTCCAAAGGGAACCAAGAGTATTTTTAAATGGAAAATGGGGTTATATGGGTTGAAAAGAACTAAGATATGGAGTTAAGAAATTGAAATCTGACTGGAGATTGGTTGGGTTGAATGATTTTCTAGTGTCAATCTGATGTTGATTTCGGTGTTCAGGGTTGATATTTAGAGGTCTATTTGTCTTACCGATTTACAGTCAGGGACTGACGGATAATGAAGAATTGTAATTCATAATATGAAATAAAAATATTTTCCAACGGTAATAACCGATATTTCTAGTTATCGAAATGACTGTGATAAATATCAAATTGTTGATGTGTGAGTTAAACTGTTCTATTGCAGCAAGATATTTTGGGTAGATAACCTATGTGTTTTGGATGCCTTGGTTGTTATGATTTTTTAGGGACCCTTGTATGTGTTGAGATAATGCTATAATTTTGGATATAACTAGAATCTCCTCGTTACTCGTCAATTTCGGGGACGAAATTCTTTTAAGGGGGGTAGATTGCAACGACCCAGTTTTTAGACTAGTTCTAAAATATATAATGTATAGATTATACTGATAATTAAATTGAACTTAAAATGAATAAGATTTATATATTTGGGAATATATCAGGGAAATTCCAAATAAGTATATTTGTAGATAATAAAAATTCCTTAACCAATTTGTATATGTATATAAATTGAATTGTGGATGTTTTATCATTTTGTCGTGGTTTTTTTTTCTTTTAAAACTCATATGAAATAGATTACTCAAGTAAGAAATAAAAAAGAGATATTTAGAATGCAAAGGCTTGTAGCATTGGTTTGATAATGTAAATGAGATCGAATTCACTTAATTTACAATAATCATATTAACTTATCATATAGGTTTATGTAAAATCAAGTATATGTATTTTAACTTTTTTTTGTTTACATTTGAAGTTGATTTGAATTCAAGATAATATTGAGTTACTTAAGTAAGCATTGGAATTAAACTTATTTATACACTTGCATATAAATATAAGTGGAGTATGTTTATACGAATACATATATGTTTATATAAGACAAATATGAACTGAAAACTATATATAATATATGCAAATAAATGGGTACATGAAGTATTAAAATAAGAATGGGAAATCTAAGCAAATCTGGAAATGAGATATGAAAAAGAAAACATAGGCGGCTAGTGTATAAGCTGGAATGTAGAACAGGTATAGAGAAGATAGTGCCACAGAGAAAAATAGATAGCCGAGACAATTACACTTTTTAGGACTGAAGCAACAACTCACAAAAGAAAGGTAGCATGGACTCTACAAACAAGTGCAGCCTAGACCTAGGCACTAAGTAAGAAATGAAAGCAAACAAACCTGCTGTAAAAACCCGTAACTTCCCCGGTCTAGGAAAGCGGCGGATAGTTCGAGAACAAACCACAACAGAACGCATACAGAAGAACATTTCATTGTATATTACAACAATGCATCAGATTACAAGAATATACAGAGTATAAATGAATATTACACAGAAATATCAGAGATTTAAATTACATTTAAATACATAGCAGCGGAAAATAATACAATACACAACTAGAAGGAGATATACGGATACAAAGCTTTCCGGATATCGTTCCAGCTGTAAACCAGGATCCTGTGAATATAAATCTGCAAAACCAAAACTACTAGCTGCCCATGTCAAAATAAGGGCACCCAGAGTTTAGGTCAAAACAATAAACTCCAGGTCAGTCATGTGACTGGTGCGAGAACTAAAACAGTTAATCTTTATTTTTAAAGTTAGGTAAATCAAGGGACCATGCCGTATAACACGGAACGGGTTTCCTCCCAAGAATACCAGTGCATAAAACAACAGCGCAATGCTAAATAAAGAAAAATGAAGCTGTTATAAGACCCAGGTCCTATCACACAATGCAACGCAAGCCGGGGGATAGGGTTTTCCCTTATAACAGCCAAAGAATGCTTGATACGTTTAAAACAGATTATTTGATACTATAATAAGTGCATAGTGTATAAAACAACTTCAAATCATAAGTATCAATCATAGGCGGCATGGGTACCATATATCATGTCGCCATACTAGTTCTACAATTAAAACCGCAAATGTCGTATTGGAAATTGGGTTATCATTTATGGTATGAACCGAGGCTAGAGGCAAGATCCTCTACCGATTTGTGACTCTCTAGCCCGAGCCACAGGGTCAGAGCGCATCGACCCTTTAGATCGTCAGGGCCGGTCCACCGATGTGGATTATTATGCCTGAACACTGCGTTTCCCCGCCCTTTGGGGCGTAAGTCTGGCCCGTCAGCCGACCAGAAGCATCGGCCGAAACCGATATCACGAGGCGCCTCGCTTTTCAGCAAGTAATAATAAGTAACATCCACAGGAGTCAAACTCGTCAGCCAGTTCAAGCACTGACGCCACTCCTAACTAGAAAGAAACGCATGTCCTCCCTGAGGTCCGTCTCCCGTTTTTGATTCATACCGGGTGTGATACTCGCGAATCAACGTTACACAAAGCTACGCCACAAAGGTCGTGCTTCGATCATCAACCACAAGACTTTGCTTTTCAACAGAAGCCTTGATCATTTGCCACTTAGGCATGCCACACAGGCAATTCACTCCATGCGATTGATATCCATCAATATATAACCCCTGAGCTCGTACGTCTCAGAGAAGGGCGTTAAGCAAGAGAATAAATTATCCTCCGCCAAACAGATATATATTTAATAGAGATCAATCGAACGGACTAAAATCCAATGTCAGACACACACAGTCCATTTACAAGTCTGTTCTGGGTCTGAACGAAACCGGGGGCACCTAGTACCCCGCATATCCATCGATCTCCAAGTACGTCTGGACGATCACCAACTGTTTCCATCTTCTTGGGTGTACAGCCCAATCAAGATCATCAGTAATCACCCAAACGACGTGAAGACTTCCGGTCTTCGACCATCGTCTTCATCTTCGACTTATCGTCGTATCAGTTATTCAGAATGGGATAAACCCGGTCTTTCCGAATAACTCGCGTATACTTTAAATAAGTGTTACACAAACACAACATACGCCTCATTCCAATTCATTAGTCATTAACCGTAAATTAATCAAGAGAATAATTCCCCAAATATTAACCCCGAAGGCCGAAACCAACATCAGATCAATATTCAGAAAACCATTCTGCTTGGCTAACCGACAGTTAGTTTCTAAATTTCACATTCATAGGGAAAGGTTCCCATTAATTTTATCCAAGATAAATTCCTTGAATTTATTCTTTATTCTATTTTTGAATCTCAATTCAAACTAGTCGGGATTAACGAACCTTACCGAAGTAATCATTTGTTTTAATTTCCCAATCCCAACCTATTCATCCCATGAAGTAGAACTGGTAGTACTTCATATCTAACACCACGGTGTTATCGGTAAATTCCATTACCATTTCACGTTCAAATCTAATTAAAGATTTAACTATCGCCTGGAGCAAAACTGATGATACTCCATTTCAATTATTTCAATCTAATTAAAGATTCATTAAAACTCCACTTAGTTTTAATCTTCGACTGGGTTAAAGAATCAGTGTCATTTAAAACACGGTTCACGATAAACCCAAAATCACATTCATTAATTATCGGGTTAAAGAACGAGTGTTATTTAAAACACTGTTCACGATAAACCCAAAAATCATTCCATTAATTATCGGGTTAAAGAACAAGTGTTATTTAAAACACTGTTCACGATAAACCCAATATCAATATCAATTCAATTCCAATTAAATATTATTTAATTGGTACACTTCATTAAATCCAAGTAAAAAGATTTAATCTTTTCTCAACTGGGTTCAAGAACAGTGTTAGTGAAGACACCATTCACGACAAACCCAAATCACATTTGATATTCAATACAAGGCTCTGAATAGAAAATATATCGGCTTATATTCAATATCAAATTCTACGATTAACAAATGTCGTATTGGAAATAACGATATAAACATATATCTTTCAAATTTCCATAACAACATCCGTATAATCACGAATTCCAACATCGAAATATTCCGAAGACAATTTCGATTCAAATCCACTCCAATGCAATAATTGGAGATTCTGGTTATTTTTAAAACCCTTTTCAAATTCAATTTATTTATTTAAAAATAAATAGAATTATAATTCTAGTTCAAAACTAGTTCATTTCGATAAAAATCTATTTTTATCTTTTCAAATATGGAGTTTTTCATCCCAAATCTTCACAAATCATTTCTTATGATTTTACACAAATTATTATTATTTTTAATAATTTTGTCAAGGCCCGTACAGTCGATTTCCATCAACGGCCATCGAACTGCACTTACAGCGACCTTTTTCAAATTTGATTTGGACATAATTCCAAATCCAACCGTTAGATTTCTAATTTCTAATATTCTTTAGAAAGCTCTTTTCGATACGAACCCAACGGTTCCGGTTTTAGGAGAATCCGACGGTCAGATCTCCCGTAATGTCCGTTTGAAATAAATGGTCGAAATTCACGAACTGCCACGGCGCGGCGCGTTCTATTCAGGCCATTTTATTATATATATAATATATATAATATATACTTCGTCGATTTCTATTTAAAACGAATTATATAAATAGTTTTAAAATCGTTTCATAAGCAATTTCAACTTTCTTTTCAATTCAAATCAAAATTGAATTCTTCTTTATAAATTCGTTTTAAAATTCATTTCTATTCAATTCAAATTTCAATTCAATTTGAATTCATTTCAATTCGCTTTCAATTCAATTTGAATTCGTTTTCAATTTAATCAATTCCAAAGTCGTTTTCTATTCGATTCAATTCAAATTGGTTTTCTATTCGATTCAATTCAAATTGGTTTTCTATTCGAATCAAATTCGTTATATATTCAATTGAAATCACATTCGTTTTCTATTCAATTCATTTCGAAATCGTTTTCTATTCAATTCATTTCGAAATCGTTTTCAATTCAATTCATTTCGAAATCGTTTTCAATTCAATTCATTTCGAAATCGTTTTCAATTCAATTCATTTCGAAATCGTTATATATTCAATTCATTTCGAAATCGTTATATATCGATATAAATATCGTTCACGTCAAAATGGCGTCAAACTAATCAACACGGCTTCATAAATTTCTATTTTCAAATATTCTATTTCAAATATTTCTTTTTCAAAATAGTTGTTATTATCAAAATATTTCGTTCAACACATGACCAATCTCAATGGATGAGTACTGTCAACACATGAACTTTTATTTTATATCGATAAAGATGTAAATTTTATTACTAAAATATTTCGTTCAACACATGACCAATCTCAATGGATGAGTACTGTCAACACATGAACTTTTATTTTATATCGATAAAGATGTAAATTTTATTACTAAAATATTTCGTTCAACAAATGACCAATCTCAATGGATGAGTACTGTCAACACATGAACTTTTATTTTATATCGATAAAGATGTAAATTTTATTACTAAAATATTTCGTTCAACACATGACCAATCTCAATGGATGAGTACTGTCAACACATGAACTTTTATTTTATATCGATAAAGATGTAAATTTTATTACTAAAATATTTCGTTCAACACATGACCAATCTCAATGGATGAGTACTGTCAACACATGAACTTTTATTTTATATTGTTCTTTATTTTTCAAATTGGAATGAGGCCCAATCAATTACCATATAAAGTTAATTATATGGATTTTCATACAACACATGTATAATAGCATTGAAAAATAATCAACCATCAACCAAAGTGCACTACACTGTATAAGCATCAAATATAGATATCTAACGCTTATAACAGCCTGTCAATCAATCGATCGACATATTTAATCAATCAGGATGAGTGAACTTCAAATTTCATCCCAACACCTGTGTAGGGTTTCAAACAATCAAACACATATTTTATTTGTGCAGTTGGGCGATGTGTAAAATTTATCGTCCCAATCAATGTCATTCAAATAGATGTACATAAACAAACCGTCCGGTTTGTAAATGAATATTTTATTTTATTCACTTCACGTTAAAAATTATATTTTTAACGATAAAACATTTTATTTCAACATATGAATTTCTATTCAGTTCATTCTTTAAATAAAATGATATTTTTTTTCTAACATATTTTAGAAAATTTCGGCGGCATAACGGCACGATACTAGAAACGGGACGAGGCCTAGCCTTATCCCCGGTCTAGTGAAGGCCCACGCCATTCACACATCAATCAATCCATTCATTTCACCAAACAAATCAATTTCAAATCAAATCATCTAATTAATTTATGCAACCAAACAAACAAGTCCATGGTCTGTGGACGATTGTGTCGGGTGCTACTAAGCACCGTCTGCATCCTAGAATATATATATAACTTGAAAAAGAAATTGAAAGGTGAGAAATTCTCACCGATAGCTATCCAACTTCACGGCACTTCATTTAGAGAAATCTTCATCGTTCTCGCCTTTTTGTCACCTTCGCTGACCGTAGCCACTACATATATAAAAATCGAATTTTTTTTACTATGCTATTCAATATATAAAAATCACATTTTTCTTCGATGTTCAATATATAAAAATCAAAATTTTCTTCGATGTTCAATATATAAAAATCACATTTTTCTTCGATGTTCAATATATAAAAATCACATTTTTCTTCGATGTTCAAAATATAAAAATCACATTTTTATTCGATGTTCAATATATAAAAATCACATTTTTCTTCAATGTTCAATATATAAAAATCACATTTTTATTCGATGTTCAATATATAAAAATCACATTTTTATTTCGATGTTCAATATATAAAAATCACATTTTTCTTCGATGTTCAATATATAAAAATCACATTTTTATTCGATGTTCAATATATAAAAATCACATTTTTCTTCGATGTTCAATATATAAAAATCACATTTTTATTCGATGTTCAATATATAAAAATCACATTTTTATTCGATGTTCAATATATAAAAATCACATTTTTATTTCGATGTTCAATATATAAAAATCACATTTTTATTTCGATGTTCAATATATAAAAATCACATTTTTTCTATTTTCAAAAACAAAGTATAATTTTCTATTTTCAAAAACAAAGTATATTTTTCCATTTTCAAAAACAAAGTATATTTTTCTATTTTCAAAAACAAAGTATATTTTTTCTATTTTCAAAAACAAAGTATATTTTTCTATTTTCCAAAACAAAGTATATTTTTCTATTTTCAAAAACAAAGTATATTTTTCTATTTTCAAAAACAAAGTATATTTTTCTATTTTCAAAAACAAAGTATATTTTTCTATTTTCAAAAACAAAGTATATTTTTCTATTTTCAAAAACAAAGTATATTTTTCTATTTTCAAAAACAAAGTATATTTTTCTATTTTCAAAAACAAAGTATATTTTTCTATTTTCAAAAACAAACCATATATATTTATTCAAAAAAAAACCATGTATATTTATTCAAAAAAAAACCATGTATATTTATGCAAAAAAAACCATGTATATTTATTCAAAAAAAAACCATGTATATTTATTCAAAAAAAAAAAAACATGTAAAACAGGAGATTACCTTCTCCTTCACGGGTTCAACATTCCCAGTCCTTTCCAAAATCGAACTGCCGAACCCCACATCGTCCAATTCGATCAACCACTGCCCCGCCTAGGGATCGCCAGCACTAGATCGGACCATGCCACTTTGACGCCGCCGATGCCGCCTTTCTCCAGCTCCGACCCCGGCCCACTCGATGGCCATTCGCCTCCCCAAACCGTGATGAAACAGCGGCACTTTGAGGCAAAAATTGACCAGAGGTTCAATGCCATTCACGATCAGTCCTATACCAACTCGAAGAGCTTGAGAAGCACCGCTATTTATGTTTTGAAATCGTTTCCCCAATTCGAACGAGGATAGGTGCGATTAAGGGGGGATTCGGGAGGGTTTCAGTCGTCGATAATGTTTGGTGGCGGCTGCTGAATAACAGCGGGACAAACTAGGGTTAGGGTTGGCTTTAAGGAGTATTTATAATAATTTAAATTATTATTTAATTCTACATTTTATTGATATCGCATCCGAACTCTGAAAGAACTCCAACGACTGTCACCCCTAGCTAAATACCCCCATTCCGAACACAATGGGATATGTATCGCAAGCTGATTTGATTGTTTCTATCAGTTTCCGTTAAATTTACATTTAAATCATTATATTGAATTTTAAACTGGCCCAGATTTTCGGGTTGTTACAATCTCCCCCACTTAAAACTTTTCGTCCCCGAAAAGGAACAAAGTCGAAAGTGGTTTGATTATTCAACTCTACGTTCGGTCTGGCTTCCATTCTCCAACTTTTCAGTTTCTGAGAATTTCCAAATTTTCAAAAATTTGGCTAACACCCTAAATTTTCGAAAAATTTCGCCATAACCTCCCCTGCACCGGGAGCATCGGGGAATTTCAAATAGCTTCCCCGATCCTTCAGATCTCAAAAAGAAAAAGAAAAAGCCAAGCGGCTAGCCAATAGGCTCATAAAATCATCATCACCCAAACAAAACAGTAATTATGTAGTAAACATGTACCTATTTGTCGGGCAAACAAATTTTATTCTCTGGCTCTAGCCTCCTTGCTATGACCTGTCCAATGTAAGTATATGTATATGCAAGCAAATGCGACCAATTTTCAATATAATTCAATATTTGATTCAATTAGGCATAATGGTTCAAAATTATCAAACAAATAAACAAACAACACAAACATCAATCAATTAGTGAATTATCATTTCAAATTCATAATTTTGATACATAAAAAGAAAATCATGTTTTTGATGCCAATTCACAACAAAGTGTTCTAACTATATTAGTTTTGGTTCTCACACCAGTCTAATGGAAATATATAGAAAATCACACCTTCGCCACTCGAATATAAATTCTGATGATGATATATCAATTATCAGAATCACTCCCGGGCGACTAGAGCGTAATTCTATATCTATCCAGTATATTAAAATTTCAAATACACGTGGATCAGACGTATACGCAAAATCTTTATATACTGGATTGTCCAACTCAATATAAATAAATAATCAAATACGTATAATTGATTTAAATTTTCAAAACAAAATTTGTTTTCACTTTAAAAATATACTCTTCACACTCGTTCTAAGATACTACTGATCCCATCTCTAACGAGTCACCCTCATTGGATATTACTAATCCAATATCTGATGAATTCTTTCATATGGTTCTAATGTGTCTTGTTCTCTGAGCTTTGTAAACCAAAGCTCTGAGACCAAATGTAAAAACCCGTAACTTCCCCGGTCTAGGAAAGCGGCGGATAGTTCGAGAACAAACCACAACAGAACGCATACAGAAGAACATTTCATTGTATATTACAACAATGCATCAGATTACAAGAATATACAGAGTATAAATGAATATTACACAGAAATATCAGAGATTTAAATTACATTTAAATACATAGCAGCGGAAAATAATACAATACACAACTAGAAGGAGATATACGGATACAAAGCTTTCCGGATATCGTTCCAGCTGTAAACCAGGATCCTGTGAATATAAATCTGCAAAACCAAAACTACTAGCTGCCCGTGTCAAAATAAGGGCACCCAGAGTTTAGGTCAAAACAATAAACTCCAGGTCAGTCATGTGACTGGTGGGAGAACTAAAACAGTTAATCTTTATTTTTAAAGTTAGGTAAATCAAGGGACCACGCCGTATAACACGGAACGGGTTTCCTCCCAAGAATACCAGTGCATAAAACAACAGCGCAATGCTAAATAAAGAAAAATGAAGCTGTTATAAGACCCAGGTCCTATCACACAATGCAACGCAAGCCGGGGGATAGGGTTTTCCCTTATAACAGCCAAAGAATGCTTGATACGTTTAAAACAGATTATTTGATACTATAATAAGTGCATAGTGTATAAAACAACTTCAAATCATAAGTATCAATCATAGGCGGCATGGGTACCATATATCATGTCGCCATACTAGTTCTACAATTAAAACCGCAAATGTCGTATTGGAAGTTGGGTTATCATTTATGGTATGAACCGAGGCTAGAGATAAGATCCTCTACCGATTTGTGACTCTCTAGCCCGAGCCATAGGGTCAGAGCGCATCGACCCTTTAGATCGTCAGGGCCGGTCCACCGATGTGGATTATTATGCCTGAACACTGCGTTTCCCCGCCCTTTGGGGCGTAAGCCTGGCCCGTCAGCCGACCAGAAGCATCGGCCGAAACCGATATCACGAGGCGCCTCGCTTTTCAGCAAGTAATAATAAGTAACTTCCACAGGAGTCAAACTCATCAGCCAGCTCAAGCACTGACGCCACTCCTAACTAGAAAGAAACGCATGTCCTCCCTGAGGTCCGTCTCCCGTTTTTGATTCATACCGGGTGTGATACTCGCGAATCAACGTTACACAAAGCTACGCCACAAAGGCCGTGCTTCGATCATCAACCACAAGACTTTGCTTTTCAACAGAAGCCTTGATCATTTGCCACTTAGGCATGCCACACAGGCAATTCACTCCATGCGATTGATATCCATCAATATATAACCCCTGAGCTCGTACGTCTCAGAGAAGGGCGTTAAGCAAGAGAATAAATTCTCCGCCGCCAAACAGATATATATTTAATAGAGATCAATCGAACGGACTAAAATCCAATGTCAGACACACACAGTCCATTTACAAGTCCGTTCTGGGTCTGAACGAAACCGGGGGCACCTAGTACCCCGCATATCCATCGATCTCCAAGTACGTCTGGACGATCACCAACTGTTTCCATCTTCTTGGGTGTACAGCCCAATCAAGATCATCAGTAATCACCCAAACGACGTGAAGACTTCCGGTCTTCGACCATCGTCTTCATCTTCGACTTATCGTCGTATCAGTTATTCAGAATGGGATAAACCCGGTCTTTCCGAATAACTCGCGTATACTTTAAATAAGTGTTACACAAACACAACATACGCCTCATTCCAATTCATTAGTCACTAACCGTAAATTAATCAAGAGAATAATTCCCCAAATATTAACCCCGAAGGCCGAAACCAACATCAGATCAATATTCAGAAAACCATTCTGCTTGGCTAACCGACAGTTAGTTTCTAAATTTCACATTCATAGGGAAAGGTTCCCATTAATTTTATCCAAGATAAATTCCTTGAATTTATTCTTTATTCTATTTTTGAATCTCAATTCAAACTAGTCGGGATTAACGAACCTTACCGAAGTAATCATTTGTTTTAATTTCCCAATCCCAACCTATTCATCCCATGAAGTAGAACTGGTAGTACTTCATATCTAACACCACGGTGTTATCGGTAAATTCCATTACCATTTCACGTTCAAATCTAATTAAAGATTTAACTATCGCCTGGAGCAAAACTGATGATACTCCATTTCGATTATTTCAATCTAATTAAAGATTCATTAAAACTCCACTTAGTTTTAATCTTCGACTGGGTTAAAGAATCAGTGTCATTTAAAACACGGTTCACGATAAACCCAAAATCACATTCATTAATTATCGGGTTAAAGAACGAGTGTTATTTAAAACACTGTTTAAGATAAACCCAAAAATCATTCCATTAATTATCGGGTTAAAGAACAAGTGTTATTTAAAACACTGTTCACGATAAACCCAATATCAATATCAATTCAATTCCAATTAAATATTATTTAATTGGTACACTTCATTAAATCCAAGTAAAAAGATTTAATCTTTTCTCAACTGGGTTCAAGAACAGTGTTAGTGAAGACACCATTCACGACAAACCGAAATCACATTTGATATTCAATACAAGGCTCTGAATAGAAAATATATCGGCTTATATTCAATATCAAATTCTACAATTAACAAGTGTCGTATTGGAAATAACGATATAAACATATATCTTTCAAATTTCCATAACAACATCCGTATAATCACGAATTCCAACATCGAAATATTCCGAAGACAATTTCGATTCAAATCCACTCCAATGCAATCATTGGAGATTCTGGTTATTTTTAAAACCCTTTTCAAATTCAATTTATTTATTTAAAAATAAATAGAATTATAATTCTAGTTCAAAACTAGTTCATTTCGATAAAAATCTATTTTTATCTTTTCAAATATGGAGTTTTTCATCCCAAATCTTCACAAATCATTTCTTATGATTTTACACAAATTATTATTATTTTTAATAATTTTGTCAAGGCCCGTACAGTCGATTTCCATCAACGGCCATCGAACTGCACTTACAGCGACCTTTTTCAAATTTGATTTGGACATAATTCCAAATCCAACCGTTAGATTTCTAATTTCTAATATTCTTTAGAAAGCTCTTTTCGATACGAACCCAACGGTTCCGGTTTTAGGAGAATCTGATGGTCGGATCTCCCGTAATGTCCGTTTGAAATAAATGGTCGAAATTCACGAATTGCCGCGGCGCGGCGCGTTCTATTCAGGCCATTATATTATATATATAATATATATAATATATACTTCGTCGATTTCTATTTAAAACGAATTATATAAATAGTTTTAAAATCGTTTCAAAAGCAATTTCAACTTTCTTTTCAATTCAAATCAAAATTGAATTCTTCTTTATAAATTCGTTTTAAAATTCATTTCTATTCAATTCAAATTTCAATTCAATTTGAATTCATTTCAATTCGCTTTCAATTCAATTTGAATTTGTTTTCAATTTAATACAATTCCAAAGTCGTTTTCTATTCGATTCAATTCAAATTGGTTTTCTATTCGATTCAATTCAAATTGGTTTTCTATTCGAATCAAATTCGTTATATATTCAATTGAAATCACATTCGTTTTCTATTCAATTCATTTCGAAATCGTTTTCTATTCAATTCATTTCGAAATCGTTTTCAATTCAATTCATTTCGAAATCGTTTTCAATTCAATTCATTTCGAAATCGTTTTCAATTCAATTCATTTCGAAATCGTTATATATTCAATTCATTTCGAAATCGTTATATATTCAATTCATTTCGAAATCGTTATATATCGATATAAATATCGTTCACGTCAAAATGGCGTCAAACTAATCAACACGGCTTCATAAATTTCTATTTTCAAATATTCTATTTCAAATATTTCTTTTTCAAAATAGTTGTTATTATCAAAATATTTCGTTCAACACATGACCAATCTCAATGGATGAGTACTGTCAACACATGAACTTTTATTTTATATCGATAAAGATGTAAATTTTATTACTAAAATATTTCGTTCAACACATGACCAATCTCAATGGATGAGTACTGTGAACACGTGAACTTTTATTTTATATCGATAAAGATGTAAATTTTATTACTAAAATATTTCGTTCAACACATGACCAATCTCAATGGATGAGTACTGTCAACACATGAACTTTTATTTTATATCGCTAAAGATGTAAATTTTATTACTAAAATATTTCGTTCAACACATGACCAATCTCAATGGATGAGTACTGTCAACAAATGAACTTTTATTTTATATCGATAAAGATGTAAATTTTATTACTAAAATATTTCGTTCAACACATGACCAATCTCAATGAATGAGTACTGTCAACACATGAACTTTTATTTTATATTGTTCTTTATTTTTCAAATTGGAATGAGGCCCAATCAATTACCATATAAAGTTAATTATATGGATTTTCATACAACACATGTATAATAGCATTGAAAAATAATCAACCATCAATCAAAGTGCACTACACTGTATAAGCATCAAATATAGATATCTAACGCTTATAACAGCCTGTCAATCAATCGATCGACATATTTAATCAATCAGGATGAGTGAACTTCAAATTTCATCCCAACACCTGTGTAGGGTTTCAAACAATCAAACACAGATTTTATTTGTGCAGTTGGGCGATGTGTAAAATTTATCTTCCCAATCAATGTCATTCAAATAGGTGTACATAAACAAACCGTCCGGTTTGTAAATGAATATTTTATTTTATTCACTTCACGTTAAAAATTATATTTTTAACGATAAAACATTTTATTTCAACATATGAATTTCTATTCAGTTCATTCTTTAAATAAAATGATATTTTTATTTTTCTAACATATTTTAGAAAATTTCGGCGGCATAACGGCACGATACTAGAAACGGGACGAGGCCTAGCCTTATCCCCGGTCTAGTGAAGGCCCACGCCATTCACACATCAATCAATCCATTCATTTCACCAAACAAATCAATTTCAAATCGAATCATCTAATTAATTTATGCAACCAAACAAACAAGTCCATGGTCTGTGGACGATTGTGTCGGGTGCTACTAAGCACCGTCTGCATCCTAGAATATATATATAACTAGAAAAAGAAATTGAAAGGTGAGAAATTCTCACCGATAGCTATCCAACTTCACGGCACTTCATTTAGAGAAATCTTCATCGTTCTCGCCTTTTTGTCACCTTCGCTGACCGTAGCCACTACATATATAAAAATCGAATTTTTTTTTACTATGCTATTCAATATATAAAAATCACATTTTTCTTCGATGTTCAATATATAAAAATCAAATTTTTCTTCGATGTTCAATATATAAAAATCACATTTTTCTTCGATGTTCAATATATAAAAATCACATTTTTCTTCGATGTTCAAAATATAAAATCACATTTTTATTCGATGTTCAATATATAAAAATCACATTTTTCTTTGATGTTCAATATATAAAAATCACATTTTTATTCGATGTTCAATATATAAAAATCACATTTTTATTTCGATGTTCAATATATAAAAATCACATTTTTCTTCGATGTTCAATATATAAAAATCACATTTTTATTCGATGTTCAATATATAAAAATAAATTTTTCTTCGATGTTCAATATATAAAAATCACATTTTTATTCGATGTTCAATATATAAAAATCACATTTTTCTTCGATGTTCAATATATTTTTCTATTTTCAAAAACAAAGTATATTTTTCTATTTTCAAAAACAAAGTATATTTTTCTATTTTCAAAAACAAAGTACATTTTTCTATTTTCAAAAACAAAGTATCTTTTTCTATTTTCAAAAACAAAGTATGTTTTTCTATTTTCAAAAACAAAGTATGTTTTTCTATTTTCAAAAACAAAGTATATTTTTCTATTTTCAAAAACAAAGTATATTTTTCTATTTTCAAAAACAAAGTATATTTTTCTATTTTCAAAAACAAAGTATATTTTTCTATTTTCAAAAACAAAGTATATTTTTCTATTTTCAAAAACAAAGTATATTTTTCTATTTTCAAAAACAAAGTATATTTTTCTATTTTCAAAAACAAAGTATATTTTTCTATTTTCAAAAACAAAGTATATTTTTCTATTTTCAAAAACAAACCATATATATTTATTCAAAAAAAACCATGTATATTTATTCAAAAAAAAACCATGTATATTTATTCAAAAAAAAAACCATGTATATTTATTCAAAAAAAAAACCATGTATATTTATTCAAAAAAAAACCATGTATATTTATTTTAAAAAAACCATGTATATTTATTCAAAAAAAAAAACCATGTATATTTATTCAAAAAAAAAAAAAAAACATGTAAAACAGGAGATTACCTTCTACTTCACGGGTTCAACATTCCCAGTCCTTTCCAAAATCGAACTGCTGAACCCCACATCGTCCAATTCGATCAACCACCGCCCCGCCTAGGGATCGCCAGCACTAGATCGGACCATGCCACTTTGACGCCGCCGATGCCGCCTTTCTCCAGCTCCGACCCCGGCCCACTCGATGGCCATTCGCCTCCCCAAACCGTGATGAAACAGCGGCCCTTTGAGGCAAAAATTGACCAGAGGTTCAATGCCATTCACGATCAGTCCTATACCAACTCGAAGAGCTTGAGAAGCACCGCTATTTATGTTTTGAAATCGTTTCCCCAATTCGAACGAGGATAGGTGCGATTAAGGGGGGATTCAGGAGGGTTTCAGTCGTCGATAATGTTTGGTGGCGGCTGCTGAATAACAGGCGGGACAAACTAGGGTTAGGGTTGACTTTAAGGAGTATTTATAATAATTTAAATTATTATTTAATTCTACATTTTATTGATATCGCATCCGAACTCTGAAAGAACTCCAACGACTGTCGCCCCTAGCTAAATACCCCATTCCGAACACAATGGGATATGTATCGCAAGCTGGTTTGATTGTTTCTATCAGTTTCCGTTAAATTTACATTTAAATCATTATATTGAATTTTAAACGTACATTTCAAATTACCGGGGTCACATACGAACTCTAAAAATTCCAGAAAAATATTTTCTAGCTTCGTATTGACGATACGGTCCTAACAAAACTAGTTTCGCCGAATTCTGAGACCGTTAGAAAAATGGCCATTTTCCAGTCGATTAAAATCAACTAAAACTGGTCAAACGCGTTTTCCTTTGCCACGCTCACATATTGATTCGAAAAATTATGAAATTTGAAACCTAACAATAACTTTACATCCCGGATCCAACAAAAGTGGTTTTGTCGAAATCCGAGGTCATTTGCAAAATTTCCATTTTTAAGGGCCTGAATTCCATAGCGACTATTCAGAATTTTCAACTGGACATATCTTTTGATTCCCGCTATGAAATTTTGATTTGTTGGATTCGCTGGAAAGATATTATCAATTAGACCCCATTATTTTTGGTTTCACTAAAATCCGGATTATTTTGCACCCGGTACATTCAATTGAAGTTTGAAATCGAATTATCGAACTACCGCGCCATTTTCAATTCCTTTTATAATTATGTATAATTATTATATATTCTAACGACGACGTATATAATATATGCGTTCCAATGCTATTGAAAATAAATTTCTCGTCGATATTATTTAAAATAATTCATTTTAAATAATCAAAATTCGCTAAAATGGCCAAAATAAAAATTTTAAACTGGCCCAGATTTTCGGGTTGTTACACCTGCATAAGAGAGCATAGACCTGTAATGCCAACCACAGTCAAGTACTAGTTGTAGAATCATGTGGCATCACTATCCAAAATTTGAAAACCAGCCTAGCAATTGGATTGGAATGACCAGCCAGGTACAAAGGGAATACAAGAAATCAAAGCTTTAATGAGATAGTATTTTGCCTTAGGTGCTAAGAAAAACTGTTAATGAATTTAAGATACATACAGCATGGGTAGATTTACGGCAAGAACATGGCATAGGGCTTGAGGAGCAAGTATAGATAGTAGTAGGATAGAACATCAACATCATATCACTGTGGCTGCTGCTTATGTATTTTCTTGCTAACAGCCTACCCAACTTAAAACCTAAAATCTTCCATCTATAAATACCCATGAAATCTCTAGCAATTCGCACATAAGATCACTAGAAACAAATCAAAACAAAGAAGGTAATGGGGGAAAATCAAATGAAATCAGAGAATGAGAGAAAAGCAGTGAGAAATGAGGAGCAGAAACTGGAACAAATTCTGTGAACACATAGGCACATCAGAGTTTCCTCCATAGGTTCACTGAAACAAATCAGAAACACAAAGCATGGAATACCTGAGAATGAAAGGCAAGAGAGCGAACATATATGCACAGACAGTAACTTGACATGGTGAGTAAACATCTTAACCTCCTTACTATTTGTGTTAATTTCTAGTGAGTCCAGACCATATGTATGATATGTGTCAATCGTATTAAATCCATTATGAAAATGTTTAAAGGGAAAACCTCTGAGATAGAAGATTATGACGTGTAAGTGAACAAACCTGGAAAATGAATCCAATAAACAATATTTATGAGTAAATTTTCCTTAATTTTCTTTCCAAAACTATGTTATGATCATTTATTAAGTTTCAACTGGCATATTTATGTATATAAACATGTGTTGGCCATCAGATTCCGGTAAATATTGAAACAGGACAGCGGACACAATATAAGCAAGTAAATACTTTACTGGTTATATAAATCTTGAATGGATCCAAACTATATATATGTATCCCTCACATTATGATTTATTGTTGAAGTTAAGTGTTGTTAAACTGTGGTTTTATATTTGAACAATCTAATAAAACAATCCACTGTCAAGTTTAGATCAAAGATGAACAAGTATGATATTTTCTTAGCACAGCCTTTGTTTTATAAATACTAGATGGACATACGTTTTTGTGTAATAGTTTTAACAATTTAATATGATATTCAAACTGTATGAACCAATCTTATATATATTACTTCATTGGTAAACCAATTATTTAGTTCATCAGCTATTGCAGCTGGTAAATATATCATTTGGTTTCGAGAAAAATCTAGTAATGTTATAGTAACGCATGATTTGAATAAAACCTTAGTTGTTCCTACCACATCAAACTATTTGGAGAAGTTTAAATATATGTTTTTCTTTGAGCTAAGTAGTTGATCCAATGAAGCTCGACTGTTTGCATGTATATACAAAAACTAGTGGTTTCAATCTAACAATACAATTTGTCATTATCAACAATTATAAACCTTATTAAAGTAACTCAAAGCTTCCAACTGTTTTACAGGACAAGCAAACATAATCTTACAACTTCAAAAAATTTCTTCTCATATCTGTTAAAGGTAGATTGAAAACACTTACTGATAGTATGAAGATCACTTAAATATCAAATAGGAAAGAAACGTACATTAGCGTTTTGGATAGTAGTAGAAGATGTGGTCTAAGTATTCTAACGCAACAGAATTGGAGGAATAGGAATGGAAAGATAAATGCTAATTTGCTTTATCTATATATGGGCACGGTATGTTTTGTGGAGGCATATCATTCTTGAAACTTCTGCTGAAGCTTCGGATTTTGACACAGTGGGTCATCGAAGATTCTGGTGGTGCAGCTAAGTTTGAGTGGGCAAGTGCGACTTGTGATGGTGGTCAACCGAAGGTGTGTGGCCGTGAAGTCTTGTGTGCATGTGTATAGATGATGTGTGCACAACGAAGGAACAGGGGAGGAGAAGAGAAATCGGGGCAAGCTTTGATCACTCCGTGTTGGTCCATGTATTTACATTGCCAGATACATGTTTGGCACGGTTTTTCAATCGTTGGCATGGCAAGAGAAATAGCAAGGAGTGGATCAGCGGATTTACCTTGCCGATACATATTTGGCAATGGATTCTGGAGCACTTGGAAGAGGCATGGAAAAAGAGAAAGGACCTGATCAAGTGAATCCTTTGTTTTGCTGTGAAGTAATATGCCAAACCTTTGTTGTTTTGATCAGTGATCACCGGCCGAGGAGATAGACAAGCAACACTGAAGAAGAACGATTTTATAAAAAAACAGAACTTAAAAATAAAGACAATCAACAAATGTCAAATTGACGATGAATGGCTTTACTGGCCAAATAATGTTTACTGGCCAAATAAAAAGATTATGATAGTTGAACAGAATCAAATTTTCACCTCAGCTATACATTCACTACAATAATATCAAATTGATGAGTACTAAAAACCCTTTCCATATGGAAGATGGATTTGCATGCTACTTCCAATTTCAAAACGCGTGTGAGTGACCCTATTGCGTCTTGGATATGTAGCCAATCAGAAAATAAATCATATAGTGAAAGCGCATGAAGTAAAATATAACCAAGAACCCAAATGCAAGTATTTTCATGCTGTAAACCAAATTTGACGGTATAACACCATATTTCAAAACTGTAGATAAGAAGCAACACATACTCTACTATAATTAATCTTCAAAATTTTATATGAATTTCTTATAACAGCAAAGAGCGCGTCAGTTTAAAGTTGGACAAAGGAAGCTTTGAGTATGCAAAATTCACATACGGTTTACAGGTTGATCACTGGTTTGATGAGTTTTATGTGCCAAACGACGTTGGTTTTGGGTTTTAATCGCAAGGCAAGGAGAATGAACGTAAGTGTGGTCATTCAACAATGAGTCATGCATGGTGATGGTGCCAAAATCATGGCTTTCGTAACTGGTGTAAGTTCTGAAGTACACGGCAAAAGAAATAAAGTAGAAAAAGGGACTAAAAGTATGTTGGATTAAAAGAA
Source organism: Allium sativum (assembly GCA_030737875.1). Lineage (NCBI taxonomy): Eukaryota > Viridiplantae > Streptophyta > Magnoliopsida > Asparagales > Amaryllidaceae > Allium > Allium sativum. Next base: position 340,491,499 of record CM060916.1, on the reverse strand, counting down.
TAGTAACAGAAGGGGATTAAGACAATGAAAAAGGGAAGGAGACATGGAAGTAGGTGGCAGGAAAATTAAAAGGGAGAGAAAGAAATGAAATAGAAGGGGGTGGGCTAAAATAATTGGGCCTAATTGGGCCGAGAGATATTAAAAGAAATAAAAGGAAAAGAAAAGTCGGCGGGCCAAGGAAGTTGGGCTGCGGGCTCTAGGGTTAAATTAAGGAAATTAAATGAAAAAAAGATTAGGAGTCCACTTAAATGTTTATAGCATATTGCAAATTAATTACGATACATGCATACAAAATAAGACCGAAATGGGTTGAGGAAACTCATGTGTATAATTTAATAAGATTTTAAATGAAATCGTTTTTAAATAAAAAGACAAGAGAAATAAATAAAAATATAAAAGAAAGGATCGGGACATTATATATTAATTGCAGAATTTGACATCGTCGTCTAAGCTTTAGTTCGAGCCTTCAATATATATATACGTATGTATGTATGTATGTATGTATTCATATATATAGCCGATTGAAAATAAAATAAAAGTTGTAATAAATTGATTAATTTATTTCAAAAGAATTTGAGTAAATATCGTCATCATCTAAGATCAAATTTTCCAAACAGTTATTATTGAAACTAAAACGACGAATCGTTGTTGATTGCTATTGTTGTAATGACTGATTATCTATTATAGTATGAAGTGACCAAATAGATACAAATTAGTTAAAACAAACCGTTGACAAGTTTTATTGTATTCGTCTTGTGTTGATTAATGTTCGGAAACTAGAAATAAGATTGTATAAGTTAAACTAGTTGAATGGTCATGTTATGGAAATTTGGTGTAAATTATTTTATTTATATACACTTTTAAAATTTGATAGTTAAACAACCGACTATCAAATAAAAATCCCTTACGTGTTAGTTTGAAGAGACTGAGATGGGAACTGGACCCGAAACCACTTTGAACTAGCTTTACGATTCTTAAACTAACTTGCAGGGACGATTATATGACTTAAGGATTGAATACCGTAGATCTTCATGAGCGGAAGAACTACTTAATAAATTTCTCTGGGTCGCTTCCGAAGATATTTGATAGTGATTCTGTCGTGATTGAAATCTTCGGATTTGCATGGATTACTCGCTATTGATCCATGGGGTGATTCCTATATTGGAGGCAGTAGGAGAGCACCTTCGGTTCATCCTGTTCCTGGATGACTTGCATGGATGAATATCTGATAGAATATTTCCTAAAAACCACGTACGTTGATTTTTACAAATATACCAAGATGGCAAAGAATGGCCCTTCTTTTACATCCAGAGTATATTTGTAGACGTCAATTAGTGATTTGATGGATCTAACAATGTGGCATTTAAAGTGAATGATGACCAGATGTTCTAAAGACGAATTCTAACCTCAAGCATCACAACTGGGAAATGACAAAAATCGGGCAGGCAGCATGGTTATGTGGGTCGCTCCCATTAGGGTGTATAATCACCTATCTAGAGAAATTCCATTTCATTCCCTAATCTATTTTTGATGCTGTCCCTTTTCGGGAAATGGTTGCTGATCCCAATCGTTGGTGATATACATTCGATACACTCAGGAAAAATGAGTGGTCGGTCATGTGTGGGCCGGGTTACAAGACGTTCTTGTTAAACCCAGTGTATTCGCCTTTAGAGATACACTATCGGCAGGCGGTTCCATAACTTTTCATAGTCGGAATCCAATCTCCAATAAGCGCCCGCGGTTTTGGTTGTATACTATATGCGTGGAGCGTGAGATGCAAGTGTTCTGCTAGATTGATATTTATTTGTATTTAGACAATATTATAATATCAGAAGATATATATGATTTCAAAAATGTTTTTCGGTTATTGTAAGGTAGAAACCATCCGTATTTATGTGTGTATTTGGTCTTACGTTTATTCTTTCTTTCAAAAAGTTTTTCTAACTTAAAAATAAAGCTGTTTAAAATCATTTACTCACACCAGTCCCATGACTGGCCAAGAGTTTATTTTTCTATGTTTTCCCTGAACTCTTGGGTCCTTAAATTTGTACGGGCAGTCAAGTGGTTTCAGGATTTTACAGATTCACTTGAAGGAGCTTGGAGCAGGGCCTTCAACATTAGATATATCGAGTTTATTTCCACTGTGTTATGTTTGAGTTATACTCTGATGATGTATGTAAGTAAATACAGTTTTGTATTTCAAGATGTTATATAATATATTTTATTCAGTTCCACTGTGAGATTCATTATACTCTGATCCAGTTATGCTCAGTTCTTCTTTTTCTTCTACTCTAACTTTCTTTCTATCTCTCATCCTCAACTTCTTTCTATTAACGATCTGTTAATTTCTGATGGTTGATCAATCGATATGTGATATAGGAAACGTATTAGTATCGATAATCAAGATCGAAACTTTTTAGGTCGTTACAATATGATTGCATGCAATAAATACATGCATTGAAAAAGAAGAAAAGATTAATGCAAATAAAAATGCATCGCATACGTTAATAGAAAAAAGAAATTGGTTGCATGCAGTGTAAACTTGTTGCATGCAATGATTTACAAATATTATGCATTAATAAGACAAGGAAAATGAAAGAAAAAGATGCATGTAAATCAATAAGGTTACATGCAATGGTTAAATAAAAAAATTACAACAAATATAAAAAAGGAGAATAAGAAAAGAACAATGAACACCATTGCTCTAAGCCATGTTAACGGAAGACTATGTAGACCAGTTGGTAAGAGCATGGGGCTTTCAAGAGAGAGGTGCAAGGTTCGATCCCTGTCGGCGCCATATTTTTTTTAAGGGAACAGCTAAAATAACTCATGTTCATAAGAGAAAATATGTATAAACGCACATATAAAGAAAATATGTGCAAATATATATATACACAAAGGATAAATTGAAAATAAGGTTGCAATCAAAGAAATATGTTAAGATATGAATAACGGCACAACACCATTTGAATTTTGAAAATGAAATAAAAGTTGTGTATACATATATACGTGTAAAATGGTCATTAGAAGTTTTGTATACATATAGGAAGATTATATGTAAATATAATATTTAAATAAATCATAGAAAGTATAATGGGATACTAATCAAACATTTAAAATAAAAAACGTTAAAATGGTAAACATCTGCCAAAATTGCTTGGGCGACCCAAGGAGGGTCGACACCACCATAGGGGGTCGACCCTAGGGTCGACACACGCATAAGGGAGTCGACCCCGGGGTCGACCCACCCCAGATATAGCTAGATTCGTTATTGAATCTGGACTATTTTCTTAACCATGTTCGTCGTTGACTCAGCGCTGTGTGTACGATAAGATCCTGAACACTTATAAATAAGCTAGCAGAGCCTAGCCTAAATCTAACATTTTTCTGGGTGTTTAAATTAATTCCATTTACCTTGATTATTATTAAAAAAATAATAACCAATTTCCATATAATCCCAACCTGATCGTTTCTTGAAAATATTTAATCCTAGTCTTAAATGTTCAGTTAATTCTGCTTACCTTCTTATAAATCTTATTCATATACAAAATTACTTTATAGAACCATTTAATAAATTCTTATAAATTTAAACAATAAATATTAAATATTTACTTCCATTTAATAAACTTTATTTCAAAATAGATTTAAAAATCTATATTTAGTTATAAAATAAATTTATAACTTCATTTTCGTCGATTTCACCTGATGGTAAATCAATATTTATAAAATAATGGAATATTAGGCCATCTGCCGTCAATTACCCAACCAATACTACCCACTAATTAACAACAAAACAATCGTTGAATTTATATTCAACAGTCAATAATCAAATCAGTCATCCAATTAAACTGGTCAAACAGTTCATATAATTGTAATCTTAAAAATAAACAATAAATTTTGAGGAATCCAGTTGGATCCCTCCAACCCATTTTCCCTGGATCCAAATACGTTAGCTCAAATAAAACAATTCATTTAATATGATACTATATTATCTGTTATCATGAAAATAAATAATCAATTCAAGCATCCAATTCATTTTAATATGTTTATATAATCATAAATGTACCCAACAAGGTAAGTTACCTTATTTATAAATAATCGTTAAAATAACGATATGGTTTGATTAAATTAAACGAACTTCTAATTTAAATTAATTATAAAAAATATACAACATTATTTAAACAATCAACATATCAACCAAAAATTAACAAACATAGCATACAAACAACAAACCCAACTTATATATAAGATAAATGGGATAACTAAGTGAGTTAAACTCACCTTAATTTCCATTCGTCGTCAGAACGATTTATTTTAATTAAATCAAACAAGTTTTTAATCTAATGAAAATTTCCAACTACGTCCAGCTCTGTCCAAACCAGCTTCATCACGTTGTGCTTTCTGATACGGTTCCAACTCTTCTTGTCTAGTCTGATTCTATATACGTATTAGAACATTATACGATTTACAAGATTCTTGTTTAAAATCATATCTAAATAAAATAATCATTTAATCTTAAATATTCATTACCGTTTAAAACTAATTAGGCCCAATAAATCATGTTAATTAATTAACACTAATATCATATTAGTCCATGTCATTGTTGATTAGGGACATACACTTTCTTCTGACTCGCTTGCTTTTATTGCTTCCACTGCCAACGTCTCCTGCTTCTTCCCACACCTGGTCCTTTATTTTTTGTCGAACCAGTCCTATGCTTTCCGTCCAAGTTAAAACAGGCCTTTTATATATTTTTTTCACTTTCTAATCGAAAAGCCCAATAGGCCCAACTCCTCCATACAACCCACGTAGGCTTCCCCCCCCCCCAATGAAGCTTTTAAAGATGCTCCTCCATATCTTGTCTTCTCCAACCCCAGTTCGCTGCCCCCATTCATTTTTTATAATATAACAAGGAACCCTACATTCTTTAAAGAAACTCAGCCCACCTACCTTTATGTTCCCCCCGCCTCTTCTTTCTTCTCTTCCCACTGCATTCTCCTTTCACTTTATGTAACCCACGCCATCCTCTCCTTAACCCCAATTCGAAACTTCTCTCCCCAAGTAATATACACAGAGCTTCTTCCTTCGACTACGTGACTGTCCAGGCCGACCTTCCATCGTCCATCTCATCATGATTCTCGAAAATGACTTCACCGTTCCTTCTTGGAAAAACGCGTCGATGCTGCCTCCCTCCCACTATAGGGAACCACGAAAATGCAGTCATCATTTTCCATAAGAATTCACACCTGAGTTCCCATTTGAACCACAAACCCGAACTAAAATACAACACATGAATTACAGCTTCTTTTGCATCCATCAGATCGCCTTCCCCGTGTTTAACTTCAAAACCCCATGCCATCTTTCCACGGAGAACTGCGCTCCACCCAATGTCGGACCACCTACGACAGTCATCATCGGTTCCGCCTGCTTGGTCTCTGTCTTGCACCAGCAGTATCAGCTGGTTCGAAATATTCGAGGGTCTTCTTCCCCATGCTTGCTGAGTGGAACCGTGAAGGCGTAGCTACTCTTTATAGTTTCCTTTGTTTCTCTCTTTCCTTTGAAAAGCTCACAGTTTAAATTTATAATGGTGGCTTCAGAATTTCGAGTTTCAAGAGATGGAGAACGGGGGTAACGCGCTGGTATATATACGAGAGATAAGGGATATCTAATCCTACTTTCTATAGCCTTGCAGTGTAGTATTGAGGTTTGCAGTTCTATATAGGGGTTTACCTATTTTAGGTAGGCACGATGACGGACAAAACAGCGTAGGCCATCAGTGTATTTTCGCTTCGCTGATGGGGTTAGACGTGAGTAGGTGTTTTTTGGTTGCAACGTTAAAGCTTTTCAGGGTAGGAGAAGTTTGGCTTTCATGTGCAGCCATGGTTGATAGGCAGGTGTGCAGTGTAGATTTGTAGTATGTAGCTGCGGTAGGATAAAAAAGAACTAGTGTAGGCCATATGAAAAATTAACCTAGGATAGAAGAAATAAGAATTGTAGTGTAAGAGCATTTCCAGTAGTGAGCGTCCATTTGAGCGTTGATAAAACATTTTGAGCATGAATTCCCCCCACCAATCCAGCAGCCGGTGGGGGGACGCTCGGTTGTTTTTTTTATTTTTTATTTTAACCGTAAACGGTTTTCTAAAAACCATTTATGGGTTAAAAGGTTTTCAGAAAACCGTTTAACCCAAAAGGGTTTTTAGAAAACCGTTTTCATTTTTTTTTATTTTTTTTTGAAATATGGTCGAAAGGCCAAAATATAGTTAACGGGTATAAAAATTCAATAAAAATTAAAATATAATATATATAGAGCCGTTTTAAAATATTAGAATAAAATATGTCCAAATAACGTCTGTGCCGAATATTAAAATATAGTTTAAACAAATAACCGTTGCTGAATAGTAAAATACAGTTCAAATTTATAACTGTTGTAGAATATTATAATTCTGTTTGAATTTATAACCGTTAACGAATATATTTTAATACATTATTCTTTATATAGCCGTTGCAACTGCGGATTGAAGAAGCTATAAAACCACTTCTGGTGTGCAGATTTAGCTTCACAACACAAAAATGTCTCATAATGTCTACAACAATGATGATGTTTACGAATCAGATGCGCAAACCGAAGATTCAATATACCATAGCCAGAATGGTCTGGATGATACTGATTTCGATTCCGACTCCGACGAAGGCGATGATTTGTTGGGGCATACAAAATTTCTTCAGTTTTCTTAGGATAGCTCGACCGATAGCGATACTTTACAGATTATGATGCAAGCTGTTACCGTGCAACAATTAAGGATTAACCAACATTTCCTAACGGAAGGATCATCTAGGGGTACTCGAGGGGCAGCGTGTACAGTCGTGTAGACAAACGGAAGATGTGGGATCATAAAGGAGGTACTGCACGATTACTTAAAGATTATTTCAACACCCCCTGTACGTATGGTCCTGATGACTTTAGACGCTGTTTTCGTATGAACAAGAATATGTTTATGCGCATTTTCAATGGAGTTGTTGAACACAATAATTATTTTGTTCAAAAACGTAATAGTGCTGGTACCTTAGGATGTTCGCCGTACCAAAAAATTATAGGTGCATTACGTGTAATAGCTTACGGAATAGCTCCAGATGCGTTTGATGAGCTTGTCCGAATGGGTGAGAGTACTATTACCTTAAGCCTTGAAAGGTTTTGTGTAGCCATAATTGAAATGTATGGTGAGGAGTACCTACGTGCTCCGACGCAAAGCGATGTCAACAAATTGAAAAGGTTAGAAGCCAAAAGAGGATTTCCCGGCATGTTAGGCAGTCTAGACTGTATGCATTGGGAATGGAAAAACTGTCCTACAGCATGACACGGTCAATTTATTGGACATTACCCTAAAGCGACAATGATACTTGAAGCTGTTGCTTCACACGATCTATGGTTTTGGCATGCATTTTTCGGATGTCCTGGCTCAATGAACGATATTAATGTACTTCACCAATCACATTTGTTTAAGAGCCTTGCACATGGAAAAGCACCTGCATGTGATTTTAATATTGCAGGAAATACGCATGACATGGGGTATTATTTAGCAGATGGCATCTATCCTTCTTGGGATACGCTTGTCAAAACAATTTCAGCTCCTGAAACAGAGAAAGAAAAATACTTTGCTAAAAGGCAAGAGGCAGCAAGAAAAGACGTAGAACGTGCATTTGGGGTTCTCCAAGCAAGGTTTGCCATTGTAAAAAACCCTGTTAAATTATTTAAGCCACAGGTTTTGAGCAACATTATGCATGCCTGTATTATAATGCATAACATGATCACTGAAGAAGAAAGAGGAAAATTTCCGTCTTATTTGGGATATGATCCAAATAACACCCAAACTGTTGTTGCTGATAGAAATCCAGCGACTCTTGAGGTATTTCTTAGGTGACTGCGTAAAATTAGGTCTAAGGAGGTCCATAGTAAACTGCAGGATGACCTGGTTGAGCATTTATGGCATACGAAAGGTACTGCTTAGATATAGTCTATGCAGTTGTTGAGCTATTGTAACGTTGTAGTATCCAATTATTGTATTATTTTATGTACTTTAAATATATCGCATTTCTATTTTATAGTGTAACTATTGTAACGTTTGATGAGGACGACCCAAACTGTACGTAACTCCTTAACTCCTTAAACGCCTTAACTCTTTATTTTCACAATTCAAAAGAGGACGACCCAAACTGTACGTAACTCCTTAAACGCCTTAACTCTTTATTTTCACAATTCAAAAGAGGACGACCCAAACTGTACGTAACTCCTTAAACGCCTTAACTCTTTATTTTGACAATTCAAAAGAGGATGACCCAAACTGTACATAACTCCTTAACTCCTTAAACGCCTTAACTCTTTATTTTCATAATTCAAAAGAGAACGACCCAAATCTTTAACTTCTTGACTATTTCTTTCCAGCATGACTTTTGATGTGAATGGAGCACGACTTTTAACGTTAGTGGTGCACAACTTTTAATGTGAGTGGAGCACGACTTTTAATGTTCATGTAGCATGCCTTGTAGTGTCCATAGACTAGTCATTTCAGTTGAATAACACACATAATATAGTTATGAATTGAAATTGAAGACTACACATACATCCATACTTTTCAACTACATAAACCAAACGATACATATTGAATACGACACATAATATAATGATATACTACTCAAACTGTATAATATGATTGTACCATAACCCATACGCTTTGTGGCCGATGAAGTTTGAACGGTACTTGAAAAGATAGAGTGAGTCGTACGTCGACCGTTTCTCCTGGAAGACGCCATCCTTTTTTATCTCATCAATTACTTTGCGGTAATTCATACAGTCGGTACTAAATTAGCAGAAAGCGCTTCTGGTTTCTAAGTTTGGCCTCTGTATTCTACAACTAGTATGATTGTTGTAAAAATCATTGAGGGTTGCCCAGAAATCTTGATCTACCTATTCTTCCATATGTAGTACGTCTGCTTCAATGTACGCCTTTATCAAAACAATGTAGTCTGAAGCAGTCCAATTTTCGTTTGCCATTTCGAAGTGTGTAGTTAAACTACAATTCAAACATTTAATATAGGCAAAGCAAAGTAAAGCAAAATAACGTAAAGTAAAGTAAAGCATCACACCATTCAAGGGAATCATTAAAGTTGATTTGATTAAACAACTTGACATGGTCAGAGCAATTAAACTTACCCTGTTTTCTATAGTTGATTGGAAAACACATTGCAGAACATTGAATGGCTTAATGTAATTATCAAGCCTACTTGCATTCTTTGTCTTCATAAATACGGGGGTACGGTAGTTTTCCTCATACTCACAAACAATTCCAATTCTAAGCAAACAACAATGTCTGATCCCAACAACAACAATTTCTCTGCCTATACCAATGATAACATTGGTAATTTTACTAGTTTATTATCTCAAGCCGAAGGCCCATCAATGATTCCATCCCCTTTCCTAAGTCCAGAACAAAGTCAATTTCTCCACCAAATAAACCTCACTCGGCAGTACGGTAACATGTTTGGCCAACTTCATAATCAAAACGTACACCAAGAGATGGTTGCTCCGACCCTGGTACCCGACAAAGGACAAACCAAGGCTAAACGGTCATATACCAAGCGAAAAACAAAAGAAACTCCCGTTCAAAGTAGCATGGAAAAAACTATAGCTACTGGTAAAATATGGAGAGCAGCTGACTATAAAGTGCTAGCTAATGCATGGGTAAGCGCATCTGTTGTTGCTGATGGTCATTCTGGTGGTAAGTTTTTCTATCAGAGGGTTAATGATTTGTACAATGGAGATCCTGAATGCATCACACGAAGATCAATTGAGAGTTCAAAGACGGCATGGTATAATTTGAGTGCCATGTGTACCAAGTACAAAAGGATAAAATCACTAAGGGGAGATTCGCTTAGAAGCGGTCAAACTTTCATAGATTTGAAGGACGATTAAGATAGCATCGATCGTGACACCTGTAAAACAGAATTCATTGCTCATGAAGCATTGTAAATTCTTTCTTTTTGTCCACGTTGGGCCAATATATGCGAACCAGATGATGTATATCTTGTAGACACTGAAGAATCTAACTTAAGAAATGTAGCTTCTAGACTTTCGGTGGATTCTTCCCTGGGAAATACAGCTGAACGTCCTATAGCTACAGACGATAATGGAAATAACATTACAACTGTGACTCCTAATTCGAAAATGATGTATGGTGGGGTTGAAACAAGGCCAGAAGGAATAAAATCAAGCAAGAGAGAACTACTGGAAAATAAGGAAACAAAAGATTTGGCAGTGTCTAGTGATAAACTAACTTCGTTGTTAAGTGATATATCACTTGCATCCATCTCCAACATCGAAGACCGTGAAAAGCGTAAAGAGAAGAAGTTGCAGATCATGGAGATGCAACTGCAGCAAGATGCCGCTAGAACTACAGCTCTCATACAAAGAACTGCTTATAAAGAAAAACGTGAAAGACATTTGAAGGAGAAGGAAGAGGAGGAGTATCTATTAAGAGATATATCTCATTTGATTGGACAGGCTCTTCAGTATGCTATAGCAAAAAAAGATCGTATATTGAGGGCTCAACAGAAATGATATCAGGAAGAAGAAGGAAGTTCCGAGATGTAGACACAGTCTATGTTGCTATTTCGAGCGTGTTGTATCCTAGGTTTAGTTTTCTAAGTTGGCTGTAATGTTATTATTTCTAGGTTGCTATTTCTGGCTTGTTGTATCCTAGTTTTAGTTTTCTATGTTGGGTGTATTGTTGTGTGGGTTATTAAAAAAAATTAATTAGTTTTAAGTAATTTATATTAAAATCCATGTTTTAAATTAACTTGAAAACTTAAAGTTAGATAAATTTACAAATTAATTCAGACATATTAAATTAAAACATCGAAAATTGGATTATTTAAAAAAATAAGTTTTATACGGTTCTCATAAAACCGTATAAAACCAAAAGGGTTTTATGAAATCCAAAAAGACACTAAACGGTTTTCAAAAAACCGTTTATATCAAAAACGGTTTTATGAAAACCGTTTAGGGCTTATTCGGTTTTCATGAAACCGTTTAGGTCTCGCCGCTCTAATTTGTGAAATGGCGAGCACCGCCATTTGGAATTTCTCCTCACCCTCCTCGCGGCACTGCTGGATAGCGTCCACACCCATTCCCCCCCCCCCCATTTCACCTCCCCCTTACACTGCTGGGAATGCTCTAATGTATTTTCACATTGGTGGGACATCACAGTTGATTGGCAGGCTAGTTGCTTCACTAGGAAATAGCAATTTGATTAGAATATAATATAGGGTAGGTAGAAAATATGTATATACATGGGTAGGCTCTTTGGAAAAGATGAGACCGATAGTGTCAGTAGTGTATTTTCAATTTTATGATGGAACGTGGGTAGGAAGGCTGTTGTTTTTATATTGGTTGCTTAAGTGTTAAGTTATATATATATTATTCGTTTAGTGTACGATTAATAAATAAAACCCGCTATTTACAATATCGTTTAATATGCACACCGCCAAATACCAACTCTAAACTCAACGAAAATAAATACACTACTATGTCTTCCCATTTCGGCCCCAACTAAATTAATTTCATCGAATTTGGACTCCGTTTGCACCAACAACGTTATTTTAATTCCAATATATTTATGACTCCATGTTTAAATTGAACGTACCGATAAAACAACTCCAGTTTTCTCCAAATTGGAAATATAACAATAATTAGCCATACGTATTCCAATAAAATTCGTTTCATAGAAAACGGCAGCCACTTTGGAAAAATACCTATTTTAACACTTAAATAATAACGATAAATTATTATTAAATTTCGAAACAAACTAACTTAATAATAAATAAATTATTATTGTCATATCCCAATAAAATAATATATCACTTCAAGTTGATCCAATATAGATTTATAACTCAAAATTAACATATATGAGTTAAACGGTACTCGAAATATATAAAAAATCCTTATTTAATTTATTAAATAAACGTTATAATATATAAACGATTCCATAGCGACTATTTTAAAGTTTGGTCTAGACATAACTTACCATTTATAAGACGAAATCTCGATTTTTCACTTTCAATGGAAAATTATTATCAACAAGATTAAGATGATTCCTGTTTCAAGGAATTCCGACTTAAAATGCATTATGTATATTCAATTGAAGTTGAAAACTCAATATTACAAACTACCGTGCCATTACGAGTTCGTTTATAATTAAATATAAACTATACGTTCAAATATCGAAATAAATATTATAAATCCATATAAAATTCCAATTAAACATTTAATGTGATAAAATATATTAAATCTCTTACCATTAAAAATATGGGATGTTACATTGCTTATATACTTAGTCAAAGGTGCCCTGGGTGGTGCATAGGAGGGTATTGTCGATGTCAGTTTCCTTGTACCCTCAGTTTCTGACCTTTTATCCATTCTCGTCGGTGGGATGGAGGGTGGTGAATATTCCGAATGGCGGGGTTGGTCTCTATGATGTCAGTTACTGTCATGGTCGTAAGAATGTGAGGACTGCGAGTATAAATTTGCGCTCCTCTTGAATCTACTTACAACCCGCTCTTCAGTGGTCGACGACTTCTAGACCCCCAACCTCGGTCTTTATCACGGTCTCTGGCCATTACATCTACGTAGGACAAATTTCGGGTCAAAACTGAACATTCCATACACATAAATGTTGTGTCATGCAGTGTTTTTGAGTGTGTGTCCTAGGTGTTCCCCTCACAGACCAGATTTCTGCCCGTTTGCAGGGGTGATTTGTCTAATGCTCAACATAAGGCTCCCGCATTAGTAGCACTCGGCCAAGACGTTGTTAGCTCAATTGGAACCTTGTCCAGGTCTTTGAATTGGCCTTCCAATGCCAACGACGCGGTGTTCCCAAAGGTGGAAACTGGAGAAACCGACCTGAGTGACGCTCCTGATCTCGTCTCATCTATTGGAGATTGGACAGAGGTGGTCGTCGGACCCTCTCCTCCAGTAAGCATCTCATTATCACCACCGTCACGCCAACAAGGTTTTCTTTGAGTTCCTATGGTCTCATTTCCTTAGGGAACGATAAAGGGCACCCTCACTTGCGGACCCTGTAACGACCCGGCGGAATTCGATGCCCGAATTCCAACAATAATACATAAATCCCATATCACTTGTCAGATCTCAAGTATCGAAACACCAAATAGTTATTAGAAAGAAATTAGAGGGTGAGATAAGAAAGAAAGAAGTATTAGAATAGAAGAATAAGAACCAATACATCAGAATCAGAGTCTCACATCGCAGCGGAACCAAATACAATATAGAAATAAAACTTTATTGAGAGCTTTGAAATAAATACTTACAATCATCAGAGTACATCAACACATCTGGACAGTTATAATAATATGTCCTCATATACAACACACAGCGGAATAAATATATATATCATGCGTCTGAACTCCTCTAGCACGTCTTCTTGCGATTCATAGCATCCAAACCTAAACCTGTACAGCCCAGGCTAACCCGAGCATTACAAATGCCGGATCAATCTGGTGAACCATAGTGAGAAAACTCGCTAAGTTTATGATATCATCCATCTTGATTTTAAAGTCAAAAATCCTTTTGAAAGAAAAATGATAATAGTAAGACCAGCCCACACGTAAACATGGATGGTTTTTACCTTACTATAACCCAAAACATTTTTGAAATCATGTGTAACGACCCAGATTTTAAGCCATTTAATTTTGAATATTTAAATTTGTTTTAAATTTATTGATATTATATCGATTTAATTTAACATTTAAAAATAGCCAATAAAAAAACGGTTTTGAAACTCGATGAAAACAAATTTTATCGTGTTCAAAATATTAGGCTATTGCACGGTTTTCAAATTCTTTTAAATGGACACCGTTATGTGAGCATACCTATTAAAAACGTCGAATATAAATCATACGTTAAGGGATAAAATCAAGGTCATTTTCGGTGGCGTCACTTGCAAATCTTTTAAAATCAAAACACAATCTCAATCCTTATTCTTATCAAATGTTGAATCTTAGAGATCTCGACACAGTAAAAATCTCACAGCATAATCTCTCAAAAATCGTACATAATATGTACAAAATCTTATTTAAAATATTTTCATATCAGCGGGGAGATATGCCTATACATGTTGAAGGCGCTTAACGTAAAGGATGGGCTGTCATTGTTCAACATCTGAGCATGGTACGAAGGAGTATGTAGATCAACAAATGCCGGCTTCCATTGCCCATTTTCTAAACAGTAAGTATAAATAAAGGACCCAAATTGATGCAATAAACATCTCCGCACATGCGTGATATCACTGTACACCTTATTATCTGTTCACATCTACTTAGCTACAAATATATATAATATGAAAATATCGTACCAAAATCTTATCATAAGATTGCCATATCCTACCAAAAACTCTACGCAAAAATCTGAACAGATGTGTATAAATCTTACCGCGTAACCTTCAACAGTGTACCCTCCAAGCTACTGTATCCTAGTTTATAGTATTGGGCATGTACGGTCTATTACAAAAGCTACAAAGTGTACTGAGAATTGATGAAAAGAATGGCTTGAACTGTAAAACCATGTGAATACTATAGGTAAAAACATTGCCCACATGCCTATGAAACAAACGCAGCATGCCTAAATAAGTATGAGTAAGTATTTCTCGGAAAGTTGTGCACTCAAACCAACGCATACCCTGTATAACACCCCAATGTTGTATAAAATTTAATGAATGCACATGGATAGTTGGAAACGTGCATCACATCTGACCTCTGAAGCATTAAATAAACACACATGAAATCTGTGCTTGAACAGTTGTATTAAATCCAGCTATGAACCTACCCTACCATCCTATTTACGTGGGTACCAAGTTATTTAGTCATATATATAACGGCCTAATCCTTCCCTTCCTCCAACTGTAGAATTTAACCACACCGTGAGCTTCTCACAAACCAATAGCATTCTTACTTTCACTCTCAAAAACCGATTATTTTCCCTCAAAACAAACCAGCTTCCTTCTTTCGAAACCATGAGAAGCTGAACTCGCTATTTCACATAATTTCGAAAATCAAAACCAAACGAAGTTGAACTTTCATCAACGAATACTTATATTCTATAGCATCAAATCTCTGTGCAAGTCGCCCCCTGGAATCACGGTTCCCGAGGAAGCAAAAGGAGTTGGGGGCGGAGATCGATGGCGTCGAGCTCGGAGTAGGGTGGTGGCCATCACAGTGGTTGCGATCTCGACATGGTGATGCCGTAGTGATGGCGAGGAGGGGCACTAGACGGTGACCATAGTGCTGATGGATGTTTGTTGCGTAAAAGAGTGAAAGGGAAGCTAGTAGGAGATGAGAGGGCGGTACTGTGATGGGTTCTATGCTTCAGGAAGTGGCGAGGTACTGTGTAGAGGGAAGTGGCATGAGTAGCATTAAAGAAAGGAAAATACGTTCAGTATGGGTAGTATTATTACAGGGAGCTTGCGGTTGCTTGAGTTGCGTGGGGAATGAGATCAAGGGAATTCATGGCTTTGACTGGGAACCGATAGTAAAGAGAAAGGAACAGTTATGGTCAGAATTAAGAGTGGAGAAGAAAGATATTTTGGTGGCCTGGAGAAATTTCAATCCGTGACTAATGGTTTAGTTAACATTGATTAGAGGTAATAGTTAAGCAATGTAATAAAAAACTAATTATATGGTTATGGATTTAAATAATTTTAATTTAAGTCAAAAACCCAGAAATGGTATCTATTTCATTCTTGATCAGAATTGCGTGAAACTAGACACGTTGGGATCATAGTGACAAGGTCTGCATTGAGAAACCAATTTCCCTGAAAACAGAACTACTGGAATTTTGTAATAAAATCAAACGCCTGTTTGATTTTAAACGAAACAAAAGCAGAATCGAAAACTGCAAGCTAAGTGAGTAAATTCACTAACTCTACCTCGTTTATATTTTTATATAAACAAGTTTTAAAATTATTTATAGTAATTTTATACTATGCAATGGTTGAATAGTTGATAAAATTGGTTGAAATGGTTGATATGATTACATCGTTGATCGATTATTAGTTCTGATATTTCATATTGATGTGAAATAATATCATTGATGTTGATTAACATCTGTGGATGCAGGGAAACAGGTTGGAGGGACCCAACTGGATTCCTCAACATTTATATTACTATTTCATTGATGGTATTATTTGATGGGATATAAAATTGCTGATTGATTATGTTGTGTTTAAGCTATACTCTCTCTAGAATTTGATATTTAAATACCGTAAATATTTTAGAATATAGAAAAGGGAGTTGAGAATTTAAAAGGGAGATTTATTTCCAAATTAAAATTAAATTTCAAATGAACTGGAAATAGAAACTTGTTTAAATGGGATTAAACAAGAAGTTGATTGTAACAATGTTTACAAATTTAACAAAATCATAAGATAAATAAAAACATAAATTCAAGTTGAATTTATATGTGTAAAGTGGAAACCAGTGTCGACACAGATATTTGAAGTGAGATTTAAACGTAGTAGTTATAAAAGATATTTAAATTGGAAAAATATAAATAAGTAAAGTTAAATGAAAATTAAATGAGAAGGGAAATGAGAAATCGTTTTCAGAAGAAATAATGGGTTTTATTTCAAAGTTTGGAGTATAAAATAAATTGAGGTAAATCCAAGGGATGGGTAATTAGAATTCGACCATGTCAAAAAAAATTAATGGTTTATTTTCAAAAAGGATATTTAAATTCTATTATTTAATTGAAACATGTTAAGAACCTAGTATTTCAATATTTTAGCCACGAAAATATAACTCGATGTTTTGAAATAATTTAATATTAATTATGGTTTGAAATAATTTAATATTATTTATGTTGAATTATTAAACGAGAAGGGAATGATAGAAATCAAATACAATTGAATTCATAAGTTATGATTGTGAATATGTTTTTAAAATGGGGAAAGGAAATTGTTTAATATAAATAGGAAGGTATTAGTAGCAGTTTTATAAACAAGATATTATAAATATGATGTGGAATTATAAAATGACTCGATCTGAATCTGTAATAATATTTGCATGTAAAATCAAGTTGATTTGATAAACCAAATATAGATTCCTATTTAAGGAATGTTATTCATATTTGAAAGGAAACAACGATTTAAATGGGTTTGCAAATGGAAATGATTATAAGTGAAATTTTGGTTATTCTGAAAAAAAATATTTATTCCGAAGTTCGGAATATTGATCGAATAAACATTATTCGAGAGAAAGTTATTTATTGAAATTCGATTATATCGAATTTTGAGAAGTAGTTATTTTTACCTTCTGTTTTGAATCAAATCTATTTATTTACTTACTTATTAATTGAATTAACAAGTACAAGTTATATTTTTGTATACCAATTATTTGGAAACAACGATTATAACGCTATCGTTTTAAATCTAAACAAGCGATTTTAGCGCTGTCGTTATAATAAATGTTTTGTAAATTCTAAACAGCGAATTTAACGCTGTCATGGTAATAAATGGTTTGTAAATCTAAGCAACCATTGTAATGCTATTGTTATAATAAATGTTCTATAATTCTAGACAGCGATTTTAACATTGTTGTTAAAAGTAATGTTTTATACATCAAATATCTGGAAACAGCGATTATAACGCTACCGTTATAATCAGTGTTTTTCCGTAAAGGAAGTGGGTTCTTAGATTGAATCCGAAAGTCGCGTAAGCGATGTTTTGTTTACAGTTGTGAGTTTTGACTATTTAAAAGTTGAGAATGTTGTTCGATTAAGATCTGAGAGGTAATTATGCCCCAACTTGATTGACTTCATGATTGATGGAGAAATGGTTAAGGTTTGATAGTGAAAATTGGTTAGCAATATGGTTAGTTAATAAATGATTTATAGTTTGAGTTATAATAACGATGTTTTATAACATCGCATTAATATTAAAGGATTTTGAAATGTTTTTTCACCAAATAAAATGAGAGATATTTTCTACGCATAATGGATTGGTCAACGAGAAATTAAGGAATGGAATATGGAAATATTTTCCGATATTAATAAGATATACTTTCTGAATATAGAAAATTAGGACTTCATCAGTATATATAGAAATATTTTCTTACTGGAATAAGGGATATTTTCTCGAATAGAGAAATTATAATATTGGAAATGTTTTTCAAAGAATCGAGAGGGGAAATCGAGCTTCAAAAGGATACGAAAGATGGGAAATGGGAATTGTAAATGATAATATAATAAAGAATTGATTTAAAGGGGCCCAGTGTTGTTTAATGCTTGATCGGTACGATTTCCAATTGGAAATAGGACAGTTGATTGTATGGATGTTTCTTTGATAGATAAATCACTGACTATCAAAGTTTTGATTTATTTTATACCTCCGTTGTCAATACGGAGAGACCAGGATCAGATTTAATATCTGAAAACCACTTCGTATTGGTATAAGCATTACGAATCAACTTATGTTGAAGAAATTATGAAGACAGAGTAAAGTGCAAGGGCAGTTCTATTAATACTAGGTAGAAATTGCCTAAGATGGATTATTAGAATAGTGCCTTTGGTTTGTCCAGACCCTAGACAACTTGTATGGACGAGCGTCTGACAGAGTATTTTCCAAAGGGATTACGTACGTTGATTCCTTCAAACATACAAAGTTGATGGTAAAGAAGGGAAACTTCTTTAGCCTAACAATCTGAGTATTTTTGTCGGAACCAATTAGTGATTTCCGATGGATCTGACGATGTGACATTCAAAATGAATGGTGGTCATATGTTCTGGAAAATAATTCGAACCTCAAGCCTCACAACCGGAAATTTGACAAAAATCGGGCAGGCAGCATGGCTATGTGGGTCGCTCCCACTAGGATGTATAATCACCTATCTAGAGAAATTCCAATTGCTTCTTTAATCTATCGATGTTGTCCCTTTCGGGAAACGGTTGCTGATCCCAACCGTTGGTGATATACATTCGATACACTTAAGCGAAATGAGTGGTCGGTCATGTGTGGGCCAGGTTGCAAGACGTTCTTGTTGAACCCCAGTGTATCCTCTCTAGAGTACACTGATCGGAAGGTAGTTCCATACCTTGTCATGTTGGAAATCCAATCTCTAATAAGCACCCTACGGTTTTTGATTTAATATTATATATGGAGCGTGAGATGCAAGCGTTCCGCTAGATTCTATTTATTTGATGTAGACACTATTATAATATCACTGGATTTGATATCAAAGTATATTTTTGGTCATCGTAAGGTAAAAACCATCCGTGTTTATGTGTGGATCGGTCTTACGATTATCATTTCTTTCGAAAGGATTTTGAAAGTTAAACAAATGGTCGGAATTTACTCACACCAGTCCCATGGCTGACCCAGAGTTTATTTTGCTTGTTTTCCCTAAACTCTTGGGTGCCCAAAATTTGTACGTGCAGTCAAGTAGTCGGGATTTTACAGATTTACCTGGAGGAGCTTGAAGTAGGCGGCTTCATCAGTTAGTTATGGACTATCATATTTTCCACTGTGTACTATGTTGTATCTGGAAACAGGTGTTTATAACTGTTCCAGGAATAACTATTGCGCTCTGATGATGGTATTTATATACAGTTACTGATTTGTATTTCAAAAAGTTATGTCATATAATATATTTTTATTCATTCCGCTGTGAGTTTTGTGTTCTTCGTTTTCTTCTATTCTAACTTCTCTTTCTTTCTATTTCTCGTCCTCTAACTTCTTTCTAATAATGATTCGTATTTCTGTGCAATTTGAGTTTGACGTGTGGTGTTATTAGTCGACTCAAAGGGTCCGGAAATT
This sequence comes from Allium sativum, assembly GCA_030737875.1. Taxonomy (NCBI): domain Eukaryota; kingdom Viridiplantae; phylum Streptophyta; class Magnoliopsida; order Asparagales; family Amaryllidaceae; genus Allium; species Allium sativum. Next base: position 340,471,625 of record CM060916.1, on the reverse strand, counting down.
CGGGCCATTACATTTGGTATCAGATCTGAAGGTTGAGTAGTAACCATGGCTCTGTGGCGTGACTCAATAGAGATAGAGTTAGTAGTACCTTAGATTGAGTTTGAGTGTATATATATGAGCGCGTTTTTGTAGTTTTGATATAAAATTGTTTTATATTGTGTTGACTGGTTTGTTGAGTGGTTTATGAATTCTGGTCGATACAGGATGTACAACTGTATCGATAGGTGTTTCCAAACTCTCGAACAAAGCAATTCGATACAGTATTGTTTAAAAATGGGTAAATGAAATAATTTTGCCCAAAAATTATTTTGATATAATAGGAATAATTTCTGAATTATTATATATGAATGTGTTGATTGTTATTACAATCAAATGGAAGTATAAAATATTGAAATAGATATATATAACCAAATATAACTTGTATGTGGAAAATATACATAAACAATATGAACTGAAATTAAATTCAAACCAGAATTTGAGAATTTAAAACCCGGTTGTTTAAAAATATTTTCTTAAGTATTTTTTAAGGTAATATGGCATTACTTTGAAGGATCTTTGAATAAAAATGATTTTAAATGGTTTTGAAAGAGATTAAGCATCGAAATCTCTTCAGTGGCGAGAAAATAATTCCGATGATGGGTCGCGACATCATCAGTATTCATTTTCAAGTTTCTGAGTGACGGATTGCTACCATAATAGTTCGTCATTGAAAAAAAATTGTTTGAAGAAAAAAAATGTTATTGTTAAAATTCAAAGGTTTTGGATTTGTAAATGGTTATGGATATATGTATCTATATTATTTCAAGCGAGTTTGAAATAAAAGCCGGGAATTTGAATTCTAGAACAAAAATTTAACTGGTGTAAGTTAAATGAATTAGACTGATTAAAGAGAATCAAATGGTGAAAAATTTAAATTAAGTTAAATAGAATTGTATCGAATTGGAAAATAAACTGAGTAGTTTGTAAAGTGTAAAGTGAATAAATTGATTTAACATCAATTTGAATAAATGTGAATGTTTATGTATGGATTATGGGTTGGATTGGAAATAATCCCGAATGAAATTAAATATAGAGATGTTGAAATTCGAATTATTAAAATGGTTTGACTTATACATAAACCAGTTGAATATATATTGGATATTGTTGTTTGGAATTAAATTTTGAATGGAAATTGAAACTCAAACTGTGTAAGTGGATTGATTTCTGAAATAAAAATTGAATTGGTAAAATGGAAGTGAACTAATCAGAAGTTGATTAGAGAAATTAAAACTGGAAGTTGGATTGATTTGAAACTAATTGGAAATGGATATATGTATACCGAGCAGATATTGAATGGAAGCTAATGCAAGAGATAGAATTATGCCCGACAAAAAGGTACATGTTTACAATACTACTTGGGTTTGATGGTTTTATGAGCCTATAGGTCAAGCCGTTTGGCTTTTTGATTTTCTTTTGGATTGGAGAAGGCCTAGAAAGGCGAGTTGTGGTTGTACCGATTGAGTTGTGCAAAGAAGATACTGGCGGAATTTTTCAAAAATTTAAAGAGTAGAAAATTTTCAAGAATTTTTTTTTTGATAATTTAAAATCGAGTTGTTAATTGTAATTGAAATAAGAAAACCAAAATTGGTTAATAAAAGTTCAAGTGGAATAATGAAATTGAAAATGGATTTAAAATCAATAGGAATGGGTATGGATATGCAGAAGAGCATATGGATTGAAGACAAGAAAGTGATGATGGATTGTCCAAAAATGGTGGACATATCATTCGGAAAGAATTATGAATGGTCGAGTGTTGTTATGAGAATTCGAAGGTCGGGTAAGAACTGGGTTATAAAAGTATGGAATATATGATTTCAACCAAGTAGGTTGTGAGGAGTTAGAATTACAACACCTTTAGTGCTTAGCAATTTCGAGGATGAAATTATTTTAACGGGGAAGGAGTGTAACGACCCAGATTTTGAGCCATTTAATTTTGAATATTTAAATTGGTTTTAAATTTATTGATATTATATCTATTTAATTTAACATTTAAAAATAGCCAATTTAAAAAAAAGGGTTTTGAAACTCGACGAAAACAAATTTCATCGTGTTTAAAATATTAAGCTATTGCACGGTTTTCAAATTCTTTGAAATGGACACCAATATATGAGCATACAAATTAAAAACGTCGAATATAAATCATACGTTAAAGGATAAAATCAAGGTCATTTTCGGTGGTGTCACTTGCAAATCTTTTAAAATCAAAACACAATCTCAATCCTTATTCTGATCAAATGTCGAATCTCAGAGATCTCGGCACAGTAAAAATCTCATAGCATAATCTCTGGAAAATCGTACATAATATGTACAAATTCTTATTTAAAATATCTTCGTATCAGCGGGGAGATATAGATATGCCTATACATGTTGAAGGCGCTTAAGGTAAAGGATGGACTGTCAATGTTCAACATCTAAGCATGGTACGAAGGAGTACGTAGATAAACAAATGTCGGCTTCCATTGTCCATGTTCTAAACAGTAAGTATAAAAAAAGGACCCAAATTGATGCAATAAACATCTCCACACATGCGTGATATCACTGTACACCTTATTATCTATTCACATCTACTTAGCTACAAATATATATAATATGAAAATATCGTACCAAAATCTTATCATAAGATTGTCATATCCTACCAAAAACTCTGCGCAAAAATCTGAACAGATGTGTATAAATCTTACCGTGTAACCTTCAACAGTGTACCCTCCAAGCTACTGTATCCTAGTTTATAGTAATTAGCATGTACGGTCTATTACAAAAGCTACAAAGTGTACTGAAAATTGATGAAAAGAATGGCTTGAACTGTAAAACCATGTGAATACTGTAGGTGAAAACGTTGCCCACATGCCTATGAAACAAACGCAACATGCCTAAATAAGTAGGAGTAAGTATTCCTCGGAAAGTTGTGCACTCAAACCAACGCATACCCTGTATAACACCCAATGCTGTATAAAATTTAATGAATGCACATGGATAGCTGGAAACCTGCATCGCATCTGACCTCTAAAGCATTAAATAAACACACATGAAATCTGCGCTTGAACAGCTGTATTAAATCCAGCTATGAACCTACCCTACCATCCTATTTACGTGGGTACCAAGTTATTTAGTCATATATATAACGGCCTAATCCTTCCCTTCCTCCAACTGTAGAATTTAACCACACCGTGAGCTTCTCACAAACCAATAGCATTCGTACTTTCACTCTCAAAAACCGATTATTTTACCTCAAAACAAACCAGCTTCCTTCTTTCGAAACCATGAGAAACTGAAACCGCTATTTCACATAATTTCGAAAATCAAAACCAAATGAAGTTGAACTCTCATCAACGAATACTTATATTCTATAGCATCAAATCTCTGTGCAAGTCGCCACCTGGCGTCACGGTTCCCGAGGAAGCGAAAGGAGTTGGGGGTGGAAATCGATGGCGTCGAGCTCGGGGTAGGGTGGTGGCCATCACAGTGGTTGTGATCTCGACATGGTGATGCCGTGGTGATGGCGAGGAGGGGCACTAGATGGTGACCGTTGTGCTGATCGATGTTTGTTGTGCAAAGGAGTGAAAGGGAAGCTAGTAAAAGATGAGAGGATAGTACTGTGATGGGTTCTATGCTTCAGAAAGTGGCGAGGTACTGTGTAGAGGGAGGTGGCATGAGTAGCATTAAAGAAAGGAAAATATATTCAGCATGGGTAGTATTATTACAGGGAGCTTGCGGTTGCTTGAGTTGCATGGAGAATGAGATCAAGGGAATTCATGGCTTTGACTGGGAGCCGATAGTAAAGAGAAAGGAACAGTTACGGTCAGAATTAAGAGTGGAGAAGAAAGATATTTTGGTGGCCTGGAGAAGTTTCAATCCGTGACTAAAATTTTAGTTAACGTTAATTAGAGGTAGCAGTTAAGCAAGGTAATTAAAAACTTATTATATGGTTATTGATTTAAATAATTTTAATTTAAGTCAAAAACCCTAAAATGGTATCTATTTCTTTCGTGAACAGAATTGCGTGAAACTAGACACGTCGGGTTCATAGTGACAAGATCTGCATTGAGAAACCAATTTCCCTGAAAACCGAACTACTGGAATTTTGTAATAAAATCAAACGCCTGTATAGTTTTAAACGAAACAAAAGCAGAATCGACAACTGCAAGATAAGTGAGTAAATTTACTAACTCTACCTCGTTTATATTTTTATATAAACAAGTTTTAAATTTATTTATAGTAATTTTAAACTATGCAATGGTTGATTGGTTGAATAGTTGATAAAATTGGTTGAAATGGTTGATATGATTACATCGTTGATCGATAATCAGTTCTGATATTTCATATTGATGTGAAATAATATCATTGATGTTGATTAACATTGGTGGATGCAGGGAAACAGGTTGGAGGGATCCAACTGGATTCCTCAACATTTATATTACTATTTCATTGATTGTATTATTTGATGGGATATAAAATTGCTGATTGATTATGTTGTGTTTAAGTTATACTCTCCCTAGAATTTGATATTTAAATACCACAAATATTTTAGAATATAGAAAAGGGAGTTGAGAATTTAAAAGGGGAATTTATTTCCAAATTAGAAATTAAATTTCAAATGAACTAGAAATAGAAACTTGTTTAAATGGGATTAAACATGAAGTTGATTGTAACAATGTTTACAAATTTAACAAAATCATAGGATAAATAAAAACATAAATTCAAGTTGAATTTATATAAGTAAATTGGAAACCAGTGTTGACACAGATATTTGAAGTGAGATTTAAACGTAGTAGTTATAAAAGATATTTAAATTGGAAAAATATAAATAAGTAAAGTTAAATGAAAATTAAATGAGAAGGGAAATGACAAATCGTTTTCAGAAGAAACAATGGGTTTTATTTCAAAGTTTGGAATATAAAATAAATTGAGGTAAATCCAAGGGATGGGTAATTAGAATTCGACCATGTCAAAAAAAATTAATGGTTTATTTTCAAAAAGGATATTTAAATTCTATTATTTAATTGAAACATGTTAAGAAACTAGTATTTCAATATTTATAGCCATGAAAATACAACTCGATGTTTTGAAATAATTTAATATTAATTATGGTTTGAAATAATTTAATATTATTTATGTTGAATTATTAAATGAGAAGGGAATGATAGAAATCAAATACAATTGAATTCATAAGTTATGCTTATGAATATGTTTTTAAAACGGGGAAAGGAAATTGTTTAATATAAATAGGAAGGTATTAGTAGCAGTTTTATAAACAAGATATTATAAATATGATGTGGAATTATAAAATGACTCGATCTGAATCTGTAATGATGTTTGCATGTAAAGTCAAGTTGATTGGATAAACCAAATATAGATTCCTATTTATGGAATGTTATTCATATTTGAAAGGAAACAACGATTTAAATGGGTTTGCAAATGGAAATGATTATAAGTGAAACTTGAGTTAATCTGAAAGGATATATTTATTCCGAAGTTCGAAATATTGATCGAATAGACATTATTCGAGAGAAAGTTATTTATTGAAATTTGATTATATCGAATTTTGAGAAGTAGTTATTTTTACCTTCTGTTTTGAATAAAATCTATTTATTTATTTACTTATTAATTGAATTAATAAGTACAAGCTATATTTTTATATACCAATTATTTGGAAACAACGGTTATAACGCTACCGTTATAAATATAAACAAGCGATTTTAGCGCTGTCGTTATAATAAATGTTTTGTAAATTCTAAACAGTGAATTTAACGCTGTCATGATAATAAATGGTTTGTAAATCTAAGCAATGATTGTGATGCTATTGTTATAATAAATGTTCTATAATTCTAGACAGCGATTTTAACGCTGTTGTTAAAAGTAATGTTTTATAAATCAAATATTTGGAAACAATGATTATAACGCTACCATTATAATTAGTGTTTTTCCGTAAAGGAAGTGGGTTCTTAGATTGAATCCGAAAGCCGCGTAAGCGATGTTTTGTTTACAGTTGTGGGTTTTGACTATTTCAAAGTTGAAAATGTTGTTCGATTAAGGTCTGAGAGGTAATTATACCCAGCTTGATTGACTTCATGATTGATGGAGAAATGGTTAAGGTTCGATAGTGAAGATTGGTTAGCAATATGGTTAGTTAATAAATGATTTATAGTTTGAGTTATAATAACGATGTTTTATAACATCGCGTTAATATTAAAGGATTTTGAAATGTTTTTCCCCAAATAAAATGAGAGATATTTTCTACGCGTAATGGATTGGTCAACGAGAAATTTAGGAATGGAATATGGAAATATTTTCTGACATTAATAAGATATACTTTCTGAATATAGAAAATAAGGACTTCATCAATATATATAGAAATATTCTCTTACTAGAATAAGGGATATTTTCTCGAATAGAGAAATTATAATATTGGAAATGTTTTTCAAAGATTCGAGAGGGGAAATCGAGCTTAAAAAGGATACGAAAGACGGAAAATGGGAATTGTAAATGATAATATAATAAAGAATTGATTTAAAGGGGCCCAATGTTGTTTGATGCTTGATCGATACGATTTCCAATTGGAAATAGGACCGTTGATTGTATGGATGTTTCTTTGATAGTTAAATCACCGACTATCAAAGTTTTGATTTATTTTATACCTCCGTTGTCAATACGGAGAGACCGGGATCAGGTTTAATATCTGAAAACCACTTCGTATTGGTATAAGCGTTACGAATCAACTTATGTTGAAGAAATTTAGAAGACAGAGTAAAGTGCAAGGGCGGTTCTGTTAATCCTAGGTAGAAATTGCCTAAGATGGATTAATAGAATAGTGCCTTCGGTTTGTCCAGACCCAGGACAACTTGTACGGACAAATGTCTGACAGAGTATTTTCCAAAGGGATTACGTACGTTGATTCCTTCAAATGTACGAAGTTGATGGTAAAGAAGGGAAACTTCTTTAGCCTAACAATCCGAGTATTTTTGTGGGAACCAATTAGTGATTTCTGATGGATCTGACGATGTGACATTCAAAGTGAATGGTGGTCAGATGTTCTGGAAGATAATTCAAACCTCAAACCTCACAACCGGAAATTTGACAAAAATCGGGCAGTTAACATGGCTATGTTGGTCGCTCCCATTAGGATGTATAATCACCTATCTAGAGAAATTCCAATTGCTTCTTTAATCTATCGATGGTGTCCCTTTCAGGAAATGGTTGCTGATCCCAGACGTTGGTGATATACATTCGATACACTCAAGCGAAATGAGTGGTCGTTCATGTGTGGGTCGGGTTGCAAGACGTTCTTATTGAACCCCAATGTATCCTCTCTAGATTACACTGATCGGAATGTGGTTCCATACCTTGTCATGTTGGAAATCCAATCTCCAATAAGCGCCCTACGGTTTTTGATTTAATATTATATATGGAGCGTGAGATGCAAGCGTTCCGCTAGATTCTATTTATTTCATGTAGACACTATTATAATATCACTAGATTTGATATCAAAATATATTTTTGGTTATCGTAAGGTAAAAACCATCCGTGTTTATGTGTGGATCGGTCTTACGATTATCATTTCTTTCGAAAGGATTTTGAAAGTTAAACAAATGGTTGGAATTTACTCACACTAGTCGCATGACTGACCCAGAGTTTATTTTGCTTGTTTTCCCTAAACTCTTGGGTGCCCAAAATTTGTACGGACAGTCAAGTAGTCGGGATTTTACAGATTTACCTGGAGGAGCTTGAAGCAGGTGGCTTCATCAGTTAGTTATGGACTATCATATTTTCCATTGTGTAATTTGTTGTATCTGGAAACAAGTGTTTATAACTGTTCCAGGAATAACTGTTGCGCTCTGATGATGGTATGTATATACAGTTACTGATTTGTGTTTCAAAAAGTCATGTCATGTAATATATTTTATTCGTTCCGCTGTGAGATTTTTGCTCTTCGTTTTCTTCTATTCTAACTTCTCTTTCTTTCTATTTCTCGTCCTCTAACTTCTTTCTAATAATGAATCGTATTTCTGTGCAATTTGAGTTGGACGTGTGGTGTTATTAGTCGACTCAAAGGGTACGGAAATTCGGGCCATTACATCATGTATTTCTCTGATATTATAATAGTGTCTAATTACAAGTAAATAGAAATCTAGCGGAATGCTTGCATCTCACGCTCCACATATATAGTATACAATCAAAACGCATTAGGTTTATACTATTTGCACAATCACCTGTGTTCGAAATGGAAGTCCACGTTTTTGGGGTGTTGGAAAATGAAGCTGCGTTTTCTTTTATTATATAGATGGACATATTTCAATTTAAATGAACAATGGTGGAGAATATTAATGGGAAGGGGAACGTGGTTTCAACCATTTGGCTTGAGGGGTGGCGGTAGTTCACTTTGCTAAGAAGAGTTGAAAAGGGACGAGATAAATTTGCAGCGTATCATATATATATAGGGGAACGAGTTTCTGGAGATAGAAACTATGTCCATTCTTTAGGTCATAGAGTAGATGAAATTAGCTTAACTGAGTTTTCACTTCATGGCCGCAGAGTAGCTGAAATATGTAGACTGTGTGAGTGTACCTCTTGCTTAAGCATGATGTACTTCATTTCATTGAGTGGAGGAGCAGAGTAGAGTAGCTGAACAAATACAAAATAGAGGCCGTGCTTTTCATTTCAGAAAAAGAAAATGGATAGCTTAAACTAGGGATGTAGTATTTCTTTGTGCTTAAGGAAATGGATAGGTTTGTACCTTTTCCATGTGCTCTCGTGTACATTAATATCCAGGGTAGGATTTTGAAAAGAAATTACAAGCCTAAGGGGTGCGAGGCATTGATTTAAAAACACATGTAGTGATGGAGACTAGTAGAGACGTTGAAAATTTTGCTTTGGCTTAAGTACGTTAATATAGGGTAGCTGCATGTTGATTTAAGGGGGTAGGAGAAGACCGTTTAGTTGGTGCATGCGCTGTCTTTTCAGTATGGTAGCTGAAGAAATAGGATACCTTTACAGTGTGTTTTCTTTTCAAATTCCCTGCATATGTTGTGTAGCTACAGCTCCTATGTGTACGTGAAAGCATTAGGGTATGCGGTGCATTTAGCGTAGGTAAAAAATTACTTAACTTAGGAGTTAAAGCATATTTATTTATTTATTTTATACAGTATTAAATTTTACCGCTAGCCGTTTAATATAAATATCGCCACACACGAGCTTCAAACAAAACGAAAATGGACTTACCGCTACATCTTAATGTTTCGGTCCTGATGGAATTTATTTCGTTAAAAACAGACTCTATTTGCACAACAATGTTGTTTTAATCTATCGGTTCATCCTTAAATTGCGCGCAACGATGAAATTACTCTGATTGGCTCCAAACTGGAAATTTAACAATAACTGATCATACGTATTCCAATAAAACTCATTTCATCGAAAACGGATGTCGTTTGAAAAACAACCCTTAATATTTAATTAAATAAACGTTATCATTTATTAACGAATTCCATAGTGACTATTTCAAAATTTGAATTGGACATAACTAACAATCTATAACATGAAATCTCCATTTTTCTTGAAACGACCCGAACCTCCCCGTAAAGGAAAGCGTGGATTGCTTTGAGGACAAACCACATCGGAACACAAACAGAAGAACATTTCATTGTATATTACAACAATTCGATCAAAATACAAGAATATACAGAGTATTAATAAATATTATACATCAGAGAAATATCAGAGATTTAAATACATTACTGCAGCGGAAAAATACACAACTGAAAGAGATATACGGATACAGAGCTTTCCGGATATCATTCCAGCTGCAAACCAGGTTCCTGCGAATATAAATCTGCAAAACCAAAACTACTAGTTGCCCGTGTGGAAAATAGGGGCACCTAGACTTTAGGTTAAAACAATAAACTCCAGGTCAGTCATGTGACTGGTGTGAGAACTAAAACAGTTATTAATCTTTATTTTACAGTTAGGTAAATCATGGGACCACGCCGTATAACACGGAACGGGTTTCCTCCCAAGAATACCAGTGCATAAAACAACAGCGCAATGCTAAATAAAGAACAATGAAGCTATTATAAGACCCAGGTCCCATCGCACAATGCAACACAAGCCGGAGGATAGGAGTTCACCTTATAATAGCCAAAGAATGCTTGATACGCTAAATTTCATCTTTTATTATTACTATAAGTGTATAGTGTCATGTAATGACCCGGATTTTGAGCGACTTTGGTTATCGACATAAACTCGATGTCGATAACCAAACCATCGAAAAATCCTGGTAATTAGTGAAAGAAATTAGAGGGTGAGGAAAGATAAGATAGAAACTTAGAATAGAAGAAGAAGAAGAACACAACATCAGAGTAACACGAACCTCACATCGGAACGAATAACATATAATAGATAACATATCCTTGAAATAAAATCATTATATGTATACAATAACATTATCAGAGTACAACACTTACAACACAGTGGAAATAACTATAGCTATACAATCCTGAAGCCTCCTGCTCCAGTTCTTCAAGTATCTGCAAATTCCTGACTACTTGACTGCCCATACAAAATTGGGCACCCAAGAGTTTAGGGAAAACAAAACAAAATAAACTCCGGGTCAGTCATGGGACTGGTATGAGTAAAACAATTTAAAAACAGTTCGAACAAGTAAACAATATCTCATAAGACCACGCCGCATAACAGAACGGGTTTTTCCCTTATGAGAATCCAAAATATCTTTATCTCAAAAACCTTTCGATATTATAATAATGTCTATCAACCACAATATATTAATCATCTAGCAGAAACGCTTTCATCTCACGTTCTACATATATAGTATACAATCAAAACCGCAAGCACGTATTGGGTAATGGATTTCCAACTATGACAAGGTATGGAACCACCTTCCGATCAGTGTACTCTAGGAACGATACACTGGAGTTCAACAAGAACATCTTGCAACTCAGTCGCACATGACCGACCACTCATTTTGCTTGAGTGTATCGAATGTATATCACCAGCGGTTTGGATCAACAACCGTTTCCCGTATATATATGAGACAACATTGATAGATTAAAGAAGCAAATGAATATTCTCTAGATAGGTGATTATACACCCTACTTCGGTGCGACCGACTTAGCCATGCTGCCTGCCCGATTTCTGTCATTTACCGGTTGATGAGGCTAGAAGCTATGCTTTATCATCACACCAGATTCACTTCGAATGCCACATCGTCAAATCCATCAGATCACCGATTGACGTCCCCAACAATACATTATGTGTTAGCTAAAAGAAGTTTCCTTCTCTGCTTCCACTCTTGGTACGGTTGAAGAAATCAATATACGTGATCGTCTGGAAATACTCTGTCAGACATCACTCCATACAAGTCATCCAGGAATAGGATGAACCGAAGGTACTATTCAGTATATCCATCTTAGGCACTGTTATCTAAGACTTATACAATAGCCCTTGCACTTTACTCCGACTTCAATTTTCTTTGGCATATATGATTCGCAACGCTTATGCCAATACAGAGTGGTTCTTTGGATAATAATCCAACCGGTCTCTCCATATTAACAACATTAAAATGGTCAAAACTTCGATAGTCTGTGAGTTAACTACCAAAGAGAAACACATGTGCAAACAACGATATTATTTCCAAATGGAAATAATATCAATCAATCATCAATCATATATATATATATATATTCATATTTTCCTTGTTTCAATATTTGATTACGTTTCTGATTCTATTTGGAAAACATTTCCAAATCTTCCATACTTGGATTTAAACAGATGTTTAAATCAACATTGCGATGATAACTCAACCCACTTTACTTATTTACTAAATTCACTTAACCACTTTCACTCTCGAACCTTACCCATTTCTAAATTAAAACGAAGTCAATCAAGTTGGGGTATAATTACCTCTCAGACCTTAACTGAACAACATTTCAAATCTCGAAATAGGGTAAGTTCCTCTTTTAACTCTTTAACACTTCCTTACGAAATTCTCTTTCGAATAATCTCTATTCGATAACTCCTCCTTTCGAATAAACTATATTCGATTAACTCCTTTAAGTCTATTCAAATAAACTATATTCGATTAACTCCTTTAAGTCTATTCGAATAAACTATATTCGATAACTCCTTTTATTTAACTCTATTCGAATAAACTAATATTCGATTACTCCTTTTATTTAACTCTATTCCAATAAACTAATATTCGATTACTCCTTTTATTTAACTCTATTCGAATAAACTAATATTCGATTATTCCTAGTTTGCCTAACTCTATCTCAATTAACTCCTACTGAATAACTAATTCGATAACTCTAATTGAATAACTGATATTCAATTAACTCTACTTGTCGATTTACCCTTATTCAATAACTTTATATGCTTTATAAAGATTTCCTTCTACAGCGTTTATTCACTTATACTGATTACCTTCTACAGCGTTTATTCATTTAAAATGATTACCTTCTACAATGTTTATTCATTTATAATGATTACCTTCTACAGCGTTTATTTACTTATCTATTTGTTTACTTAACAAATAACTACTCCCTTTTTCCATTCTATTTAGCCAATAATATTTTCCTTTTATATCTATTCTATCTATTAACAAATAAATATTCCTTTTTCTTTCTACTCTATTTAGCCAATAATATTTCCCTTTTATATCTATTCTATCTATTAACAAATAAATATTCCTTTTTCTTTTCTATTTATTAACAAATAAATATTCCTTTTTCTTTTCTATTTATTAACAAATAATTATTCCTTTTTCTTTTCTATTTATTAACAAATAAATATTCCTCTTCTTCTATTTGTAATTGTTTTACAAATATCTCCTTTTAAATCTCTATTCTATTTGTAAGTGGTTTACAAATATTTCTCTTTCTATCTGTTTGACAAATATTTTCCTTTATATTTGTTTTACAAATATAATCCCCTTATATTTGATTTTCAAATGTAATTCCTTTATATTGATTTCACAAATGTAATTCCTTTATATTGATTTCACAAATGTAATTCCTTTATATTGATTTATAAATGTAATTCCCTTATTCAAAATCCTTTTCTTTAATAATATAAAATCCATTGATTTTATATAAATAAATTATTTTCAAAATATACTTTGAAAATCCCTTTCCCACATTCTGGTATTTCTTATGGATTCCTCAACTTGTTTCCCTGCATCACAGATGTTAAACAATATTGATAACATCACTTTCAGTTCCATATGATATATTCTGTTAAACAGAATCAATACAGAAAATTTAACTAACTGACTAGCAGTTCAATCAAACAATCAACACACAGTAAATCAGACAATTTCTAACAGTTCTAAAAATACAACATGAAATTATAAACTGTTCAGAGTTAGTGAGATTTACTCACATTGGACGATCATCGTTAATAATGATAACCATCACTCGGTTTGATTCAGACGGAGATTTATTTTGAAATAAATTGTAACGAGCTTCGATTCACTCCCAGTCAGTCTCATTGTGCTACTCCCGTCCATACGATCCTGTCGGATCTTTTTTCGCTGAATTCCGATGATGTATCACCAAGATATTGAGTTTCGAAGTTATAAACAAATATTAAAAAAACACTAAATTTCATTTTTCCTAATTGGGCTCACCAAACCATTTCGGCCCATCTCCTTTATTCCTAACCCACGCCGCACCCTTTTCTTCTTCGTTGGATTGCCTTCCACGCTCCAGTGTTCCCATCCACAATGTAACAACCCGTAAAATGCGAGCCAGTTTGAAATTTTTATTTTGGCAATTTTAGCGAATTTTGATTATTTAAAATGAATTATTTTAAATAATATCGACGAGAAATTTATTTTGAATATAATTCGAACGTATATATTATACGCGACGTCGTTAGAATATAAATATTTATATATAATTATAAATAGAATTGAAAATGGCGCGGTAGTTCGATAATTCGATTTCAAACTTCAATTGAATGTACCGGGTGCAAAACAATCCGGATTTTAGTGAAACCAAAAATAATGGAATCTAATAGTGAATATCTTTCCAACGAATCCGAAAAATCAAAAGTTCGTAGCGGGAATCAAAAGATATGTCCAGTTGAAAATTCTGAATAGTCGCTATGGAATTCAGGCCCTTAAAAATGGACATTTTGCAAACGACCTCGGATTTCGACGAAACCACTTTTGTTGGATCCGTGATGTAAAGTTATTGCTAGGTTTCAAATTTCATAATTTTTCGAATCAATATGTGAGCGTGGCAAAGGAAAACGCGTTTGACCAGTTTCAGTTGATTTTAATCGACTGGAAATTGGCCATTTTTCCAACGGTCTCAGAATTCGACGAAACTAGTTTTGTTAAGACCGTATCGTCAATACGAAGCTAGAAAATATTTTTATGGAATTTATAGAGTTAATATGCGACCCTGGTAATTTGAAATGTACGTTTAAAATTCAATAAAGTGATTTAAATGTAAATTAAACGGAAACTGATTTTAACAGCCGAATCAGCCTACGATACATATCCCATTGAGTTCGGAATGGGGGTAAAACGCTATGGACGGCAGGCGGTGGGCCTCGTTTCGAGGTCGTATGTAAAAGTCAACTTTTAAAAATAATAAAATAATAAATTAAAATAAATAAATAAAAAAAAACCCCTCTCTCCCCTTAACCAGCCCCCCCCCCCCCCCGATCTCTTTTCATTTTGAAAAAAAAAAGAAGAAAAAAAACCCCCGATTGAATCGCGCCTCCGACGTCCACCCTCCACCGCCGTCGACAGGCCATCGCACCCCCTCTCCCCTCCTCCGCACCTTCCTCTCCTCCTTTCCCTCCTGATTTTCGAACCCCACGCCCCACGCAAACACTTCCAACCCGAACCCTAACTCCGCCTGGAACAGCACCGCCGGCCACCCAGGGACCCGCCGCCGTTGCTGACCCCCTCTCGCCTCCTCAACCGCGGTGAAACCCCCCCCCCCTCTGTAAGTTTTGTTTCGTTTTATTAATATTATTTTTATGTATTTAAATAAAAAAATACCGATTTTCTTGAAAGGAAGAAGAATGATTTTTATTAGGGTTTTAAACTGTTTAAATAAAAGATAAAAACTGATTTTAAAATAAAAGATAAAAACTGATTTTAAATAAAAGATAAAAACTGATTTTAAATAAAAGATAAAAACTAATTTTAAAATAAAAGATAAAAACTGATTTTATAAGATTTTAAAACTGATTTTAAAATAAAAGTAAAAACTGATTTTTAGAAAAAGGTTTGAACTTTAAAAAATGAATTTGCTTTGAAAATAAAAATATAATTTTTGTATTGTTTAAATCGAAATAAAAATATGATCTTTATATTGTTTACATAGAAGGAAATTTAGATCTTTATATATGAAAGCGAAGAATAAAAATTAGTTTTTATATATTGAAAGTCGAAGTAAAAATAAGATTTTTATATATTGAAAATCGAAGTAAAAATCATATTTTTATATATTGAATAGCATCGTAAAAATTCGTTTTTACATATGTAGAGAATACGGGCGAAAGCGACAAAAAGGCGAGGTCGACGAAGAAGTCTGCAAAAGAAGATTCAAGATAATTGGATAGCTATATGTGAGAACTCCTCACTCAAATTGTACTTTTCTAGTTATATATATATATATATATATACTAGGATGCAGACGGTGCTTATTAGAAGCACCCGACACCCGTCCACAGACCATGGACTTGTTTGATTGGTTGTGTAGTTGGTTAGATTATTTGATTTGGATTTGATTGTTTTGGTGAAATTGAAATTGATATGATTGATGTGTGAATGGCGTGGGCCTTCACTAGACCGGGGATAAGGCTAGGCCTTGTCCCGTTTCTAGTATCGTGCCGTTATGCCGCCGAAATTTTCTAAAATAAGTTAGAAAAATAAAAATATCATTTTATTTAAAGAATGAACTGAATAGAAATTCATATGTTGGAATAAAATGTTTTGTCGTTAAAAATATAATTTTTAACGTGAATGTGAATAAATAAAATATTCATTTACAAACCGAACGGTTTGTTTATGTACACCTATTTGAAGGACATTGATTGGGTCGATAAATTTTACACATCGCCCAACTGCACAACTAAAATCTGTGTTTGATTGTTTGAAACCCCACACGGGTGTTAGGATGAAATTTGAAGTTCACTCATCCTGATTGATTAAATATGTCGATCGATCGATTGACAGGCTGTTATAAGCGTTAGATATCTATATTTGATGCTTATACAGTGTAGTGCACTTTGGTTGATGGTTGATTATTTTTCAATGCTATTATATGTGTGTAATGTATGAAAATGCATATAATTAATTTTATATGGTAATTGATTGGGCCTCATTCCAATTTGAAAAATAAAGAAAATTTGAAAATAGAAATTATGAAGCCGTGTTGACTAGATTGACGCCATTTTGACGTGAACGATATTTATATCGATTATATTCATTTTAAAATGAATATTGAAAAGTGATTTCGAAATCGAAGATTTTGAAATGAATTGAATTGAAAACGATTTCGAAATGAATTGAATTGAAAACGATTTCGAATTGAATTGAAAACGATTTCGAAATGAATTGAATTGAAAAAGATTTCGAAATGAATTGAATTGAAAACGATTTCGAAATGAATTGAATTGAAAACGATTTCGAAATGAATTGAATTGAAAACGATTTCGAAATGAATTGAATTGAAAACGATTTCGAAATGAATTGAATTGAAAACGATTTCGAAATGAATTGAAAACGATTTCGAAATGAATTGAAAACGATTTCGAAATGAATTGAATTGAAAACGATTTCGAAATGAATTGAATTGAAAACGATGTGGAAATGAATTGAATTGAAAACGATTTCGAAATGAATTGAATTGAAAACGATGTGGAAATGAATTGAATTGAAAACGATTTCGAAATGAATTGAATTGAAAACGATTTCGAAATGAATTGAATTGAAAACGATTTCGAAATGAATTGAATTGAAAACGATGTGGAAATGAATTGAATTGAAAACGATTTCGAAATGAATTGAATTGAAAACGATGTGGAAATGAATTGAATTGAAAACGATGTGGAAATGAATTGAATTGAAAACGATTTCGAAATGAATTGAATTGAAAACGATTTCGAAATGAATTGAATTGAAAACGATTTCGAAATGAATTGAATTGAAAACGATTTCGAAATGAATTGAAAACGAATTCAAATTGAGGTGAAAGCGAATTGAATTGAATTCAAATTGAATTGAAATTTGAATTGAATAGAAATGAACTTTGAAACGAATTTATAAAGAAGAATTCAATTTTGCTTTGAATTGAAATGGAAGTTGAAATAGATTTTGAAACGAATTTTAAAACTATTTATATAATTCGTTTTAAAATAGAAATCGACGAAATATATATTATATATATTATATATATAATATAATGGCCTGAATAGAACGCGCCGCGCCGCGACAGTTCGCGAATTTCGACCATTTATTTCAAACGGACATTACGGGAGATCCGACCGTCGGATTCTCCTAAAACCGGAACCGTTGGGTTCGTATCGAAAAGAGCTTTCTAAAGAATATTAGAAATTTGAAATCTAACGGTTGGATTTGGAGTTACGTCCAAATCAAATTTGAAAAAGGTCGCTGTAAGTGCAGTTCGATGGCCATTGATGGAAATCGACTGTACGGGCCTTGATAAAATTATTAAAAATAGTAATAATTTGTGTAAAATCATAAGAAATGATTTGTGAAGATTTAGGACGAAAAACTCCATATTTGAAAAGATAAAAATAGATTTTTATCGAAATGAACTAGTTTTGAACTAGAAATATAATTCTATTTATTTTTAAAAAAAATAAATTGAATTTGAAATGGTTTTGAAAATAACCAAAATTTCCAATGATTGCATTGGAGTGGATTTGAATCGAAATTGTCTTCGGAATATTTCGATGTTGGGTTTCGTGATTATACAGGTGTGGTTATGGAAATTTGAAAGATATATATTTATATCGTTATTTCCGATACGACATTTGTTAGTCGTAGAATTCGATATTGAATATAAGCCGATATATTTTCTATTCAGAGCCTTGTATTGAATATCGAATGTGATTTGGGTTTGTCATGAATGGTGTCTTCACTAACACTGTTCTTGAATCCAGTTGAGAAAAGATTAAATCTTTTTATTTAGACTTAATGAAGTGTACCAATTAAATAATATTTAATTGGAAATTGAATTGATATTGATTTTTGGGTTTATCGTGGACAGTGTTTTAAATAACACTCGTTCTTTAACCCGATAATTAATGGAATGTGATTTTGGGTTTATCGTGAACCGTGTTTTAAATGACACTGATTCTTTAACCCAGTCGAAGATTAAAACTAAGTGGAGTTTTAATGAATCTTTAATTAGATTGAAATGATCGAGAATGGAGTATCACCAGTTTTGCTCCAGGCGATAGTTAAATCTTTAATTAGATTTGAACGTGAAATGGTAATTGAATTTACCGATAACACTGTGGTGTTAGATATGAAGTATTACCAGTTTTACTTCATGGGATGAATAGGTTGGGATTGGGAAATTAAAACAAATAATTACTTCGGTAAGGTTCGCTAATCCCGACTAGTTTTGAATTGATATTCAAAAATAGATTAAAGAATAAATTCAAGAAATTTATCTTGGATAAAATTAATGGGAACCTTTCCCTATGAATGTGAAATCAGAAACTAACTGTCGGTTAGCTAAGCAGAATGGTTTTCTGGATATTGATCTGATGTTGGTTTCGGCCTTCGGGGTTAATATTTGGGGAATTATTCTCTTGATTAATTTACGGTTAGCAACTGATGAATTGGAATGAGGCGTATGTTGTGTTTGTGTAACACTTATTTAAAATATACGCGAGTTATTCGGAAAGACCGGGTTTATCCCATTCTGAATAACTGATACGACGTGGTGTCGAAGATGAAGACGATGGTCGAAGACCGGAAGTCTTCACGTCGTTTGGGTGATAACTGATGATCTTGATTGGGTTGTACACCCAAGAAGATGGAAACAGTTAGAGATCGTCCAGACGTACTTGGAGATCGATGGATATGCGAGGTACTAGGTGCCTCCGGTTTCGTTCAGACCCAGAACGGACTTGTAAATGGACTGTGTGTCTGACATTGGATTTTAGTCTGTGTGATTGATCTCTATTAAATATATATCTGTTTGGCGGCAGAGAATTTATTCTCTTGCTTAACGCCCTTCTCTGAGACGTACGAGCTCAGGGGTTATATATTGATGGATATCAAACGCATGGAGTGAATTGCCTGTGTGGCATGCCTAAGTGGCAATAGATCGAGGCTTCTGTTGAAAAGCAAAGTCTTGTGGTGATGATCAAAGCACAGCCTGTGTGGCACAGCTTTGTGTAACGTGAATTCGCGAGTTTCACACCCGGTATGAACCAAAAACGGGAGACGAACCTCAGGGAGGACTTGCGTTTCTTTCTAGCTAGAAGTGGCGTCAGTGGTTTTACACGCCCTGACGAGTTTGACTTATGTGGTTGTTGCTGTTGCGAGGCGCCTCGGTTATATCGGTTTCGGCCGATGCATTCTGGCCGGCAGACGGACCATACTTACACCCCATAGGGTGGGGAAACGTAGTGTTCAGGCATAATAATCCACATCGGTGGACCGGCCCTGACGATCCATGGGGAAGTTGCGGCTGTTCCTGAGGCTCGGGCTAGACAGTCTCGAATCGGTAGAGGACTATCTTTTGCCTCGGTTCATAGACGGAAATCCAATTTCCAAATACGTGACATTTGCGGTTTTATTTGTAGAACCTAGTATGGTGACATAGTGGGATGGGGCGCTCATGCCGCCTATGATTGATACTTATGATTTGAAGTTGTTTTATACACTATGCACTTATAATAGTATCAAATAATGTGTTTTAAACGTATCAAGCATGCTTTGGCTGTTATAAGGTAAAAACCCTATCCTCCGGCTTGCGTTGCATTGTGTGATGGGACCTGGGTCTTATAACAGCTTCATCTTTCTTTATTTAGCATTGCGCTGTTTGTTTTATGCACTGGTATTCTCGGGAGGAAACCCGTTCCGTGTTACGGCGTGGTCCCTTGATTTACCGAACTTTAAAATAAAGAATTATAACTGTTTTAGTTCTCACACCAGTCCCATGACTGACCTGGAGTTTATTGTTTTAACCTAAACTCTGGGTGCCCCTTATTTCGACACGGGCAGCTAGTAGTTTTGGTTTTGCAGATTTATATTCACAGGATCCTGGTTTACAGCTGGAATGATATCCGGAAAGCTTTGTATCCATATATCTCTTTCTAGTTGTGTATTGTATTATTTTCCGCTGCTATATATTTAAATGTAATTTAAATCTCTGATATTTCTGTGTAATATTCATTTATACTCTGTATATTCTTGTAATCTGGTGCATTGTTGTAATATACAATGAAATGTTCTTCTATATGCGTTCTATTTTGTCGTGTTCTCAAACGATAGGGCGTTTCGAATGGTCTGGGTTGGTTTAGCGACTGGTTCGGACCGAGCGAAATTCCTTCTCGTCACACACAACCATTTCGATTTCTTCAATCCATCCATCTCTCTCGTTACTCCACCGACTCGAACGAAACCACCGCAAAAATGCTCCTCTCCTAAACCTCATTCCATCCATACCATACTCGCAGAACTCGGTCTCCCCTTTTCCCGTCGCGGTCTTCACCAACTCGCTGAACCACCGACCTCGTTCTTCACCGTTCATCCCAAAAGTTTCATCTAAGATGCCAAAAACTCCAAGCAACCCAAATCTAACATCAATACGCTGTTCGATGCTTAGTTCTCGCCCAAAAATGGAACCCTAGGTTCGCTGTGAACCAAAACCGTAACCCAGAGAATGGACCGAGCTCGATATAATACATATGCAATTCAAGAACACTTCTTACTCAACCCAAATCTATATCTAGAATGATTTATAGATTTTTCTTTGAATTTAAAAGAATTCTGAAAGTGGATTTCTCACGTTGTCTGAAGAAATGAACGGCGGAAAAAGAGTTTGACTAAGGAAAGAAGAAGACTTAGGTTTAGAGAGAAAGTGAGTGTATTTATAGAAAGTATATATTATTTTTATATTCCATTGTTATTGTAACGCTCCTTGTATTTGTTTTCTAAAAATTCCTGTGATCACTTATGATACCCAAAAATCACGAAACTGGACATGTAGCTAGAGTTCGACATTACGGTCCCAACGAAACTGGTTTCGTCTAATTCCGACTGCGTTTGCTCACACAGCGTATTTTTAACCGTCGAAATACTGATTGTTTCTCACTCTAAAAATCCGTACGACCACACAGTGACTCTAAAAATCACGAAACTGGAAATCTAACAACTATTTGACATTGTGGATCCAAAAAAATTAGTTTCGTTGAATTCCTACTTCGTTTGCAAATGTGGCTATTTTTAAAGCTCTGAATGACCCATTTAAGTATATAAATATATTTAAATATAATTAAATTAAATATTTAAAAATAAATATTATCGTCTATATTCACAGTGGAATACCATACAGTTCTAGAATATTCCTATATGAATTTCTAACTTGATATTTCAAATCTGGGTCAACCCGATATTCGATTTATAATGAAATTCCCATTAAA
Organism: Allium sativum; assembly: GCA_030737875.1. Taxonomy (NCBI): domain Eukaryota; kingdom Viridiplantae; phylum Streptophyta; class Magnoliopsida; order Asparagales; family Amaryllidaceae; genus Allium; species Allium sativum. Next base: position 340,449,926 of record CM060916.1, on the reverse strand, counting down.
AATCTAAATAATTCCTTTATAAATTATAAAGGAATTCCACAACGACTTTTCTAAAATTTGATTTGGACATATCTCAAAATCTACACGATGAAATCCCGATTTTTCTCTTCCACTAGAAAGATATACTCCACCAGCTCCACACGTTTCTTGTTTCACAGAAATCCGATTTAAAACGATCTATGTATATTCAGTTGAAGTTCAAATCACCAAATAGCGAACTACAGCGCCATTTCGAGCTCGATTTTAATTATATTATAATTATACGTTCAAACTGTCATTTATATAATATATTCATTATTCAAATCAAATTCCAAGCTGAATTAAATATCACAGATGATCCAGTTCACACCATATCGCCATTTCAGCCAAATTCTGATTATTTCTGAATTAAATATATTATTTAATTATTTATTTTAATTAAATATTTACCACTATTTAATTCCACGACTATTTAATTCACTATATCACTATTTATATAATTAAATAAATTAATTATAATACCTCTGCCAATGCGGGTCATTACAATCTTCCCCACTTAAAATAATTTCATCCTCGAAATTGCTAAAAAGTATAGGACAACCCTATCGACTGGTTAGAACATATTTGTTCACTTCTTAACTTCAGTTTCAACTGAACCAATTTAATTTCAATTAAATTATTAATTAATTCTTATCAATGAAAATTTTCAAAAATTCTGAAAATTTTCTAACGCCTTAACTTTTCGAAAAATTTCGCTAGCACCTCCTTTGTACTGGTCAATCGGTCAAACTCCAACTCGCCTCTTTGGTCCATCTCCAACCCAAAAGAAAATCAAACAGCCAAGCGGCTTGCCAATTCGGCTCATCAAAATCTCATACCATATGAAATATAAACTTGTACCTTTTGTCGGCATATCATTATATCCCTTCCACCAGTTATCAATTCGGCGGATACAAGGGTCATCCCAATCAAATTCCAATCTGCTTTTATCCACAACACAACCATTCGCTTTTATCTGAGCCAAATACCGTTTCAACTCGAGTTTCTTCTCGATTCCTAACTCTTAACTTGATTATCACATCACATTTCAAATTTACATCTCACAATCTAATTTGTCTTGATATCATTCTAATTCAACCTCAGTTACCACTTTACTGGCTTTACTTTAATTCAAATTTTCTTTCACAAATTTCGGTTAAATTTGTTTTTAATTCAAACAGTCTTTCCCTGGGAGTTTTTAACAGTTTACTCTTTTCAAAAATCAAAATTTCCTTTTGAACATGTCACTGAGCCCTTAACTAATATTCCATTAGTTAAATCACTTCTCTATTTCTTCATCAATATTTGTTAACCAAATATTTTCAATAACCATATTAGCCTTTTATGTTATTTGGAAAACATTTCCGAATATCGCCTTCCTTTATTTTCTAAACTTTAGAAAATACATGCTATTTAAAATTGGAAAATATTCCAATTTCTTATCTCTTTTCCGATCTCGTTTATTTCTATACTTAGGAAATATTCTTTATTATATTTCCAAGCTTACACTTATTTGGGTTAAAACGAATGTTGTGTAAAACATCGTTACGACAACCCAAATACTATATTCAACTAACTGTTATTCAACATTGATCTTCGAGCCTGAAATCTTACTATTTATTTGTTAATAATGAAATCAATCAAGTTGGGGTATAACTACCTCTCAGACCTTGACTGAATAACATTTATAACGTCAAAACAGATATGACTACTTACTCGAATAATCAATACCATACAACTACTTATTCACTTTTAAACACGTATACGCTTCCTCTTTCTATTCTTACTAGATTTTATTCTTAGCCTTCCTTTTTGATTTCACTATTCTATTTCTAAGTTCGTTTCCTTATCGACTTCTATATATATATATATATATCGATACGTTGATTTCTAACTATCAAATTATCTTAAAAATATTCTAACTCCTTAAATTCCCGGAAAAATTCGCCATAACCTCCTTTGTACTAGGAGCATCGGGATATTTCAAATAGCCTCCCATTGCCCTTACCAATCCAAAAGAAAAAGAAAAAGCCAAGCGGCTAGCCGATACGGCGCATAAAATCTCATATATGAATCAAATACATACCTTTTCGTCGAGCATTCTATTTATATACCTTCGTACCATATCCATACCTGTCTCATGTATATTTATACCTGCTCAATCTATTTTAAACTATACATGATCATTTTAACTCAGTTCGTTAATTAATTTGTTAATTAACTCTTTAGTCTATTTCACTTTTATATTTGAACATGACATGTTCAAATATATTTTAACTTGCTTATAAACTAATCAAATTCTATTTTTTTCAAACTCAGGTTTCATATTCGATTTCAAATATAATTTTACCAGTCCCCTTTACTTATCTAAAGTTCAACTTCAATTCAAGATCCATTTACTAATGGCTAATTAACTGGTTTACCTATTTCACCTTTTTATTTGAATATACATGTTCAAATATAAGTTTAACTTGTTTATCAACTAACTGAATTCCATTTCAATTCTATTTGAATTTCCTATATTCAAATTCCATTTCAATTCTCTTATTCAAATTCTATATTTGAATTTCATTTCAAATCTCTTATTCAAATTTTATATTTGAATTTCGTTTCAATTTCCTTATTCAAATTCTATATTTGAATTTCATTTCAATTCTATTTGAATCTTCTATATTCAAATTTCAAATTCAATTCTATTAGAATCTTCTTTATTCAAATTTCATTTTCACTTTCGATATTCAAATCCTATATTTGAATTCCTTTATATTTTCTATATTCAAATTCTATATTTGAATTCCATTTGAATATCTATATTCAAATTCTATATCACTTCCATTGAATTTCATATATTCAATACTCCCTTTGAATTTCTATATTCAAATTCCATTTTACTTTCGATATTCAAATCCTATATTTTCAAACTCCATTAATTATATATTCCAATTCCCATTTCAACTCTATTTGAATTCTATATTCGAATTCCTATTTCAAATTCTATTTTGAAATTCTATTTTCAAATTCCATTTCAATCTATTTGAATTCTATATTCAAATTTCATTTCAAACTATTTGAATTCTATATTCAAATTTCATTATTACTCTATATGAATTCTATATTCAATTTTCCATTATTTAAATCTTCTTTATTCAAATCTCATTTGAATTTCTATATTCAAATCCCCTTTGAATTTTCTTATTTACATTCTATGTTTGAACTTCCTTTATTCGAATTCCTTTTCAAACTTTCTTTATTCATTCTTTACATAAGTCTCGATTTCAATTCCTTTTGAAATCGATATTTCTACCTTTGGAAAATAAATTTCCCTTTCAATTTCACACTTGTACTTTTTTTTCTGAATTATCCAATGATAATTCTCTTCACTTCATTTATAAACTTCGTTTATAGAAGAACTATTTATAAACTTCGTTTATAAAGGAACTTCTCGTTTTATTTCTTTTAAAACAAGTTAATATTTCAAATCTATTTAAAAAATCAAATTCTATATTATAACTCCCATTTTGAAATTCAACACAACTTGTCTTTCCCAAAACAAATTCAAAACAGTATCTCTGGTAGTAATTCATCACTTACAACTCGAAAATGAATACTGATGATGCTACTATCATCATCAGAATCTATTTTCCAGCGATCGAATTGAGTTCAATGCTATAAAACCATTTCTAAACATTTCCACTTTGAAATTCATTTCAAAATATAATTCACACTGCTTGTAAAACAATATAAAATCTCCCAGGATCTTAAAGTTTCCTTATTTTTAATCCAAATCCATTTTCAAACACTTATCCAATTTTCCAGAATCTTAATTCAATTTCTGGTTTAAATTTCAGATTTAACTCATCTGATTTCACGTATTTCACTTATATGAATTCTGATTGATTATTTACGTAGCCAATTTACTTTATAACCCAACTCGATTATAATAGCAACCAATATATCCACTATATTATAATTTTGAAATTTATATCTTCTTTATATCAAGATATACCTTGGGTAAACTTATTTTAATTTACCTTTTTTTCCAAAACATATCGTGTCGACCCATCGTATTCGAGTGTTTATAAACTCCTACCGATACAGTGGATCAAACTGATCGACCAGAACTCATAAACGACTCAACCAACAAATCTCCATAATATAAAACAATTTTTATATCAATAAAAAATACGCTCACTCGTATATATACACTCAACTCAATCTAGGGTATTACTAACCCTATCTCTATTGAGTCGCGCCACAGAGCCAAGGTAATTCTTAACTTAAGCTCTGATACCAACTGTAATGACCCGGATTTTGAGCGACTTTGGTTATCGACATCGAGTTTATGTCGATAACCAAAGTCGCTCAAAATCCGGGTCATTACATGTCAAAACTATTTCAATCATAAGTATCAATCATAGACGGCATGGGTACCATATATCATGTCGCCAATACTAGGCTCTACAATCAAAACCGCAAATGTCACGTATTAGAAGTTGGATTTCCATCTGTGAACCGAGGCAAGGGATCGTCCTCACCGCTTCGAGACAATCTAGCCCATGTCTCAGGGCCCAGACACAGGTGAGCCCTTGGATCGTCAGAGCCGGTCCACCGATGTGGATTAAAATGCATGAACACTACGTTTCCCCTCCCTTTGGGGCGTAAATGAGTCCTATGACTCCATCAGCTACACATAGTCACCGATATATCCGAGGCGCCTCCCAATCCAACAACCACACAGGTGAAAATAATATAAATGTCGGGGCTAGTAGGTCACTGACACAACCCTAGCTAGAAGGAAACGCATGCCTTCCCTGAAGTCCTCTCCCGTTTCTGGTTCACAACCGGGGTGTGAAGCTCGCGAATTAACGCTACACAAAGCTATGCCACACAGGCGGTGCTTTGATCATCAACCACAAGACTCTGCTTTTCAACAGAAGCCTTGATCATTTGCATCTTAGCATGCCACATAGGCAAACCACTCCATGCAACCGATATCCATCAATCACACAGAATGATATCCAATGTCAGACACAGTCCATTTACAAGTCCGTTCTAGGTCTGAACGAAACCGTAGGCACCTTGTACCTCGCATATCCATCGATCTCCAAGTACGTCTGGACGATCACCAACTGATTCCCTCCTCTTGGGTGTACAGCCCAATCAAGATCATTAGTAATTATCCAAACGATGTGAAGACCTCCGGTCTTCGACCACCGTCTTCATCCTCGACACATCGTCGAATCAGTTATTTAGAATGGGATAAACCCGGTCTTTCTTAATAACTCGCGTATATAATAAATAATTGTTACACAAACACAACATACGCCTCATTCCAATTCAGAATATTCTTTTATTCAAATATTCTTATACTTTGGGAAAGGTTCCCATTAATTTTATCAAAGATAAATTCTTTAAATTTATTCTTTAATCTTCTTTTGAATATCAATTCAAACCAAATTATGGTTTATCCAAACTAGTCGGGATTAGCGAACCTTACCGAAGTAATCACTTGTTAAATTTCCCAACCCCAACCTATTCATCCCATGAAGTAAAACTGGTCATACTTCATATCTAACACCACGGTGTTATCGGTAAATGCAATTACCATATCACGTTCAAATCTAATTAAAGATTTAACTATCGCCTGGAGCAAAACTGGTGATACTCCATTCTCGATCATTTCAATCTAATTAAAGATTCACTAAAACTCCATTTGGTTTTAATCTTCCCAAAAATCACTATTAATGATTATTTAACTTGGGAAATCATATCCTGTCTTTAACTGGGTTAATGAACCAATGTCATTTAAAACAGGGTTCACGATAAACCCAAAATCACATTCTATTCCATCAGCCTTTAACCGTAAATTAGCAAGTGAATAATTCCCTAAGTGTTAAACCCGAAGGCCGAAACCAACATTAGATCAATACCCAAGAAACTATCCAACTTAACTAATCTCCAGTTAGTTTCTAATTTTCTTAACCCCATTGGGTCTAAGAACAGTATCATTAAAGATACCATTCACGACCAAAATCACATTCCATTTACCATGGAATCTTCATGGAAAACAAATCGATATATATATATATAATCGATATAAACTTCCATATCCGACTAACAATATAAATGGAATAACGGCAAAGCCTTTTAAATTCCATATATATTAGTAGTCCTCATCCACAGAAATTCACTTCGATTATTACCAAATCGAATTCCATTCCATTCCAATTTATTTTATTTAAATTGGAAAACTTTACTTTGGAAAATCTCCTTTAAATCTTCACAAAAGATTTATGAATTCCAACCCACATTTCATTGTGAATCGGGTTAAAGAACGAATATCATTAAAACATAGTTCACAACAAACCCAATTCACATTCCATAAATTATCAAGTTAAAGAACAAATGTTATTTAAAACACCGTTCACGATAAACCCACAAATTAATTCCAATTCAATTCCAATTAAATATTAATTAATTGGTATACTTCATTAAATCTAGATAAAAAGATTTAATCTTTTTCTCAACTGGGTTTAAGAACAGTGTTAATGAAGACACCATTCACGACAAACCCAAATCCCATTTGATATTAAATACAAGGCTCTGAATAAAAAATATATCGGCTTATATTCAATATCAAATTCTACGACCAACCAATATCGTGTTGGAAATAACGATATAAATATATCTTTTAAATTTCCATAACAATATCTGTATAATCACGAAATCCAACATCGAAATATTCTGAAGACAATTTCGATTCAAATCCATTTCCACTTTATATATTGGAAATTCTGGTTATTTTCAAAATCATTTCAAATCCAGTTTATTTATTTTAAAAATAAATGGATTATCATTCTAGTTCAAAACTAGTTCATTTCGATTAAAATCTATTTTTATCCTTTCAAATATGGGATTTTTCATCCCAACTCTTTCCAAATCATTTCTTATGATTTTACACTAATTGTTGATATTTTTAATAATTTTATCAAGGCCCGTACAGTTGATTTCCATAAACGGCCATCGAACTGCACTTATAACGGCCTTTTCCAAATTTGATTTGGACATAATTCAAAATCCAACGGTTAGATTTCTAATTTCTTTTATTCGTTAGAAAGCACTTTTCGATACGAACCCAACGGTTCCGATTTTAGGAGAATCCGACGGTCGGGTCTCCCGTAATGTCCATTCGAAGTCAATGTTCGAAATTCGCGAACTGTCGCAGCGCGGCGCGTTCTATTAAGGCCATTATATATATAATATATATATTATATATATTTCATCGATTTCCTTTTAAAACGTATTTTATAAATCGTTTTAAATTCGTTTTCAAAACGATTTCAACTTCCTATTCAATTTCTAATCAAAATTGAATATTCCATATCATCGATATATAAATGATAATATTTTCAAAACATTAGATTTTGAAATCAGTTCCTTTTAGATATTCATTATAGAAATGAATAAAATCGATATAAATATCATTCACGTCAAAATGGCGCCAATCTAATCAACACGGTTTTATATATTTAGATATAATCGTGTCCATCCCAAATCGGACATCAAAATCACATTTTGATCTATTACTGAATATTATTTTAAAATATTCTTTATTTTAAAATAATCGTTATTTCAAAATATTCATTCTTTCTGAACTGGAATCAGACACCGTCAATTACCATATAATTTGATTTATATGGATTTCATACACACACGTACACTACAACAATCAAACACAGTCAACCATCATCCAAAGTGCATCCTACACTGCATAAGCATCAAATATAAATATTCAACGCTTATAGCAGTCTGTCAATTAATCAATCGACATACAACTAATTATTGGGACTAGTGTACTTCATATATCATCCCAATACCCGTGTGGGGTTTCAAACAATCAAACAAGGGTTTTATTTGTGCTGTTGGGCGATGTGTAAAATTTATCGTCCCAATCAGTATCAGTCAAATGTGTGTACATAAACAAATCGTCCGATTTGTTTATAAATATTTATTTTATATACACGTTAAAAATTATATTTTTAACTATAAAATATTTATTCATTCCACATCACACAATCAATTTTCACAACACATCAATCAAACAAACAAGTCATCCATGTTCTGTGGACGACGGGAGTTGGGTGCTGCTAAGCACCGTCTGCATCCTAGTATATATTTCAAACTAGAAAAATAAAATAAAAGTGAGGAGTTCTCACCGAGAAGCTAAACCAAACGTCGCGACTCTTCTTATGTAGGAAATCTTCACCGATTTTCCAACGAGATCTGTTTCATGCGGTATATGTTAAAAATCACATTTTTACTTCAAAGCCATATTATAAAAATTCAATTCTTATATCGCTACTTCATATATGTAAAAATCGAGTTTTTATCGCTACATCATATATGTAAAAATCGAGTTTTTATCGCTACATCATATATGTAAAAATCTCATTTTTATATGCTATTCACACAAAGAAAGATCTCATCTTTATAACTTCGTTTTCTATATAAAGATCATATTTTTATAACTTCGCTTTCAACATATATAAAAATCAAATTTCTTCACAATGCTACATACATAAAGATCAAATTTTTAGAATGTAATCTATATACCGAAAATCACATTTTTATTGTCGCTATATACATATAAAAATCAAATCTTTATCATCTCTAAAAATCTAATCTTTATACTTTTTAAAAATATAATCTTTTCTCTATTATAAATCTAATCTTTTTATGTATAAAAAAAACAATTTTTTTTAATGTATAAAAACCAAATCTTTTTTATTTGTTTTACGTATCATAAAAATCCCATCTTTATTTTGTCTACAAAAAAATCATAATTTGATTCAATATATATATATATATATAAACTGATTTTTTTTCTATCATTTAAAAACTAATTTCCTATGTTATAAAAATTAAAAATCCAATTTTCAACATTATAAATGAAGAGAAACAAAAATAAAAGCTTACAGGGGCGTCGAGGTGGCGGGGAGGGGCGCAGGCCGTCAGGTGGCGGTCGGTGGAGGAGTGTGGCCGGATGCAGGGGAGGCGGATGATCGGTGGCGGGGTTTAGGGCTGGGTGCCGGCGGTTTTAGGTGAAAGAGGGGGGGGGTCTGGGCGTTCGAATCGAGAGAGAGGGGAAAGGGGATGAGGCGGCTCGACCTGAGGAGGTGGATGTGGCGGTGGCGCCCCATTTGGAGGCGGCGACGAGCAGGAAAGTGGAGGCGCGATGGGAACAAGGGTTATAGGCTTCCTGTTTTTTTCTTTTTTTCCAATTGCGCTGAATGATAAGGAATGGGGAGGCGGGTTTGACCGGGTACGAAGAGATAAAGGGTTTGACCTTTTATTTTTCCTTTTATATTTAATTAATTTATTCTCCAAAAATTTATCTTTCCATTCGAACTCCAATTCATACCCAACGACTATCGCCCTAGCTAATTACCCCCATTCCGAACGCAATGGGATATGTCCCGTAAGCCAATTCGACTGTTTCGATCAGTTTCCGTCAAAATTAAAATATAAATAAATAGAACGGTCAATATTGATTTTAACGTACATTTTAATTTACCGGGGCCACGTACAGACTCTAAAAATTCCCGAAAAATATTTTCTAGCTTCATATTGACGATATGGTTCTAACAAAACTAATTTCGTTAAATTTTGAGACCGTTTGAAAAATGGCCATTTTCTGGTCGATCGAAATTGACTGAAACTGTCAAAACACGTTTTACTTCGCCACGCTCACATATTGATTCAGAAAATTACGAATTTTGGAATCTAGCAATAACTTGACACTTCGGATCCAACAAAAGTGGTTTCGTCGAAAACAGAGGTAGTTTGCAAAATTTCCATTTTTAAGGGCCAAAATTCCATAGCGACTATTCTGAATTTTCAATTGGACATAACTTTTGATTCCCGCTATGAAATTTCAATTTTTCGGATTCATTGGAAAGACATCCTCAAATAGATTCAAATATTTTTGGTTTTGCTAAAATCCGGTTTATTTTGAATCCTGTACATTCATTTGAAATTTGATTTCGAATTTTCAAACTACCGCGCCATTTTCAATTCCTTTTATAAATAAAAATAAATATTTATATTCTAACAACGATTCAAATAAATATATACTTCCTAATTCTATTCAAAATAAATTTCTCATCGTCGTTATTTAAAATAATTCATTTTAAATATTCAAAATTCATCAAAATTGCTAAAATAAAATTTTTAATTTGGTTCCTATTTTCCGGGTTATTACAATCTCCCCCACTTAAAACTTTTCGTCTTCGAAAAGGAACGAAGCTGAAAGTTGTTTTATTAACCAACTCAACTTTCATTATTTTCATTACGGCTTAAGTTCTTCAACTTTTCAGTTTCTAAGAACTTTTCAAATTCTTCAAAAATTTGGCTAACACCCTAAATTTTTGAAAAATTTCGCCATAACCTCCCCTGCACGGGAGCACCGGGAAAATCCCGAAATTGCCATACAACCCTTTCCAATCCAAAAAGAAAAAGAAGCAGCCAAGCGGCTAGCCAATCGGCTCATAAAATCATCTAAAACCTAAGAAATTAGTAAACATGTACCTATTTGTCGGGCAAACAATTTTATTCTTCTGCTTTAGCCTCCTTGCTAAGACCTGTTCACACATATATATGTACATGCATGCATTTCCAAATAATTTTCAAGTCAGTTCAATATTTGGTACAATTTGGTTATATATACCGTTCCTTCACATAATGGTTTCATTAGATAATAAATAATCTTACAATACAACCATCAATCAATTAGTGAATTAACGTTTCAAATTCATAATTTTGATACATAGTCTAAAAATCAGATTTTTGATGCCAAATCGCAACAATAAGCCCTATCTGGTTTTGATTCTCACACCAATCAATTGGAAATATATAGATATCCCACTTTCGAAACTCGAATACAAATGATGATGACGCCGCGACATCATCAGAATCATCTCCGGGCGACTAGAGTGTGATTCTATATCTATTCAGCATATTAAAACTTCGAATACATGTGGATTAGACGTATATGCAAAACCTTTATATGCTAGATTGTCCAAATCAATATATAATAAACATTTAAATACGAATAATTGAATTTAATTTTTCAAAACAAAACTTGTTTTCACTTTTACTTTTAAAAAACATCACTCTTCACACTCATTCTAGGATACTACTGATCCCATCTCTAACGAGTCATTCCTATTGGATATTACTAATCCAATCTCTGATGAATTCTTTCGTATGGTTCTAATGTGTCTTATTCTCAAGCTTTGTAAACCAAAGCTCTGATACCACGATGAAACGACCCGAACCTCCCCGTGAAGGAAAGCGCGGATTGCTTTGAGGACAAACCACATCGGAACACAAACAGAAGAACATTTCATTGTATATTACAATAATTCCATCAGAATACAAGAATATACAGAGTATTAATTAATATTATACATCAGAGAAATATCAGAGATTTAAATACATTACTGCAGCGGAAAAATAATACAATACACAACTGAAAGAGATATATGGATACAGAGCTTTCCGGATATCATTCCAGCTGTAAACCAGGTTCCTGCGAATATAAATCTGCAAAACCAAAACTACTAGTTGTCCGTGTGGAAAATAGGGGCACCCAGAGTTTAGGTTAAAACAATAAACTCCAGGTCAGTCATGTGACTGGTGTAAGAACTAAAACAGTTATTAATCTTTATTTTACAGTTAGGTAAATCCTGGGACCACGCCGTATAACACGGAACGGGTTTCCTCCCAAGAATACCAGTGCATAAAACAACAGCGCAATGCTAAATAAAGAACAATGAAGCTATTATAAGACCCAGGTCCCATCACACAATACAACACAAGCCGGAGGATAGGGTTTTACCTTATAATAGCCAAAGAATGCTTGATACGCTAAATTTCATCTTTTATTATTACTATAAGTGTATAGTGTCAAAACAATTTCAATCATAAGTATCAATCATAGACGACATGGGTACCATATATCATGTCGCCAATACTAGGCTCTACAATCAAAACCGCAAATGTCACGTATTGGAAGTTGAGTTTCCATCTGTGAACCGAGGCAAGGGATCGTCCTCACCGCTTCGAGACAATCTAGCCCATGTCTCAGGACCCAAACACAGGTGAGCCCTTGGATCGTCAGGACCAGTCCACCGATGTGGATTAAAATGCCTGAACACTACGTTTCCCCGCCCTTTGGGGCATAAATGAGTCCTATGACTCCATCGGCTCCACAGAGTCACCGATATATCCAAGGCGCCTCGCAATCCAACAACCACACAGGTGAAAATAATATAAATGTCAGGGCTGGTAGGTCCCTGACACCACCCTAGCTAGAAGGAAACGCATGCCCTCCCTGAAGTCCTCTCCCGTTTCTGGTTCACAACCAGAGTGTGAAGCTCGCGAATTAACGCTACACAAAGTTATGCCACACAGGCGGTGCTTTGATCATCAACCACAAGACTCTGCTTTTCGATAGAAGCCTTGATCATTTACATCTTAGCATGCCACACAGGCAAACCACTCCATGCAACCGATATCCATCAATCACACAGAATGATATCCAATGTCAGGCACACAGTCCATTTACAAGTCCGTTCTGGGTCTGAACAAAACCGTAGGCACCTTGTAACTCGCATATCCATCGATCTCCAAGTACGTATGGATGATCACCAACTGATTCCCTCCTCTTGGGTGTACAGCCCAATCAAGATCATCAGTAATTATCCAAATGATGTGAAGACCTCCAGTCTTGGACCACCGTCTTCATCCTCGACACATCGTCGAATCAGTTATTCAGAATGGGATAAACCCGGTCTTTCTGAATAACTCGCATATATAATAAACAAGTGTTACACAAACACAACATACGCCTCATTCCAATTCAGAATATTCTTTTATTCAAATATTCTTATACTTTGGGAAAGGTTCCCATTAATTTTATCAAAGATAAATTCCTTAAATTTATTCTTTAATCTTCTTTTGAATATCAATTCAAACCAAATTATGGTTTATCCAAACTAGTCGGGATTAGCGAACCTTACCGAAGTAATCACTTGTTAAATTTCCCAACCCCAACCTATTCATCCCATGAAGTAAAACTGGTCATACTTCATATCTAACACCACGGTGTTATCGGTAAATGCAATTACCATTTCACGTTCAAATCTAAATAAAGATTTAACTATCACCTGGAGCAAAACTAGTGATACTCCATTCTCAATCATTTCAATCTAATTAAAGATTCATTAAAACTCCATTTGGTTTTAATCTTCCCAAAAATCACTATTAATGATTATTTAACTTGGGAAATCATATCCAGTCTTTAACTGGGTTAAAGAACCCATGTCATTTAAAACGCGGTTCACGATAAACCTAAAATCACATTCTATTCCATCAGCCTTTAACCGTAAATTAGCAAGTGAATAATTCCCTAAGTGTTAAACCCGAAGGCTGAAACCAACATCAAATCAATACCCAAGAAACTATCCAACTTAACTAATCTCCAGTTAGCTTCTGATTTTCTTAACCCCGTTGGATCTAAGAACAGTATCATTAAAGATACCATTCACGACCAAAATCACATTCCATTAACCATGGAATCTTCATGGAAAACAAATCGATATATATATATAATCGATATAAACTTCCATATCCGACTAACAATATAAATGGAATAACGGAAAAGCCTTTTAAATTCCATATATATTAGTAGTCCTCATCCACAGAAATTCACTTCGATTATTACCAAATCGAATTCCATTCCATTCCAATTTGTTTTATTTAAATTGGAAAACTTTACTTTGGAAAATCTCCTTTAAATCTTAACAAAATATTTATGAATTCCAAATCACATTTCACTGTGAATCGGGTTAAAGAACGAATATCGATAAAACACAGTTCACAACAAACCCAATTCACATTCCATAAATTATCAGGTTAAAGAACAAATGTTATTTAAAACACCGTTCACGATAAACCCACAAATCAATTCCAATTCAATTCCAATTCAATTCCAATTAAATATTAATTAATTGGTATACTTCATTAAATCTAGATAAAAAGATTTAATCTTTTTCTCAACTGGGTTTAAGAACAGTGTTAATGAAGACACCATTCACGACAAACCCAAATCCCATTTGATATTAAATACAAGGCTCTGAATAAAGAATATATCGGCTTATATTCAATATCAAATTCTATGACCAACCAATATCGTGTTGGAAATAACGATATAAATATATCTTTCAAATTTCCATAACAATATCTGTAAAATCACGAAATCCAACATCGAAATATTCCGAAGACAATTTCGATTCAAATCCATTTCCACTTTATATATTGGAAATTCTGTTTATTTTGAAAACCATTTCAAATCCAATTTATTTATTTTAAAAATAAATGGATTATCATTCTAGTTCAAAACAAGTTCATTTCAATAAAAATCTATTTTTATCCTTTCAAATATGGTATTTTTCATCCCAACTCTTTCCAAATCATTTCTTATGATTTTACATTAATTATTGATATTTTTAATAATTTTATCAAGGCCTGTACAGTCGATTTCCATAAACGGCCATCGAACTGCGCTTACAACGACCTTTTCCAAATTTGATTTGGACATAATTCCAAATCCAACTGTTAGATTTCTAATTTCTTGTATTCGTTAGAAAGCTCTTTTCGATACGAACCCAACGGTTCTAGTTTTAGGAGAATACGACGGTCGGATCTCCCGTAATGTCCATTCGAAGTCAATGGTCGAAATTCGCGAACTGCCGTAGCGCGGCGCGTTCTATTCAGGCCATTATATATATATATATATAATATATTATATATATTTCATCGATTTCCTTTTAAAACGTATTTTATAAATCGTTTTAAATTCGTTTTCAAAACGATTTCAACTTCCTATTCAATTTCTAATCAAAATTGAATATTCCATATCATCGATATATAAATGATAATATTTACAAAACATTAGATTTTGAAATCAATTCCTTTTAGATATTCATTATTGAAATGGATAAAATCGATATAAATATCGTTCACGTCAAAATGGAGTCAATTTAATCAACACTGCTTTATATATTTAGATATAATCGTGTCCATCCCAAATCGGACATCAAAATCACATTTTGATCTATTATTGAATATTATTTTAAAATAATCGTTATTTCAAAATATTCTTTCTTTCTGAACTGGAATCAGACATCGTCAATTACCATATAATTTGATTTATATGGATTTCATACACACACGTACACTACAATAATCAAACACAGTCAACCATCATCCAAAGTGCATTCTACACTGCATAAGCATCAAATATAAATATTCAACGCTTATAGCAGCCTGGCAATCAATCGATCGACATACAACTAATTATTGGGACTAGTGTATGTCATATATCATCCCAGTACCTGTGTGGGGTTTCAAACAATCAAACACAGGTTTTATTTGTGCAGTTGGTGATGTGTAAAATTTATCGTCCCATTCAATATCAGTCAAATGTGTGTACATAAACAAATTGTCCGATTTGTTTATAAATAATTATTTTATATACACGTTAAAATTTATATTTTAACTATAAAATATTTATTCATTCCACATCACACAAT
The DNA here is from genome assembly GCA_030737875.1 of Allium sativum. Lineage (NCBI taxonomy): Eukaryota > Viridiplantae > Streptophyta > Magnoliopsida > Asparagales > Amaryllidaceae > Allium > Allium sativum. The sequence goes on along the minus strand of CM060916.1, from coordinate 340,434,252 downwards.
CAATTTTCACAACACATCAATCAAACAAACAAGTCATCCATGGTCTGTGGACGACGGGTGTCGGGTGCTGCTAAGCACCATCTGCATCCTAGTATATATTTCAAACTAGAAAATAAAATAAAAGTGAGGAGTTCTCACCGAGAAGCTAAACCAAACGCCGCGACTCTTCTTATGTAGGAAATCTTCACCGTTATTCCAACGAGATCTATTTCGCACGGTATAGGTTAAAAATCACATTTTTACTTCAAAGCCATATTATAAAAATTCAATTCTTATATCGATACTTCATATATGTAAAAATCGAGTTTTTATCGCTACATCATATATGTAAAAATCGAGTTTTTATCGCTACATCATATATGTAAAAATCTCATTTTTATATGCTATTCATACAAAGAAAGATCTCATCTTTATAACTTCGTTTTCTATATAAAGATCATATTTTTATAACTTCGCTTTCAACATATATAAAAATCAAATTTTCTTCACAATGCTACATACATAAAGATCAAATTTTTAGAGTGTAATCTATATACTAAAAATCACATTTTTATTGTCGCTATATACATATAAAAATCAAATCTTTATCATCTCTAAAAATCTAATCTTTATACTTTTTAAAAATATAATCTTTTCTCTATTATAAATCTAATCTTTTTATGTATAAAAAAAACAAAAATTTTTATGTATAAAAACCAAATCTTTTTTAGGCGTTTTACATATCATAAAAATCCCATCTTTATTTTGTCTACACAAAAATCATAATTTGATTCAATATATATGTATAAAAACTGATTATTTTCTATCATTTAAAAACTAATTTCCTATGTTATACAAATTAAAAATCCAATTTTCCACATAATAAATGAAGAGAAACAAAAATAAAATCTTACAGCAGCGTCGAGGTGGCGGGGAGGGGCGCAGGCCGTCAGGTGGTGCTCGGTGGAGGAGTGTGGCCGGCTGCAGGGGAGGCGGATGATCGGAGGCGGGGTCTAGGGATGGGTGCCGGCGGATTTAGGTGAAAGAGGGGGGGTCTGGGCGTTCGAATCGAGAGAGAGGGGAAAGGGGATGTGGCGGCTCCACCTGAGGAGGTGGATGTTGCGGTGGCGCCCCATCTGGAGGCGGCGGCGAGCAGGAAAGTGGAGGCGCGATGGGAACGAGAGTTACAGGCTTCGTGTTTTTTTTCTTTTTTTCCCAATCGCATTGAACGATAAGGAATGGGGAGGCGGGTTTGACCGGGTACGAAGAGATAAAGGGTTTGACCTTTTATTTTTCCTTTTATATTTAATTAATTTATTCTCCAAAAAGTTATCTTTCCATTCGAACTCCAATTCATACCCAATGACTGTCGCCCTAGCTAATTACCCCAATTCCGAACGCAATGGGATATGTCCCGTAAGCCAATTCGACCGTTCCGATCCGTTTCCATCAAAATTAAAATATAAATAAATAGAATGGTCAATATTGATTTTAACGTACATTTTAATTTACCGAGGCCACATACAGACTCTAAAAATTCCCGAAAAATATTTTCTACCTTCGACTGACGATACGGTTCTAACAAAACTAATTTCGTCAAATTCCGATACCGTTTGAAAAATGGCCATTTTCTGGTCGGTCGAAATTGACTGAAACTGTCAAAACACGTTTTACTTCGCCACGCTCACATATTGATTCAGAAAATTACGAATTTTGGAATCTAGCAATAACTTGACATCCCGGATCCAACAAAAGTGGATTCGTCGAAAACAGAGGTTGTTTGCAAAATTTCCATTTTTAAGGGCCAAAATTCCGTAGCGACTATTCTGAATTTTAAATTGGACATAACTTTTGATTCCCTCTATAAAATTTCAATTTTTCGGATTCGTTGGAAAGCATCCTCAAATAGATTCAAATATGTTTGGTTTCGCTAAAATCCGATTTATTTTGAATCATGTACATTCATTTGAAATTTGATTTCGAATTTTCAAACTACCGCGCCATTTTCAATTCCTTTTATAAATAAAAATAAATATTTATATTCTAACGACGATTCAAATAAATATATACTTCCTAATTCTATTCAAAATAAATTTCTCATCGTCATTATTTAAAATAATTCATTTAACCTATTCAAAATTCATCAAAATTTCTAAAATAAAATTTTTAAATTGGTTCGGATTTTCCGGGTTATTACATTTCTCTTCCATTAGAAAAATATAATCAGATCGATTCCAACATTCCTTGTTTCACAGAATTCTGGCTTAAAATGGATTCTGCATATTCAGTTGAAATTCAAATCGTATATTACGAACTACCGCGACAATTATGAGCTCGATTTATAATTATATAAATTAACGTCCAGTCTTCGTTATATAAATGAATCATATATTATAAATTCATTTAAAATTCCAAAATGATATTTAAAATAATAAATTAATTTAAATCGGACGGCCAAAAATACGGAACGTTACAGACCCGGAGGAATGTTTCCTCCCTTAGCTTCTGCCCTATCTCCTTCTCCAACACCGCCCAAACATCATGTTGGGTGATCTATAGGAAGTGTACCCGCTCGATGAAGGAGATGATCAGTCAGTGTATTTTGGGTAGTGCGGGACTCAGCTGGAATGTCCCTCAGTGCTGCGAGTCGCTCGTGATACACATTGCCTTTGGGGATCAAGGGGATATTTGTCACGCAAATTTCAAGTTAGTCTCGAGCTTATGACTTGATTAACTTCAAACCCAAAATAAGAGACAAGCGCTTACTTCCAACCAACCATCTCTTTGCGAACCCTAAGGGACATCAAACGAAGAACCAATCATATTTCAAATTATTGAGCTTGATCCATTCACTTAGGATGAATCGATTGTTGGCTTTCACTCCAAGTAGAAAAGAGAAGGCACGACGGCGGTTCTCCTCTTCATATGAAAAGGAAATTGGATGTCCTCTCCAGTTGGTATTCTATGCAAGTATTCCAAGAATAGGATGAAAGTAGCAAACATGAAGGCGTGCGCGTTCAGATGGAACTGCGTCAGCGCTAAGCAAACGTAAAGCAGCATATTCTAGAAAAATTTAAAGGATGGAGACACGCATCCAACAACGCACATATGCCTATTCCAGGCAGTGTACCCTTCTATAGGCGCGTGCGCCCTATCCCCTTCCTCAGGGACAAGAACATCATCCCAAGATATGTTGTACTTCTTGCAAATGCGCCTCAGCACGGCTTCATCCATTCGCAAAGGAACTGAATCCAATGGAATGTTGACTATAGCAGCATCCGCCATCGTGTATGATGCCTCAGGGACATCTTCGAACATGATATCCACATCCTCTTCTTCCCCCGGGTCTCGTTTTGCAGCTCCAGCACCTTCCGGTATCATTAGCTCTACCATTTGCCTAATAAACTGTTGTGGTCCTTCTGACTTCCCACATTGGTCGGGTGCAGTAGACGGGCTTACACACTGGAGGGTGAAAGCCTTAGTGGTCTCAAGCCCGCTACTTGATAGACTGGAATTGTAGGATGACCCATTCAGGGACGTTGGGTGTTCCGTGGTTTCAGCTTCCAATCCTTTAAGTCTTAGAGATTTTCTCGATGTCATTGCAAACTATACTTTAAGATATTTGCAATAGATACCGCATTGAAAAACCAGTGGCCCCTATTTTGGTGTAAACTAACATGGAACGTGTAGTGTCGTGAGGTGATAACGGAGTTATAGTAAAAGAAACTCGAAGCAGGATGATGACCCTTAGTCCTTGGAACTAAAACCATCATCGTCGCTAACCATTATCGGCGTATTCATGTTGAGTTGTAGTTACGTAGTAATTTAGATCAAAAATCGAGTACATTGATCGGCAGTTCCATCAAATGTCCATAGTTTGAGTTTATGCTCTAATCTTATGTACATGTCTGACTTATCGGTTCTAGCTCAAAGGCATTATTGGTCGATATGTCTACGTCCGGATTGGATCCAATCACGTAACATCGCGAAAACGACCTAAGTCTGAGTACAAATCTTTCAGGAGTTGAATGTTCCTTAGGTATGTCGAGTTGTGAAATTTCGTGTCTGGCTACACCAAAAACACAGGCTGGCCAGAGAAATTTTATATCCCACTCCATAGGGATTCGGAAAATTATTTAAGTTCATGGGATATGAAATTTCATATCCAAAAGCCATGACAATTTCGTATCCCAATTGTCTTATGAAAATTCTCATCTCGACACTCATCCACATATTTGTATCCAACCTAGGATATAAATTCTCTAAGTCCTAGGGATATGAAAGTCCAATTTCATATACCAGGACTTGGGGAATTTCGACTCCCAAAGCAGATCTGAAATTTTGACTCCCAATTGCCTTTTTAGGATATGAAGTCTTAATTTCGTATCCACTCCGTTGCGTTGGGATACGAAATCAGAATTTTGTATCCCCTTTGCAATCCTGGGATACCAAATCTCATTTTCAAATCCCCTCTACCCGATCCCCTTCTTTCGTATCCTCTCCTCGTCCTTTCACCATCTCCATCTTCAAATCGCCTTTAGGATTCTAAGTCTTAGGGATACAAAACAAAAATTCGTACCCCAGTGACTTCATCTCCACAAATCCTTCGTCTCCCACAGAGTTTGTCGAACTCCCTAAAGGTGCCTCACCTCCTCCACAAGACGCTATGGCCAAACCTCGAGTCTTGGTCTCGTGTTTCAAACACCTTGGAATCGACCAAAGCGAATCAGATTATGCATAAAATCCAAAGCCCTACCTAAGTTTGATTCGGGCAAGTGTAGGTGGAGTTTAAGTTACTTTGGGGGTGTGTTGTTTAATGAATGTTCTTAAGTTCCTAGGGTACGAATTTTGCAAAGAAGGGAGATTGAAATTTTTGTATCCGACTAATTAAATGAGGGGAGGAGTTTTCTCAGGTCGAAGTAGCGTTGGGTCACCCGAAAGATACGAAATCGTATCCCTCGAGATAGGAAAATTTGTATCCTTCAGGATACGACTCCGTGCCCCATAGAGTCCGAAAATTTATTTCCCTCAAGATACGAAATTTCGTATCCCTTAAGAGATCAGAGTGCATTCCTGTTCAAAGAAAAAAAGGGATCCTAACTTTAGAAAATTCCTAACTCACGACTGCAGCCATGACAACGTACACGTGCTTTAGGAACCCCAACTATCGAGCCAAATTCGACTCACTGACCAAACATATCCTCATGAGTTTAATCGACTCGAAAGCATGTGCCAAGCGATCAAGTTCACGATTCCATATTGTTTCTGAGAACTAACTCACGCAATTGTACGTTGGAAGCATACTGAATGTCTATGTTTAGTTATAAACCTTGATCGTATAGCGTAAAATCATGTGCAAACGTGTGACTGCATACTTAACGCAGTGTCGAAAACGACTCATTTACGTTTTGCCGTAAGTGGGAGTCGACGACTAACATTCAAATTTCTTGAGTCAAAAGGAAGTGACCATCCACCTAAGTAATAAAATGGGATTCCAGCCCGAGCAATCAGAAATCTCAACAGTACTGGAGTTATTAGCAGAAAATCGCAATGGGAAGGTAACGTCTTGTCGCTAGACACGACTTGGAGATCTTTCTCGCTTCTAAAAATACTCAACTCAACTCAAAGCACCTCATGCCAAGACAAGACATACTTTGGGAGGTAAGTGTTAACCGGCCTATTGGCCCAGTTCCCAAAAGCAATGTAAGCCAACTCGACCCATCATTTGGTAACAGACCGAAGTGTCGCTAAGATACTCAGGATTCAGGACCGGAGGGAGTTGCGAGTCTATCCTACATGTCCCCTTACTTCCCACATTTTGTATCCCTCAGGATACGAAGAGAGGCATACCATCCCGGAATAAGAAATTTGGCCAACGGGCCCCGTTTCTCGCCTACTCCACTACCTATAAATACCCCTCCATTTCTAGCATAAAAAGGATTGGCATTTGGCTGATTTTACATCTTACGAAGAATATTCTTGACCTTGGACACCATTAAAGACTCGTGAAGCTTTGGGAAGAAGATATTGTCTCTTTCTCAAAGCTTTGAACTACCGGACATCGTAGACTCTCGAGATCAAGGAATAATAGAACTCAATTAATCATTGTAATCCCTTATAACGATGATGTCCATCATTATAATTCTTCAATAGTGAATAAAATTAGTAAAGTCTTCAAAGTGGATGTAAGTTCAACCCGAATTGAACCATTATAAATATCATGTTCATTACTTTTCCGCACATTTTCCTTATGCCAAACTTCATTTTTAATTGATTTGGAAATATTTGGGTGTTGCGCCAATTTTGCGCATCAACTCTTCGATAATTTTTATACATGCTCAATGTTTATAAAAATATGTATTCTTATTTTGTGTACAAGATGTTTATGGTTTCCTTTAGTCATCTTGTTAAATAACTTCTGATGGTGAAATAGAGGGTATAGGATTTAGTCGTGGTGTAGGTTTATCATGTCTTTATAAGAGTTGATTGCATAAATTGAGATAATATTCTATCTTAACTTAAGAGATGGAGAATTAATTAGATGTTCCTAATTCAAGCTTACTACAACTTATAAGAGATAAGACGATGAGAAACTGAAGATATTTGATTACCAGTCATATCTAATGATCCTAAGGTGGTACTTTGGTAATTTTTAATTACTTTTCAAGATTGCTCATTTTCTTGCTTATGTACGTTGATTGAGAAAATAAAGTAATATTTCAGTTCATAGAAGAAATTTGGTATTATATCTTAAGATTAGATTTCCATTAATGTTTCTTTATTTTCTTAGAATCAGCTTTTGAAAGGTTTTTATATCATATATTTATTATGTTAAATACCCGATTCACGAAGCAATGCAAGTAAGTTGAACTTTTTCTCCTTGGTGATTGTGTTGTTGAAATGGTTATTGAAAGCACTTGATTGATGGATGAATAGTTTTATGTGGATACTACATAATTTTATGCTTTTTTATAGAGTTTCTTATGCGTCAGTTCCACGGTGCTAGCAAAGATTGTTCATGATAATGAACTCTATGGAAGATGAAATTTATTGTCCTATGAACTGGTACCTATGTGGTATGTATTTGTATGTGGTGGGCGCAAATCATGCGTAAATTTAACTCAATAGTGGAAACTGAAGAAATGCATATTCTACAACTAACATCATAAAAATTCAATTGTAAGTCTTCTTGAGAATTTAGGTTGTGAACTATATTGTACACTTTGTTTAAACATAAGCTCATTAACCTGTTCAAGATTAAAATTTTATCCATTTAGCAAAACCTTATTTCCATTAACAGTAAGGAAATGGTTAGATTAAGAATATTATAATAATTGTATAATTTGATTTTATGGTGAAAACAATAACAATGGACATAAAAGACTACTCATTTCACTTCTCAGTTTATAATAATTGATATATTTGATAGTATTTTCTTTTATTACATGAATTCATTAGCCATATCATACAAAAATTATTTAACAACATCATGGCTATGATTTATTATGCTAAGTAGTCTTATTTTTTATCATTAATAAGATGTCATTTTAGTGCATTTATAAATGTATTAGAAAGCACCTTTAGTAAAAGCAATTGATTATTTTATTTTGAATTTTACTAATAGTCTCATTTGTTATTTTTGAATGAATATATTAAGTAACAGTAAAATATTATTTGGTTATTCCAAAAATCAGACTATACAATGTTCATTATTTTGTACTTTACTCCCATCATATAATGATACATGCATATAGATTGCTTTGAAGCAGCCGATACCTTAAAAAATCAATTAGCATTGGATAATCTCGAAATTGAAAGAAGAAAATTTTGGAATATTGTTTATTTAAATAAATTTGAAGCACTATATATTTCATTCATTGATTAAATTAAATGAGTTTAAAATATTATCATCGAACAATCTATAGTATTTAAACTTGTAGGTCAAATATATGTAAACTTCATATTGAATCATACATTTCATATAAAAATTAACGTCCAAGCTTGATTATATAATGATTACCATTAAATTATAAATTGATAATTAATGTCAACATTCGTTGTATAAAATTATTAAGCATCAAAAATGATTTTTTTTCACCCTTGAGATTTGATACTTAGTATGACTTAAAAATAGCGAACAAAATTTATCAATAAACTATTAATCAAACCGATCGTTAAGGAGGTTTCAAACCGACCGTTAGGGAGGTTTCAAACTGACCGTTAGGGAGGTTTTCTTACTGTTACTTGGCCAAAATCAATTTTTCCGAAGCCCAAAAAACATGGAACATACCTATAACATGTCTCTTTAAAACTCTTTTACTTAATTCTCTCCACTTTTGTCTCCTTAGATCTCTCTAATTTTAAATATTCTCTAGCACATTATTTTTTGATGTCCAACTAAGATTAATAAAAAAATAGTTTCTTTAACCTATACAATCTAACGGTCAGTTTTCCCCCGTTAGGGAGGATTTTTTCATTAGTCATTATTTTTATATTTAACCTGTATACTATTGTAACATCGCAAGATTTTGTGATAATTTATATTATTAAATTTAATATGATTTTGGGTATTATATGGTTATAAATAAAATTAAAAATTTAATTGTGAAATTCTCTGTTAATAACTTAACTGAGTTACCTAAAATAATGAATTTCAAATTATATTGAAGACAATAACTCATATTGCTAATAAAATTTTGATTAAGTTTGTACCTATAAATATTGAAAGTTGAAATAAAACATAAAAAGTAAATGAATGAAATGGATTTATAAATGTATAATTGAAATTCAAGCTGAATCTGGTTAACAATAATAAAAAATTTGAATACAAATTAATGAAATTTTATTTATATAGTTAATTGGAAATTTTGTTTGATTTATATGAAATTTGTAAACCTTTAAAATTCACTTTAAAGGTAAACAAACAGAAACTATATATTTTATTATATTAATTAACTGGTCAAAATTTGTCCTTTGGAAAACGATTTCAGAATTCGATGAAATTAATTTTATTCGATCCAAATTTGTACATTTTTGTAATATATAAAATTTCATAGCCGTTGGAATTTTAGTTTGATCGTAAGAAAATACAACGCGTATAAATTTATATGTATAATTTAATTAAATAATCAAGTTTCAGTAGAAACTGTTGTAGACTTTAGAATTGGGCCTTGAAATTTATTTCAATGCATTCAGAAGGCGTCAAAACCTATTATTAGGTAGTAAGCAGGCCCGATTTGGAGTCCATTCGAATTTTGGCTTAAATATCATGCAAAACGTGAATTATATTATTAAAATAATTCAGAAACCATGAACTATTCTTGAGCCGCCGCCGTTTCATATTTTTAATGGCCAAAATCTTCAGAATTTTAATCGTTAAATTCTTTCAATCCGATCAATGAAAATCAAAAATTTGTGAATCAAAGTTGAAGATCGTTGCGAGACCTTTCTATCCATACGGATGATTGATACTATTTCTACATGGATTTACCGGGATTTAGCCACAAAGGCAGCGCGTACTATAGGGTTTTTGGCATGATGGTGATCGCCAGAGGAGGTCGTGCCACAGACGTTGGCGAAGTTAAGGGAGGCGCACTTGGGGGCGGTTCCTGATAGAGGTCTGGCGGTCTCAGGTGTTGTGCGCAGGGGTAGGGTGAGTTCGCTGTTTGGGTTTGAAGTTCCATTCGTTTTCCTGGAGCAATGCGATGAGAAGAAAGGCGGACCAGAGGGGCTGCCATGACATGCAACTAATGGGTGGGAAGAATTTTATTTATTTTAATTAAATTTCTAATTGTGTAAATACGTATAACTTCTTCACATGAGATCCAATTGGCACACGGTTTTTTGTGTTAGAATCGTATCGATGAGCTCTTCGCGATGGCATTGATTTGAACTGATTCTGAGACAGTTGATTTTTGGGCTAAAATTCAGATTTCAGTCTCGTTCAGAACCAAAGGTGGGTGAATAATCCCACTCACATCTAACTAAAATATTTGATTGTTAGTTAAATTAAATTCATGTCATGATATGATTGTATTGTTTGCTGTTTGATTGTTAAATCTGCATAGACTGTATAATTTAATTTAACTGTTATATAAATTGTACTGTTAGAGATTAAATTCTAATTTTAATAATAATTATAAAAAAAAGAACCTCATACCTGATGACTAATAACTGATATTATTGAACTGCTTAGATGTGTTGATTGTGATGTATGCATTCAATTTATATATTTAATGTATTGATATGAAATTCATCTTATTATCGATATTGTATATATGTTATTGATTTCTTTTGATTAATTTTAACTATTACCCTAGATGTTACGAGCATCAAATAAACCCTGGGATTAATCATTAAAATGAATTAAGAACGTAGGTTGGAATGATAAATACCTACGACACTGATTTGGATTGAAATGATATATATCCTTTCCCAAAATATTAAATTAAATTTTAAGTATTACTTGGCCATAGGATAAAAAATTATATATAAACGCTAGTTGGTTAAATAAAAATTGTTTTTAATCTTGAATTTTGTAATATTATTTTAAAGGCAAATAAATGTCATTATTAATCGATTTTCTTTAAATTTTAACTTTGAGCTTTAAAATCTAAATTTTTAATTTTAATAGAATTCGTAAATGTGAATAATTGAAGTTAAACTGAATTGAATATGAACTAAATTTATCGAAATTGAATTGTTTATCCATCTTTGATATTACATTAAATTAACCTGATTTATAATAATAATCGAACTATGAACTCGAGATTTTTATAAACGAATAATTCAAAGTGAGAACTATAATTGAAATTTAATTATTAAATCAAATTATTTGAAATCGAACTGTTGAATCGAATTGAAACATAAATGGGAAGTCAAATCCTTTTGAATTGAGATATCAAAATTTAGTCGATTGATTGGAAACTGAAATATGATTTCTTGTTTGGTTAAATTTTGAAGACATGATTCTAATTCCAACTATAGTATTTTTAGACCATTTTATAAACTATTTTATTTTACAATAATAATTTTCTTTATAACTATTTACCTTATAACTATTTTATTTAATTATTTATTTTAAATTAACTATTTTAATATTTAACTATTTATTTTATAAACTATTTTAATACATTATACTAAATCTGAAATTCTATTTTAAATACGAAATTATTTATTTTTCAAACTATTTAAATTATATATCTAAATTAAAAAAAATTAACTATTTTAATATTCAAGTTATTTTAAAGTTGGAATTGTTTCTAAATTTTAAATTAGTTTAAATGTAGAATTTATGATGAAAAATATTCTCTCTTGAATATTGAAATGATTTTTATTAAAATCTGACATTTTGATATGAAATACGAACCCCTTTGAAATGTAGAAGAACTGTCCAGTGTGGAAAATGTAAACGATTGGTTGTTAAAGAGACCGGGATCGGATATTGTCATACTCTCTGCCACCGAAAACCATTTTAACAACTGTATACGCGGTTGTTAGATCCAAATTTGGCTCTAACACCCGATTTTTTAAGAATTATGGAGATTAACAACTAAAAATAAAAGAAAATGCAATGAACACACCAGATTTATAGTGGTTCGACGTTAACAAGCCTACGTCCACTTTATATATCTTTGATTATACGTTTAATACAAGTACAATCAATGATTTCTCTCAATATCACTTTTACAGCAATGATTCACTCAATAATTTCGAGATAATACTGATTAGAAATAATGAAGAAACAGTAATAGTGGAAATAATACTCAAAACTGCCCAAAGATCCTAAAAATGCCAAGTATAGAGCTATTTATAGGTGATATTTGCAGGCGGTTCGTGGTAACACGTGGCATGGATCCCGAGGATCTCGGGCTAGTTCGTGGCTTAATAGAGAAATGGTCAATATGGCGGTTATGGACAGGTGTTGCAAGATCCTTCGATCTCAGCTCGTGGAAGACTAGGTCTTGATCACCATCCTCTGATAACAGGGTCGGTTCATGGCCCCATTCCACAAGCGGGTCGTGGTGCTCCTATCGCGAACGGATTATGGAATGGCTCTCACGAGCGGGGTCGTGATACTTGATCACGAGCCAGGGACAAAGCGAGTCACGAGTGGGCTTGGCATGCAAGGTCACGAATGGGCTCTTGGACTTCACAGGCCAAAGTGGTCTTGTAGGTGGATCCCCATATATATTTATTTGTGTGTGCTAGTTTAGTTCTTGGTGGCTTGGTCACAAAGCTAACCAACATTTTGGCCACTCGAAGTATGTTTTATCGGAAATGGAACATGCTTCGAAATTGCTGAAGTATCTTTTCCCAGAAGGATGTGAATCAACAGTTGCTTCTGGTTTTACGGTTACGATGTTTTGAATAGTCGCGTCCTTCGACAAGTATAAATAGAGGACTAAGATTCCAATTATTTCCTTCCATTTGTCGATCATTCTCGATTTCCAGAATTTCTGTGTGTTCCGCGATTAGTTCTTTGGGTAAGCTCCAAATCTTAAAGAGTTTTTATAGCTCCTTCATGTAAAAAGTTCCAAATTTTCACTTTAGCTATCACTCCATGGTTCGGATCGCTAAGACATGCCGCAATCTGTGGCGTTAAGCGTGCGTCACTGACCGACGGCTGAACAAGCCCCTTCACTCATGGTCAAATGGGCTCGCTCAGTCATTCATGGTCCAATGGGTCGATTGATCCTAATAAGACACGGAAAAGAAGATGAAAAGCCTTAGTGTAGGATATATAAACTGGCCTCCTTTTACCTTTTACTTTCCTCCTTTTTATTTTTACTGTTGCCGCCTCTCCCCCAACGCTAAACCCTAGCTCGTGATTTCTTCCCAATTCCACAAAACTTCAAGATTATCCACTCAACCAAAAAGGTAATTATGATAATAGTTCCAATTTGTTGAATACCAATTCGAACGTTAGGTTCTTCCTTCGCCCTCCTTTGGTTTCCATGGGTTTTCTCTTCGTTGTTGACCTCGAGATTGTCGCCAGCGTTGCTAATGATGGCGATGGAACTCATGGAGCTGGAATCTGAAGGAGGTGACATGTTGGGTAAAGGTGAATCGATGGACAAGGGCGAGGGAGTTTGAGCACACAGCTACTGTTGGGTAACGGTTGAAGGAGGAAGGTCGTGGAGTTCATTGGATTGTGGAGAAGAATTGGGAAGAAGCAGAGAGTGTCATAGAAATTCAGTTCGTGGGTCTTAACATGAAAGTAGGTCGTAGAAGGAAGTTAAATTTCAGGTCGGATCGTGGATGAAAACGGGAATCGGGTTCATGATGGAGGGGAGTGAGGTTTCAAATCGTAAAGGTGGTGAGATATGACTATGGGTCGGGTCGTCAAGATGGTAAAGTATTGGTTCGTGAGAAGGGTGAGTTGAACCGGGTCGTGGTGATGACTCACGAGCCGTTGGGTCCTAGGTTTAACCACCAGCTCGAATTCAGATCACGACTCGAAACCCCATCCATGATCCGCAACAATTCACAAGCGGGTCCACAATCACGAGCCGAATCCTTCCCCGCAATCTGTCTCTTGACCACGAGTCGCTTCATATGACTTTGGCGATCCAGTTGAACCAACGAACCGATTTATATCTTAACTGAAATTTGATGCAACTCTGATATATTGATGAACAGTTAGGATAGAGCCCTCGAGATGAACTTTCTGAACTGGACAATTACATAATTCAGCATCACGCAATGACCAATACTGCGCTTATCTGATTATCTTGATGTTTTTCATTCTTGTACTGTACACACATGCACACACTTGCACTTACACACACGGGGTACGGGTAATTATGTTCTAATTTCTCATGTTTGTTCGCCAACACAACATGTCTAATAGATGCTCAACAAGAATGTTAGAGAAGAATACAGATCTAGAGTCGTCAAATTACTATAATCCCGACGTACTTCCATCGGATCCAAACTGGGAGAATTCCGACTCCGATTATTAAACAGACCTCGAAACAGAATCAGTGTCTTCTGAGAGCACATCACTCGAGGAGGAAGAGGATGGTCGGGCTCCCGATGAGATTCTAGATGCTAAAGAGATAGAACAAGAGAAACTAAGTGACTCCGTGGCTTCCAAATTGGATAAGTTAAAGCTAGAGAAGATTTGTCTATGGCACGGGATGCCTTGGGATTATGTGAAGTTCGAAAGGAAGGAGATAGGCCCCATTCTGCTCCGGAAAGGTACATGGCCATCAATAGGATCATGTGCTGGGTAGGCGCTCTTCCTCCATTTCCTCCGATTATCGTTGATCTTCT